>HG995239.1:12502500-13752500 GCA_905332985.1 Mimas tiliae | reverse complement strand
CGTTTTTATACAATTTTAAGCAACTTCAGTCTGGGATCAAAGCGATTTCACTCGGAATATAATTATGTTTACTAGTCCCTCTGTTGATTGTTTACAATTGTAAGGCGCAATCAAAGTTCCCGAGTGAATTGATAACATTTGGCATTTTCTTCAATAAATTAATGATTTAGTAAGCAATTAGAAAGTATCATTTATAGTAGGTATTCTATTGAATAGTCAGAAATCCGAGCAAATAACATTTTAATGAAAGTAAATTTTCATTTAATATTAAGAATTATTGATAATAACATGTTATTTTGTAAGTAAGAAATAATATGACCGATATAAATTTATTGTTATTTATCCATGGTCTTCGATAAAATGTTCAAATAGATCACAGTTCAGATTGACACTAGACTTCGTTTTCATTCAACATTATGCAGTATATAAATTAGTAAATGCGCTCATATGCAAAATCCGTAAAAATGCAAAATAATTTTTCGAGATTCTGTGTGGGCGAAATAAGGCTGAATTTAAAATTATTAATAAAAATATTATAAAAATAAAGTTGTGTTTAAATATTAAAATGCATTATAATATTTTTAATCAACTTTTTGCATACTGAAATCCTTTTGAAACTAAAGCTTTATTCAAAGCAAAAATTCGAAAGCACTATTTTTGGCTAAACAACAAAGATATGAAAGGCAGCAACGAGGAACTTAGTTAACCGTTTTATAATGCAAATGCGCCTTGCAATTAACAATTTAAACGGTAGGAAATAAATTTTCCTAATTAATTATGATGCCGATAACGATGATAGATTAGTTACTTTTAATCTTTGTTGCCGTAATCGATACGATACTCTCGTATGACAGGTTCAGGCGAGTTGACTTGATATAACAAAAAAACTCGAATCAACAAAATCAGTGTGGCTTTTGTTGATCAACTCGATTGAAAGTATGGTCCAACGCGCGTCGCGTCGCTTCAGTCAGTTGTAGCTACGGCACTTTCGGGAATAAAAAAATCTATCATAAAAGCTAAATAGTTAAATCGATAGATAGCTTTATACACTTTAAAGTCCATATTACAAAATTTTTGTTTAAATGTGCTTTTATTTATTTTTGTAATCGTAATTTATATTGCAAGCTTTTATTTGAACTTTACGCCTAAAATTACTTTAGTGGCTAATTGCATGACTACATGGTATTTTTCTTCGGTAATTAGTATAATATTATCATTCCATCACACATTTGCAATTATCATTACTAATAGGTAATATAATTTTATAAATAATATTTATGTAATAAAAAAATCATAAAATATTCTCTTATTGTTACTACGTAAATAACAATAAAAGGCTCACTATAATTTGGAACAAAAGTAGTTTATCAAAATCATAACTAAATATTTTTAAACAAAAACATAATTTTAACATAGCCGTTTAACACAGTTTCTTCATAACAAATTTTCAGCATGCCGAGGTTTCGCGGAGCAGAGGTTTAAATGGTTTTTATTAGTACATTTTGTTAAGAATGTTAAAGATAGGACATCGTGTTTTTTAATTAGATCAGAAGTATTTATTCTAGCATTCATGTGAATAAAAAAAAATGGATTAAGTATTAGAAAATTTTAAATATTGTAATTATTAAAACTTTTTTGACATAAATTATGAGCTCTGATACAAATTCTGTTTCGATAGAAATGTAATGAAGTTCCGTAATAATGTTCAGTATGTTTCTTATATAGCGATTGGATATATTCTGCTGGACTAATATTAGTTCTTTTTAATCCAACGTCACTTTTACGATTTAGTGTTAGTTACTCCCTTAAAAATCTTATATGTATGTCGGTACCAAATTGAAGAATTGATAATTTCATGATATAGTCGACCATATAAAAAAGATAAAGAAAGAATGGTCAACTATTTCAGAATATACTTATTTACGAATTTTAATATGCTTATGCTTTTATCTTATTTACATACATGAAATTATGTAAAATAATTATACGTGTAATCTTCAACGAGAGGCTTTTCCTGGAGGCTAATTCCACAACTTTTACATAAACAAACAATGACTACGGAAAGATTAGGGGAACACAGCTAGGTGTGGGAGTGACTGAATGCCCAACCTCAAGTAAATATAACATTCGGTTATAGTATTTCTGAATTACATACTACCGACTTACATTACATTATTATAAACTTCAAAATAAACACGAAGGTAACATTTCAATAAATCATAACCAATTCCAACTTACAATTGAAAAATGTGTCAGTACTAAATTATTACTTTTATACTATTATTCGTATATAAATTTAATTTACAACTTGTTATAAACATTACTAGACAACTTTTGAAGATTTCAAGCAGTCTCATTTATTATAGAAGTAAATTATTTTTGTTTTCAGCCGCACGACAAGCATTCATCATAGAACGGATATCAAAACGACATCTAATATTTTCGTCGCCAGCGTTCCACAATATATCGCTTTTGTGAAATAACAGCTATAGGTAATGTTTCAAATTTCCGCTCGTCGGTGACCTTAAACTGAGATTCAGAAAGCGATTTAGAAAAGTGTTAAACGGAGTTTTTTAAATCTTATCGTCATTTTAATGCGATATCGAGTCAGTTGTGTTAGATCGATTTTTTTTGACAAGAACATCTTTCACAAAAATATTTGAGGCACGTTAAAACAAATGGCATCGGGTATAAAAATAAGATCTTTCTTATTCGAGATGGTATCTAAAAACATGTTCTACCTTTCATATAAGGATTTATGGAGCGTTCATGATAATTACACCTTCATCATTGTTTCCTTCGTGAAACGATTTGATTTCTATTATTTGAAATTGTAAGTAAACCACAAATATTAGAAGTTGTTGCAAAAGCACTTACCTAAATTAACACTGTGGAAATATGCCGAAGGGCTTGCCAAACCCAAGTATGAATTTCGTTCGACTAACCCTCGCGACATGCCACGAATTTTTGTTGCTTTATTTAGTAAAACGTGACTGAGCCGCTAGATTCGACCAATCTAAGTTAATACTGAGACTATTAAACATATATATATTTTTTAGTTTTAGAGCGTTGTTCGTTCTTTTTTTACACATAGGTAAAATTCGCCGGGTTTTTTTTAATCATATTATGTATTATTGTAATAATTTATAAGAATATATAAATATGTTAAGTAGTTTTTATATATTAGGAAATGACTAATACTTTTGTATTTCAATTTTAGACAAACTAATGATTTTTGTTTTATTTTTTGTCAAAACACAATGTGTGTAATAACAGGTTTTTATTATGAGATATTATTCTTCTATTTAAAAGCATTTAAGGTAATAAAAATAAACAATTTAGGCATTTACCCTATTAAAGAAACCAAAATAATAAACTCGTAGCCAGTAAAAACACGTACCGTAAAATTCCTATGCAGGCGATGTAAAACGTATTATAATATGCACGGACTGTTAGGCGGTTTTCGTGTTTAGGAATTTAATTTACTGTCCTTTTCATTAACCGAGACCATTATAAATGTTTAGTCATACGATGTAACCGCGTCACGACATTCCTCCACGGCAACATTCAGGGAATACGTTACATGGAACTGTTGATTGTACCGTCAGCGGTTTTATTGAAGATTCTTCAACACTACATTCTCATTACTCGTGCCAAAATATTTTCACAAATCCTAAGACTGAAGTCGGACGTAGGCAACAAGATCCGGCTTTAACCCATCTCATCCAGTTACTATCAAAAACACTACATCGTGTTATACAGGTTAACCTAGTGTGGGGTCGGGACTATGTGTGTGACTGTTGGGTGTATTTATTTAACTTTATATGAGTTTTATACAACGAATGCTATGGTGGAGTTTTATTTGGTAGTAAGTCCCTCATATGCGTGACGCCGTCTGGTCAGGTACCACCATTTTGTCTATTTCTATCACCAAACAGCAGTATTGTAAACAATATTGTGCTTCATTTTGAAATATATTAATGCCAGTACAATTACTGGACACTTGCTTTTTCTCACGGCTCCGCCCGCGTGAACGGCCTTTCCCGGGATAATAAATAGGCTATGTCCTGATCCAGGTTATGGCCTATGTGTGTGCCAAATTTCACCCAAAACCGTTCAGCTGTTGAGGAATAATTGATTAACAAACATCCAAATGTACAAACTCACAATCATCCAACCTTTCATATTTATAATAGTAGTAGGATTATAATAAGACTTACGCTCCAAAACTTAAACGCTACTCAATGTAAACATCTTATCTCTCGAGGTGACGAACGCAATATAGAGCCATGCAGTACATTGTTATTTTAAGTTTTGAGTGGTGTTGCTTATATTTATGGGTAAAGGTGGCATTTACGATCAGCCGAACGACCTGCTCGTCTCGTCATTAGGCGGAAAAAATGGGTCTCAATAGCATCCTTAGATTCACGGCGAAATGTCTTGACGAACAATATCTACAAAACAAGTCTTAATTAAGGTTGAGCTCAGGAACTCCGATTTTGGCTTAACCTTAAAGTTTCGAATAATTACAGGATTGTACATAAAATCGGAGTTATCGTGAAGAAAACCGGAGTTATGATTTTAATAACTTAAGAAAAACTTTCCTAACTATATGTTAGCGATTTCGGCCGTTACATACATCTGCAATCGAATAAGGCCTTATAGCACCTCAAATCCAAGAAAATACTATTTTTGAACTCTGCGTATGGCGAAACGAATGAATTTACAGTGGCATGGCAACTCTCTGTAGTTTGAATCATATTAACAAAGACATTAAAATAATATTACTTTAATTATCTTTATATAACAACAACATTATTTTCAGAATATAGTTGATAGAAGATATAGAAGATGATATAGTATCTAGTTTTACGTTTACCAGGTAAATATTATTATTTATGTTTTAATCGATGAGCCTAAAATTCCCATCGGTAGCTCGCATTTTAAGTAACAACCTTATTCTATTATATTTCAAATCGTAGTCGGACCTCGTATTAAGAAGCTCTTCGAACGACAATAGCCTGAATACTTTGACTTTATTGCGATTCTAACAGTGTCACACAATATTTTTTTTATCAATCTCGTAAAATAAATTCCGTTTTCATTTTTCTAAGTGGTTTGACTCAACCATTCATTGAAGTGTTCAAGTGTTTTGAAGTTCATCAGTACTTCAGAGTTAAAAAATGGTTCGAATTTCAACTAGTTTCAATTACTAAAATAATCTAATCGCACCTCACTATTAGAACAAAACAACTAAACAAGCTTTGTGACTGTCACAAACGATAATAACGTAAACACATTGCAACTCACTAAGCTTAATTGAGGTAATATACGTTCAATAAAGCTGCTCGTCCCTATATCTATCAGAAGTCTGAACTCTCTGTCCAATGTTTGTTTGAAAAATAGAACATAGTGGAAGTAGATAAGGGAGTGCCTCGCGGACCGGAACCGTTAACTCAGGTCATTTCCGTTCAATCTCCGCCCAGCACTCACACACACCTCATCGCTTAAATTGATTTTAACTGAATTATGAGTTTTATGCATGGCTTTGTTTTGTTTTGATATTTGACATCATTTTTGTATTGCAACTGAAATAATTCAACATTATACATTTACAGTATAATTTTGAAAACACATGTTTAATTTTATTTTCGTTTTATTTTAATCGTATCGTAGTTTAAAACTAAACGAAAATATACACAGACACATTGTATATAAATGTTTGCGTGCTGAACACGAAGGCTGAACAGCAATCATGTGCCTTAGCATTTTGACCACTCATATGACTTTGCCATAAATTATGTAAGAAAAGTGGTAGTAATAGGTAAAAATACTAAAAATAAACAATGAGACACCTTCATAAAGTATTTTATGTACTAATATCGATGACTAAAATAACAAAATAATTTATAAACTATAATATAACAATGTCAGACCTGTTTTACATACGTCCCATTGCAGCTGAGCACGGATGTCTTCCAATGGGAGAGGCGAATTAATACATTACTAGATTAAAAAAAGTAATTTTACGCGGACTTTAATTAATGCAAAACTCGTTAATTGCTTACCTGTATTCAGAGATAAATCATTTCTGCAGCGTCTTATTATAATTTGTTAAATCACATTACTTATCTTTATGTTGTTCCACTAGCGTATTTCTTTTAAATGTGCTATTTATGGTAATTTAAGTGAAATTATAAAGAAATGGGATTGCGTAAGTTTAATATTATACATGTATACAATTGTCATTTTTTAAGAATTTAAAAATTTAAATTAGCTCGTGGTCTAATATAACCAATAACTAGAGTGGAGGTCGGAGTCCAGAGAAAGCGAGTCTTCGTCAAATGCACAACTACAGTGCGACTATAAGTTACCGGTGGTAAGTTTTAAAACTAAACTGAAAGTGTATAAAATTTTGATACTGATATTACAGCGTGGCACAACCACTTATAAAATTAATAATAATCTGTCAAAACTGAAACTCGTCCAATAGGCGTTTAACAGCGCAACTCAACTCGACAACTAAAAAGTTGTCACATTGTATCTTGACATAGACGTCTGTGACAATAATAATATGACCTATAAAATCAAAGCCTATAAATAGGATCCACAGATCAAGGATGAAGGAACACATAAATTGATTTATGTAGAGCCAAATCTGCGGAAGCGACGTCACAACGTATCTACCAGACAGTGCGAAAGCAAATTGGCGGGAAACATGCCATATTTGACATCATATTTGAGTTTTCACGGGTATCTTGCAATTTTTTTGTATGTGTACATAGCTTTCTATGGATTTACTGTTTTAATTCTGCAATCACTGTGCTAATGTAAAAATAAGTATTTATAATCCTGTTCCTGGCTTTTGCATGATGTCAAATTATTAATCTTACATTGCTTGATTGCTTTATAACGTTGCGTTGTTTTCATTAAGCTGTAACTAACTACTAATTTTGGTTATTGATTTCATATTATCTCCTTCAACCTGACAACAATCTCTTTGGTCTAGTCACTGCATTGAGACGTACTCGGTTCCATTCCTAGATCGGGCAAGTCTTTATATGATCCGTCTTCTCGAGATTGGATTCTCAAGAATTTATGAAAAACAGGCGCTTCGCGTCGCCTAGTCGTAAAAATCTCCAAGCCAAATTTTGTCTGCATCATTTATGTAATAACGTTGCGTCGACCCTACCTACGAATGAGAGGGATAACAGCTAGGTAGTTATTGTAGAATAAGGACTTCTTTCACAATGTTGGAGTAAAGTATTGAATAGCTATCTAACAAATTAAATATGACACGTTCAAATAGAAATGTTACACTCTGACATACACTGGCATAATTATGTCTACTAGGTATTTTTAAAACAGCTGTCTAGGGCATTCTTTAGTGGTTAAATATTGTGAATTAGGCCCTAAAACATGTAAATAACTTTCAAATAAATAATAAATTTAAATTACCATTTTTTTTTTTTTTTAACGTATTGCATTGGACGATGATGAAACAGTCAGAACCTTTTTATACCTAATATAAGATATAATATATATAAATGTATATAGACAGATAGATATTTGCGTATGCATAATTAAATACATTTCCAAATAAATGATGTTCCAAAGTTAGTAAAAATGCAAGATCTAAAAAACTGAACCAACTAGGTTAAGTGTAGTGAAGTGTTTGTTGTCTATGTGCCATGCAAGCTATCGTTTCATACGTTGAAGAGTGTTTGTTGCGTGCAGTTTGAAAGAATTGTTGTAGCGACTAAGATTTATAAGCAATATGGAAGTAGGTACCTACTATTATACCGCCGTTTAGGGTTACCTATTTTTAAAGTATATTAGATAGGTATAGGTCCCCCAAGAAGGGTTGACGTCGGGCAGGCGGCCGGTCGTAATAACTACAAGCCAAATCTTTCTGTAACATGTGTTAAAAAGCATATTATGTGGAGTTGCCACTGCGAGTAGGATAAGAGCTTGTGGAAGTAGATTAGATAGTTATAGGTACATTGAATGTTTTTATAACGTACGTCAAAATCAAAATATTTTTTTGAATCCATAAAATGTTAGATTAAAATATATTCCGTCAAATTTGTATTCAACGGTCTACCGCCAGTTCGGATTATAGTTTCGCTAGATAACTGCGACATGAAACTCTTGCTACTCTAGATATATAAAATTAGTTTCCAATACTTAGTTGCTAGTGCAAGTAGCCTGAGATAATAGTTTTCCGTATTTATTTTAAACAAAAGGCTGCATGATCTAGAATCTAGATGGATTTGCGGTTTTGACGAATATTGGGGGCAGGTCGCTCTGACCCCTATTAATTAGGCCGGTGACCGAGTCCGACCTTCACTCCATATCGCTCAGTTACCCAGCTTTCAGTTTAAATCTTCAAATATTTATTTTGTTACCACCGCGTTTTGTGGTTTTAACTTAATATATTTTGTTTACTCGTAGTGGACGTTGAACAAACGCAAAATGGAATTGCGGTAGATTTATACCACAGATCACGGACGTAATATCTGTGGAGCGTGGTTTGTACGTATTTGTTAATTATTATGTTTAAACATATATAACTTATTAGATGTTTCCTGTGTAGCCGACACTCACACCCGGTTTCTGAAAGGCTGATCAATGTTAAATTAACTAATCAAGTGACAATTCTCATGTCAAGTCGAAATTGGGTTGCTAGAAGCGTGATCAACACCTTTGATTTAACACAAGTGATAGTCAACATAGCTTTCCAATTAATATGAAAAATCGTATGTCAAACGCTAATACGTTTCAGCAACTCAAATTGATTTCACAGCGGTGTCATAATCAAAGTTATGTTTGATTTGATCAGCCTTTCAGAAACAGGGTGTAAGTGCCTGTTTCAACACATTCGAGTAACATTTATCCACTAAGCAACGTACAAGACCTAGTAGACCTATTTTTTCGGGTATATATGTTAGAGTGTAACTATTTTATTTGAACGTGCTTGGTTTTATTTATGGCCGTTCGCTATATTCTGTTTATCGGCAGATTAGCTTACATATCTTGTTTTGACAGATCTTCCATACAAAATGTGTCAAAATTGTACTGCCAGTTAGCAAAGCTGTCGATACACAGAATATTGTGAACGGCCATTAGTAAGTAAGCATGTATTCTGATATGTTAATATGTGACTGCCTCGGTGGCGCTGTTGTAATGCGTACGCGTTATGATTGAGGCTAACGCTGAGGTCTCGGATTCGATCCCCGGGTCGGGTAAAGTGGTATTGGGTTTTTCTATTACGAAATGCTCAGTATCAGCCCGGAGTCTGGAATTTGTACCCAGTATGGCGATAGGCTCGCATCACATCGTGGGACGGAGATACGCTCGGCGAAATGTGGGTGTACTGGTTACACCTCTGCCTACTCCTTCGGGGATTACAGGCGTGAGTGCGTATGTATGTATGTTCAACAGGCGCTAAACCGTAGATACTAAGATCATAATTATATACGTTACGATTAAGCTCTACATTTTCTTCCAGCTGCCCTTATCCCACTCGCAGTGGGGTCGGCGCAACATGCTTTTTAACACATTTTACTGAAAGATTTGGCTTGTAGTTTTAATGACCGGCCGCCTGTCTGACATCAACCCGTCTAGGGAGAAAACAAAGTGGTAGGTTCCTCATATGCGAGAGACCGTGTGAGTGGGTACCACCGTTTTGTCTATTTTTGCTGCGAAGTAGCAGTGTATATGTACTGTTGTGTTCCGGTTTGAAGGATATTGAAGCCAGTGAAATTACTGTGCATTATGAGACTTAACATCTTATGTCTCGGGGTGGCAAGTGCATGCAGTGCTTTGTTATTCAAAGTTCTGTGTGGTGTTGTTTCTGGTTATGGGCAGGCGTGATGCTTACCAACAAGCAAGCGACCTACTCGTTTCGTCACTCAAGCTAATAAAAAGAATACACCCAGATCCGAAACAAATATTTATGGATCGCACAAATATTATGTTTCGATGCGGGAATCGAACCCGCGGCATCTCGTTTTCCAGCCGGCTACTCGCCCACTGCGCTACGGAGGCAATTAATCTCTACATATGGCCAATAATTTGTAAATATCTTTAATTCTTACTAAATATTACCAGCGAGTAGCGATGTATGCCAGCTATGCAATACACAAATGTCTCACAAATAAGTTATATGCAAATAGAAATCTGCATAAAGATATTTAATGTAAAAAAAAAAAATGTCCTTATCGATACTAGATCCACGAAGGTCGCAAGTCGTTAAAACTTGATGCCATTGTGGACTTTATCTTATCCAAGTTATAGTTGTACAGTATAATAGATCCTTGCATATTACGAGGGCACGACATTGTCTAGTCGATTACGTGCATAGAGCATTGGCTGGGAATGTTCAATCTTCTTATTACTGGGAGCAGATTTATTTTTGTGACGTGAGCGTTTGCATGTACCCACGCCCATAATACACTTTCAAAGTGATATAATTTCATTCCATATCAGCTATTATTTGTTATGCTGGCTATATTATTTTTTATTGTCGTGCCATTTTGTTTATTACCAGGCTCAGCTGGTTTAATAAGGTTATTCGTATGGTAATGGCTCATTAGCCGAAAACGTTTTTTTTTGAGTTATCTGATCCATTAGGCGAAAACCATACTGATAGACTTTATCATTTACTAAGTGGTCCTTAAGCTATGAAAAATAATTAAGATGGTAGGTCCCTCGTATCCGAGACGCCCTGGGTTGGTACCATCGCTTTGTCTATGTCTATCGCCGAGCAGCAGTGCGTAAGTACTGTTGTGGGCATTATGAGATTTAACATCCTATGTCTTGGAGTGACGAGCGCAAACCAATTTTGTAATTCATAGTTCTATTTGTTGTTGCTTCTGTGTATGGGCAGACGTGACAAAAAAAGGCGTGACGCTTTCTATAAGGCGCGCCGCATGCTCATTTCATCATTCAAACAAATAAAAAGAATGTGCTTTATCTCAGTGGGACAGTATGTTGGCTCAGTAAGGGTTGTGCTGCCAATAAAAGCTCTATGACAGATAAATGATATATCACCTGTCTGTTTAGCTGCTTGACCAAACAAATATTTTGATTTTTTATAGCGTAGGCTGGCAAACAAGCTTGTTGGTAGCGTAACCTGGGTTCGCCATCACGTCATCGCAACGAGATGGATGGTTTACACACGAACGCACAACTGCTGAGTTCAATAAACAATCTTATATTGAATCTCCCTATCGATCCCACAAATGAGCCAATAAGAATACAGTTTAAAGTACAATTACTAAGTCTGATCAGTCGATTCGGGATCAATGTAGAGATTCAAGCCAAGATCGATTATTGAAATCGACCTCAAGTCGTTGCCTGAAAAGAATAGAGACGAGTACCAATGTCAATTTGACTCAAATATTTATAATATCTTAATTAATAAGATACGTTCCCTAAAATCTATTATAGAAAGAATATTATAAATATGTAAAGTCAAAAATAAACAAGTTAGAAGCCATTCAAATCTGCTGGAGGGGTAGTTGTCAAATAACTGAAAGAGGATGCACGCGTGCGAGGGAAATAGTGAGATTTTCCCACTACGCACCCACCTTTGCTTGTACCAATATTTAAATCATGAACTGCGGCCACGTTTCTTCCCAATCGTAATTCTGTTTTTACAAAACAGTTTACTTTTTAGTTGTAGTTTGTACTCTGTAGTTGATTGCATATAAAATAGTGTATAAAGTTACATATAGTCAAATACCTAATTCGCTGGCAATTAAGACTATGAATAACATAACCATTAAAATACCCCGACGTTGGTCAGGAAAATAACTGTAACTTTTAAACGGCTCAACAGATTTCGATCGATCCATTCCGATCCATTCGCATAGACTGTATGGTGCTACAGACACACACGATTTAATTTTTGGCATGACTTAAAACAAAAAATTACAAATCGTTAAATTACATGTCACGGCGATATGTTACGGGGTCTGCGGGATGTGCGGCCTGCTTTTGAGTTAAGTATTTTTATTATATGTGCGCGAAGTCAATAGACAAAAATCCTGTATAAGTTGAAGTAGAGCAAATACTAATAGTGTCAATGGAATAGCTGATTTGAAAAGGTAAAGACTACCTATTAAACACAAAAGTAGTTTGTTTACCTTATCTTCAATTACTATCATTGATTAATCTATTTAAACTTGCCTAGCTAATGACATATACAGTTAATGTAGGTACTATAAATTCGGTATGTTCATTAATAAACGTGTGGAAATTATTCCAAGAAAAATACTCGTACCTAGATATTTTTTAAGTGAGCATGTGTGAGTCACTTGATGGGGAGTGATCTCCACCGCCCATGTACGTCCAAAAGACCTGCAGAAGAATCATGGGCGCGTTGCCGACCTTAAAAGAAATAGTTAATTAAGGGATTGCGAAGGAGATTTCGTAGTTTTTTTTATAGCATAGACCGGCAAACGAGCAACTGAGTCACCTGATGGTAAGTGATCTTCACCGCCCATGTACGCCCATAATACCAAAAGAATTATGGGCGCGTTGCCGACCTAAAAGGAAAGGGATAATTAAGTGAATGGGAAGGTGGGGCGGGGATTTGGGCCTCCGGATATCTCACTTACCGTACGAAACGCAACAACAAGCTGCTACTAAATATGCTGCTGTTTATTAATATGTTATAAGAAACTCTAACGTACCTAGGTTAAGTTAATGAATGTTAGTGTCTATTTTCATTTAGACATAACTGATTTTAACTTGAATATAAATTTAAAGTCTACTCTAAACAAAATGTAGTTAATATTAAAACAAATAAACATGTTTTATAGCAAGGGTGTTTTAACATTATAATATATTACAAGTCACGGAGATCTTTTCCCCTTAAAAGACCTTAATTAGACCTTGCGATATTGACTTCGAGATGGCGGCGACCTTCCACGACCTCTAATGCAGCTGGCCTAACATTCGGGTTCAATCTTTTGGACAAACATGTGACGAAAAATGCGCAATTTCTCCGCAGGTTGGGCCGGCGCGGCGCACTGGCTCGCCGGTAATGCGGTGATTTGTATGCAACTTAGTTTCCAGAGGCCCTACGACCTCATCCTCCCGTACCGTACTCCCACGCCCTCATTGCTTATCACAAACAATCACCGTCTCTCAATAGGTATTTGTCTCTCTCCCAGTAAACAATGGACTTTATTTTATATTTGAAATTCGTCTCTCGTCATAATTGAATCGCTCTAAATGCTAAATTATTATTATTGAGCCCACGTCAGGACACATTTAAGCTATTATATATTTTTTATACACAAATGGTCAAAATAAACGTTGTCTGAAAGAAATCGCAGTTAGCGATAAGACCGCTTTTGTACTTCACTATAATTTTTAAAGTTCTTTTGCTACTTTTTTTTAAAGATGTACAATAAAGAGTTTATAAATAAATAAATGGTGTTTTAATATGATATACCATAAAACCAGTTTACAATATTAAGAAATATACTAATATGGGCAATGCAGTTTTTGGTAAAAATAATACCTAAAAGGTACTATTGTAACTGTACCAGTAGTTAACGTTGGTGAGAGAAAACGAGTGTTTTAGATTAGATTATTTTTATTGTATTATTGCTTTCAGAGTAGTTTACGTAGAATATCCAGTATTTAACGCACAAAAAGCATAAATGAAGTAAATATTTATTATTATTATTGATTAATTTTGTGAGGTCTTAAAATGTTATAGTTACTTAGTTATCAACATTTTCAATAAACGTAGTACTTAATTGACAATGAGTTTTTAACTAAAGTTTCCAATAGTTGGTAGCAAATTTTAATTTGTCTTAGTAATTAAGTATGAATTGTGACATCAATTATGTCCCAATTAATAATTGATAGCAACATGCCTTAAAATTGTATAAACTAACAGCACAATTACTGTGAATATACAAGTATTCTTGGTTCTAATTTCTCGAAAGGGAAAAATACGAACTTAAATAGTTAAAATAAAAACTTACAATTTAAAGAATACTCGTTCTATGTAATTCGGTTTTTAACCATACCTCTTGTTGCTAACAAATTGTTTTAGGAGATCGTCGCGCGGTACACACTAGTCGTCGTGATGGAAAAATATGTAAATACAAACAAACATACATAAATAGACAACTGAAAACATAAACCTTCCTTTTGGCTTTGCTGTAATAGGGTAAAAAATCTAATTGCCATTTTTTGGCAGTTAATCGTTAGGAAAATAACTCTTGCTAAATACAATAGTAATAGGATGTGGCAATGATTTAGATAAACATAGATATTTACTATTCTAACGAACGATTTCATTACGCGTATCGAGTAATACGCGAATCAAACAAAGATGCTGGATAATTGCCAAATAAAAGCATTCTAGCATAATCGGCATTTATTTGGATCTACGTATCCATACATTGGGCGCCGGTATTACCTTTAGTTTTTTTGTACGTCCTGATAGTTTTGGTTAGAACTTCAATAGATCGTTTATAACCAAGTCGCTATTTACATCTGTCGGTCTGTCTGTCCGCTTAATTCTTCTAAACTATGCAACAGATTTAGATGCCGTTTTCACTATCATTTGTAGAATTTATTTAGGTTTATATGTATATCAATCACGCTATGACCCATGAGAACAGAGCAGTAACATATCTGCGGTGGAACCACGAGGAACATCTTGTATATGTACTATATTAAATAAATAATATTCGGTACCTACATATTATTTAAGTTTCTCACTACTGTATATTGGGATTTGGGATAGTATTGAAATCATATTTGGTTAAGCTAAAATTAATATACAAAGGTAGAGGTATCTATTAGATAAGTTATATATCTATTAAGTTTAAAACCAGATGTTTTCTTTAAGGACATAAGTAGAACACTTTTATATTTCAAAACGAAATTTTAAGTAAATGCAATACCAACATCGATATCCAATTAGATTATTATTATTATCTTGACTATTTAATTTAGGATCTGTTATGCGCATTCTAAAATTACAACAGGTTCGGTATTATCAGATGTAAGCGTGTTTTGTTTTATAATCACGCACATAGCGTTACATGACCCACCATTTTTGAAATTATCTTTGAGAGGGTGACTATCTCTCGAAACAAATGTTGAAGCACACACAATATACCTACAGATATGGTATAGTTACAAGTTAAACATTTGCAGACCCCACCGCATCTTCACACGATCAATATCCGTACCCCAGTACAAACTTATTCATTCCGTATGTACCTAGATATAATATCTGCTTAATTGAACGGTTTTTTTTTGAGAATAAGTTATTTAAGGTCTAACTGCTCTCATTAAAGTTGCGTCCATTGCTGAGAAAACGACAGAAAACTGCTTTATATGGTATGGCCATTTAAAGACATTAATATTATGTGAAATTATATTTTTTATTTTGTAGATATTTTCCTGATATTCATTTGATCACTGCTAATTAGGTAATACGTGTAGTTATATTAATGATCATGTTTTCCGTTTTGGGCGTTGTTAATTTTTTCACTATTTAAAAAAGTTTCCGTTTATTTATCCTAACATGAAGTGAAATCCTTAACATATTCCCTGTAATTTCTTGTTTATTTCGGCTAGTATTTTTGTTTGCTATTCCCGTGGTCACTGTTAGCCCGTGCGTCATCATTAACCATTAATCATTGGCTGAGCCTCGTCTCCTCGACTGTATAAAACTCGCACATGACAATGCCTTTTCTCTCCATTTGTTCGAGGATTGAGAAAATAAATCATGAAGGTAATGCACGGTTGACATAATAAAATAGATGTGTGTATTATACTTGCAAAAATACCATTTTTTTATTGCCTAGATAGGCAGACGGCCCATCTGAAGGTAAGTGGTTACCGCCTCCCATGGACCTCAGCAATGCAAGAGCACAGCCAAGCCGCTGCCTACCGTTGAAGGAAAACTCTTTTTAAGCCTCGATTAAAGAAGGACAGGTCATAAACGCTCGAGAAATACCGATGCAGGGAGTTCATTCCAGAAAAGTTCAAATTTCTTCGGATCAGTTCTGATATCGATAAATATATTCGCCGCTGATACTGTAGCAGGATAATATTTATTAAACTACTGATTAGCTTGTTGTTGCGATAGGGTGGTCATATTGAAATAAGAATAAGCGCCTGTTTCACTACCGCTAAGTAAATGCTACTTACCAAAAAAAATATAACACGTTGATATATAAAATCACACTTTGGCATATTTATTATATACCGGAAGAAAGATGTTTATATGTGGTTAAATCTTACTTGAACATTGTGAAATAGGCCCTACTACTTTTATTGATGTTAGCCGACCGAGTGTCCGAGGTTCGGGAATCCCGAATAAAAATATATTTCAGCGTTGTATACTTATTAATCACTTTACAACGAAAATCTATTTTTACGTGCTACCTATACGTACCACGTTAACTTTACTCGTCACGCAATCACGCAAAGCTACATATGAGCCCACATCAATTACAAGAAACATAATATGACAACGTGAGTTATTTTAATTGGTTAATTTTGGACAGAATACGAAGCTAAATGCAAGCATAAAAATATAAGGTGTTTAGAATATCTTCTATTGCATTTCACGTGGCTATAGATAAGAGTTCAGCGGTGTACTGGGGGTAGAGACTGTTAAGTCGCAGGCCCGTAACCAGCCCCAAACTCATGCACCTCTGGCTTTTCTAATTTATGTGTTTATTAATTATCGCTTGTTTTAGCGGTGAAGATCATAGAGATCGGTGATACATCATGAGGAATCCTGCTTACTTGAGAAGTTCTTAATAAGAATTTTGAATGTATGTGAGGTTTGCCAATTCGAATGGTAGAGCCACGCTGTAGACAATGTTGTCTACAGCATGAATGGGCCGGCTCGTCCGGGTCGTTACCACTGTCTCACAGAAAACCGACGTAAAGTAGCAGCTTGCTGCTGCGTTTCGTACGGTGAGTGGGATATCCGGAGGCCTAAATCGAGGGGATTTCCCAATCCCTTTCCTTTAAGGTCGGCAACGCGCCCATGATTCTTTTGGTATTGTGGGCGTACATGGGCGGTGGTGTTCACTTACCATCAGGTGACCCACTTGCTCGTTTGTCGGCCTATACAAAAAAAAAAAACCGCATTCACGGGGGTGAAGCCGTGAGCGAAAGCTAGTATTATAATATAATAAAACATATGGTCTCCAAACAGGACCTCTAACTAGACCACTCCCCAGAGGGGTTGACGTCAGACAGGTGACTGGCGTAAAAACTACAAGCCAAATCTTTCTGTAACATGTGTTAAAAAGTATGTTGCGCAGACTCCACTGCCATTATCCCACCCCACGAGTGGGATAATGAAAGGTGGAAGAAGAAAACTCATGATCATGCTTAGGTATTTTCCAAAAGGGATAGAGGTGAAGCTAGTACATTGAACTCCACGCTTCGCGGAGTCTGTATTCATACGATGATAGATAATGCGCCTATTGCCTTATTATATGTGTAGTAATAAAATTAATATAGTAGTAGTAATTCAATAACGAGACATAATTTGGGCCCATCTGTGTTGGCTAAATGTTTTAGAGATAATCCCGATCAGCCGCGTCATGTGCAGCGCTAATAATATCTGCTAATATCGACAGCAGAATATTCACATTCACGAGGCTACAGGCTCGCATGACGACAATTGCTCACTGGGTGGAAACTGAAAACTCGTACAACGTCAAATCCATACGGGAGTAGAGGCGACACAATGCCCCCATTTTATTCAGCAGTCATTATTAATTAATACTTGGTTTATTTGAAGTGTATGGTTCAGAGGGGCTAGCACGGAAACTTGCAAAAAGTTATTCGAGCTGTCATCGACAAAAATTTCTATGAGATTTTAGTACAGCGCCTCTATCGTACGTAAAAGAAACTAATATATATGGAATATAGACCAATGATATTTAAGGAATTATCTATCGAGCCCTCGATACCTTTACATTACGATTTCGATAGTTTTCCGTGCTAGCCCCTCTGTTTATTAGGGTGTTCTAGTTTAAACGTGGATAAGAGAATTGATAATATAATATGATTCACATTTTAAATATGCCATTTTTAAAATAGTGGCGATAGCTTAGAGGGAAGTGGAACTTACTGTCGAGACAGAGGTCGCGAATTCGATCCTCACACATCTCTGGGTTTTCGAAGTAACATGTGTAATCGTTGTTAATTATCGTTCGATTCAACAGCGAAGGAAAACGTCGTAAGGCAAATTCGACAATTCTTAATAAGACTGTCGAAGGTATGTGAAGTCTGTTACCCGCATTAGGCCAGCGTGATGGACGAAAGCCCAACCCCTCTCATTAGTAGAAGACGCCAGTGATCAGCAGTATGATTCAGGGTTCCTTTTTGAAGTCGATCTAAAACCATGCTAAAGATGGTGTGGGAAGCTGTCCGTCCGGACATACACATTGCGACCCCACTATAAAGATTTAGTTTTGCTCTCGGGCAAAATAAAACAGACAGTACCGCTACGATGTTTAATGTGTAGGACCTTCAACACATCGTAATATTATTTTGCCGTCATATACTTTAAGTTTCCATAATATGTAGTATGTATTAATAATGTGAACTATTTTAATTACAATAACTTTAACCGACGGGTGGTGCAATCCACTCGTATAAGTTAAGTACATTGATGCGTCAAACACAACTTTTATTTCATTGAACTTTAATTTAAATTACATTTCAGCTTACTTTTAGTACTACTAAATACAACTATATCTACTATTCTAAAGATATTAATACATAAATATCCACAACTTACATTATAAGTCATCATAAATAAATCATAAAATAAATCACTTAAAGTAAAGCGGCCATTAGGTACTGTATAGGATACCGCAGATGTGATACTTCTATTTGGTAAAGATTTATTGATGATTAATGAAGGTTTTAAGCAATATAGACAAGAGATAAAGTTTCCTTGATTAACGAATGTGAGAAAAGTTCCAAGATGTGTTCACCCTCGGGCGATTCCGTTTTCTCAGGAGCTGTTGTAGTCAGTCTTCACGTGTGCCGCAACTTTTATTGTAGGTAAATATGAAATATGTTAACATATTTTACCAGATACAGTTTGGTTTTAATTTTTTAAACAATATCTTCATTTCCCATACAAAATAATCTTTTAGTCAAAGACGTTAAAAGGTTGTATCATTAATCGTTTTCATCCAATAAAAATGTCAAAATCTGTACTTGTCGTCCCCATACTTGACTATATCTAACTATAACTTTATCCGACAGTTTGTGCAATCCATACTTAGGAACCAGCATATCTCGTGGAAAGAATATGGCTCTTATTTAACAGGCACGAGTCAATACTACCAACCCGGAATAATAATAATTAAGGCCATCAAGTTTACAGCATTATTGTGAGAGTAATACTTAATAAAGTAGAAAGCATTTGTGTGGAACTTGTATAATATTGTATTACCACTTGTTTCAAAGTAGCTTCACATAAAACACCACACTCATGTCAGTGAGAAGACAAGCCATGAACTAGTTTATTTCCCCTATAAATAAGTTATGATCGTAGAACTCAACAAAAAAATCGGCTTGCTACACGCACAAACATACAAATTCCTTACATTTCCCCTCTTTTCCCGGCGGTGGCTAGCTAATGGATGGCGGAAGATCGTAATATGACAAAATTGCGAAGCCTCTTACAAGGATTTAGTTTTGTGTAATTCGGGTCAAGGTTTATTTATTTTTATTTGTACTCTGATCATCTTGGTAAGCCAAATATTGTCATAACACATGGATTTCTTTGTTTGTAGTTATGTCCCATAGGACCGATTTATTTATTATGGCACGGAAATAAGCTCGGTGAAATGTGGGTGTACTATTCATTCTTAGGTAGGTATATTACAAAATCAACTATAATAACCTATAAAAGTCCAACAACATACGGCCGATTCCTCTGGTACGATTGTTTAGCCGGTGGTAATCGCTTACTATCAGGTGACCTACTAGCTCGTTCGTCCTTCGTATAAAAAAACCTTGTTAATAGTGTGGTCCCGGAAAACATTTATTAATTTTACATGTTTCAAAAATGTAAATCTCTGTATTCGTGGGCTATTTTAAAGGTAGCAATTCGAAAGCAATTATTTTAAATCTGTAAGGTTTATGCTCGTCCCGCCAGCACCGTCGGTGGGGCGGGATACCAAAAGTCCCGCTTTTTACCAAACTAGGTAATTACGGTGCATTCATTTCAATATGCGACAAAAAAGAGCATAGTGATTGACGAAAAACGAGCGGGCAGCGGATGCCGAGCGAATGTGAAACTTATAATTATTTTAGATTTTTTTAGAATCAAGAATAGTTTTGGCGTGTAATCTCCAATAAAACATCTCTATGCATATTTACTATAGAAGTGAAATGAAAACCTTCATTTTTTAAGGCAGCGAAAAAGAAAGTAATTCGGCAGCAAGACCACTCACCACCACAGACCCACTTATGCTGTAGACAAAACTATATACAGCGTGGCTCTACCACTACCACTATGTATGTACATAAACCCAATTTACTTAAAAACCATACCTAGTACCTACATTAAATTTCGAACATTTACCTACTGTATTTCCCGCAATTCGATGCTTTCGTTTCTGATATAATTAATTTTAAAGGTTTAAGGTAAAAGGTTAATCTCCAAGAATGCGGGCAGTTATAAGGTAAGTTGTAAAAAATTTAACGTCAATGAAAATGTATTATACCTAAATATTTGATATTTTTTGTAAAAAAAATCTTTATTTCGAAAGTATTTGTTCTAAGTGAAATGACCGTTCGAATAAAAAAATCATAACCATAGACTTAAAACTCGATTTTCATTAACACTTCGTTTATATATCTAAATAACTTTTGAACCACGTATCCGGAACCATACACGGGAGTTAAATCGATAGATATTGGGCTCTTCTATCGACTAGCTTCCGTTGGTCCACCATTAGTGTAACATTCTGTATAGTTTGTTAAACATGCAGGTATTTCCGAATAGTTCCTTCTGAAAGTGCCAATGTTGTAAAAGTACATATTAAGTCTGATTAATATCAAAAAGAAAGTAACGCGCTATGGCATGTCCTTCTTTAAACGAGGTTTAAAAGGAGTAATCCTTCTCCTGCTCATAAACAGAAGCAACACATAATCATTTTTTTGTGTCCAATTTTCATCCTTGTCCCGCTTATTTCATTAAAGCCCTGCTATTTAGAAAATGGATTGGCAACACTTGTAACGCATAAACAAAAGAGAGTTTATAGACCGGATTTATAATGGAGCGTTTGGGTTCTGAACCATCACAGGCAATAAACCACTGAATTACCTTTTAAGAAGCTTATGTTTAAACGAGTATCCAACATGTATTCGTCTCTGTTTATTTGCGCATCTACGTATTATAATAATACATATATGAATATTTTAGTATTAAGTAAAAAAGTAGGGAAATGAAACTTATATTTAAGCCAAATGTTGCTGTCTGTATCTGTGTGTATGCTAATGTGGACAAAAATATCATATGTGCATGTTAATTATGGCAGATAAAATAAAGTATTTATACTTCCATGATTTTACATACACAACGCTTTAACTTATCAAATGAGAACATTTAATCACGTTCATGACTGTATGAGATATCTGTCGTCTCGCTCGGGAAAATATTTAATGTACAAAAAAGCTACATACCGTTACATATGCATCAAATTCTTTAAGGTTTTGGCTGATTTCGACCACCACCAAGTCTAGTTATAATAAATTGCATTAAAATGGCAGGGATATAATTTTGTAATACAATAAACATATTAAGTATACATACAACAAACAATATTAAAATAAAGCTCCAAAATGTTACAATGACCGATTCTGATTTATTAGTTCTATCGTTTATAAAAAGTACTAAATAATATTTTATTCGATACGTAATCTGAAAATCATTACACCAGAATAATTTCCGTTTCTTGATTTAAAATCGATTTAATTTTTGTGCCGCTTTAATAACAATTTTGGAACTATATTTATGAAAACGAATTCAGGTGGGTAATACACGTAAAGACCTTTGACCAATAGCCGAACCTAACCTAACAAGGGGCCCACATCGACAGTGTTGTCCACCCGCCATCCGCACTGCGCAATCGGCGCCAATTAGATGTATTCATTCGAAAACTAATCACTGCACATCATTATATCATTTTTTTGTTACGTAATACGTAATAGTCTCGCGTTTGGCCACTATCACGCCTGATGGCAAGCGATGATGTGGCCTAAGATGAAGCACGCTTACCTAGCAAAAAACGATTCACTCGCGACTTGAAGACACCCAGATTATATTTATCGGGGATCCAAGACTCTGGCAACTTGTTCCACAATTTGGCAGTCAGTATGATGAAGGTGGAGGCAAAGCGTTTGGTGCGCGTTTTGGGAACGTCTACCATAAATGGGTAGCTCTTTGCTGTTTTACTATTACCCATTAACATTACTTAGTGCTATTCATTATTATTGACATATACTATGTTTAAAGTGGAAAAACTACGCTGTAGACAGATTTGTACCGAAATAAAGTAGCAAGTAGCAGCTCACCGTTGCATTTCGTGCGGTGAGTGAGTTATCCGGAGGCCCAGCCCCTTTGCAATCCCTTAATCACTCCTAGGTTCCGGGTTCAATCCAGGTAGAGAGGATGTTCATGGGCGGTGATAACTTACTATCAACTCAGTAGTGACCCATTTGCTCGTTTTCCTCTGATGTAAAAAATGACTATTTTATGTTTACTTTGGTATTAAAATATTATTGAAACAAAAATATAAATTATTATTTTCTAAACTTGAGTTTTATTGGATCCTTTTCCATCGGCAAAAGAATTTAATCTGTGATTTGCTTACTATATCCGCAGCACACAAACTATCTATTTTATTATATTACTTAAGTCAAATAATATATAAATAATTATAAAGAAATATTATATATAAGGTATGACACGTAATTCCTCTTCCAGATTTTATCCTAACATCTTTAGTTGTTACGTACAGACTCCGAGTCAACTAAGCATTTCATGATAGAAAACCCCAATATCACTTTTACCCGACTCGGGGATCGAACCCGAGACCTCATCACAACAGTCGTACCGCGTATGCATTACAACTGCGCCAACGAGGCAGTGTAATCTATACACATAAATATAATGAGATAAATGTGTTTAAACTTACCTATAATCGACAATATACTGATAGAACAATTCAATCAATCCTAAGTGGTCATTTAGTAAAGTAATTTTCAATTAGCACTCCATCCAATCAATAACCGCCTACACAATTATACCTCATATTATGAAATGTATAGGGATTCGTAAACTGTTTACTAATTCTTACACCACGATGGTTTATTTCAGTACGAGTAATCAGAGCTTACGAAATCTTTTCTTGTTATAAGTTGTACTAATTTATGGCCGATTATTGGAACCCAATTGTAATCTAATAGAGACATTTTTATTCCCGTAATATACGATTATTCTTCGTAGGTAGTTACACTTTTTACCAGTCTTAATATTAATTTATTAATATGTATGTACATAAAACATTATTATAGATGTACCAATGCTTATTAAAATATTTTTACAATTGCTTTAGGCCTTAAATAATCGATCTTTACTTCGTAATTTATTTATTTATGATTGAAACTACATGTATTAAACACGTTATTTACTACTATATGTTTTCCATATTCATTTATCAGACTAACTTTTAAGCAAATGTTAAATATATTTAGGTACAACCATTATCTCACATCTTAATTAATCCTAAGGGTGTTAGTAGCACTACAGGTAAACAGTCCCCATCTGTTGTTTTACTTAGAAATTGTTGATATCAAGCCATGTCTGTACACGAGTTGTGGTTTTCACCAGCGGGATTGCAATTTACTGCCCTCTGTGGAGGCATCCCAAACTTCTCACTGTAAATATTCATTAGGCTTGTAATATTTATTAAAAGTTTAGCGTATGTAATTCACAGACTAAGTTGGTCGGTGCTAAATCTCTTTAGAACAATCGGGCGCAAAACAGTACTTAAACACTCGCCTGGAGTAAATACCAAATAAGAGAATCTTTAATAGCTGGTAGGGCCTCGTATGCGAGAGGACATCTGTGTACGTTCCACCACTTTGTCTATTTCTGCCGCCCAGCAGCGGTGTGTAAACACTGTTGTTTTCCAGTTTGACGGACATTGAAACCAGTGTAATTTCTTTGCATTATGAGACTTAACACTTTATGTCTCAGGGTGACGAACACAGTTGTGTAGGCAGTACTTCATAATTCAAAGTTCTGATTGGTGTTGCTTCTGATTATGGGCAGACGTGAATCTAAGTCTAATAATAAAAAGAACCTTTTATTAACTACAATTGAGTTAATAAATATGTTCTATTACTTAATGAAGTAGGGTGAATTGGGCGATATAATTCAGAAGCGTAGACATACCCCGTAGTCTCCCTCTATACCTTTGAGAATAACCTAATCGTTAAAACCCCCGACGTCTATTAGAAAAACCATCTATAACTCTTAAACTGCTGAACAGTTTTTATTTTATTTTTAAAACTACGAACCATCCCGATTAAAACAGGTTTCAAACAAAAGCCGCATTCAAATCGGTCCAATCAGTTGGGCGCAAGCATAGCGTAAATCTCAATGTTCTCTGTAATTTTTTATAGTGGCAAAGTAGTGACTAGGTATATCATAATAGGCTAAATGCAATTCTGTCTAAATATAATATCGACTGTTGAAAAATGTTACGTCACCTGACAGTCGCTACAATAATGCCGTCCTGAAGCAATTGGATATTACGAGTAGATACTCGTATCACCTGACTTCCGAAACGCAACTCGCCGGAATGATCCAGGCAGATTTTTACGGTGGCCGCTATACCGTCGGGTACAAAAATTAAACATGTATCCTCCTTACAGCATTGTAAGAAACAATTTGGTCTCGTATGCCGATGAACGGACGACAAATTGAGCAGGCATGTGTTATATACAATATGTAACAAAAACCCTGTTGGGCGTTTTAACTGTGTTATCAGAATCGATATTCACACGTAATGAAATAACTCGCATACGAAAATGAGAATATAAAAATAATCATATTGACTTTTTATAATTTGATAATTTTATTGTTTTGAACCGTATTTCGATTGGTTACCTCTGCAAGAGCGATGACTCAGAGCCAAAGCGAGATACTCATAGCATGTTGCGGCGTCTACGTGCATCAAACGCGCCGCGCCGCGTACGCTCCCGCCTACGTCAGTAGGTACGTCACATCAGTCAGCTGTTCATCACTTTTCAGTTTTTTTTTTTTTTTTATATCTTCATTTTCTAAGTTACCCGTGTAAGGATAATATCTCGCTTATGTTTATTTATTTTTAATTTAACTATTATTATTAAGCTGTTAATGTGTCAAGCTTCACGACCTAGAAAGGGCCAACAGGGTTTTTGTTACATACTTTAACGTATACGTAACGTAGATTTAAGTATGGCAAATATGTCTTCTATCCTATACATTATTTACTTATATAATGGTGATTTTTTATTTGAATTGTAATACCGAGGATTCTTAATAAATAATTAATAATATTTTTTCTGTTAGTAAGTTAAAACTATGGAAATAGATTACTAATGATTCAGAGTTAAAAACGTCGCGGATAATTTATATTTGAAACCCAAAGGCAAATTTGTTCTTAAGATAAATAATTTAGCAAAGATTTAAATTTAGTAATATAAGGTAAATAAGGCTAAAAAGATATAAACACAAAACAGTGCTTATACGCACTTTTGATAAGTATGACAAAAACATGTTTATTCATTTTATCATAAGTTATTACGTAATAATATTTACACAGACAGTCGTAAAGCCAAAGCCAAAACTTTGCTGTAACATACATAAAAATAAATGGCGGCGACACACCGTGAGTGGTATAAGAGCAAGGAGATATTATAAAGTTTGTTATATTTATATACCTACTTTTACGCGTCGTACATGGATGCTAAAGGTAAACCACTAACGTGCTGGTGTTATCTACAATAAACATTGCCTTTAAGGCCAGGTCGCTCCTCAAATCCAAGAAAAAGACTATTTTTGAACGAATATACTTATAGGCAAAAAATACAGTATAAAAGATTTGAAGGAAAATACGAATCGAATAGATTTTTTCTAATAAGTTTAATATTCCATAAAAAGTCCCAAGTTACCCCTTAAAAATAAACTTCTAGACGTCGAAACTCTATTTTGAATGATTACTAGATACTTATTTAAAGCATTTTTCAAAATATATAATTGATAAATATGAAATTTTTAAACTTATTCTATTATATTAATATTTCAATTCGTAGTCGGACCTCGTCTTACATAAATTTGAACTATTCTCGATGCCAATTATAGTGTCCGATAGTTCTGTCAATGACAAAGACAATGACCTGCAATGACAAACAAGTAGCATATTGAAGAAGAACGCACTTACGCCTGTAATTCCTGAAAAGGTAGGCAGAGATGTAACCAGTACTAGGTGTGCATTTCGCCGAGCTTATTTCTGTCCCTTGATGTGAAACAAACTCAATGGGCTTACTTTACCAACGTATTCTACGCAACGCGATAATAATAACGTTTCCATAAAACAAATGCTGATATTATTGTATAGACGAAAACAAAGATATTATTTTACTAATAGCTAAATTGCAGTGCACTCCCAACAGCGGTAAAACGTAGTGACAAAGAGACCGCCGCGCCGTATTGAATCCATTAGAATCCGTTTTATCAACAAGCTTCAAAGATCGAAAACCTTTTCTATCTTTGAATGTCCTATTTCACAATATCCAATGCAATTGGTGGAAGGTCCCTCGTATGCGAGGGATTGTCTGGGTAGATACCATCGTTTCGTCTATTTCTGCCCCCCAGCAGCAGTGGGTAAGAACTGTTGTGTTCCAGTTTGAAAGTCATTGACAACTATGAAATTACTGGGCATTCTGAGATTACACATCTTACGTTTCGGGGTGACGAGCGCTGTACTACATAATTCCAAGCTCTTATAGATATTGATTCTGTTTATGGGCAGGCGTGACGCTTACCATCAGGCGAACGACCTGCTCGTCTCGTCATTCCCGCTAATAAAAAACCAAGTAGGTAAATGTTATTTAACAGATACAATGTTAAACACGAATATAAAAATAATATCACGCTATCAATACACACGGAGAAGCGTTTTTCAAATTGGTACTTCCTATAAATTGATTGTTTAATTCATTATCTGACAAATAACGGTAATTGTGAAACAGGCACCTATAATCTCTTGTCAAAGAAAATGTTCAGTTTGTTACAATTTATCAAAACATATACCGTGCAGTACTAAAACTAGTGCACGTTTCATCAGATAATATCATATCTAAAAGCATGTTTATCGCAAACAGAAACATTTTGTGGGTAAAGACTCGACATAATGTATGCTTCCATTTGCCTAAATAAATTCCTGTGATATAAATTCCATTTATATCAGTTGTTGATGGATTGGCACAGTCACATATAACAAAGTTGGATCGCGTTTTATCTCCCATTAATCCATATATAGTCTTTTCAACTAACCAACTAGTATTAAAAACATAGTTATTATATCTTTATAATTATTAAACCAAATTTTACAAATCTATTTTGATAGCCTCCGAGGCGCAGTGGACGCGTACCCGGCTGTAAAGCGAAAGGCCGCAAGTTCGATTCTCGCACCAAGACGAAATGTTTGTGTGATCCACAAATATTTGTTTTCGGTCTGGGTGTTTTCTCCCCAGAGAGGTTGGCGTCAGGCAGGCGACGGGTAACATATTATATTAGAAATCATGTTGCGCAACACCAAGAATTAATTACTATTAAACCAATAATATACAACCTGTTACAGAAAGTTGTATGTAATTTAAAGCAATGTACCTATAGTGTACGATATAAGTATTTCATCCCCCAAGTGTGTACATCATCATAAGACATCATTATAGAATTCTTTTTTATCGTTTTAGTAACATGTCGATATCGAACATACACGAAATGATAAAAGTGATACTTTAGACGTCTTTTCATTTCAATTTTGTATTATTAAAAATTAAAACAGTTGTCAAACGTCAACATTTATTTGAGCAGTCAATTTGGCAATTAATAACTTTTGAACTAACATTACGAGTTAAAAATATGTATTTGACTCGGTCGGTACATAAGTACTTACTGCACGGTGTATGTAATGACTTATAATATGACCACACCTTTCTGTAACACGTTGTATATTATTTGGCATAATTATTATTCATGACCACATAATATGTTTAGTATTTCTATCGTACACAGGCGTGAGCTTATGATATGTAAATTGTACTCCACAATTGATGCAAAATTCCATCAATTCTCAACAAGTGAAAATAACTCTCAATTATATTGAATTGTGACTTATTTATTCATAAAGATATCATATAAAAATATTGATAATTTCCTTATTTCCTTAAATACCACCTTGTGTAATCTCTCTGCATTTAAAAACATATCTATTATTGGCGACATCAACATTAATATCTGTCCGGAAAGTCTGGAGCCCAAAGCTTTGGAATATCTTAATTTGTGTGCATTCCATGGCCTTTTGCCTGCACATACACTGCCGACGAGACATGGCAGGACATGCATTGATCATGTGATGTTAAAAACTAAGGATCGTGCCTTCACTCTGGTCTTACAAACCACAATCACTGACCATCAGGCAGTTTTGCTATGCTTGAATAGAAAACAAGAAAAAACCTTTTCACGTGTTTCTTTTAATAAAATAAATTCGGCAGGATTGAGATCTGGCATAGAAAATATTGACTGGCAACCAGTTTATTCATTGACTGACGTTAATGCTGCTATGGAATATTTTATTTTATCCATTCGACGGGAAATTCTAGGGAACTCAATTATAACCAAGTTTTCTAGACGTAAAAAAATTCTAAAGCCGTGGATTACCCCAGGATTGCTTCGCTGCATAAGACATAGGGATAGACTTCACAAAAAAATGCGCCTCTCACCAGTAAACACAGTACTCGAGATAATCTATACTAGGTATAGGAATTATTGTAATAAGATTTTAAAAAAAGTTAAAAGAGCATATGAAAAAAACCTAATACATAATGCAGGCAATGATAATAAACAAATTTGGAATGCAATAAAAAATATCACAAACACATCCATTAAAAACCTTAATGCTTCAGGATTACTTGATATGACTTGTCCGCAAAGATCTGTGGAAAGTGTAAATGAGTACTTTACAAATGTGGGCAAAACTTTAGCTGATAAAATACCTAACTTCGTAAGCTCTTCCAGCAGTATTGAAGATGGAAATCGGTCAAATAATTATCTCAATTCCTTCGTATTATTGGACACTGATGAAGATGAAGTAGAGCAAATGATCATGGGGCTGAAAAATGTATGCTCTGTTGGATGGGATCTGATACCAAATAGCGCATTAAAAGAAAACAAGCATATACTTGTTTCCCCTTTGACACATATTTTTAATAACTGTTTCTCTCAGGGTAAATTTCCTACAGTTTTAAAAAAATCTTTGATTATTCCAGTTCACAAGTCTGGTGATCGAGACCGTGTAACCAACTACAGGCCAATTTCAATTTTACCATCCGTATCCAAACTCTTGGAACGGTTAGTTAATAATAGGCTCGTAAAATATCTGGAGACGAATAAACTCATAGCCTGTAACCAATTTGGCTTTAGGGCAGGAAAGTCAACAAGTGATGCAGTCCACGAGCTTGTTGATCATATAGTAGATACTTTAGACTCAGGCCAGAAATCTATAGGCATTTTCTTAGACTTGGCAAAGGCGTTTGACACGGTCTCGTCTTCACGGTTGTTACAAAAGTTGGAAAGTTTAGGAGTTAGAGGAATTCAACATGAGTTATTTAAAGACTATCTATCGAATCGCTTCCAGTGTGTTAAAATTAATGATTACCTTAGCAATGACCTAAGGGTATCATACGGCGTACCACAAGGTAGCATTTTGGGTCCAACCCTGTTTCTAGTCTATCTAAATGAACTATGCCAACTTAACTTACCACGTGGTAAAATAATAGTCTATGCAGATGATACAGTGCTTTTATTCTCGGGAGATTCATGGAAAGAAGTATACAAAAACGCACAGCAAGGCTTTGACATAGTTAGTAATTGGCTAAGAAGAAATAAACTCACTCTCAACCCAGCTAAGACTCAATATATTACTTTCTCGATGCGTAATCTCAACCCCCCACCAACATCTTATATGCTGATTGCACATAATTGCTCCCAGAAAGACATCTGTTCCTGTCCTCCTATAGCCCAAACTGCAAAGTCCAAATACCTAGGAATTATAATTGATAAAAACCTTTCCTTTAGGCCCCATATTGAATTAGTTTCGTCCAGGATTAGGAAACTGACCTTTGTTTTTAAAAATCTCCGACATGTAGCTGACTTTAAATTAATTAGACAAGTGTACTTGGCCCTCGCACAGTCTGTCTTGGGATATTGCATTACTGCTTGGGGTGGCGCACCTAAAACTATCATCAAACCTCTTGAAATTGCACAAAGAACTATACTAAAAGTTAGCACGTTTCGTCCTATTTTGTTTCCCACAGTTCAACTATACCAGTCCTGTGACGTCCTATCAGTACGTCAATTGTTTGTGCTACTCGCGGTTTTGAGGCAACATCCCATGATTGACTGCAAGAAATACGCTCAAAGTACACGTAGACGTCGGGATGCCATAAATTTCACTGATCGGCCAACTATCAGGCACCAATATGCTAAAAAGTTTTTCTGTTATTTAGGCCCATTTCTCTATAACAAGATTAACAGTTGCATCAACATAATTCCTTTGAGTCTTAAACAATGTAAGAATAAAGCTAAGGAGTTTGTCCACAACTTGAACTACGATCAGACTGAAGACCTTCTATGTACTCTAAAGTAACTACTTCGTACACACCCTCTTTCACTCACTCATTCACATACATTTTACACACAAAGAGGTCAACATATTCACTCATTGTACACATCACTTTAAATCACCATATCAGAAATAGCTACTGCCTACATGGCTACAGTGTTAACATTTTTTAGATATTGTTACTTTTTGTCTAACCCTTTTAATTTTTATTTCGTATTATATGTAGTCAAATCAAGCCATGTTTCTTAATTCATGTTACTGGTTGCTTAACTTTATGTATTTTCACGGAAGAGCGCTGATGTCTGAAATACAGATTAACATCTAGTTCAGACACAGATGTATTGCAAGATTAGTTATAAGCATGTTTAAATTTAAATTAGAACTACCTTGTTCTTTTATATTGTACCTTTATTATGTGCTAATTAAAATATTATTATTATATTTATTTATTAAAGATTTCCTTCATGAACTTCAAACGTGTTAGTAAAATTTGTTAAATTTAACCCTTAATCATCCCTTTCCTTTAAGGTCGGTATCACGTCTATGATTCTTCGCGTATTGTAGATGGTAACTGGCGGTGGATATCACTTACCATCAGATGATCCAATGGCTCGTATGTGTGCTTGTGCTATAAAACAAGCTTCCCTTTATCCTTCGTCACTGCTTTCTATCCTATTGTCAGTGTATGATGTTATTTATGTGATGTTGGAGAAAACTAATCATCGAAATTTTAATTAAAATTAGTGCCTAATGCTAACAGTGATAGTTTTTTTTGAAACTTCTTATTATTGTTGCATATTATCAGACGTGTAGGAAAACGATATTTCTGATACGATGAACATTGCTTTAAATTTTCTTAAGAGATAATCACGGCCAAGGAACGAACAACTTTTGATATCTTGGCAACAGGAAAAGCGGCTTAATAGTTTCCTGCGACCCGTCTATCCTGAAGGCAAATAGGAAACCTGTTGGAAATTATTTCGAAATACTACGGTATTCTTCATAATTTTAACTGACTTCAAAATAGGAGGAGGTTTTCAATTCGGCGCGTACCTATAATGTGTTTTGTTTTGTCAATACTTAACTATTTCTATAGTCATCTTTGGAATCGGTGCAATTTCATTTGACCGGCTGCGACACAGGCAAATCCCGCAAAGCGACCCATAAAAATTTATATTTTTGACTTCTCTTTGTTATTTTTTTGAAGTTAGTTTTTATTTAAAAATTGTATTCCCCATAGCTTAGAATTAAGAAATGCTATCACATTTTCGGTAGTCGGTTTAAGCTAAGGTTTAAGCTACCCAATCGCCTATGACGCAAAATGCGCATCCAAAATAACTTTAAAGACAGTGAATTTTAACTAATTTGTTTTAAACCACGTTTTGGTATATGAGGCAAGTAAAGTGTTTATTGATTGTAAAACACTTCTGAATCATTCTGAGGTTAAAAATGTACAAAAATAATTAAGTATATTCGTGGGACAATGAAGCATAACCTAAAAAAGTAAAAATTGAATCGCTAACAATATCTCAGCGGATGCTACGATAAATATGTCGTAGCAACATTACCACAGCGTCGCGTCGTGTACGTTTCAATAACAATGAATGGTGCCCTTTAGAAATATTTCTGTATTATGTTGGTGATATAATACAGCCGTAAGTAGACGTCCCCTTGAAGCATTAATCACAAACCCGGCGTTCAGCGCTGGGGCGGGCAAAAATTATTGGTGCTTTATTAGACCTCTACGGATTCGCTACGGGCTACGAAGTTACGTGCCAGGGAGCTAGTACAACAGAAAAATGTGTGGGTACGGGTTATTTTTTAACACTCCTCGTGTTATCAACATTTAATATTCCCCATTAACAATTTAATACACAACGGTCTCGTGTTTTACGTGATCGGTTATTTTTGTGTTCGTGTTAATTTATAATTGCATTTAGTACAAAGGAAAACAGCGTCTTGAAGTCGAATATTTTATCATATTTTTGTGTTTGCGACATTTTATATGCGTCGGTTTTACGAGAGTATATTTCTAATAATTATAGCAATCATTAGACTTTACTTCTAAAGATACGGGGCAATGATATTTAATTCATGTTTCCTCGTAATCAACTTCCGTAACACGCATAGAAAATTGATGCAGTAATGTGACACGTATTTAGTTTTCTACTCTACGAATTTACTTTTTTTTGTTACTACACAACACTCTAGGGATTATTAAAAAAATCTTATAATTCAACATCAAATAGGTTTAAATAATCAACGTAAGTATTTGCGTATATATGTTGCAAACCACCGAATAACAACTAAAAAACTGAGAATTCTAATTATTTGATATACCCCATGAGTAATTTAATAAAATCAATATTTAATGAAATAAATTTGTCTACAATTTTATGAAATGACTAGAGACGCACAGCCGAATATTTTAAATGCTACAGAATATAAAAAGTGTAATAATGATGGAGGCGACAAAATGTTATATAACGAAGCCGAGATGAGAACACAAACAAGTAACAAATTACTGTAAGTAAACAAATGGCTTACCGCCTTCGTCGAGAAGTCAGAAGCCAACGAGCGGATTAAAGTTTGTATAGCGGACTCACGGCAAGTCCGAAGAAAGATTGTTTCGAATACGGCGCGGCGGAAGGCAAGTGTTGACGCGGTGATACCGTCGGCACTTGGCACTCACACAGTGTGGGAGCGAGGGTGCGAGGGCGCGAGGGTGCGAGCGCGGCACGGCGGTACAGGTCCGCTCGCGAGGGCGGCTCGAGTAGGAGTCACCGTCGCCCTCAACCACCGTTATGTAACAAGCTCCGCGTAGCGCAGCGCGACTCCGTCCCGCACCCCGTTTTTAGGGAAAAGATGAATGAGTAAAGTTTCCTAACGGACGTTAGTCCATGGATCGCGCTTGGTTTCGGATCGGCCCGCGGTTACATAAAGCCCTTCGGCACATGCGCTATAGGTACTGGTCCAGCACCGCATCGTACCCGAAACTTGCTCCCTAAAATACGACCGCGCCGTTATTTTTAAAGATCGGTTTCAACATTTTATGCATAATGCGTATTGCACCCTTCTAAACGAAACAAAAGAATACTGCTTACAAAAATTTAAGTATTATATAATATCAATATCAGTATTATGGAAAGTAATACATGGAAATAAAAATTACAATGCTTATTATTTGAATCGTTTAAACCTTAAGTTTCAACTAATATATTCAGTTCACTTTCTGAGCTAGTCAGTAAAGAAAATTAATCCAATCCAATCTAGTTGTAGTTTTGACCGGTGCTTACGCGCGAAAACTATACGTGAATTTACGTGATATCCCGTAACTTGTGCCGCTAAAGGCAGGAATACGCATGCGAATTCCGTGCGTGTTCTACACAATGTTCCTTGTTTATTACCCTGTTTAATGAACATGCATGCAGACTCACATTAAAAACTTTATACGACAAAGCCATTTTTACTTTCAAATACGCTACTCTTCTAGTGATAATATTGTAGTTTAGAAGTCAAACTTAAGTTAAGGACTTATTTTTGCTCAGAACTTTGCATAACGGTTTTCAGTGTAATTATCAAAATACGTGGCCCATTAGTTTGTACCTACAAGAATTTTATCACTACTTAGGGGATTTAGAGTGTTTAGTCTTTATTTTATTTATTACTGCCTAGCATTTGTGCTAGGGCCTGTCTGTCTAGTAAGATGCCGCTTCCCCTGTAGTGAGACCATTGGCTCTTATGTCTCCCTCTAATAAGTGAAGCCAGCGATTTTTTTTTAACGCGTCATTCCTGAAGATTATCTACCACGTCGTAGAAAACAAGACTGCGGATGTACTCGTTACGTATACGAAGAAGAATTGAAGTTTGTATGGAACTTTTTTAATGGATTAGAATACAACTGTGAAACTATGCACGCTCATTGATTATCACAAATAATGAAAAATGTGATTAAAATTTTTCCTAAATTCCAATTGCAAAAGGGGGGAAGGGGTTGAACTTACTCTCTCACTCACTGATTAATCACGATTTCACAAAAACTACTGAAGCTGGGGTCATGAAATTTGGCTAGATGATACTTTGTGTGATGGCGAGACGTACTTAGAACGGACTTTTGGAAATTCACATTTCAAGGGGGTTAAAGGGGAGTTTGAATATTGTATGAAACTTTTTTATTGACCAGAATACGACTGTGAAATTAAGCACAAATATTGCTTATCATAAATAATGAAATATGTGACATTTACATTTTTGTAAAATTAGTATGAAAGTATTTATTTTACTTTTGAACAACGACCGATTGGGGTCATATTCACATCGTACATTTGTTTTGTGAGGACAATGGTTTATAACTATATATCATCACGCTACGACCCACGGGAGCGGAGCAGTAATCTATATATGAAGCGAAATACCACTCACTGCTTGATTAAACTCGAAATCTCAAAACTACTAAAGCTATGATCATGAAATTTGATCAGATGGTAGTTTGTGTAATGTAAGGGTTTTTGGAAATTTACATTTTAAGGGGTCAAAGGGGGGAATTTTCTATGAAAAGAAAAATGGCTTTGAAATTGAGTACAAATATTACCCATTAAAAATAATGAGACACATGTTTCATATATTTGTAAAATTCAACTCGCGAAAGGAGAGGGGAGAGGGTGTTGAATTATAGGATGTTTGTAGATCAATCATGCCTTAACGGCTGAATGGATTTGAGTAAAATTTGGCATACATGTAGACCAAGACAAGAATTATAACATAGCCGACTTTTATCCCAGTAAAAGACTTTTACGCGGGCGGAGCCGCGGGCAACTGGTAGTAAACTATACAAATATGTATGTGTAATCTGTAAAACCTCATTTTATTTTAGTTTATTAATATTTTTTTAAAGATGTGTTTTGCTGGAATGTGTTGCCAGTGGTAAGCAGCAATGTTTATTAATTGAAGTATTGTGTTTATCTGTAATAGGCGCATGCATTGGAACTTGGCTTTTGCAGTCGTAAAAGTGGTTTATAAGGTATATACCATATACATATAAATAAACACGATAACCTGTTACTTGTTTTATGCCAATCTTACCACAAATGTAATGTTACCAATTTGTAGATTTACAAATGATATCAATGAAATCATTGCAACAATATAAACTAGGGTATATAACTTTAAGATATTAACTTAACTATTTAAGATATTACGTATTTGTAATTTACAACCCTCCATATAATAAGTTTTTATTCTATGGGGGCTGTAAATTGAAAACCACCTATTAATATAATAATATTATTATGAAGTAGAAAATGGTAAGCCTGGAAATATTAATCAGGGCCAATTATATATCCATGCCCATTTGGGCATGTATTCACATCATCAAATGTATTCACATTTAATCTGCCAGATAACGCATTAAAAAGACAATTTAGGAATTATCAATATAACATAAGTTGCTCCGTAATATACAGATATACTTACTACTATACTATATATAATATTTTTATAGCAGTGTCTGCCATACGCGTAACCAGGTCATCTGACGTTAGTTTATGTAAAGGATAATGGAGAGAGCGCGTAGAGGACGAGGAATATTGGCCTCTAGTAATTGTTTAAGTAGTAGAGCCACGCTGTAGACAGTATTGCTTCCGCCATGAATGTAACAGCTCGATCGGTTTGTTACCACTATCTCACAGAAAACCGATGTTAAGTAGCGGCTTGCTGCTGTGTTTGGTACGGTGAGTGAGATATCTGGAGATCCAATCCCCTTTCCTTCTCAATCCCTTGTTTATCCCTTTCCTTTAAAGTCGGCAACGCGTCTATGATTATTCTGGTATCGTGGGCATTCCTGGGCGGTGGAGATCACTTACCATCAGGTGACCCTGTATGTTGTAAAACAAACTCACTCACCTTACGGTACGCAACACCACGCTGCTTATTCACGTCGGATTTCTGTGAATCAGTGCTGACAACCGATCTTCTCCTGCTGTAGGCTCTAGCATTTGTACAGGCTATATTGATATTTTTGTATTTAGCCATATTATACTTATTTTATCTAATAAATAACATTTAATTGGAGATTGAAAAATCGGCCGTAAGTCCAAAAATTCTATTTGTATGGTTGGTATAGGTAACTATGTAGGTATGTAGGAAGAGCAGGTAGGGTAGAGCGATAAACATATAATATAATATAAGTAGGTCATATAAGTAATAAGTCATATTCATATGACTTGTATGAAGTGTAAATAAATAAATAAACTCACCCCTATCATATCACGGGACGGAAATAAGCTCTTCGAACCCAGCACCTTTGCCTACCTCTTTGGGGATACAAGCATGGGCGTAACTATGTTATGTTTTAAAAAGATTTACGATAAGAAAATAAATCTTAATAATACCTCGTAATTTAAAAGGGTTTGTTAAAAGTTTTTCTCATGAAAAACAATCACTTATTCAATTTCTTTGGTGCGCATACAAATCTCATATGCAACGGTCGCTATTAACAAAATGAACTATTTTACTACTTCATTTTAAGCATTTTTCATTTTAAGTTTATGAAATATTTCGTTAAATTAGGGTCCAGTAATGAGGTCACTTTTCCCTGTTATATCATTTAATTTTTTATTCCTGTAGAAATTACAAAGTCTACGAAAAGCCCCTGCGGTAGTACATTATTGCATTAAGCACGCCACAAACGTAGCTATAAAATATAGTATCCATAATGACTTTTGTAGGTATTTGTTTAACATGTTTTATGCTAGGTATTAGGTAAGTAGTATTTAGAAGTGGTGAAACTGTCGATGGCTCAGTTGTAATGCGTACGCGTTACGACTGAGGCTGACGCTGAGGTCTCGGGTTCGACCCTCGGCCGGGTCGGATAAAAGTGATATTGGGGTTTTATATTACGAAATACTTAGTACCTATCAGCCCGGAGTCTCAAATTTTGCCCGGTATAGATCGCCATAGGGCGAGCCCCCTATCACATCATGGCACGGAGATACGCTCGGCGAAATGTGGGTGTACTGATTACACCTTTGCCTACCCCTTCTGGGATTACAGGCGTGAGTGCGTAATGTATAATATAAAATAAGTAAAAATAAAATTTTATAGCTTAATATTGATAAATAAAATAGCCTTAATACATTATTTTATTGAATGGTAAAAACGGTAACTTAGAAACGATAGGTACTTGTCTCTGGTGAAATCTCTAGCGTTTAGGAGATGTTACATATTTTGAAACGAAAACATGACCCGCGAGAAAATATCATAATATATATTTCACAATATCCAAGTAATCAAGTTCATCAGTTTCAAGTAGTAGAGTCACACTGTTGACAGTTTTGTCTACAGCATGAATGGGCCCGGCTCGACCGGATTGTTACAACTGTCTCACAGAAAGTCGACGTGAAATAGCAGCTTCCTGTAGGCTAACCATTTGTTTGTCTCGGTAAAATCGCTAGCGACGACGTAAGATATTTATATGAAAATCTTAATGGCGCCTCTAGCGGATACATGAGAAACTAAATTTTGTCATACAAATATTTTACGTCGTCGCATGGTTGAGGCACTGTTGTGTTTCGTACGGTGAGTGCGGTATCCACAAGCCCAAATTCCCCTCCAATTCCCAATATCTAAATTATCCCTATGCAATAAGGCCGGCGACGCATCAATGATTTTCACAGTTTTTTATTTTATTAGCTTGAATGACGAGACTAGCAGGTCGCTCGCCTGTAAGGTAAGCGCCACGCCTGCTCATAAACAAGCAACGCCACACAGAACCTTAATTAACAAAGAACTGCACTCGTCACCCCGAGACATAAGGTGTTAAGTCTCATAATGCCCAGTAATTTCACTGGCTTCAATGTCCTTCAAACTGGAACACAACAGTGCTTACACACTGTTGCTTGGCGGCAGAAAATGGTATTGTGGATTTTCATGGGCGGCAGAGCTCACTTACCATCAGGTGACCCACTTGCTTGTTTGCCGACCTCTGCTATAAAAATAGTAATAGCTATTTAACAGATAAAATAAAAGCAACAAAATATAAAATTACCTCGCTATCAATACATACGGAGAAGTGTACTTATAACAAATTGGTACATAAATTGACAGGCGGATAACATTTAAACGGACATTGTGATGTGTAAATCTAATCGCCACCTTGTATACCTAATATAGCTACATGTGTAACGGCCCTTAAACTTTGAACGCACTTAATATGTAGATAATATTTATATTTCTACCTACTTCATACTTCATACTACATACTTAACTGTTTATAAAGCATGCATTTTGTAATTTTTCAATCTACTTGCGTTGTGAGTTGTGACAGTACTGTGGCATTGATATCAATCAGTCTAGACGAGAGGCTCCGCCAGACTTTTATTTTAGGTCGAGTAGATCGCTCACCTGTCCCTCAACCATGGGGTTGTCTCAGTAAAATCGCTAACGACGACGTAAAATATTTGTATGACAAAATGTAGTTTCTCACGTATCCGCTAGAGACGCCACTGAGTTTTCCATATAAATATCTTACGTCGTCGCTAGCGATTTATTTTAACGATTTTTTTTATTTTTTAATCTCATGGTTAGCCTGCAGATGGTAAACTCAACGGCTACCCATACACAGAAACAACATCACAAAGAACTTTGAATTACACAGCCGTGCATGGCACTGGACTGTGCCCGAGACATAAGATGTTAAGTTTCATAATGCCCAGTAATTTCGCTAGCTTCATTGTCCTTCAAACTGAAACACAATAGTGCTTATACACTGGCGCCAAGTGGGCGGCAGCAATAGACAAAACCGTTGTACCATCCAAAACGTCCTCTCGCATGCGAGGGGCCCACCACCTAGTATCTACTACACTTATATAGGCTGCCGCAAAATTAAATACAGTAGGTATAAAAGCAATACATGAGGAGAACCACCATAGGCATAAGAAGGGGTTGGCCAGGGTTGCCCTATGGATTGGGGGAGTTTTGGAGAATTCCGGTATTCCCGGTATTCCCTGCCTGTCGTAAGAGGCGACTAATAGGAGCCATCGGAAATCGCGGACGCACAGTGGGGGGCTGTCGTAGCGACCTTTGTACTTAACATTCCTGTACGTGCGACACCGGGACGGACGGCAGCACGTATGGATGACTGAGATGACTAGCTTAAAACATTTGCTTTTCTATTTTTGTATATACCTCTTATCCAAGAATTGCACTTTTCTAAAAACAGAGGAGGAACTTAATTATACGCGTATATTTTGTTTATGTTTTTTAGTAAGATGTATAACCACGCTAAACATTTCTCAGAATGGTCCGATTTTGATGATTCTTTTTGTATTAGATAGAGTATAGCTCCAAGTTGGTCCCATTTCAGTTTGAAGAAAATATTCTACTCAAAAAACTAAAAAGCTAATAAAATGGCTATATTATCTGAAATAAGTAAATAATTTAATACATTTTGAGTCGGGACAATTACAATACATAAACATTGATTAATAAATTATAATAGCAGTGAGTCTAAATAGGTTAACATTATAATAATTAGCTTTTAATTTAATTGATTCCTTTTTTGTAATTATATTGTACAAAAATTCATAAATCTAATATTAAAGAATTATTTTTAATTGTTTTAACGGTGAAGGAAACATCTTGAGATAACCTGAGCTTACCTGAGTATTTTCCATAGGAATTTTGAAGGTGTGTGCAGTCTGCGAAACCGCATTATGCCAGCTTGGTGAACGAAGGTCTAACCCCTCTCATTCGTAGAGGAGGTCCGAGCCCAGCAGTGAGACATTATAATATAGAGCTAATATTATTATTATTATGAAATAAATATATTAAACTTAAAGATAATAATATTAAGTTATTGTATTAGGTGCAAAAGCCATCCAAGAAAGGTTCATGTTAAAATCCGATACATCCGCCATCTTTTTTTTTTTTTGTCGCGGGGAAAAGCGACTTATTGCTACCGCCCGCCCCGGGGGGAAGCGGAACGGTTATGTTGGGTTCACCGGCCTTACAACCCAACGTTAAGCCGCCCGGGAGAGATGGTAAACATCCAGGCGACCGCTGGACCGAGTCCCTGACACTATATACACCCTATACCGGCATACCAACTAAAAACCCCGCGGTGGCCATCTTCGGCGCTTTAGGAACAGCCCCGGGTTCCCGAGGTGAGAAGCGCCCCGGCTTCAGCCGGTACCGTCCCTGCGCGGTGCCGCCTTGCGGCCCTGTTCAAATATGGGGGCTCAGAAGCCCCCGCCACCGAAGGACGATCTTGGCGTCAACGGCAGCAACGAGGCCAACCACCCGTGCTGCCGTCCATCCAGGGGTCGTACGTACAAGAATGTTAAATATAAAGGGCGCTACAACAGCCCCCCGCTGCGCGCCCGCGACCCCCGATGGCCCCTATTAGTCGCCTCTTACGACAGGCAGGGGATACCGTGGCGGAATTCTCCAAACGCCCCCAATCCACAGGGCGGGAGACGCCGGTCAGTCGTCACCCCGGCGTCTCCCACGTCTCCTCTGGCGGCGGGAGGGATCGGCTCGTTCCTGATCCCTCTCGGCACTCTCCTTCTGCAAGATTACGGCCTCGCAGAAGTGGGCCACCGCACGCCAGGACCTCCGACTGTCGACCATGGCGGACACCACTGCCGGCAGTGAGAGGTCTCCTCCGACGACTGCAACGTGAGCACTGCGTTCCTCGTCCCAGGCTGGGCATTCCTCCAATGTATGTTGGGCCGTATCCTGCGGCCAGTTGTCACAGTGGTGACACATAGCCGACTCCTCAGTGCCGACTATTTGACACAGGTACCGGCCGAAACTGCCATGGCCAGTCAGGACCTGTGTCAGTCGGAACGTCGCCGCGCCGTGGCGCCTGTCCAGCCACTGGTGAAAGACAGGGCGCACTGCCGCGACGGCCCGATGACCCGCTGACGGGTTCTCCAGCCTGAGACGCCACTCTTCCACAGCGGCTCTGCGGAGGGAGCCGCGTACGGCGTCCACCTCTCTCGGTGCCGGTCTCTGCCCGCGTCTGAACGCCTCTTCCCGCCAGTGAAAGGTGGCGGAGAGGGTCTTAGCGTCCAGATCCCACGGGACGAAACCGGCCAATACGAATGCCGCCTCGAATGAGACCGTGCGGTAGCCCCTGATCGCCCGCTGCGCTACTATACGCTGTGGCTTGCGCAGCAGAGCGACGCATCGGCCGCCCAGGGACTCGGCCCAAACGGGACTTCCGTACAGGGCCATAGACCGCACGACTCCGGCGTACAGCCTTCGGCAAGGGATGCCAGGACCTTCCAAGTTGGGCAGCAGGCTTGAGAGCGCACCCGCTGCCCGGGACAATTTTGTCCCCAAACTTTTGAAGTGGGCACGGAAATCCCACCGGCTATCCAAAATCAAACCCAAATATTTCATAGTGGAGCCGATGGGAATCCGCACCCCGTTCACAACAATGTGGGCACCGGCCGGTGGCCCCTTCCGAGGCCCATGGAAACAAATGGCCTCGGTTTTCTCAAGGGCCACCTTCAAACCCAGCTGCTGGATGCGGCTCACGACATGGCCGGTGCCGACCGCCGATACATCCGCCATCTAAGCTCCACACGAAAATTATCTCCAACTTAAATATGAGTCAGGCCTTGTAGATGGCGTTATTTCTGGATATCCGTTGAAAATAGTAAATAATAAAAATAGAGGGCGACAACAAATGCGTCAATTTTATATTGGCTGCGACAAGTTTTGAAACTAAAATTTATTAAATATTATGTAATCATTCATTTACTGGATTACTCATGATTATAAATCTTACGAAGCAAACGAACGAATATTGAATCGAGTATAAAATAAGTAGGTACCTACATAATTTAACTTGCCGTAAATCGACCGCTGGTTTGGTTAATTTTATCAAGGTTGAATGTTTACTAATTTTCTGTGCCTCTAGTTTTCTAGGTAATGTGTATATGAAAATACATAGTTTTGACAGCCTCCGTGGCGCAGTGGGAGAGTAGCCGGTTGCGAAGCGTGAGATCGTGGGTTCGATTCCCGTACCTAGACAAATGTTTGTCTGATCCACAAATATTTGTTTCGGGTCTGGGTGTTGTGGGACCGCAAGTCCCTCGTAGTTCCTGATACCCACGATACAGGGTACGATACCCATTCAGATTAATCGCTCGCGGACTTGAACGCCGGCAGTGAAGTTCGGCGAATTAGCCAGTACCGCCTCAGGTCAACCTAGTGTGGGGTCAGGACTATGTGTGTGACTGTTGGGTGTGTATTTATTTATTTATTTATACCTATATTACGTATTATTGTATTGTATTCAACATTCAATGTGAACCAAATAAAAAAAAAGACTATACTTATATTTTTTCAGACAAGACTGGCGTTATCCCGGATGAATGCAAGGGTCCGCCTTCTCATACCATTTTGACGGTATTTGGTATTATATGTGGAGCGACCCGCCGTCTGACACCACAACATGCGTCAGGTACCAGTTTCGGTATTACCTCATACTTTAATCAACAGATATTGGTGGCCCACTTACACTCCAAATAATTTAATATCAACTTGATATACGTTTGTAAACAATAAAAACAAAACACATACTTATTCGAGTAAAATTTATTATATTTAATATGGATCTCACATTCTATACATAACATTTGCACCGGCAATTGATAATTAAAAGCGAACAATTAGACTAAATAATTCTCTTAAATATAAGCTAATAATACCTGTGTATAATAACGCTGTAAAGTGTAATAATAATCCAAATATACAATTGTATAATACAACATACATTAATACCTATGCAACGATTAGTGAGCTTTATATTTAGTCACTTTAGTCTATTTGTGTAAGCAAGACCACAAGCTTTGTGAAGTTCGTAATACAATCATTACTGAGATGTGTTATTAGCTTTGTCTTTATTTGTACATGAAGGCACAAGCTCGGTAGTCTTTGAAAAGTGTTCGCTACAATCATACTGATTAGGGCACATTCCCATGGGATTGACGTTTAAGTCAAGCTTATATAAAAATAAATATATTTTTTCATCATTTCAAAGGGCAACAATACGTTCCCCTTACGCCATGTCAAATTTCCCATGCGTGTGGAAAAGTTACTCATAATTATGAAGCAGCTTTGCCAAAGCTTGGGATCCTTTCTATGAAGATAAATTTCATTTGCCTGTTTCCTAGACCTATTGGAAACAGGCGTGATTGGTAAATTACAGGAAATATTGTTTATTGGGATGTAAAGGCGTAAGTAGCAATAAGCTTAATTATACTAATATTTAGGCATAAGCACCATTTCGTGCATCCATCAGTCTTATTCTGAAATATTAGAGAAAATCATTTAGTAAATAAAGCAGTAACGCTTAATATTTATTTTCTCCAGATCACATATCTCGCGATTTCGGATATTTCGACGCAATTTTGCAACAGTGTAATCAAGCCTTTTATTGAATATGACATCATGAACATGTAACAATCATCAATAACTGGGTCATAAAAAATAACAGTTTGTAGTCACTGTCCCAAAATTGAATTGCATAACAGTTTATAATATTTATTATATCGAATATTATTACAAACAATATTTGTTTTAAGAATTTGGTGTATTGTATTGTTTAGGTTAAAATAATAAGCACAGATTGAAGTACCAATTATGGGGTGCCACTGCACATTATAATAATATTTCCTTATTTATACCAAAAGCCTTCAATGTATACTACTAGACCGGCTGCGCGGTGAATTGACCGTAACTTAGTAACGTAGTTAACCTAATTCTAGTGAATTAGGTTATTCACTATAGTAGCTTCGCTCTCCCGTCCCCCGCCTCAGCCGTCAAACGCCCGCATTATGTGGCGCAATTTTACTTCTAAACAGACCGTCTAGCAGTGTACATTGAAATCTTTTATTTATACATATTTCGATCGATCAATATAAATATTTATAATTCGGATACTTGTGCCCATTTTATTATTCAACGAAACCTACGCGAGAGTCGTAGACAGTTAAATATTTAAAAAAAACTCGTTTTCTCAACCGTTGTTTCTAATAGCCATTATTTTCATACATCTAAGAATTTCTAAGGTACGTATAATTGTGCGTATTCTACTAATTGAAAATATCTGTAAGCACTAAAATGTAAGCTCGTTTAATGTATATTACAATTGCACACAACTCCGTAACAGAAAATTTTAATCTATCATTACATTTAAGTGCCATCAGATTAAATTCAATATGTTTTACAATTTTAATGAATACTGAACCTAAATACGTGTATTTTCTCATTGATTCGATACTCTTAGGTACACACATCTTTATATGTCATAAATGCAAATGGCATTCCTCCATTAACATTTTAATAATCCAATATAATAACAATGGAACACTACAATATTAATTACCTACGACTAAATAGCTTTGATATGCTATGCTTAGGCTTGTAGCAAAACAGCTATATTAAAAATTCGAAATAGGTAGATTACCTAATTATAATAATTATTAGTCCTTGTTTAGGCAACTCAATGTTATTAAAATGACTCAGCGGCATAAATATACATACATAGTTACCGGTTTGCTTATGTATATATTTTATCCCTCTCTGCAACAGAAAATTAAGTTTACTGTCTGCACGACCACAATAAAAAGAAAGTTATTTTAACAATGTTACCTACAAATAAGAACTCACTAATAATTTTGGCCAGGACACATTGTAAGTAGGCCTATATGATTAACTGTAATTGCTAAAGCCCGACAAAACCGTCAATAACCCCGGACAACTAAAAAAACTGAACTCAGGATCAGTACGAATGGCAGTTCTAAATGTGTGCATGCAGTATATTTCATCGCCATGGATTGCTGATACTCTTGCAATAAGTAATCGTTTAATTATAGTTGAACAGTAACTAAGCTGGCCCCATAGTAATTATTATGACGATAATCTAAGTCATAGTTTCAGAATTATAAATTACAACGGCCTTCTATACAATACGTACAAGAAACAGGATTTGAGCATTATATTATGACGTTACAAATATAATACTTAGGCGTGTGTAAACCGTGAATTACATTTGTAAGGTTTCTCACGTGAGTTAATTACCTAAGTGACTTACGAATAAATTATTGTAGATAAAACAACAACGAAGTTTTAGGCCCACTTGCACGACGATCCTCAATTTGGTTTAACCCACTAAACTTATTTACTAATGTCAAATTTACTGACGATTTCACGTTTCTTAAACTGGTTTAGTGGGTTAAACTCAATTTAGGATCTTGGTGCAATTGGGTCTTAGTTCATCATGTAAGTGTAAGTTGCGAAAAATAACTCGGGTCTAAACCCGTAACGAGCTCGCTAACGGATAGATACTTGCAGCTTATCGAAGTGGTGTTGAAAGTTTACATTTCGAAAAATACATTCGAAAAAGAAACCGTGTAAATTTAGGCATCTGTGACCAACATACTCCTGCGGTTTCCGATCTAAGCGACGTAACTATTCGGTATTTTTAATTCGGTGTTAATACAAAAAAAACCCTAGGCTGTATGTAGATTTCTGTATACCTACTTATGTATTTAAAATAATAGTGCCAAAATGTAAGATGAACAAAAATAACGAACATTGTAATTACTAAATCTACACAAATATATTAATTTAAAATGTTCCAAATAATGGTTGCACGTAGAAATTAAATGGAAATTAGGTACCTACATTAAGAATGTCGGTGTAAAAGGGTTCGTAAGTAACAGGAAAGAACTTTAAAATTTAATTCCGGATAGCGTACATAAATTAATTTTACAGTATTTACATCTTAGTGTAAATATAAGCCACTTACGTAAGACTTGCATAAATCCGTCAAAATTACAAGCGTAAAATTACGTGAATTACACTTTTTGTTTTTGTATTGCTATCGCTCAAAGTATTATACATGTAGCGTTCTTTGCAAAATATGATTTTAACTGACTAATATTTTATAATTTTTAAAGCGTAAATAATCTAACGAGTTTCAGACTCTAAAAGCCAAACTTTTAAAAATAATTAATTACTAAACAGTCGTTGTGAAAGGCGACTTAGAAGCGAATATTTAAAAAGAACGTAACAATTATAAAAAATATTGCACTCATTTTTGTGATTTATGGTATTAAACGAAATAGGTACATTCTGTGCACGCAAATTCGATGGACGTTAAAAAGAGACAAATTATTAAGTTTATATGAATCTCGTGAGCGTGAATATTACTTTGAAACGACTCTAACTTTCAATTATTATGATTAATAATAAAAATATTAATCCTCAATGGCAGTAGTTAATGTACATACATATATATAAAACGGTTCATATTTGCACGCCTTGCTATGTGTGCGTAAACTTGTAAATATATAGTTCTCATTTGAGCCATTAACGCTTCAGCGTCAATCCTATACCTATTGAGGCACTGGCAATCATTATGTCTATACAAAGATATATATCACCACACAGCACGACGTGCAAGAATGAGTTGAACAAATGTATAGCACATTGGCAGTAGGTAAATTATGCATAGAACAATTTTATACTCCAAAACATTCATTAAACCTATTCGATAAAGTATGTATATTAGAACAATCAGATCGTGTCTTTTAGAAAATTGACCAAATTAGGAACTTTTCCAATAGTGGGCGCACACCATAAAATAGCAGTTGCCAGTGAGCACGTTTACAAATTTTAGCGCGAAGCTGACAAATCTCCATCCGAAAAAGTTAACATATGAAACACAAAATATGGGCATAAATTGAACGAATAAAAACGACTTGGTACTAAAGATATTTATCTATAAATATACAGATAAATACACGAAAGACTACTACATTTACATAAACTTTCGAAAAGCGCTCGAATTAGCACCAATCACACTTAGTTCCGTCTTAGGGCACACAGGGCACAAGCACAATGCCTTCAGAGTTCTGGCTGGAAGGGCTTCAAAATTTCGAAACTCAATAACTGTATCTCTTACTCGAGTCAATAAAAAATGTAATATATAAAACTCAGTCTGTATGAAAGAAATGACATTTCATCGGCAATTGTTAATCTGAAAAGGTCCACAACTCTAAGTACCCGAGAGCCTTGTTACATAAGACGGCCCTGGTCACATTCATGTGCTTTCAGATATACTTGGGTTTACCACTAACGCATACGTCTAATACATAGTCTAGTCATAGAGAATGCTTTAAGTACATTACCATGTTATAATGTAGGTATAGTGCATCAAAATTATTTATTTAAACCACCTGCCACATACCTTATAAACGCCTAATACCTATTCATTCGTAATGCAAACAATTGTGCCAACTAACTGGGGTGCGCGGGCGCAGGGTACTGAACGTTGATGGGTCAGGATTCTGGTCCATATCACGACAAACAAAACGTAAGGATGGGGTAATTACTTCCTATGAACATAATAATCGATATCGTTACTTTAAATAAGTAAGTTTTACTATACATTGAGTTAATGATACTACTGCCGTTTTCACGCATAATGATGTTATAGTATCTCATATTACAATAAGACTACAATCATAATGAAATGAAGTGTTCATGTGTAGCAATGCTAGGGTAATACTAAAATGAATGTATTAAAATCATTTCAGTAATTAAAGAATCCAGCTAATATTAAAAATTTGCGGAGTTACGCGTGGTTTTCTTTGACGCGCACCATTTCATGCTACAAGGAGCAATTGCAACAAAAAATATATAATTTTAGTAAACAAGCGCAAATATGTTCCAAAGGTCATAGATCTGAGGCTATAATTAAATAAGATCTATTTTCCAGATGTGATGTGCGAAGAGTTTGATTTTTTACCAGATAAGGAAAATTAACAAAGTGATAAAATATGTGGTATGATATTCAAACGCCGTCTTCTTCTTACTATCGATTTTTTATGTAAAATATACACCATTATATTATAATAGATAAATTATATCCAAAAAGACAATAGATATAGCGTTGCACGGGAGGCCATTCAGAAAACATTAGTTTACAAATTAAAACATTTAATTTTAGCATAATCGCATTAAATACTTTCGCTGAAATTGAACATTACAATTCTTTTTATTTGTTCATTACAATTCCCAATACGTTCATCATAATTTGCCTATAAGTATACATATACACTTAACTACAAATTATAAGAAAAGTATCTCAGTAAAATGCATGATAAAATCCGTCCCGTTTACAGCCTCAATTTAGGTAAATCATGTCAATAATTTAATTATTATGCTACACGAAATAAATATTTCCATTTGCACAAATACAGTCAGGGAAAGATGTTCGATTAATTTTTCGACTCTAAACGCATTTAACTAGCATAAAAAATTATTGTGCGTAATTTGAATACTGCTTATACGTTATCACTGGTACTATCATACGGGGACATTACACAGGTTTTTAAGCAGTGCGTAATTTATGTGGTAAAGTACTAAAAACGAATGAATTAAAATATTATTACAAAATAAAATAAAAAAGGACATTATTACTACTAAATAGTAAAATTTTATTAAGGGCAGATATTCCAATGCGACAATTGGACATCCACTTTATTAATAACGAATTTAACATACACTTCTCCGTTTTAATCATTTTGCATTTTGACGTCTATTTTATCTGTTAAATTATAAATAACGCTTACTTGAATATTGAAAAATCGGCACTTAAAGTTTCTCTCTCTTAATTTGCCGTGACGTACAGGGTACGACGGTATTATATTTTATTAACAATTATTTTGGAGTATTACTCCATGATATCTGACCTAAAAATATTATAATAATTATAAAATCGGGAGTGCAATTATAAAATTGAAGCGTCCATGGCCAGTTGCACTCTTTAATCACTAAAAGATTAGCGAATTAAGTAAACCTTAGCGCGGTCGCAGTCTACGGATTGAACGTTTAGTGATAGTTCTACTGAGCGTCTCTGTGCTTCGGACGACCAGTAAAAAGTCGGTCCTGGCTATATTATCTCTATCTAATCTATATTATCAACTTATAATAGTCGTTAAGCAAAGTTGAAAGGATTTCGAGCGGCTTTAAAACTTCCACACGAGGTCGGCCGTTATTCGATATAGAATACGAGTGGGGAAGCGTGCAGAGTTAGCCAAAAGAGACTTAACGTGGGAAGTATCAGATCTGACGCGAAGGCGTTACTTCTATCACTAATTAATAACTTCGTGCTTATTAACGAATAAAAAAATATATCTGGGTGTTACTAATTTAGTGTGTGCATAACACACAAAAATTGCGCACTGGTTAAAAAACTTCCTGCATTTCACAAAATCACTTCAGCGCATACAAATACTGGATGTATAATATGCATTGTATAACAATACTGAACCACAAGTTGTAGTGTATTATGCAGTCGACCTCAATTACATCCGACCTCATATTCTTCGACCTTCACTCGCAAGGTGAAGAACATATTATCGAATCAACATGAATAATAAACACTCCGGAATGTATTTTTAAGGTATGTATTATTTTGGTCAACTGCAAGAAATGCAATAATTGCATGACGTAAGTAGATACTTAAGTATGAGTATAATTAATACACATATAAATGTATATTGTACATATTACAATTATGAATTATGGATACACAAATTACGTACAAAAATAATCCCGATATAATCACTACTATGGACCAAGAATCTAAATTGAATTTGGGCCTTCGGATATCTCATTCACCGTTTGTACAGTTGTTTTTGCTGCCGCGCCGCGCTCATAATGTAAACACAACACGAGACACGATGTGTTAAAAGCTGTTAAATAGCTTGAAACAAGGCATACATGTAGGGCTAGTGTTGTGTAGGACACGATTTTTAAATGAGTTTGTAAGACTAGCCTTTTTTTGTACTAAGCTAGTACAAGGTCCTTATTCAAAAGAGGCGAGGCGTCTTGAAACTCACTCGCTCGTTCTCACTCTTTCACGCACGCAGCACGCGTCATGACAATAGTATCAGAGTAACGCGACATAACAATTTTAGTACATTTTTTTTTTTCCGCACTTACAATATTTTGTTATATACGGGACAAATGTAATGCTTCTTGTATGTCCTACTTAACACTATGTTGGGCAACACCACAACGCACACTATACGGACAGCCTCCGTGGCGCAGCGGGCGAGTAGCCGGTTGCGAAGCGCGAGGCCGTGGGTTCGATTCCCGCACCTAGACAAATGTTTGTCTGATTCACAAATATTTGTCTTGGGTCTGGGTGTTGTGGGACCGCAAGTCCCTCGTAGTTCTTGATACCCACGATACAGGTTTACCTAGTGTGGGTCAGGACTATGTGTGTGACTGTTGGGTGTATTTATATTTATATATAAATAGTGCACCGCAGTGACAAAACCAGTGTACATAATAAAAATTGGTACGCTTGGTTTTCATACAGATTGAAGTACTTACGGTGTCGATTTAAATCATCGGTGCGTGATCGGCACAAATTTTCCTCAAGAGTTTGATAATTGCCAATTGCCTGACCTTTTAGGGATTAAACAAATATATTAGTACAATAAATGCTACATAAACTGTTTTCTATCGAATAAGATTAAATCAAAGCAAACAATTACTGGTATAAATTACGTATAGATAAAACGAAAATTTAAAAATAAATGCCATTCAATAATGCGATTGTCACCGATTTAAAAAAAACTTGTGAAATATTTATTTGTAAGCTCACGGACAGTCTTTTAGACGTATTTTGTACTTGTGTCCCAACAAGTCATTAATTAAGGTCGCATGGCATTGGCGGCCAAATTAATATATTTAATTACTCGAAACATCGACGGTCGCTATGTATAATGGCATTAATGTGGTACTTGTGACTTGACCTTTTTTGTTTTATGGGTTACGAATGACGATACTCTATGAACTGATGTATACTCTATGACTGAAAAAACTGAAACTAAACTGAATATTAATGTCTAATATCACCCTTAATAACTAATTTCATATAATTATTTGCTGTCGTAAACTAACAGTAAATTTTTCCTTTTTCACTCATAACATTATACATAGGGACCGTCGTTCTATTATTAAAGCAAGTCGCTTTATACATTTTGGTCTTAGTCTGATATCTTAAAAGACATAGTTCATTTAAAATTCTCATACGGAAATGGTTCTTTTTCACCATTCCCTGGCCATTAAAAGGTAACTACTGACAGCCACCGAAGAGCAAGCTAAAACTCACACAATTATATCATACTTAAAACAAACTATTGCATTTTCATCGAAAAAAACTCAAATCAGACTTTTGCCGTTGCAATCGAATAACAAAGATACTTTGTAAACTTTACATAACCTGTCGATGTATACCTGCGTTCGTCCTCACAAACACTGGCATGAATAAGTTCTTAAACTAAATCTTACAATTCTACTTACTCAATAAAGTATCTGTATTTTTTGTGATTAAAATAAACTATATATACAAAGAATAATTGTAAACATAAATTATTAACAAATTCAATGATGGCTATTCCGCGACGCCTCGGCATCTTGCCGCGTTATATTGAATGCTTCGGTCTTTAGGAAGTCGACGGTTTTGTAAGCGGAGTCTGCGTCCACAGCTGAGTAAGACTTGCCGTGCACTATGTCCATCTTCTTGCGAGGTACGTCGTAAGACTGAAACATTTCAATAAACTAACCCAGCGGTTCCTAAACTTTCAAGGCCACTTCAACTTGAAATCTATAATATACAAGGTTAGTCGGAAAAGGTGTACTAAGCCGAAAGGATATAAAAGTACCCGTAACTCTAAGGTGCTACATTTGTACTTGCAACCTTTTCAATAAATTTCAAAGATATCGTAAAGATAAACTAATTATTTCATAAAAAACTACGCACACTAAACCCTATAATAAGCCGTATTTTCATTTAGAGTCGGCGCGACGGCGATGCAATGCCTTCGTATTTTTCCACCGAGTCGTATGCTTAAAAATTGCGCGACAAGGCAGTGTATTTTTAAAACTAAAAATCAATTGTTTTTTGTGTAAAACTGAAAATATTTTTTATGACATCAGATATACATGGTAGAAATTCTTATCAGTGATACTTTAAGTTGGCCACGGCTTAGGAAACCGATTCTGACTAACCTTGTATATAAAAGTGAAATCCACTCACTCACTGATTAATCACGAAACCTCAAAAACGATTAAAGCTAGACATACATACATACGCACTCACGCCTCTAATCCCGAAGGGGTAGGCAGAGGTGTAACCAGTACACCCACATTTCGCCGAGCGTATCTCCATCCCTTATGTGATAGGAGGCGAGCCTATCGCCATACCGGGCACTAGTTCCAGACTCCGGGCCGATACTGAGCATTTCGTAATAGAAAAACTCAATACCACTTTACCCGACCCGGAGACCGAACTCGAGACCTCAATCCTTGGCCTCAATTGTAACGCGTACGCATTACAATTGCGCTACCGAGGCAGTCTACTAACTTCATAGCGGCCGTTAAGATAGGCCAGACCTCAATCATACAATATTTTTATTATATTTGATCTTATTAGAAAGCCCATGCCCGTATTCATGAACAACACTCAAGTGAGCTCTTTCCTAAGTAGATTTCTGTATGTTGTTTGTTTGTATTATTTTTATGATTATTTAGCGCCAAGTTCGCGAACACTATAAGACCTCTTAGTGACGTTTATGAATACGGGGATTAGACTCAACTTTAATCACATCTAGATAGTTAGCTAGTATAAGTTGCCATAGTAACTAGTTGTTATAAAGCAAGATTTGTCTAATATGTTTAGAAACGAACCCTCGTCTTCATTAACGTTCCTATGAGGCCTCATAGTGCGTGCAAACATATAGTGGCGATTTCTGTATACGTCATTGATTAGTTTTTGGCGCTAAATAAAAACAGACCAATCATGTACGTTGAAATCTACACTGAGCAAAGAGCTCACATGTGTTGTTTGTGAATACGAGCCGTAGCCTGCACATTAATAAATAGATCCTAATAAATGAAAGATTTAATTTAATGGTACTAGTGATATTGGTTTACCTTTGTTGGCGAAGTGTGTAGGTCTAAGTCCAAATACTGCAAATAATCCGGTTTCATCTCGTCACTCCGAAACATGTGTAAATTCGTCTGTGTCAATTAAAAATAGACTTATTTTATATTTATGATATTTTTTATACAGCGAATGAGCTCGTCCCGAGCAGGTCGCTCGCCAGATAGTTGCAATTGCAACTTCACAAAGTAGAAATAACGTCATACGATAGATGACGATCGCGGAACAGAAATAAATCCGGACAACGACCTGTCATCAAATATTCGCGATCGCCATCCATCCGTAAATATTGCCGTCCATCTCGCACGGGGCGGACACCTTCGTGAACGCAGATTGTAAACCTTTAATGTTGGTGATACAGGGCGTACTTTGTGTATTTATTAATTATTCAATGTTAGTATGTGGTGTAGGTTGTATTACACTATATCATGTTTTATATATTATAAGACTCATATTAAAATGTTTGATTACCTGCCCACTGAGATGGTTTATGTGGCCGATGCTGTGACTGGAATGACGAGGCTTCGACGCTCGATCCACTGCGGGCGGTAACGAAGGTAGGTTGCAGTACTGCATACACTGCAACGAATGATTTACATTCATGTCAGTGAACATTTATCAACTGTTAAGTTAAGCTCATATAATATTTCGTACATCTAAACCCTTCATGAAAATTGTATTATTGAATTTGTTATGCCGAGCCTTAGTCAGTAGTCATAGTTACTGTTTTATTTTATGTTCTAAAATGTATAACGAGTGGGATAATAGATGTAGATGCACGACTCGCCATACACACTGCACATTGAGCCTCTCATTAAGAATCAGCTTCAGCGCTGCTTAGATCGCACTGCAGCGTGTAGCTGTATGAGGGGGCCCGTTGTTGGAGCATCGTATTCTTTTTTATATACATACATACGCACTCACGCCTGTACCCTCTGAAGGGATAGGCAGAGGTACAACTAGTACATCCACATTTCGCCGAGCTTACATCCGTCCCACCATGATATGATAGGGGGCGATCCTATCGCCATTCCAGGCACTATTCCAAACTCCTGGCTGATTCTAAGCATTTCAGGATAGAACAACCTAATATCACTTTACCCGACCCGGAGAACGAATCGCGCCCCCGAGGCACCATGGTCTTTTTTTTAATTATCAATCTGTATAGTGCATTGTTTCGACAATAAACATCTTTTACATCTTTCTTTCTAGTCAACTAGAATACTGTTCACCCAATTGGTCGCCTATTTACACCAACATAACCGATAATAACCCCCCGACGGCAATTAGTTAAACATCTGCTAACAGATTTTCTTCAATCATAACTAAGAAACATACAGATAAATTCATTTAAACGGTAGGTTAATTAGGGTCGTTTTGTATCGTGGGTTAAAAACTGACTTCAGGATTGTACGTGAGTCACTAACATTTTAGGCCAAAGCCAACCTCATCTGCACGTAGTATATACTTGGTTTCCGTTGCGGGTTGTGGGGGTCAGACGGCGGGTCGCCGTCCACCAAATACCATCAAATCTATGGTATATGAGCGCGGACCGCAGATTACGCCAGGATAACACTTGGCAGTAAGAAACGTGAAAGGTATTAAGTTCTGGAAGACTGAACTGCGTGGTTATAAAGTGGACACATTTAAATGATTATTCTGTGAAACAGTATTATTAGAAAACTAATAGAGTCCTGGGTATATTCCCAAGTCGGGCAATCACAATATGTGTTTGAATTTTCGATTCGAAATCATACAGAGGTTGTAATTTGTACTCAGTATGGTGGTAAACTCAACTAGACCTATTGCATCATGAGACGAAAATTAGGCGAAATATGGGTGTACTAATTGCACCACTGCCTTCGGGGATAAAGACCTGAGCTTATGTCCTTAAATAGTTATCCAGTCATCAAACAGTAAGCAGTAGGATATTTTTTTATGCTTTAGTAAAGGTATGAAGCAGCTATTCCCTTGTGAACTTTTTTATTTTAAGTATATCAATAGGCATTCATTACATTCCAACAAAAAGTCTCTTGATTATACACAGTCTAGATATCTTATTAATTTAGCAGTAGTGTACCTAAAGACCAACTAGGTCACGAATGTATAAAATCAGACAATACCCTTACAGTCTTAGTCGGGTAAAAATATATTACCACTTGTCCAGGGGAGTAGTCGTCTTCGTCATCTGTGAAACGGACCGTGCTCGGAGCCCGATGAGATCGGCGCGGGGAAGACGGCGCTCCGCTCTGCGACGTGCGACGTGGTATTCGAAGCCACGGATGCCCTTGAGGCTGAAAACATTTTACCACTCCAAATTATACATATTACGGTAGTTTCATTTAATTATTTTATATGCAACAGATAATACGAAAAAGAAAAGCTTTTTCGAAAGCGGAATCGAAATTGTTAAAACATACTGCCGCAATTATTAATTATATACAACGTGTTATAGAAAAGGGCGGGCAAATTTAAGCAATATATAGTGTAGGGTATAAATATTTTATCTCCCATAGTACCAAATCCGATTGCATTGCTAGGACAATAATTATAGAATTTTCTTTTTTATCGAATGAGTAACATGTCGATATCGACTTTCAACTTTGGACACCAAAATGATAAACAATGATACTATAGACCTCTTTTCATTTAATTATTTTATAATTAAAAAAAATATTAAACAGTTGTCAAATGTCAATATTTATTTGACGCAGTCTAGTCAGTTGATTTTATGAAGTATGATTACGATTACGAGATCAAAAAATATGTTGTATTTGACTAAAAACAAGTATTATGTATTGTTACTTTGTGTTGGTGTAACTGATAACAGCTTTTAAGAGGATCGTCAACTGTATTAAGCCAAATTCATAGATGGAAGACCCGAGAATGAGGTCTTTAAAATGCTTCTAGAGGATGGTACCTATTTGTCTTCAGCACACAATCTCTTTCAGGTGTTAATTTGTGTATAAATTACAAGTTAAGTACGTATTCCCGTAGAATTACGTACATCTTATTTAAGTTTATTAAAAAGTGAGTGTCGTTCATTATATTGTATGATATAACAGTAAGAGGCTAAGGAGGACGCATAGTGGGAGCATGTCGCTGCCTCGATATAGGCGAGGGAAATCTCACGGCTCACACGCTTTTTTTTACAATTACCCCTTCCACCAGATTTGAATGCCTTCCAAGTTATTTATTTTTGAGCAAATATACAACGTGTTACAGAAAGGTGTGGTCATATTTAAGGGTCAATACTCGGGCCTTCCATCTATGAACTTGGCTTAATACAATTTTTAAATTGTTTGAACTACAACTGCTGGTCAATAATCCAAGAGTAACATAAGCCCATAACATATTCTTGTATAAGGTTCGTATTAAATCTTCGTTATCACGCATATTTCCGAAATAGATGAAGATTCTTGAATAGCATAACTTTAATCGTAGTACACTTTTCAAATAATTCCTTTGTTACGACATGTTAATTGCAATACAATACAAATAATTGAAAAGTAAGTACCTATACATTTGTTTACATGTAATATTTTCCCGTTTATAATATAGGAAAACCACCAAATAACGACATGCTAACGCAAGTTTAACATTTTATTTTTCGAAGATTATTTCGACTTTATATTACATGTAATTGTCCCGCGTCATAGATCTACAATACGTGGAGGTATAATTTTATAACGGCAAATACACATAAATATAATAAGTTATAACCTTTATTTCATATTCTTCATTTATTCAATGACAATGCACAATAATCATTATAATTTCATTATTTTAATTTCTAATCTTCCCCGTTAGCATAAATTTTGCTGCTCAAAAAATTCAAAATAAATTGTATTAATGTAGTGCTAATATTGTAAATTAGTTATGTAAAGATCAATGATAGTGTTTATTATCCATTCTTCTCTAGCGAAACAGGCTTCCGAACTGGCAGTGGAGTTACAATTTGACCGAATCTAAATGATGTATAACATTTATTTATGAATTCAAAAGGGATTCAATAAATATTTTCATTTGATTTGAATTGAACAAAAAAGAGCCTTACGGATCGAATTCCTACCTACTTGAAATTCGAACATCAATGAACAAGCCGCGCACAGCCGGAACGTTCGCACACAACTTACAACATACACAAGATATGCTTAGTACTAGTACCACATAAAATAACAGTCACGTGCGAATCTGACTTGCACACCAAGATTCCGTACCACACCTTTATTATTTATATCTTGTTAGTTTTATTATTAATTCAGATATCTGGCAGAAGTCATAGGCTGTAATCTATAGATAGAGCCCTTTTAAAGATAAAATAGACCAATGGAACCCTAAACAATAATTGAATTGAGAACCTCCTTTGAATTTTTGTGTAAAATACCTACGTGACAAGACTTGAAGCGTATTTTCAGCAAAAATATTTGAAACAGGGCTAGTATTAATATTATATTTATTCAATGCATGACATTTCTTATGAATGTGGACCCGGTATTAGTTAACATAAATTTCAGTCATGTTTAGACAATCGAAGTCTGTCGAGCGTCGAGCCGATCTCTCAATATGGCAGTTTATTATAAGTATCAAACATTAATTTATAAGCAACCGAAAATAATACAAAAAAGCAACTTTAAACAATAAGTTTTTAACACTGAGTTCTCTATTTTGATATACTATTTTTTTAAACATACATTTGGAGTTGTTTTTTTTGTAATAATTCTATACGGTATCCGAGATTAATGATATTCAAATTTTCCTTCACCTAGACCTGTCTACGTGCCAAATTTCAAGATTGTAGGTCAACGAAAGGTAGTAAGTACCCTATTAATACTATGGTTTTTATGGCGCATTTATAATGCGTACGCGTATGTTTTATGAGTAAGTTTGCGAGTGTCAAAATATGGGACATAATGATGAAGATGTACTGACTTAAAAACGGGTCTTGAAAAACATATAGATGGACAGAAAACCAAAAAGAAAAGTCAGACAGACGGACAATAAATTGATTATATAGGGTCCCGTTTTAGCTTTTGTGGTATGCAACCTCAAAAACGAGAGAACTATCCTATTGAATATTAATATAATGTTCTAAGAAGTTATTCTTACAGAAGTATTTTCAACGTGTACTTCCACAGGTTCCAAGTCTTTCGGCCCTTGAAAAGATTCCTTTTGTGCATTCATGGAAAATGTTTTAGGCGGTCTAGGCGGCACTGGGGGGCCTGAAAGTATTTTTTAAAATATTATGTATAATATAAATTGAATACAAGTCATAGCATCCATTTTAAAATACAATACATACCATCTTCAGGGACACCATTTCTTTTTTGATTTATTGCCAATTTTGTAAACGTCTTTGCGACTGACCAATCCCCTAAAATAATAATATGTTATTATTAAATTCTACATAATATTATAGTATGATTCTTATCACGTTATTCTATGTACATTTTATGAATCAGCGCTATTTCATAATACGCCTAACACCTGACATACGACGGGCGGCTGGTAAGAACGGGGCCAAATGTATTTAAAAGCTCTATTTTTTTTATATACACGTAATATATCCATTGTATTTGTTGCACTAGATGTGTAAAAACTATGAAAATCAACTATTCTACAAGGCAAAGCAATAGCATTTAACCAAACTAGCACGATATTGCGACACAACGTTTTGCTAAAACATTCTCCAACCATTTGTTTTTGCATCATATTATAGCACCATAAATTATTATTATTTATCATACTAGGGGCTTATCATACTATCATACTAGGCTCGCTACGCTCGCTTTTCGTACGGGGCTTTCAACCACTAATAAGGCTTACTCGTAAAAAGTCTTAATAGAGAATATTTTACTCGTAAAAGGCCCCTAATACGGCTTACTCGCAAAAAAATATTTGTTATTGCAATGTGATATTAACGTGGTTTTTAACGTAAACAAACGAAATTAAAAAAATAATATAGCGAAAAACTGTTTTACTGTGAAGAAGATTTAATCAATTCAAGATCTCTAATTAAATGTTTCTTACATTAAGGGCGATGAATGAATCAAGTTAATGAATGATTCAATCGTTGTATAAAATCCAAGAGGAGAAAAACCAAAAAAAGACGCGATTCTTCATTCCGATTTCTGTTGAAGTATCGTTCTTTAAAATTCAATTAAAAATCGAAATTTTAAGATAGAAACTTGAAATGAGGTTCATATGAATGAGAAAGCTTTTATCTTGCAGTTGATATAAATATTTTCTTTGTAACATAATGAGTCTGAGAGCATCGAATTTATATATCTCGAAATTTTAGATTTTAATGAAAATATCAGTCTGTTTTAAATTATTTTTAAACAAATGAGGTCTTGTTTGAAGGAGAAATGTCTGTAGTATTAGATTGTAAAAAAAAACTACGATCCTTTTTTGGCGAGTTATCGTAATCTGAACATGAAAACGTCAATATTTTTCCAAAAACAAAATAAAAAAAAAACAAAGTCCGACGAATATGAGACATATCTTACTTTCTTCCCCACATTATTCTGCATCGATTGGTATTGGTCTCGACCCCATACCCCCAGCGGTTTTGGAGGACATAGCGTGACAAGCTTTTGGCAGCGGCGACAGCGGCGGCGCCAGTTAGTTTTTTTTTGAATAGAGAGATTTTTATATTTCATGAATTAGACATAACATTCTACCACATAAATACATACGCATCCCTTCATAGTGCACTCGTGTTCTTAATTTATTTTACTCCTCTATTAATAATATACTAGCGGCTCCGCCCGCGAAAGCCAGTACGAAATGCAAAGGCAAAGAGTTTGTTGCCTCCCGTCCAGACGATTTCTTCAAGAAGGGTATCGATAAATTACCACTGCGCTGGCAAAGATGCATTACATGCACATTTTTTCCTTCTTGCTCGATAGCAAAAAATACTTTAACTTTTTTCGTACAAAATGGCAAGTTCAACTATAATTATAATATTGATAAAAATATAAATACTAGCTTTTGCTCACGACTCCGCCCGCGTGCACAGGCGTTCCCGGGAAAAATGTAGCCTATAACCTACTCAAGGTCATGGTCTACCTGTGTGCCAAACAAACAAACATCCAAATTCACAAACTATCACATTTATAATAGTAGTAAGAAGTTGGATACATACTTATATTAGACTGACTAGCATTTAAAGATTTGCAATCCTCGTCGCTTATGTTGGATTCATTTTCTGAAAATTCAGCATTGGTAATTCTTATTTGGGGCTGGCTCAAATACTGATGGTTTTTATTATCACCACTCCTGTGGTCAAACGGATACAGTCTCTGATCATCCTAAAACATTAAAGATAGATAATAGAACTTCCTATTGCAAGTCTCAAAGATTATGAACAATGCAATAATATATTCGGTGTATAGAAAGTTACCCTAGCACGAACTCCTGTGATGCACTCTGAGATTGGTATGTACGGTCCCGTGGAGTCGACTCGCTCATAATGTTCGTTAGAGGCGGACATAGTGCTGCTGTTTTGATAGGTAACTGCAAATATTACAAAACAAACGTCAATTTGATGAGATTTATTCCCGATTCTCATAGACATTGATATCGTCTTAAAAAAATATTCACTGCGTATCAAATCGCAAAATGCATAATAATCTTCACGTACGCTAGAAAAAAACAAAATCAATAAAATATTTCTCGTTTAGGCATACTAACAACATATGAACATGCTACAATAAAGACATGCGCGAATAGAAATTAACAAAACAATCGCTTAGCAAATTAACACATGTAACATCACAGCACTTAAGCACGCCTGAAATAAATACATATAATACACAAAAACTTAGTCGATTGTAATAGTTGGAACTTACCTAGAACATTGGCAGAGTCTTCGGTCGCCCGCAACCCACAAACTCTGCATATAGCGTCCACCCACTTCTCCATTTCTGCCTCACAGTCAGCCTCGAGGTGGTAAGTTCTAGATTGGGTCTGGATGGTGAACACTGACCCTCGGAGCTTAGGATCTAGAGTTCCAGTGCCGGAACGCTCCATATGAAGCCCGGCATCAACCTTAAACAAAACAAAATCATTATTAAACTTGCGACAAATAGAGTTCATTTTAATACACAGTGAGTTGCAGTTACATTTTAATGTTTGTCCCCTTAAGAAAATATTTTAATTATATATGTGTCATCCAGACACGATACTATTCTAACAAAAACCTGCTAAAAATGAACCAGAACAGTGGTAGGTGCCCTTATAAGTTCTGAGATCCGAACTTGAATATGTTAGTGAGGCAACTGTGCCTGTCAACACCTCTGTATATATTTACGATCTTTACATTAGGGCTTTCATACCGTACAAAATGAACAAAATATAAAGCTTGATCTATTGTGTAGAAACCTATACAACTTTGTTTCAAAACTTACTGCACATTCACGTTAATACTTTAATCTTCTAAATCCAAATACTTATATTTTATTTTACTATATAAATACAAAAAAATATTTTGACAATAATCGTCCTACAAAATTATACTAACTAAACATGCAATAATCATAAAATCTAAATCATCACAATATTATACTAACATAAACAACTTTTGATGGCGAACGTTGCTATAAAATGGTTGAATTCAAAATTATCCAAAATATCCCGGCTTAATGTCAAGGTCCACCGATCACTTTTTTTTAGCAAAGAAGATATTTCATAAAATAACTTATTCATAAAAAAATCTGGCTAAAAAACGTAAACACTTACAGCCTCGCCGAATTCTTTGCTAATATAATACAATATAATTTATTAAAAAACACTACGTTAGCTACTTCAGATGGAATGAAATTAAAATTCCCAACACACATGCATGCAATAGCAAAATGTTATAAACATGAATAAAATGCTCACTTAGCTCAGCAGTACAACGCTGCCCTTCGATACGCAGTACTTGGATTGTCAGAAATTGTAGTCTAGAAATCTAAAACGCTACTTTGTTGACCCCAACTTACACCACGATGGAGCTGGACAAATTGGCGATTGCCAGCGCGCGCTGCATCTACACAATTCACACATATACAGCGAGTTGGCCGTTTAGGTACTGCTAAGGTCACGCTGAATCTGCATATCGTGTGCACAGTTCAGCGCTTCAATCTTATCATCTTTACTGAATAGACTACCATATGGTTGCTACATTCTAGTAACAATTGTGTAAATGTAGAGCAAGCCCAAAGAGTCGCATGCACTATGGCATAATGGGTCTTGTGTCCGCTAATTACCTTAAAAGTATAATGACAACCCAGTGGCACATAACATATGAGTAATTAGAAGTGTAGCTGGTGAAAAAATAAATTGCCGAAAGCTAATAATGTCCCTGAAAATCTCCCTAGTAGCGACTAACATAAAATCTACCAGAAAAGTACACACAAAACCGAAAAACGACCGAATCTGCAATAGCAAAGGTTACGAAATGTCTAAAACTGCGATATTTTCGGAACAAAATTACAAATATACGAAGATATTATATTAATAATGCCTGCCGATATCATACAAAAGTTCTTAAAAATGTAATGTAAAAGGCAAACCTGTTAAGGTTTTTTTTAATATATTTTCCGTCGTTTATAAATTAGAACCATTGCATTTCTGTTTAACTAAATACAATATCAACGCTTTTAACCAATCAAAAATACCTTGCGAACGTAGACGATATACCTAACTCGTGTAACTAATAAGCAAAAGGAGTCAAAGTTACAAATCCATTTGTAATCGGCAGTACAGCAGTCGTGTACAGTAATCGTGGTCGTTAGGTTCAATAAAAGAAAATGAACGACAAATTGAACTCACACCAATCGGATTTCGCAGGGCACCAAATCATTTGCCCTAAACAATGAAACGCTATATGCAGTTAAGATAAAAAAAATGGGATTATATATGTAATATTTATAAGAATATACACGAAGTGAAGTGAAAAGTAGTGGTGCAACCGCCAGAAACATACACACACAGGATCTGGTAAAATTTTAATATTCAAGTGAGGAAAAACCATTACACACATCATGTTAAATTCTATGAATAAATTAATACTGGGCCCAAAATGTACAATGCAAGTATTTTCCTTGATTTGTTAACATTCGCTGCAACATTATATTACCTAAAAGTAATGTTATAATCCATATTAGAGCTACGTTAACGTGATATTGTATTTTAAATAGGTAAAAAAAATACCATTTCATCGTAGCTTTCTCCAAACCCAGTTTGTTTTTGTGGGGTTGCTTTGACAAAGGTTGTTTTATGTACGACGCTGACGGACGCAGTTTCTAGTAACGAGTGGAAATATGAGAAGTTTTCTTTGTTTATTCATTAAGACAAGATTCTGTTCGCGGCTCCGCCCGCCCTTTTCGGGATAACTAGTTTCTCATTATTTTAAATCAGCAATATTTTTATTCTCCGCTACACTCCGTTCACACCACCTCGGCATCACCAAAGCAGCAAATCCCAAACCTGGGACCTGAAGTACGGAGGACTGCATTGCGGGAAATCAACAACAGTGAGTGCGCCATTATTCTTAAATATGAGTAATATGCATGAATCAAACATAGAATACACCTATTAAACAGACATAACAAGATCCTTCGAATTTAAAATATAATTTTGGACAGTTGATATATCCATAATTTTAGGTTTATCCGCTCCTACATTACACAAACTATATTCTGACCTAATATCATGATTAATCAGTCAATGAGTGAGTATGGTATTTCCGTTTTATATTAACTCCACAATGAAATCTAATATGGTATCAAAATTAAAAGAATAATAATCCCTCTACAAACAATTGATGATACTAAACTACGTGTTGTCAATGCGATCTAAGACCTCGGCGTGGTAATTGGCTCCCAGCACTTGTTATTCAATTGCTAACGACAGCTATAACGTTTAGTTTGTTAAATTGCAACACCGGAAGACTTCATATTTATGCGGAAATTTCGGCATTATAAAAGACGTAGTGCTAATCAATGCTTAAGACTTAAGACTGCATTGATTAGTTAAACACTCTTTTAAACATTAACAAGCAAAGCCTCTTATTTCCAAAACTATGTAATGAAGACGTACAACAAAACTTGTAATTATGCTTGACGATATATTTTTTATTATGATAATAAGCTGGGCGAAATACTGGTGTACTCGTTACATTTCTGCCTACTCCTTCGGAGATTATTGCAGGTATTAGTGCGTATGTATTTATAGTGACTATGCTTGAGTAAAATGTTCATCAAAAGATTCAAATAAACGTTTTATTTTCCTTGCATTAAACATACAACAGAAATCAAATTTGATAATTTTTCTCTCTCTCCCGTGCACGGACATACCGCAGGTGACCGTTGCGTGCGAACTAAAATATTTTTAGATTAGGGCAAATATTTTAGTAATTTTGAACTGGCTAGGTACATTTTATAGATTTAAAAATAAATCCGAACTGCACACCCTAAATTAATATCCACAGTGGTAAGGAAAATGCTGATAACTATGTATGAGGTGCGATATTCAGACTTGCGTCAATTGAAAAGCTAAACACTAGTGATGGAAATAACGGCAGCTATTTGTAATCGCGTTACAATAAGACGTTATTTCCATAAAGGTAATTTTTAAACAGTTATATTTTATAGCCACCAGTTTTTTTCCGGCTGTACAGTTCATGATTAGTTTTTCTCGTCACTTTAAAAAAGCTTGATTGTTTCCTTTTTTTCCTAACTTATGCCATAAGACCTCCGTAGTTCATATGTGGCAAACTTCAAGATTGTATGTCAACGAGATATATAGATGGACCAAGTTAACTGTGAATAAAAGAGCTACGCTCTGTTGGCTCCAGTATTGCCATTTTACAAATAATCATTATGAGGAATATTTCAGGTGTTTATTTTCAGCCAAGTTCCAGAAATTATCAAATTGACTTTTAGGATACCAATAAGTACAAACATTCAACGTCAGCATCTTCATATCTTTAAAAACAAATCTTGAGGATATACATATATGGACTGTACAATTCTATTCCCATGATTCGAAAACCTAGACATGTTAATTTGTTTGTTTAGATATATAGATAAAGACATTCCTTTCCAGTAACTGAGTAGTTACGGACAGACAGACAACAAAGTGATCCTATAAAGGTTTACTTGTTTCTTTTAAACCCCTAAAAATAATAGTATTGTTTATGTAGCTTTTAGAACGTCCAGAACTACTAAACCCCATCCTGCATTGGTAAATACGACATGCATTTTAATAATACATAATATGCAACATCAATGAGCAAAAAAAGGACCATTGTGAAGATTCCGTTTGCAATAAATGTAAAATTTATGAGAATATTTAAATCAACAATAAATATTAAGTAAAAAATTAGATACTTTTGCCCGCAGCTCAAACAGAAAGTTCACTAGCACTTATATTTTTTATTTTACTAGGGGCTTTGCCCATTTTTTCCACAAAACATAAGTTAGGTTTCGGAGGAGATAGCGTGACAAGCTTTTGGCAGCGGCGGCGCCAGTTACTTTTTTTTTAGAATAGTGATTTTTTATTTTTATTAGCTTGACTGACGAGACGAGCAGTTCGCTCGCCTGATGGTAAGTGTCACGACTGCTCATAAACAGAAGCAACGCCACACAGAACTTTGAATAACTGGACTGCGCTCGTCACCCCGAGACATAAGGTGTTAAGTTTCATAATGCCCCGTAATAACACTGGCTTCAATGTCCTTCACACCGGAACACAACAGTGCTTACACACTGTTGCTTGGCGGCAGAAATAGACAAAGCGGTGGTACCAACCCAGCCGGCCACCTTGTAAATATACCACCTTATATCTATACAATCGTTAAAAATTCTTGAAATCCAGTTACTTTTTAGAACCATGATTACGGTTGCGTCAGATGCTGCTTAAACCAACGCGCGACGTTCCAAAAATCTAAATCTATCGGCCTTATTATAACGTAGACAAACTTTGAAATAGTTTACAGGAACAACTGGTGACAACGGTTACCCACATCTTTCTGCTTGGCATCAACCTGGCGTAATGCCAGGGTCCGCCTTCTCTTACCATAGATTTGAAGGTATTTGGTATGTGTGGCGATCCACTATCTGACCCCACTAACGGCAATGAGAACCAAGTCTCGCCATTGCTTCGTCAGCTAATTAGCAGTGTACGATGTGCACGTGACGTTGGCTTCCTTGGCAAGATTTGCGTGCTAGTTCTGTCAAAATGCAATTTTTGAGCAGTACCTAGCTAGGACCAATATAGACAGGAATAATAATTAAAACAACTAGTGTTCAGATTTAGTAACGTACTGGTGGCAGTACTTCACTTGGAGGAACGTTTACATGTGCCTATTTGCCCAAAACCGGATAATACAAGGTATATTTATTGTCATTTGCTCAAGACTGTATCGGTTTTTGGTCGCACAAATTGTTATTTGCTATTTGACACTTTGGACTCAAATAAGCAAGGAACATCATCTCGTAACTTAAAAAAAGCGATGATAGGATAGGTTTTGTTCCATGGGATCTACGTTCTACGGATCCATCTTCAAAAAAGTCTCTAGATGTAACAAAAGGCCCTGGTCCTGATGGGATATCTGCTTACTTCCTGAAAAATACAGCCGATAGTCTATGCATTCCGTTACAAATAATTTACAATAAATGTATTATCCAAGGTACTTTTCCAGAAGTGTGGAAAAGAGCCAATATAACACCAGTGCATAAAACAGGTTCCAAACACGATGTTGTAAACTATCGTCCAATATCTATTCTATCTACCCTGTCGAAGGTTTTCGAGAGACAAGTTAGATAAGGCTGCCCTGAATAATGTCATGTCTATGAGAGATCTTGGTGTATTTTGTTGGACAGTAAGCTCCACCTTGATCAACACATTAATAAAATTGTTAGTAATGCTTACCGTATGTACGGCTTTGTAATGAGAGCCACCAAAGATTTTAAACCCACAGATACCTATATCTATCTATATAAATCATTAATTAGGTCCCAACTTGAATACGCTGTACCAATATGGAATCCTCTATATCAAAAATATATAGATAGTTTGGAAAAGGTACAACACAAATTTCTTAAAACAACGTACTATCGTTATCGCCACAATTTGCTTTCTCGAGACTTATGCAATAAAAACAACACAAAACTAATGGATTTGAAGTCCAGGCGCCTCCTACTGGAAACTATGTTTTTGTTTGATTTATGTAACAACAGATACGACTGCCCCGCTTTAACAAATAAATTGAGCTACATTGTACCGAGGACTGTAATTAGACGAGAGGTGCGTGCTCGTCCGTTATTCGCAGTGTCTTCTTGCCGGACCAATGCGGGAGTGCGCGCACCTTTACGTCGTTTAGCTAATGGTTTTAATTCCTTTTTTTCAACTTTAGATTTGTTTGCAACTACTGCTAAAGATATAAAAAAGTCAGTGATTGACATTATTGATCAAAAATAGATTTATATTATGTTAATTATAAGTAATTTCATGTGTATATTGCGCTTTTGATGTAATTTATAAAATTAATTTAAAAGTAACTTTTATACATACTAAGTTTCACTCGCTTTCGATATTTACAGTTCATAATTAACACTTCGCTTTATTGAAATGTGGATAACGTCGTGAATTACACATTTATTAATTTTATTAATTTAGCTGTAATATTGTAAAAATAATACATGTTTAATTGATTGTTTTCCCTGAATAAATAAAAAAAAACTTTAAAAAATAAATTTCATTGTTAAAAACATATATTAATTTCTTGAATGACTGACCGCACCCGGGCGGCTGGGCATTCATTGCATATTCATATTTTACTAATTGGTAAAAACGAGTAATGCCGAAGCGCGTAATTTATATTGTAGTACAATGTAAGTATATGTGCGTTGCGAGTATATGACGAAAACATATGTTGTACTGATACATAATATACCTAAAATAATACTAGAAACAGAAAACAATGCTATACTGGACAGGAAAATAAGACAACATAATATTATCACTGGAAATACTAATTAAAGTATTTGACAAATTTAGGACGAGGCATTGGCGAAACTTGGTTCCCGTTGCGGGTTGTAGGGTACAGACGGCGGGTCGCCCCACAATAAATTTATACAATTAGGCAATTGGAAAATACTAAAACTTCGTATAATTAAAACAGAAGTTAATTTTAACCCCCGGCAAAAAGAGAGATATTTTGACTTGAAAGAGTTTGACTCATTTGTCTGTATGATTGTGCCTGTGCGTGCGTGCGTGTGTGTGTGTGTGCGTGTGTGTGTGCGTGTGTGTGTGTGCGTGTGTGTGTGTGTGTGTGTGGGCATCGTAGTGCCTACACATATGCAGAGATTTTAATACGTTTTTTTTTTGTTTATAAGCTAGTTTAATCAACATGGTTCTTAGCTATTTATGAAGATGTAATCGCCGTATAAAGTTACAGCTGTTTTTTTCTACTTGACGGGGATTTAGCGGTTAGGTACAATTATATTAATACTTCTTCATACAAAAAAAAATAAGTCGTCTTTTAATGAAAATCTTACCTGAATTGTACATGAAGTAGAAAGCCACTATTATAATATTGTAATAGGTAACAAGGCAACAATAAATAATGAATTCAGATTTCGATTAATTCGCAAAATGGTTTATAAAAAAATAAAACTGAGAGCCAAATTGGCAATATAAAGACGAACAATGAGGACAATTTTTTTTAATAACACCAAGTTTCACAAGGAAATCCAACCACACGTTTAGATAGAATATGTCAACCGGAGGCAGTAAAGAATTACTTTTCAATTATTTCAGGTTAAGTCTGACTACAACTATTATTATCTAATACTGTCGCAATTAATAAAACCAATAAAATAATGTAGCTAGTGTAGTGTTAGCGGTACATATTTAAATGAAATTAGATATGATTACAACTTGTTCATGTAAATACCAAAGTCATAGGTAATGTGAAACAAAACTACAGGAAAAATACAGTTCATTGCATACATACAATTATTGACTTCATTCAGCAAAACTTTATTTTGACTACTAACTTTTGCTCGCGGCTTCGCCCGTGTAATAGTCCTTTCTGGGATAAAATGTCTATAGGTGGTAAGTCTCCCATATGCGAGGGGCCGTCTGGGTTAGTACCACTGCTTTGTCTATTTCTGCCGCCAAGCAACAGTGTGAAAGCACTATTGTGCACCAGTTTGAAAATTAAAGACAGTGAAATTACTGGGTATTGTAAGACTTAACAACTTATGTCTCGGGGTGAAGAACGCAGACCAGTGACATTCAGTGCTTTGTAATTCAAAGTTCTGTGTGGCGTTACTTATGGGCAGGCGTGGCTCTTACCATCAGGTCAATAAAAAACCAAAAAAAACGTAGTTCATGTCTTTCAGTGTAATTCGTATTTCATTAATTACGTCAAGGATTTTATCAAGATTAAAATAACTCTATTTGGTATGGCATATCCAACACTTACCCAACTCCTTTCTACCCTACGAAAAGGATTTTGAAAAAATCGAATTTCAAAATCAAATATTCAAATCGTATTAATCACTTTCTTCCTAACCGCGTTGTTACTGATGGGAACGCATTTTCAGAAGCAGTTGTAATGGTACCTACACTGGACTCGTTCAAAAACAAATTGGACAGATATATCAAGCTACATGACACACACGCATCCACCGTACGTATGACTATTATTAATATGGTTGGGTACTACTTCATTTATATATATAAAACCGAATGTATGGGTGTATGTATGTTCACCTAAAACTCGAGAACCCTTAGCCCAATTGATATGAAACTTTGCACACATTTTTTTTCCGAATGGATTTGTGCTGTTAGCTTATATTGCTTTTACAGCTTCACCTGACAATAAAGCCGGCGCTTATGGCGCTCTAGCCAGAAATATGTATAATGTACTTATTAGCGATTAAGCACAGAGGCGCCTTTTAGAAGGCTTAGTCCTCAGCTTGAGCAATCGCTGGGGAGTATAGTTTAGGGCCGGCTCTGCACATCATTGTGCCGACGGTCAGTTGTGGGAGTTCGGACTCGTAGGCGTGTCCTATGTCGGGGTCGCGTATTATTATTGCGATTAGGATTGGGCAGAGAAAGTACTGCTTCGAAAGTAGTGCTTGTTGTCTTTAGGTAGATGGATAATATGCTCTACTCTAAATATAATGTGACACATGTTTCTCATTTTTGTATTTCCACATAGGCTATAGGCTTCATATCCCTGAAAAAGACATTCACGCAGGCGAAGCCGCGGGCAAAAGCTAGTAATAAATAACAATAATAATTACACAATGTATCTGGCTATGAGCGCCTCGGTGAAAACCATTAGTACCAAGTAGCCAAATAAATTAAACCGGAAAAATATTAATAGGCAAACAAACTTTGCCATACCTTTAGGTATGGAATATAAAAAGGATACGATCTTAGTATAGCTAGGCTATATCATTATACATATAGGAATACACTGTAAAATTTTCATATCTTTAGGTGCAGTGGTTTGGTCAAGGTGTTGATAAATCAGTCAGCCAAGACATGTAATTTTATATGTATAGAATCTAGTATGCTTATCTATGACTACAAAAATGTAAAATGAAGCTCTAAATAAATCCGCAGTGCAGCAAAATAATAATTTCCTGGTGTTATCGTTTCTATTAATGATATGAAAGACAATCTGTTTGCTATAGAAGGTAACTACTTGGCTTCGAAGTAAACTAGATGTTTCAATTCCAATCACGAAACCATGACACATAGAATCCAAATGCAGGTTATGGATTAAGCAAACTTTATGAGCAACAATAATTTAGAAGCAATAAGTAAATAGACGCCGAATGACAACCTTCTCCTTTTTAGGGGTCCGTATCTAAAGGGTACTAATGGAACTAAAGCTATTACTTAGCCCACGTCGCGTCGCACCGTTTAGTATGTCTGTCTTTACTTTTAAAGGATTCTATCTCTTAAACTTTAATAAGTAGCCGGATTAAATTTTCACAGAATATTAATATAGTAGGTATATTATGCAGGGTATCCATTATTATTATTTTTATCTAAAATGACGAATCGAGCAGGTTCCTTGACAGATGGTAAGCGCCACGCCTGCCCATTAATAGACACAACACCACACATAACTTTGAATAACAAAGCACAGCATGGCACTGAAATACTCTCGTCACCCCAAGGTAACATGTTAAGTGTCAAATAATAAAAATATATTATTGCAAAAAACTGGGCATGCGGGTCTGACTTAGCTGGTTTTTCAACAAAGTTAATAAAATGAGTAATTTTATGAGATAAATACATACTTACACACTCATGCCTGTAATCCCCGAAGGGGTAGGCGGAGGTGTAACTAATACACCCACATTTCGCCGAGCTTATCGCCATACAGGGCACAATTCCAGACTCCGAGATGATACAGAGCATTTCGTAATCCCAATATCACTTTTACCCGACCCGGGGCTCGAACACGAGACTTCAGTGTCAGGCTCGGTGGTAACGCGTACGCATTGCAACTGCGCCACTGAGGCACTCAATTTCTCAATAAAAGAAATGAATAATCAATCTCTCCATGATTACTCATTACATTGTGATTATATTATTATCTTATCAGTCTCATGATAGTAGCCAGCTTTGACTCACAAGGGGCACCAGGAATTGGACATATGTTACAAATAAACAAATTACTATCCTAATTTTGGATGGAGGTTGAGATTAAAGTTAGATCAATCCATCAGTGTGATAATGTTAATATAAGTTTTGTCTAGATTCACCTTATGAGCCTTTTCACCCCATTACACCATTACAATAAAACAATACGAAACAACGAAGTTGCAAAATATAGACCTAAAGTAACATAGAATATCCATCACAATGATAATATTTCTAATATAAAATATAATTACTAAAATAAAGCTGTCAGTAAAAGCATGTATAAAAAGGTATTTTTTATATTGTAGCATCATGTTATATTGGAATTTATATGTATTTTATTATTTGTTCATTTAAACAAAATTATTCTAGGAAACAATAATAAATAGGAAAAACATATTTTCATATAAGTAGGTACATTTTTACTAACAAATTCATCTTAGTAGTAGTAATTTATATATCAAAAATATTATTATTGTAATGGCTATTCTCTACCCCACTTTACTCTTTGTATGTTCTGAACTTTGTTGCTTCATTGTGGATTTATAGCATAGGGGCTCTGGCCAATGTGAATCTTAACATCTCACACATTGATAAGCGCAATGCAATGTCATGCAGTGTTTTGAATAATATAAGAAGGCAGACCCAAGGGTCTTAATGCTAGCATTTAGCTGGGATAATGTTAGGCAGAAAGAAGTAAGGAGAGTAACCTATTTTTAAAAGTACCTTAATACAAAACATAGTCTAACTTTAAACTAGATCAAAATGTCGATAGTTGCTTATTTATTTGTATTTTACGTTGAAATAATATAGTCACTGTAGTTTGAAATCATACAATAAATATTGAATGGATAAATGGCCAAAATGGGTCAATTAAGTTAACTTTAAGCATTAACTTTAACTTTCCGTGCAGTTTTTGAAAACAAATGTCTTAAGTTATTAAACTGATAACACTATAGATATAACAGATACACCATTGTCAAAAATTCTTCAGAAACGGCGTATAAGAGAAGCAAAATCTTTATGCAAGGGAACATTGCCATAATATAAGAAAAAAAAATATCTATCAAAACCATGACATCAATCAGAAAAATACCTGTAACTTTTTAATGGGTCCACAAATTTTTTAAACATAGCTGAGGCTCGTCTCAATTAAACCAGGTCTTGAATACAAAAATGTATCTATATTGGTTCACTTTTTATATGTTACGATGCCACAGACAGAAAGGGTCAAACTTAAAATAACCTTTTTTTGTTGCAGGGTTAAAAAAGAGCATGTATACTTTTTCAATTAATAAATAACATTACACATATCAACCCCGTTTTATAATACTGCGTCACTGCCAGGCATGGATCTCTTCTAAGTGTGGTTAAGAGCCCTAGGTTCTCCATTCAATGTATTGTTATAAAAATAACAAAATAGATTATGTATAATGCAACTGTTTTTTTTGTGATATTAGATTTACAAATAATTAAAAAATAAACATTGATGAAGTGACAAGTAATCATTGTAGATAAGAATAAAGTATTTGCTCATTGTGGTATTTTCAGTGAATTATTTAATATTATAATTAATATCGAGAGCAGTTTCGATGAGTGAATGAGAAGTTTAGCTCAGTTATACAAATGGGCATTCATTTACAAATTATAGTCTTATTCAATATGTGCATACCTGTTCACATAAGTCCAAGTTGATTGTGCCCTTGAGTCGCCTGCAATTCCGGTCCGCGTAGTAATCTAGGAAATATTGGCCGGGGAGTTCGCCCGATTGTCGCAAGGCAAACCACCTTCTCCGCCATTTCTAATAACCCAAAATACATTGTTATTATAACTAAATACCAATACGAAATAAGTAGTGCAATTCCGACACCATCTAAGACATTAAAATACTTATAAATGTTATCATTTCAACACCAAGTAACTCGAACGACACATTCACAAATTCTGTCAACAAAGGCACAATGCAAACCAAATAACCAATAACTATCGCTATTATCACTCACCGTTCGCCAAATTCGTTTTGTAGGCGGCGATTTAGTCAACCAGCCCTCGAAGACAATGTTTTTGGACATATTGAGATAAATTTAGAGTAACGAAATAAAAAATGAGTCACAAATACTGAAACATATTTGTACTTCGCCCATACTTCCAACAAATCCTTTTTTTAATTTGTAGACGAGAGCAAGACAGTAACTCAGTGTTGCCATGGAAAACGTCATAAAGTAAGTGTTGACATGTAAAATAATTCCTCTAAGGTTGACATTCTCTTCCTATAACACCGAACGACACGATAATCTTGTCCATTACTGGTACAAACAAACAACAGTACAGTGTCTAATAATTTTACGTGCCATGCTGGGGCCGTAACCTTGAATAGACACGACAATATTCTGCACATGTACGGGATTCAGTACAAAATAAAGGCATGGAGAAACTTTTGGTGAGCGTAGAAGTTTTTTATCAACAATATATACGTATAAACCACAGCTGTAAACTTATCGTGTCGGTCGGTGTTATATTATGAGAATGTCACCTCAGACGAATTATAATATCTAGACGGAGCGTGAAAACAAGCCAACAAGCTTGCGCAGGCTAATAAATTAGGATGCATGCTTTGCTGTCCACACACACTGGTTAGTTCGCTTGCCAATGCTTCGCAGGCGTGTCGAATTCCTGTTTAGTGACAAAAAAAAATACTCTAGTAGGTCCCTCATACGCAAGAGGTCGTCTGGGTTGGTATCAATGGTTTATCTATTTCTGCTACCATGCAACAGTGTGTAAACATTATTGTGTTTAGGTTTGAAAGGCACTTGAAATCGAAAGAGCCAGTGTACTTACTGGGCATTATGAGACTTCACACCTTAAGTCTCAGGGTGACAAACGCAGTCCAGTGGCATGTAGTGCTTTGTAATTTAAAGTTCCGTGTCGTTTTGCTTCTTTTATGGGTAGGCATGGCACTTCGCATTTTCGCAAGCGAGCTACTCGTCTTGATTTTAATCAAACAAATTTTTAAAAATCGGATTGACGGGCGCGGCGGCAAGTCAAGCCACAAGAGCTAAGTAAAATTACGATCCACATGTTAATAACTGCGAAAGCTTGTCAAGCGTGTAGATCCGCTACCTAAAAGATTTTATTCTCTGTGAGATTCCTTCATACAAAGGTAAGCAAAAGTCTAATCTTTTATAGTATAATTGGCGGGAATTCTGACAATGCTAACAAAGAGAACGCTAAACGTAGTGATTTACTAAACCTTTATTATTAGTTAATGCCTTTGGTTAATGCTATTTTAATACTCAACATTGGCGAGATAATCGAAAATCAATGGGGCCATAAATCTAAAAATAGAATAGAATACATTTAACTTATCCGCCTATTATAATGATTTCTTAAAACTCGATCCATAAATATATAAATAAAAGCGAAATACCACTCACTCACTAATTAATCACGATTTCTCAAAAAGTACCTACTGAAGGTAGGATCATGAAATTTGATCAGATGCTAGTTTGTGTGATGTAGATAGAGGCTTGCTAACAAAGACTTTTTAGAAATTTACATTTTAAGGGGGTAAAAGGGGGATTTGAAGGTTATATGCAACTTTTTTATGGAAGGGAATACGACTGTAAAATTTAAGCACAAACAATACATATAATTACAAACAAAACAATAATACATAGTAAAATAAAATAAAATAATACTCATCATAATCTTATTACAACGTGTTACAGAAAGGTGTGGTCATATTTTAGGGTCATTACATACACCTTACAATAAGTACTTCTGTACCGGATCTTTTCAAAACCAAGACACCCAAAAACTTCACGTTATTTTTAATCACTCGTTTGTTAAGATCGATAAGATTGATGACATCACTATTAATTATTATGTACGACACTCACTTTTTAATAAACTTGAATAAGATGTACGTAATTCTCCGGGCATACGTACGTAACTTGTAATTTAAACAAAAAATTACACCTGAAAGAGATTGTGTGCTGAAGACAATATAGGTACCATCCTCTAGAAGCATTTTAAAGACTTCATTCTCGGGTCTTCCATCTATGAATTTGGCTTAATACAGTCAACGATCCTCTTAAAGCTGTTACCAGTTACACCAACACGAAGTGCCAATAATAACACTTGTTTTTAGTCAAATACAAAATATTTTTTGAACTCGTAATCATACTTTATAAAATCAGAACTTGCCGAACTGACTGCGTCAAATAAATATTGACATTTGACAACGGTTTAATGTTTTTTTAATTATAAAATAATTAACTGAAAGGAGGTCTATTGTATCATTGTTTATCATTTAGTGCTGTCCAAATTTGAAAGTCGATATCGACATGTTAGTCATTCGATAAAAAAGAAGATTCTATAATTATTGTACTAGCAATGCAATCGGACTTGGTACTATGGGAGATAAAATACTTATACGCTATACTATACATTGTTTAAATTTGCCCGCCCCTTTCTATAACACGTTGTATAAGTAATATGATTAAACATAAAAAACTTGTTCCACAAAGCGCCTAGCATACGGAAGCCTGGTTAGCTCACCGTGGACTTAAAAGAAAAAGGCGCCACACAGGCCCATACCATAAGTGAAAAGTACAAATTTATTAAAGGGTTCTTATTGTCCCATTAACGAAAAATGCCAACCATTATACAACGTGTTACAGAAAAAAGTGGTCATATTTTAGGGTCATTCATACACCTTACAATTCGTACTTGTGTACCGGATCTTTTCAAAACCAAGACATCCAAAAATTTCACGTTAATTTTAATCACTCCTTTATTAATATCGATAAGATTTATGACATCACTATTAATTATTATGAACGACACTCACTTTTTAATAAACTTGAATAAGATGTACGTAATTCTACGGACATACGTACGTAACTTGTAAATTAAATACATATTAACACCTGAAAGAGATTGTGTGCTGAAGACGATATTAGTACCATCCTCTAGAAACAATTTAAAGACTTCATTCTCGGATCTTCCATCTATGAATTTGGCTTAATACAGTCGACGATCTTCTTAAAAGCTGTTATCAGTTAAACTAATACATAATACTTGTTTTTAGTCAAATACAACATATTTTTTGATCTCGTAATCATACTTCATAAAATCAGAAATTGCCGAACTGACTGCGTCAAATAAATATTGATATTTGACAACTGTTTAATGTTTTTTTAATGATAAAATAATTAAATGAAAGGAGGTCTATAGGTATAGAGGTATCATTGTTTCTCATTTAGTGTTGTCCAAAGTTGAAAGTCGATATCGACATGTTACTCATTCGATAAAAAAGAAAATTCTATAATTATTGTCCTAGCAATGCAATCGGATTTGGTACTATGGGAGATAAAATACTTATACCCTACACTATACATTGCTTAAATTTGCCCGCCCCTTTCTATAACACGTTGTATATTTGTGAGTTTTTTTAAGTTACTTATCTCAAACGCTGGAGAGAGGGGCGCCTATCAAGATTCTGCCCCTGTTCGAAAAAATCTAAGATCCGGGGCTGACTTCGGAGGGAAGTTTATTATAAAATTTTAACACAGTTTACTAGATACGATTTATTTGTCTTGCAAAGTATTACTTATTAGACTCTTAGGCTTAGTTTTACTATTAAAAATAATGAAATATTGTGATTCATATTTTTGGAAAATTCCATTTGCAAAAGAGGGGGGGAGGAAGGATTGAAATTTGTATGAAACTTTTTTATGGAACGGAATACGACTTTGAAACTATGCACAAATATTACGTATCAAAAATAATAAAATATAGGTATGATTAAAATGTTTGCAAAATTCTACGTGCAAAATGGGAGAGTGGGTTAAACTTTGTATGAAACTTTTTTATTCAAGAGAATACGACCGTAAAATTAAGCACAAATATGGCTTAAGGAATATGTGATTCAGATTTTTGTGAAAATCCACTCGAATGTTGTATATTGTTAATGTGAAGCATCGATATAGTATTCTAATGTGAAGTTTAGATGTTTGTAAATCGATCACGCTATACCTAATTAATATATGGCACACATGTAGAATAAATATAATGTAGCATAAAAAATGGTTGACATGTAAAAGTAAATGAATTGAATTTGAATTTGACCAAGACATGAATTAGAACATAGGCTATATATCGCAGAAAAAGACATCTACGCGGGCGGAGCCGCTGGTAACTGCTAGTACTAGTATAAAGTAGTGTATTGCATATTTCTTTTTTATGATGTTGATTCGTGCACGTGATAACCTGGAAATAACCTATCAGTTTAGGGAAACTTTGATATGAGTGAATTTTGGGGATTTTCATCGGAGCATGATCAACGCCCTTGGTCGTTCGATCCTCTTGGAAAAAACCGTACTTGAAGCATTATACTGAGAATAATTCACACCAATACTCCGACAAGACTTTAAAATCAGCCATACCTACCTACCGGTATTTCATCGTTCTTGTAGATTTGAAAATATATTATACACTTATTTGACATTGGCAAAATGCACAATATTGTGAAGCTTTATGTAAACAAAAAATTGTTTCGACATAATACTTTCTCTTTGATAATACTTCTAAACTTCGATAACTATTTTTGAATAAAAATCGGGTATAACATATGGCTAAATTTTAAATATGGATAAAACATTTCATCCCAAAGATCCACACAGCAATGTAAATAAATTCAGTGGTTATGATCCTGATAAGTAAGATATTATTCTAATTGTATGTATTCTAACAATCAAAATAAAATAAATTATTATTTCAAGTACGTATCCGTTCTTTTGGAAATTGTTATTCATTAATAATTTCCTAGAGACCATCGTCATCATTTTCAGTCATGCCGACCCACCACCGACCTGCTCATCCCAACCTAAACCTTAAACATCACACGGTTTTTTTAATCTTGTCATCGCATCTAGCCGAAAGACATCGAATCTAGCCTTATTTTACTAGTTCGCGGATTTCCCTCGATCATTGCCTTGGTCCACTTTGGGTCACCTAATGGCAAGTGATCTCCACCGCCCACAATGACAGAACAATCATGGGCGTGTAACTGACCTTAAAGGAAAGGGGTTGGGAAGGGGAGGGGATTTGGGCCTCCAGATATATCACTCACCGTACGAAACGCAACAGCAAACCGCTACTTTCCGTCTGATTTCTGTAAGATAGTTGTAACGACTCGATTGAGCCGGCCCATTCGTGCTATAGACAAAAGTATCTATAGTGTGGCTCTACCACTCGTAAACCATCTGTCATCTGGCCACATACCACTGCTTTTGACACAAAGAAAAGCGTATTATCATTATCACCCCACTCCGGGGCGAGGGAGGACGGTTGTGTTGGGCTCACCGGTCTTATGAGTTACGATCCAACAACCGCACGAGAGAGATGGTAAACATCTAGGCGATCGTTGAGCTGAGTTCTTAACACTATACAAACCGTACACCGGAAAGATGTCCTTCGCGTCATCATCTTCTAATCTTATCTGATATATAAAATTCTCGTGTCACAATGTTCGTTCCCATACTCCTCCGAAACGGCTCGACCGATTTTTATGAAATTTTATATGCATATTCAGGAGGTCTGAAAATCGGCTAATATCTATCTATATCTAATCACCCTAAATGTTAAGGGTGGTCCACCCCTAAATTTATTTTTTTATTTTTTAGACAATTTTTTTTGTTTTATGATACAGCATTAAAAATACATACAACCCAATAAATTTAACCCTCTACGATCTACCCCTATTTTTTAATAGCGACATTAGTATTTTTGTCAAGCGCGTGTCTCACCGGAACTCGCTTGATGCGCCCACTAGGCTACTTTAATCCTGGATAGGCATTCACGCGGGCGGAGCCGCGGGCAGCAGCTAGTATGTCTATAAACAATGAGTGTCCAAAAGTGTGATTAAACTACGAGTTCAAGTGATAACCATCGTTTGTGTTTATAAAAAATTACCTCGCCTACATGTGTAATTTCTAACATCTAAAGTGAGATAGGCGCTGTAGCCTATGGGCTTCTTGATTAGTAATCAACATCTAGTTATCAATAATGTGAATAATAGTGGCCGCAATAGTATTTAAATTGGTCTGGTACGTGTTGCATTCGCCATAGTGTTTTCGTAGGTGTGGTGGCACTAGAGTGATGACGTTATTAATATATTCAAGACATAGGGTCCAGACAGACTATGTCGGGATTAAATTAGGTAAAATCATATACTAAATTAAGTACACACCTAAACATAGAATTAAACCAACAAGAATTATCAATAATAAGTATTTCCATTTGCAGATATGCATTAGACAACGTTACCATGACTATACTGACTGATGAAGCTATCACACCTGGGAGGCCGCCGTGCTTGACGCAAAAAACAGTCGGCAAATTTCTGCAACCTTTAACTAGAGAATTAGTAGAAATGCCGCCAAGGTTCGTAACATTTTGGCTTAAAAACTACCTATACAGCACAATAGTTTGTACGAGTACATATAGTTCTCATCAATCTACATACATTTTGTAGTAATTTATGTGAAACGGTAATACTTATGTAGTTTTAACAAAAAACCTTTAGTGTACTGACCTCTAGCCTTAGCATCGGAAGTAGCGAAACAACCGATGCAAGTAGGAAACATACTCGTAGGTATCTTAAGTGTTTCGTAGGTAACAATATTTCAAACGTAGGTATTTAGTGATTATTTAGCTATTGGTCCGAGGTGACCACTGTAGAAACTAAAGTCAAACCGTAAAAATAACATTGGTTTACTTATAAGAAAATTCTGAGAAAACTGCCGACCCAATCGACGTGTAGCGTATGGCAATTAATGGTACCGCCCGCGCCAATATCAAGTATGGTAGACTTGATGGTTGACTTGAAGTCGGCAACGCTCTCACGATTCTTTTGGTATCATGGGCGTACAAGGTTAGTGGAGATCACTTACCATCAGGTGACCTACTTGGTCGTTTGCCGACCTATGCTACATAAAAAAAAAATAAGGAAACTATAAACGAAATCTTGTTATTGGTTATCTGTGTAATATAACTACTATTATTACTTTTATTAAGTTAAAACTATTAAGTTTTCCATGCAGTAAATAAATAAATAAGAGCTAGAAAAGTGATCCTCTGCGTGTTCCGCTTTTCTGTTTAAGAAGTAGGTACTTACTCAGAACCTTAAATGTTTTATTCATCGTGCTATCAAGGTGCTTGCTATATTTTTGTACTATTTGATTATATTATGACTTTAGATGATAGACCCAAGAAATATATTAAGTTCCCGTTTAGGCCGACTATTGACGAGTTACCTGACGCCGTCATCGAAAACATGGTGCAAAAGGACAAAGCGTTTTGGGTGGACAAGCCTGGTGCTAATGCGTACACTCTTCACGATGCATACTACAATTACGGAATGACAACAGAAATGGTGAAACCTAGTATGTGTTATGTTTATTATTAGTCTAGTCGCGGAGATGAAGATGCTGAGGTAGATGTAAACGAGCGTAAAATGACTAGATTATATACGTAAATCGTTCTTACGCGGAGAAGGCTTAGTGTTCGCGACGTAACAAACTCCAAGAAGTGGTTTAGTCACGTTTTTCGGAAACCACAGGAGAACTTCGATCGCGAATTCCTTTGCCAAATTGTACCTAGGGTGCAATCTCGCGGGTAGCTCTAAAAACGCTTGCTTGATGTATGGGGGAGACATGAGAATCAATGATCTCACTACGAAATATGCTCAAGACCATTCAAAACGAAAGCGTCTGAGTAGGAAGGCGGCCCCTGGCAAAAGACCAGGGTAACGCTAGGCAGAAGAAAAGTAGCGATAGCAGAATAGTGCCAACTGCTGACGCAACACGATGGTAGTGATTGCTAGTCCCTCTTTATCTCTTATCCTAGTAGGAATCTCTAAAACGTTCAATTTATAACTTATCTAGCAACGTACTCGCTAGATACATGGATCGCACCGGGATCTCGGGGTGCAAAAACACCCGGATCACTGATTACATCAATAAATCATAATTTTTGAGTGCAAATCATAGATTTGTTTTTTTATTCTATTGAAGGGTCTGTCTGAATCCGTGATATACATGGGATTAATATTGTTCAGGTAATTTGTATGTGACATAAAAACCAACACGTAATTAATAGAGATGGACCTATTGTCGACATGGCCGACTAGACGAGTAGTCGCGGCACGTAGGTACAAATGGGCGAAAATGGCCGAATAAGAAAAAAAAAATAGGGTGGCTCGCCATATGTATGTCACTGAAGGATGTTTTTTTCCATTGCACATACACATGTGGTATCATTGGATAAATCCTTTAAAATGATATATAGGTTGCTTTTATCTATAAAGACTTTTTATCTATGTCATTACTTTGTGATATGAGTGTTCAAAGTCGTGAAAAATATGTCCCTCTCTAACTTTTAAACTACGAGGTGGACAATTGAAAATAGTATAAAAGTTAAAGAATTTTCTCTCTATTATAAAAAAAAGTTACTGGCGCCGCCGCCGCTGCCAAAAGCTTGTCACGCTATCTCCTCCGAAACCGCTGGGGGTATGGGGTCAAGACCGATACCAATCGATGCAGAATAATGTGGGGGTGAAAGTAAGATAGTAATTGAAAAAAATAAAGCTAGTACCTATAACTTAAAAGTGTACTTCCAACGAAATTATTAATTTTATAGTTTGGTTGTATGCATTGTTCTTGCAAAACTGATTTTATTATAAACTTAAAAGACTTATAGTAAATACTTGCGATTAATTTCTTGTTTTCCTGTAGATCATTAAATGCCAACTAGTTGGTATCTTTTGCCGACTAGTCTACGCCTATAAATGTCGACTGATAGTCGGTTTTCCTGACAAGTCAGTCCATCACTAGTAACTAAGTAATATTATATACAACATACAAATTAAATCCGTTCAGTCCGTATAAATTAAAATAAATGTCATAGTTTCTGAATAAATGGAATTTAAAATCTATATCCAGAATATCCTTTTATGGTCCAAGGACTAGCTACTGCATTTAAGCGAACTACCTATGCCGTAACTAAGTATGTAGTTGAACTATAGGTACTTTATTAGATGGTTTTCAGGTCGTCATAGGATTTTGAAAACCCAATGCATAATTATTGTCAAAAAAAAAAAAAGATAAATTGTAGTTGTTCGACATTACCAATGAGATTTATATCGTTCTCCCTGTATGTGGATATATTATTAATACCACTTTACTGCAACACTCAGTATAAAAAAGTTTCATAGTTCACCTTTGATGATAAATGCTAGACCAACGCGTTGATACAAACCACAAAACGCAATTATTCATGATATGCATATACTTAAATTTGTATATTTTTATAAATATAAGAAGCATTTATTATAATTTGGTACTTATTAATTCTCAGACCATCAAGACGTATTCCCTCGTTCATATCAGTATGACCTCGATTGCGTCCGATATCGGCGACAGCATGGCTGCGATGGCTTAAATAAGATTCAAGACACCGAGGTACACAAATTTACATATTATGTCGGTAGTAAAACATATTAATAGTCTTTGCTCCAATTTGTTTATTGTTTGAAACAATAAAGCCTCCACGCCACGGCCGCGATTGGGTAAATCTTTTTTATCGAACGCATTTCTACGAAATTGCGCCCGCTACAAATAACCGTAAATTAATCACGCGTTATCTCTAGCGTCCACAAATCAAAATTTTGACTAAAACGTGCAGTGCTTTGTGGGAACTAGCTTCGTACATTTGGGGTACGGTAGAATTTGAGGAATCAAAATAGGTTCAGCCGTCATTCTAACGTCAATATGGTGGTATATCATATCTCTGTTGTTCTCATCGTAACGAGTTGATTTATGATGAAGGTACACTTTTTTAATGATATATACTAAATAGTACAATACCATAATCTCGGGACTACAGAGTCCCGGACCCTTGGAAGGCGTGCATGGAGCCGAAGCCAACACGTAGAGGCCCGTTAGACATTTTAATTTAATATTTTGACGTGACACTAACCGACGGCTATCCTTGTTCACACTAAAGAAGTGTACGCAATTATTATTACGGTACATTTTTCTGATATACGTGTAAGTGAACCGCTTTCGAAGCCAAAACGGTTATAAAATACTAGGTACCTTAACTTATACGGAAAACACTATTCTTTCGCTGTTTACTTGCCATTTTGGAAAAATATTGCCCGCAATAGAAAGTATACATAATGCTAAGTACGGAGTCAATTACCCATGAGCCAATACTTAGTACTCAGAGCCGCGCCGCACAGTTTGTTTTTCCTATTTCGTACATTACGTTACTTATGAAAAATACGATTTTAATAGTTATTATTTAAGTACAACGTAATTGTATTTATTGTAAGACTGTGTTTAAAAATCCATATATTTTTATATTAAATTAAGACTTATTTGTGATCTCTTATCTGTAATCACCAGCATTACCAACTATCTTCGTTTTCAGAAGCATTTCCCTTACACCCGGTAAAATATTATCGGAATAATTATAACCCGCCATTCTGACATCCACCAAACCTCGCGTAATAATTGGTTTTATTTTTTACAGAAGCCACTGGGCGCTCATTGTCGTGATTGTCGAAAATTGACAAAAGGATTGGTTCCCTTCCAACTGGCCTGGGCCTCAAACACTGGTCAGAAACGATGGAGACATTATCCAAATCTGACTGCTACTATGTCTGCAAAGGAAATTCGTGATTTAATGGATCAGTAAACATATTATACTTGTTTTATTCTAATTAATTTAAGTATAATAATATTCATATTTTTTTACGGCAGATAGGTATATCACCTTTGAGGTAATCTTCAAAGACCAGTAGCTCCTCCAAGAGTTTTGGATTCGTCTTTCGACTTCTTTGTCTTGTCTGTTCTCGAAGGAAACCAACTGGCCTAAGTATACATACTCATCCACGTGTATATCCTGTCTGTCCACCTCGATCTTAAAAAAAATCAATAAAACCTCGATATGAAACTTATAGACCATGTAAGAAACATCGACCTGCGTTCTATGGCAGGTCTTACAGACGTTGGCATGAAAACCAGACTTAAGTGGGACTGGGCCGACCATGTGTGTCGAATGAATCCAGACAGATAGGCCAAAAATATTACAGACTGGTCACCAACCGATGGTTACCGACGACGTGGGCGACCTAGGAAGAGATGGAGAGACGACATTGTCAATTTTTTTCCAATGTGGCAAGAGATCACCCAGGACCGTGACAAGTGGCAGAAGTTGGGGGAAGCCTTTGCCCAGCAGTGGGACACTAAGTAGGCTAATAAAAAAATATTCATAAGACTGTCGATTTTATGGAAGGATGAACGCACTTCAAGCTTCTTTTTTTATGCCATTTATGATGCACGATGCCATATTATATTTCGAAGGCATTAAAGGCGTGTACAATGTGCATGTTGAATGTATGCGACAACCAAAAAGCTTTGTATCTAGAATAAAACTGGGTGACCAATTTTTTATGAATGGTTATATTAATGGTTCAATATATTTTATATTCAAGTTTGTTTTGCACGGTAATAACCGTAATAAAATAAAGGAGCAGAGCCGTCCCTCGGGCGCTACTAAAGTGCCATTACTGCGGGTACAAGGGCCAACACTCTTGCGGAGTGAAGTTACTGTTTGAACTTGTTTTAAAAGACCTCTTCTAACCGTGGCATCCTGGAATTTGTGGTAAGCAACGGCCTTTTGTGGATGTATAAAATCGTGGAAATTAAGCACTGAGTGGGATCGTGAGCAGACAGATCCCAAAGAAGATGAAAAATGCGCAGAGTTGACTAGTAATCGCTGTTTCCATTCCTGCTGGGCAGTTTGAGATTTTCACCATGGTTACCCCGGCCTGTCACAAGAGATGACTAACTAGGGCCACAGGATGTTTGGTCAACCACATGAGGCAGTTTGCGTGTTAGTCGACACAAGTCCTGGGACTTGGAAGCCAATTTCCTTTTGTCAGGTTTCTTCTGGCGAGAGGAGACTTTCTGTCGTAGGTTGAAGTTAGCCCTTAGGGAGATCAAGTCCCAGCTGTCCTCCCTACACAGTACTATCGTGGAGGAGTGGTGAGCCAGGATGAAGTCGACGTCCAGATTTGAGCGCCATCGCGGCATTGTGTCTTGTCACGTTGCGCCAGACATTCCGGCTGACTTAGGTCGGTACTGGCCCCACTAGTACGGGGCACGGATGGATCTGTTCGTTCCTTTATCGGGATGGAATGAGTCTGCTTAACAACACTCAGAACAATTGTCATTCGTCAGTAGTAGGTACTTAGAGCAATACAGAGATACGTAAATCATTATAAAGAAGTAGAACAGTACAGAAATCCACTATATACACCCAACAGTCACACTAGGTAAACCTGTATCGTGGGTATCAGGAACTACTAGGGAGTTGCGGTCCCACAACATCCAGACCCGAGACAAATATTTGTGGATCAGACAAACATTTGTCTAGGTGTGGGAATCGAACCCACGGCAACCGGTTGCGAAACGTGAGCTACTCGCCCACTACGCCACTGTGGGCAGTAAATTATAAAATATTTTAAATTTTAGGGTACCAAAGAACTAAGCTTATTAATAGACGACGTGATGTTTGCTGTTTCTCTGTCTGACTTAAAAAATCTTTTGATCAGTAATAGGTAACTGCCTAAAATGTTTACAGAATATAATTTATTATCTTGGCACTTGACCAAATTAAATGTCGTCCGTCAAGAGACATTGCGTCCCTCGACGGCCGGTAGAATTACGGCGGCCCTGAAGTTACTGGATATTATGTACTGGCTGACCCCAGAACGTGACTCACATGAACGAGTCATGATGGCGAAATTTTCACTATGTACGGTGGTCGATATCCAGTCGGGTACAAAAATGATCACATACCTACTCTCCCACCAACATCAAATAGGTACCCTCCCACCAGCATATGGTGATTATCGCGGATATCTTCACAAGTAATTTAAAAAAAAACAGAAAAATGAATGCAGGTGGGAATGGAACACTCGATCCACGTACCCGACTCGTACTTGATCGGATTCATGTGCATATTTTGAGCTTTGCTCTTCTGTACCCTTATTATTCTATTCTCATATTTCAGAGTTGGACGTCCTTTTCAAAACGAAGCGTGTAATTGGTACTACAAGAATTATCCTCCTGTAAAATATGATTGTATTTTGAGAAAGTTTTCAAAATAAACTACATACTTGTGCAACAAGACTTTGTATCTAAAACTTTGTAGTGAGCAATCATAAGTAAATGGATGGGTGAATTTTCAGTTGTTTTTTTTTTCATCATTTAGGTGGCACTTTTTTTCTTGCGGGTTGTAAAAACCTATTTCATAATATTGTTATTTACAAATCAATCGGTGTATGAGATCCAACATTGTAAGTAATAAGTTTTAAGCTTTCACTTTCCCTTATCCCACTCGCAATGAGGTCCGCGCAACATGTTACAGAAAGATTTGGCTTGTAGTTTTACGGCCGGCCACGAAATGAGTGTCACAGAACTCACAACAGATTCTCGCGACTGTAGTATTCTCCCGATTTTGTTGTTAGTAAAGGTGCACTGGAAACCCTATTGTGATGCGGTGATAATTTGGGACTATCGCAGGAATTCGCATGAGGCGGCCAGTATTTTGGCTGGAACTCTGCCATGGGACTAGGAGGCCAAGGTTCTTGTATCAGCCTTTTACTAAATAAAGCTGTCTTCCGTTGCAACATGAGACTTGCCCCTTAAGAGGTCAAGACCCAAATTGTGAGAGGTGTGAACCAGACTAGAGTGCCTAAGTGCGATAGTGAGGATCGTCGGGGTAGTGCAATCTATCCTCATCCGTGGATGGACAGGCGCCACGGCGCGTCGACGCGACGTTTCAACTGACTTACTAAGGGGCCACGGCTGTTTTGGCTCGTATTTGTGATAGAACGGAAATAGGAGGTAGTTGGCCACCATTGTGACAGCTGTCAAGAGGGTACAACCAAGGCATATCTTCGAGAAGTGCCCAGCCAAAAAATAATCAGGTTGTATAATTCAGGGGTTTACCTTGGTAAACCCCTGTCTAAAAAGCGGATAATAGCCCATAGGGGTTTTTTGTTTGCCCTGGTCGGCAGTTCATGAGGGCGCCAAAATAATAATACTTAGATGATTAAAAATAAATAAATTAAAAATTTGTTCCATAAGCGTCTAGCATACGGAAGTCTGGTTGGCTCACAGTCGACCTGTAAGAAAAAAGCGCCACAAAGTAAGTAATTTATCTCAAACGCTGGAGAGAGAGGCGCCACTATCAAGTTTCTGCCCTGGATCGAAAATATTGTAGATACGGGGCTGGTAATACGTCACAACAGTCAGCTATTCATCACTTTTCAGATGAAAATAACATTTTTTAATTATTATTTTGTTCATTTTTCTAAGCTACCTGTGTATCTCGCTTCTGTTTATTATTCTTTTAATTTAACGATTTTTATTAAGCTATCTATATGTCGTATCTTCACGACCTAGAAAGCGCCAACAGGGTTTTTTACATAATGTGTATAAAATGAGGCCACTTCAAATTAAATAAGAAGAAAAAGTCTTCTGTCAATATTTTTCCAGAAACGCTAATCTCTCATTTGTTTTAGTGTCAAAACTACAAGTGACTGCATATATGATATTACATTTTTAAATAAAATTCAAACTAAATCCTAAAAATCCCATCCCTATAATGGCAAAACAAGATGATGGCCTTTTCCTACTCGAGGTGCTTATCGACAAAGTACTGTTTATAAAGAGCCCTTGCTTTTCAGACAAGGATTTCCGAACTTGTGTGAATATAGAATGCCCAGCTGTGGAACCAATGGAAATTTGTGACGATGATCCTGGAGCTTGTGAGACTAAAAGCGGTGGCCCTTTTGTGAAGACTTTTAACAATGGAAAATCTTGTCTTTTCTCCCTTAAGGAGGCTGACATTAGCAAAGCTATGAGCAAGTTTCCCATAAAAATATCTGTGTATAAATCCCTTCCATGTGGCTGTCTGCCGACTAAGATTGTAATAGGAGAAGCGACGATTGACATGACTAAAGAATTTGTACAAGCACGTAAGAAGTTTTTAGAAGAACCAAACAATGTCAGTTATCAAGCATTGAAAGATGCTTTTCATATTGTTGGTCCTGATGGCGCGGAAACGGGAGAAATCATCATGTTTTTAAGAATATCTTGCTTTGGAAAGCTGATAATTACAAAATTTCAAGGAGTTGGCCGCCCCCCTAAACTCGGTGGCAGCGGAGGTGGTGCAATAGTTGACAGGTCTTGCAACCCACGGAAGGATTTTCAAACAACTCAGGATCCATGTGCGTGTGGAGCAGCGAGGAGTGGAGGTGCTAGTGATGGCGGTATGGGTACTCAGCCTTGTACTATGGGCGGAGGAGGAGCTATATGCTCACCAGGTACTGATGTTCAATATATTTTAGCTTGTTTATTAATATAAACAAATTTGTCTGGTTAACAATTTTTTCAGCCCGTGACCCCTACAACAGCATGCCTTGCGTAAATCCAGATGACCCCTGTTATTGTGCTGGTCCAAAGGCAGCAAATAAACAGCAAATGGTGTGCAGGAATACAGATCAATATTGTTTACATGTACCCAAAGGTGAGCAATTAATATTTCAATATTACAAATATGTCCTTTAAGGCTAATATTAAACAACATTCATGAACAATACTTAAATGAATTACACATTTTTTTAGTTAAGTTAGTCTGAGATTAAAAAAGTTACAAGTCACACAAAGTTTATCTATACGTAACACCTATATCTATCTACTATGTCGGAACTGGATTAGAACATATTTATTAATGGCCAGGTCGCAGCAAACAATTTGAAGAGATAGGAACGAATGTGGCTGGCAACGAACTTAAGATTAAAGTTCCAGCGAGTGCTTCTATCATTAAAAAAATCAGTCAGACTCATTGTTCAATGCAGTGCCCATTCCCGAAGGGAGCTGACGGGGGACCTTGCGAACCACCTTGTGGAAAAAATCAAATAAGTTTGGCGCTCCCAAGTGAAGACGTTTGTTGTCATGGGACACATGCAGCAGGCACTCAGTTCACTTGCACTACAGAAGGTTGCACTCAAGCTACCAAACACGGGCAACAGGCCATATCCGCACGTGGTGATAATAAACAACAAGAACTGCCAAATAAAGAAGTATTTGTTTTAAAGGTGGCTAAAAGTGCAATGCAAGGTGACAGAAAATGCAAACTGGAACTAGAACTCGTCACACCCAAGGGTCCAGACAAAAAGCCCCCTGTTCAAAAGGTTAACATGAGGATACAAAGTGACGCTGATTGTGATTGTTGTGTAAGAAAGCTGAAAAAACCTAAACAGAAAAAGAAGCGATAGTTAATAACTTTCATTATTCTAGACAAAAACTTAATTTCATCTTTATCCCAAAATAAATAAAAGTACATACCTTCCATATTCAGTTATTATTAATTTCAATTATATTCCTGATAATATTTCCTGACATAATAACAACTTGTACAGATTGCTGTCCGACCGGAAACAAGGTAATTTTCCAAATACCTTCAGACTCCTGTGGAATGGGTCACCGACAAAGAGCCCACTTTAACTTCAATTCTGATGGAGTGGGAGACGTAAGCAGGGACAACCCTGGCTATCTGATGCCTAGGAATGCTGAAGGATACCCCGGTGTCGTGTACGACTTCCCAAAGCAAGTGATTAAACTACGCATCGGCAAGACTGTCGAGATGCCCGGCCGGAAGTCTAAGCTCGAATACCAATTCATTACACCAGTTGTAACTCAAGGAAGAGTAGTGCCTACCGTAGATACCCGTACCGCACAGTGTGTACCGACGTGTTCAAATTGTTGCTCTCCAAAAACTAAACGCAAAATATAGCTTCATATTTTTTTTATCTATTTGTTTTTGAATTACAATGTTTTTATTATATACTTACCCCTGTTTTTTATTGGTAGTACCAATGAGGGCTGTCGCTTTTTCACACCACCGTAGTGCGCTCCTCAGGCGTCGGCCCTAAACGTCTATCAAAAGAACTGAATTCACTTAGGTGTTTGTGAAGTTTACTATATTCTTATGTAATTATTTGCATTAACTGATCGTTGGTCGGTTGAGCACTGCAACTATCAATGCAATTTTTTTCGTATTCATAAATATTTTATTTTAATCCCAGCATTTTAGCTATGTAGGAATTTTGTCACTATTTAAATGTCTAAGGAATTTTATTTTATTTTATTTATGAAAAATAAGGGATACATGACACTCACAAAACACAACAGTTATAATACTGTTATGAATGTATAAAAATCACCGAAACCTGATTATATTAAGTAGGCACGGCTCATAAAAATAGTTTTCTTTTTTGACATGATTTTTACCAAATTGTATTTGTTACTGTATTGTTTTGTACGAGTTTTATCTTTTGGAAACTTATGCACTTATGATTTGTTTGCACACAAATAGGCACTGCAAAATGTCGGGGCTTTTTAACACGATTTTATTAGCTACATACGTGTGTATGTAACGGAAACTTTGAACATGATTTTGACCCCCTTCAAAACGTTGGATTAGCCCGAAATTTGGCATACTTAGGATATTGTCATATCTACTTATCTTGGATATTATCAAAATGATAATCCTTCTACTCATATCTGTCAATAAAATATTTCTAACTATTGACACCATGCACTCCACGCTTTTTTTACAATAAAATATTTTAAACTAGGTATTATTTACTTTTCTATAAAAGCGTATTTTTTAGTTTTTTAAACTATTATTTTTCTGTACGAAGGAATAATAATGCATTTTCTGAGAGTTATCGATAAAACCTATCCTAAACACTATTTATCTAATACTATTTGGACAGGTTGTTAAACTATAACTCAGTTCTACCATTTGGTGTACTCCATATCAAAACCCTCACTGCCAATTATATTATTATTGTAGTACTTATTGAGTTACTGTTGATTGATCCTAGACTAACAATAATTTAAATCACGTCAACTCGCCGTAGGTCCCCCGCCGAGTTTCCCGTATTACCAAGAGCTTACTGAAGACCAAATATTGGAAATAAGAAACATGATGCCTCAAACTGAAAATTCACACATAATAATATATGAAAATTCTGTAACCAATACTGTAAATGACTCGTCGCAAGATACTATTTTTCGCAAGGAACTCCAACAAAATAATAAAAAAAAAACGCGAGGGGTTGAGGAAACTATAAAAAAATACAAACGATCTACTATGTCACTCTATTCTTTGAGTTCTAAAAAACGCAGTGTTTCTTTTTCAGACACTATTGATTACGATTCTAGTTTGTATCAAAAGCAATCTTGTTATTCTATTGACAAATCCAATGGTTCTATGAAATGCATAAATACTTTCGGCAAGAGAGACACTACTGTTTATATGACACTATTTAATAATTACTCTCGGCGTTGCACTTCCGGCACGCAAGCTACCGCTTCAATAAATAAATGTTTGCAAGTGAACACCAACGACAATGTAAATATATCGTACCAGAACGGCGGTATAAATTCAAATTCTAATTACTGTTCGAGCTGTACTGTTGCTGACTTTTCCAGCCTCGGGAGACGGAGTTGCAATAGTGGACTTTATTCTGAAGTATATTTCTTTGGAAGAAAAAAAGACGAACCTAATTCTAATAATATGGGGATGGGATTATCAGGATCTAAAACAAAACTTCGCAGAACGGACCAAAAGACGGCAGCGCCTGTTAAACGCGAAAAGGGCAGTTATCACCCAAAAGGTACTGCATGTATTCAAGCTCAATCTCAAAGTCATACAACTGGTGCTCAAACTAAATGTAGAGGTGCTTCCGCGAGCACCAGTACTGGTAAAGCTGTTTCGATAAAAGACGAAAAACCTGAAAAGTCATGTCCGGCGGTTATGGGTACGAATGGAGATATAGTCGCAACAGTATCACACATAAGAATTGGTCCAAGAGAGCCGTGCCCTGTTCATGGCAAAGAACCATGTCAAGGACCGAAATGTATGATTGCATCATCCGGTGAAAGTCAAGCACCTGTAAAGGTGACAACTGTTACTAATCCACGTCGAGGAGTATTTGAACTTGTTATTCGGCGAATGACAGGAGCCCCATTGGCAAAAAATGAATTAATGTTAGAATGGACTCCGCCCTCTTCTCGACCTCCACCTTGTGGAATACCATGTCCAGTAGTATGCGCTTATCCAGCTATTTGTCGCCCTCAAAAATCTAAGATGATTATATGTCGTCCGTCATCATGCAAGACAACTTGCAAAAAGATCTGTAAGAAGCCATGCGGGCCACCAATATGTAGATCAGTGCGCTGTAAGAAATGCTGCAAACCATCACGTTGCGATATATCTTGTGGATCCTGTAGGCACTGTGTCAAACCGTCACGCTGCAATCCCAGTGTCTCACCGGTGCATTACCGGCAGTGCCGTTCGCCGCCACGCTGCAAACCATGTTATACCCGATCGCCCTGCAGGCCATGCTCACCGATAGGTTGCAGAGCATATTCTCCACCTCCACATTGTAGACCATGCTCCTCTCCTTCACGTTGCAAGCCTTGTTCACCATGCCCTTCTTATCCTCGTCGCTGCTGCCACCCACCCAGTAAAGTGCTCTGCAAAAGTTCCCCATGCCTACGACCATGCCCCGTTGGTCGTAAAAAAATACGAAAAGCTCGTAGTCAACCTCGAATCAAATCTCATAAGAAACGAATATCCCCATGCCTTAACCGATCAAAGGCATGTGCTGTAGCGCGATGTCGCAGTGTACCAGGGCCTTGCAATATCAATTGCTATTATGCAACTTATCTGCCAAGAAAGTGTTATCATTTATCCCCGTGTATAGCCCCTAAACGCTGTAAAAGCAGCTGCTCAACTTAATAGAATTTTAAAAAGCATACCAAAATTAAAATTCTAATAATAAAGAGCTTGAGTTTTATTAATCCGATATATTAGGTATATTATTACTCAGTACTAAGACAATGCTAAAATTAAAAAAATGTACATGTACATAACTATTTTGTGCCAAGTCTTAGTAACACGTAAGTATATACAAGCAGATTGTAACAGGCTAGAAAAAATCTTGTCCCATAAAAACCAATATTCTTGGTACGTCATAAAGCATAGAACAGGCCTACTTCATTCAACAGAGATGAAGACATATATAAGTAGGTACTGATGAAATAATTGTTTAAAATTGTTTAGTTTGCCTGTAATTAAAATATAATCGTATTATTAACATGTGATTCTGTACGATTTTGAAATATACTTATACTTCATTACAAGACTATTATCTTTATTCTATTATTTTACACTCATTTTAGCTGCCCTTGACGGTTTTATCTTCGTACATGTTACTGCTACGCTCTCGTGGGTCGTAGCGTGATACTACACATCTATGAACCATAATATCGTCTCGGCAAAACAAATACATGGTGGTGTTACTCGGTAACACACAGATGCACCCACGATTTCATATGCAGTATGTAACAAAAACCCTGTTGGCCATTTTAGGGTCGTGAAGATAGACATATAGACAGCTTAAAAAAAAAAGTTAAATAAAAAAAAAAAACAGAAGCAAGATATTATCCTTACACACCTTACAGGTAGCTTAGAAAAATGAACATTAAAAAAAAATACATCTGCAGGCCAATTCTCGTAATTTTAAATGTTCAAAATATCATTCCGATCTAGTCTCAGCGTCAAATAAGTTGCAAATGGCAATCTCATAAACCAATAATCAACGTCAAATGCACCTAGCATTAACAGTAGCAAGTATACCGTTTTGGCTTCAGTCAACTTTTATTCTACATTCAATCTCATTACGATCTATGTTCACATTTGACGTTGATTATTGGTTTAAAAGAGAATGCCATTTGAAACTTTCTTGACGCTGAGACTAGATCCGAATGATATCTTGAATATTTAAAATTACGAGAATTGGCCTTCTGAATTTCTGTGTGTATTGACGACGCGGAGGAGCGCGCGCGGTTCGGCACGTTTGATGTACGTGGACGCCGCAACTTGCTACTTCGGTCTGGCTCGCAAGTCATCGCTTTTGCAGACGTAATCAATAGAAATACGGTTTACAAACAATAATTTAATTAGTTTAAAAAAATAAATATTATTTTTATAGTCTCATTTTCGTATGCGAGTTATTTCATTACGATTGAATATCGATTCTGATATCACAGTTAAAACGCCCAACAGGGTTTTTGTTACATATTGTTTAAGGGACAACGAGACAGCAGTTTATGTTCGGGAGCGAGCACGAGCGAATCTCCGGGCGACAAAGCGACTCGTAACAAATTAAAAGAAAAATGGGAATTATTGGACGTTAAATAGGGTGTATTGATTAAAAAAATTAAAAGTCTATTTCGAACACTGGTTTCTGGATCTATCTAGAACCCGCTAGCGCGTAACAATATAAAAATTTAGTACCTACTTATCTAGAGGTTGTAAATGTAAATAATTTAAAAATTTGTATATACGTGCATACGCACTCACGCCTGTAATCCCCGAAGTGGTAGGCAGATGTGTAACCAGTACACCCACATTTCGCAGAGCGCATCTCCGTCCCATGATGTGATAGGGGGCGAGCTTATCGCCATACCGGGCACAATTCCAGACTCCGGACTGATTCTGAGCATTTCGTAATAGAAAACCCCGATATCACTTTTACCCGACCCGGGGATCGAACCCGATACCTCAGCGTCAGCCTCAGTCGTAACGCATACGCCTTATAACTGGCCACTGAGGCAGTTATTTTTTTTGGATTAAGTATATAAAAAGATATAGCAATTCAATTTTTACTGGGGTTGTTCCCTACCTACCTGTATCTCGGTAAATCGATACAAGTAGGCTCAATACCAATATTTCCCTAAAATATAGTTAACATACTTGCCCAATTTAGTGTGTACTAAAACTTGAATAGAGGTTACTAGTTCTCATCGATAATGTTTAGTTACCTACTTTTGTCAATTTAGTGTGTTCAAGGGGTATTCACGGGTATTCAGTACTATTCAGATAACGTCAGATAATTTTGACCATTTACGATGTTCACCAACTTTTGGCGCCAGTGTTGTTGAGTAACTTATGTATTTTACGGTATATAGGGATTTTGGAAATCTGGATGTGTTCATTGAGTTTTAGGGTTGATTTACCTTTATCTTTCAGAATTATTACTTCATGTACCAAAGAGAATATAGATAATAATAATAAAAATGACAGAAAACGGATGTCATTGGTTACCAGCCATCGTAAATTCTGCCACAAATTCTGATGTAACTCGACTAAAATTTTAGCCCAATCCAAATTTTAGTGAAATGTCTGACAAAGCAAAATATGTAAAAGGTACACAAGTTCAAGGCAAAGCAAAACCGTCTCCTAAATCAGGCCAATGTCCATGGTTCTGCAACTTGGTGCCTACAAACGTACCCGGACCTGGCGCCGCACAGTGCGTGCTGCACCCACTGAAAGATGTATTTGTTCTAAAGGTTAATATAATATTGTTTCATTGAATCTAATCTAGCTAAAGTAGCTACTTTGGAAGTTTTTAAGCATACCCTTACAATTACAATTACATTAGACTCTTCTATAGGTAGTATTTTTCGATAGAACTTAAAACGTCACCGAACGTAAAATGTTTGGCTTTTTACATTACCAATGTAAAAAAATTATGCCTAGGTATATTTTCCTCTACATTTTCGGCCGTGACGTTACATGTGTATAAAATATGTTTGTCAACATAACCAGCAATGCCAGGGCATGATGTTTCTTGAGCTACTGCACACACTGCTTATCTTTATTCAGTTAGCATATAAATTGATAAAAGCGGGTTATGAAGATAATATTGCTTATGCGCATTTACGGTCATTACTAATGCCAGTATGTAAATGACATTATACCTATTATCAGTGGCGGACTAAGCCCGCCGGGGGCCCGAGCGGCAAGTCTGTTAGGGTGCTCAGGGCGAGGCCATGCAGTGATTTGTAATTCAAAGTTCTGTGTGGTGTTGCTTGCGCTTACCATCAGGGGAGCGATCTGCTCGTTTCGTCACTCAAGCTAATAGAAAAAAAGTACACATTTCTATAGTTAAGGATTTAACAATTTACCAGACAAGTTAAGTAGTTGTTATCTACTATGAATATTTATCAATTTGTTCATATACTACTCATATTTAGACATCTCATTAAAACATTCTCCCGTATTAAATAAATATTACTATAAAGTATCATAGTGCGCGGGTTCGCATAATGCCGATTTCTGTATATTTACGATATTGATTCGTTTTCGGCATTAAACTAAAACGAACCAATTACGACGTATAAAGAAGACTACACGTTAGAGCTCACATAGGTTGTTCTTGAATAAGAGCTTTAATACCTTAACTTTTTAGGTAGCCAAAGTGGGACCTAATGGGGATCGTCGCTGCAAAATGGAGTTAGAGTTAGTAACACCAAAGGGCCCAGAAAAAAAAACCATGGTACGCTTGGACACCAGAGAGACTCAGTGCGAACCAGATCCTCCTCCTTGCTGCTGCATGAGAAATAAAAAAAATAAAAAAATATTACCTTGATCGATGATTACAATAAAATAACATGATATTATTTTTAATTGTATACTTAAAAACAACGAGTCATATTATGACCGATTTCAATATACGATCCTTGTTTGATTAACCAGATAGAACTCGAAAACCAACCAATCAAACTAAGTAATTTGTACGCGTAACTTTCAAACTGCATTCTGATAGCTCATTTGTGGGATTTATCCGGAGAATCAAACCACCATCGTTTATTGAAATCGGTCGTAAGATAACACTAACGTCTCTAGCGTCTATATCTTTAACCTATGAAACTACCGTTCAGTCCGAAAAAAGTTACCAAGTATTTTTATCCATAGTTTTTATTTATATTAATCAAAGTAACCACCCATGTTATCGATGCATCTTTGCCAGTGCAGTGGCAATTTTTCAATGCCCTTCTTGATCTTTATAGGTAAAGTCTATAAACAATATTCTATACTCTATCGGAATAGGGATTCCGGTGAAAATTCGATTTTTGACGTAAAAAAGTAAATTAAGCTTATAGCAGGGATATGCATTCCGGTTTTCTGTAATTTTGAATCGCGGAACAAATATTCCATTCAGATATTTTCTATCTTTCAAAGGGCGGCTCAACTCTGGGTCGTAAAACTGATGAGTTCAAAATTCAAATTCAAATCAAATTCAAATCATTTATTCTGTAAATTGGATCATAATTATCACTTTTACATGTCAATCATTTTTTAAGCTATATTACATTTACGACGACGACGATTACGACAAATCATAATCGGCTCGGACCCACGACAAAAAGGAGCTAGATGCAGAAGGTGATACTTATTATTATTAGACACGACATTCATTCTGAAGTGGCTTAGGTTCGGGCCTCGCGATCACGAGATATTTTCATTTTTATGTTTTTATAGTAGAGATCGGTGAACGAACAAGTCGGTTACTTGATCGGGTGTGAGCTCCACTGCCCATGAACACTTCCGATAAATAGAACAGTTATGAACAAGTTGCTGACCTTAAAGGAAATTAATAATTAAGGGATGGGAAAGGGAAAGATTTCGACCTCCGGATATCTCACTCACCGTACGAAACGTAACAGCAAGGTGCTACTTCACATTGGTTTTCTGAGAGATAGTGGTAGAAAAAGACTATCTACAGCGTGGCTCTACCACTTGTATTCTCTTTATATGATTGTTTAAAGAAGTAAAATTATTTTTTAATTAAATAGGCTTAAATAAGGTAAAAATAAAAATTTGTAAAAATATTAGTTAATAATAAATATTCATTAAATATACTATTATCATAAAAGTTAAAGTTTGGATGTTTGTGAGTTTGTGGATTTGACTATTAGTCAATCACGCCGTAACGGCTGAGTAGGTTTGGATGAAATTTGGCACATAGGTAGATCATTACCTGGACTAGGACATAGGCTACTTTTATCCCGCAAAAGGCCGTTCTCGCGGGCGGAGCCGCGAGCAAAAGCTAGTGACATAAATTGCAATAGCAGGGACTCAAAATTGGTTAACTACTTGTAAACTACGCATTAGATCGTACCTATATAGATTCTGATAATGTCAGAATAAAGTTTATCTATTTTCACAATCCTCTTTTCTGCTACTTATCAAACTTCTTATAAAAAAATGACATTTATGCTACGTCTCTATAATTCTTTACTAAAAATTTGACAAAATTACGATCACAAAATTGCAAGTGAAATCACATATCAATAAAATAATATATTCCACGCATGATTTGTAAGATTCTAACTTGCATATAAAATGGGAAAGGAAGAGGGGCCCAAAACAAGAAAACCGTACGAAGAAATTGGCGCAGTATTCAACGGAAATGAGGTAGGTAATTCTATAAATTACCAATAAGGAGTTGAAGAAATGGTAAAACACATGATTGATTATTGATTAGAAATTGTAAGTTATTTCAAATTATTTGTTCCATTCTTAAGGTCAAAATAAGAGTTCCTAAAAGCACAAGTAAACCACCGAAGCTAACTCCATCACAATTGAAATTGCAACAGCAGTGCACTTGTGATGATCAAGAATCAGCGTGCTCAGAAACCTGTGGAATGCCGGGTGAAGAAAATGGTGGCCCGACTAACAGATTGAATTTTCAGGTAAGTACTTACCGTCATCTATACATAAAATAAAATAATAGAACCCGTCAATTGTAATTTGCACTTGCGACATGAAGGTTCCATATTCATTATATATATTCTGTTTTTTACGTTGGGAAACTCTTTATTGTTCGGTCAGGGCTGCGGGGACGCTTTTACACTCTTCCGCCGTCCCGACGGCGCAGGCCCTGTAAAGGGCCTCTCTCGGTGGGTGACGGGGGAGTTATCCACCCACCTCTGCTCCGCTCATACGAGGTTCGGAACACCGCGCGCATCACCTCGAGGCCTGAACTGTCGGACGACGGACTTCCACGTGTCCGCCGCCCACGCCTCTGTCAGGGGGGTAGGAGTGCCTCCCGCATCCTTCTGCGGGTGACCCTTCGGCGGCGGATAGCGAGCTGGGATGTGATATCCCTCTCACGCTCCGCCGCCTCCTTCCGCGACATGACTTTTTCGCAAAAGGCGGTCATCGCGTTCCACGTACTCTCGCTCTCGACCATGGCTTTAACCACAGCCGATAACGAGAGGTCGTTCCCCAATTCTGCGACGAGTTCGCGACGCTCCTCTACCCACGCGGGGCACTCCTCCAGAGTGTGCGCCGCTGTATCCTCGTCGCAGCTGTAGTGGTGACTGGAGTGTCGGCTCTCTTCTGGCTATGCGGCACAGGTACCTCCCGAAGCAACCGTGCCCCGAGAGGACCTGCACCAGCCGGAAGGTCAGTGACCCGTGCCGCCTGTCGACCCAGTCGTTCAGAACTGGGCGGGCAGCCTCAACGAGCGTGGAATTTCCGCAATCGTATCTCCCCGGGTGGGGGCGTTCTCCTAGGAGCCGGAGCCCCGCGCGTATATCGACGCATGGACTCCGGCCTCCACCCATACTCATACCCAATACACATAAATTTTTACTTTTTATTATTTAAATTTGTTAAGAAATCCGCCAACATATTCTGTGATAATTTCAGCCGGGTCCCTAAAACGGCTCTAAAGATAGATCCGTTTAAAAGTAAGACAAACAGACAGACGGTCAGACAGAGAGACGGCGTAGGCTTTGTACTAGAATTCCAATGGTATCTTTTGGATACGGAGCCCTAATTACATGGCGTTTTTTGTTACTTAGCTTGATTAACTGACTGACTCATCGTCCCTAAAGGACTGAAAAGGAGTGGGAGAAAACGTATGAGAAATAATTTTTCAAAATTTAGTATTTAAAACAAATAACGAAACACTATATCAGCGCTTTTCAAAATTCAACGCATAAAAGGTGAAAAGGATTAGAAAAATTCATATAAGGCAGGTGGAGCTGCAAGCGGAAATCTAGTAATTAAATAAGGGTGTTTATTTTGCTTTGTGTTGTAGTGGTGGTTTGACTGCCTCGGTGGCTTAGTTGTAATGCGTACGCGGTGCTTTGCTCAGGTCTCGGGTTCGATCCCCGGGTCTGGTAAAACTGATATGGGGTTTATCTGTCACGAAATTTTAGTATCAGCTCAGAGTCTAGAATTGTGCTCAGTATGGCGATAGGTTCACCCCTATCACATATGGGACGGAAATAAGCTCGGCAAAATGTGGGTGTACTGGTTACTCTGCCTTCCCCTTCGGGGATTACAGGCGTGAGTGCTTATGTATGTATGTTATTTTTACTTTATTTCCTAATTGATTTTCGGTTTGGAATACCAAACCCTATTTTAAGATAATAACCATAAGCCGCGCGTTACTCATCGAAAATCTCATACACTATAGTCAGGATCTATTAATAATATTATTCCACAATACTTGATTAAATACTATAGAGATATTTAAGCAGAAAGAAATCCACAGATACCTGACGATATATGCGAAGCTCTGACGCATAGGACTGCGTTGAACTCTGAGCTCATATACAGCAAAAAGGAAGCCCATAACACTATGTGCAACATATGTAATGTTACACCAAAAGATGCTCCTAAAGGAATCCAAGCACAAAAAGTCCTACACCCAGATAAAGACGTGTTTATATTAAAAATAGGAAAGCATACCGATGAACCAAATCGTACCGGCAATATCGAGGTAAGGTCATGATGTTAATGTCAACACCTAATTACATAAGTTTCCAAATGACACATTATAAAATGTATTGGTAGATTAAAAAAATGTATAAATTACCCATTCACATACAATGTACATAAATATATGTAGAGTTACTCCAATTGAATAAGACGCTCCGCACCGGAGCGGCCAGTTCAGGCCAGTCGTCCACTGCTAGATATATACCCTGGATTTACCTATATGATTTCCTAATACACGCCACTATGCTCTACTGTAGGTTATATTGTTATAGGTGGAGCTAATAACTCCTCGTGCCCCTGCAAAAGCAGCACCGGACACCCACTCGTGCAAAGAAATCCAATGCGAAGAGGAAGATATCCCATGCTGCGTTCCTTGCAGGACTTGTCGGGCGGTAGTGCCTAAAAAAAGAAAAGGAAGACGACCTCGATGCTGCCCCTAGATAATCTGTTATAAAAACCCATTATAACACCATGCTTACTTACTAAGAAATTGTTTTTAGACTTGTTTGTATTTGCTAAACATATAAATACAATTCTTTGATTATTTATTTGTCAATAATACTGTACCTATATAATCCCTTAACCCTATACTCATATCTATAGAAATCTTTGCATTCCCGACTTAATCATAGAACTATTTCCCAGCGTCGCCGACTACATGGAAGAATCTGTTGGATAAGAAGTGATTTATGCGAACGGTTCCGAAACGAAACGAAGGAACGAAGTTCGAAAACGCAGGAAGAGGATAGATAACAGGGCAAAACAATAAGATGTGGATTTTACATTGTAGGTGTCGTTTAAAAGGGCTTTCTCGAAATTCAACCTCTTAGGGAAGAAAGATGGTGGCAGGGTTTGTATAGGAAATGAGTCTTATTTACTTCACCCGGCGAAAATGGGATTAATATTTAAGTTAATATTAATTTTAGGTATAGCCACAATAATCATTAGTTGACTAAACTAGTACCTACATAATCTAAAGAACTACCCATAATAATTTTTTATTTGAATTTGGGATTCTAGATGAAATATGTAGCTTTTAAAATAAACGAAAAATTCTTTGATAGGAATGAGAGTCAATGGCACCCCGCCCGGAATACTCATATTTATACTTAGCAGGAAGTCCTCTACCGTATAAAAAAATAAAATTGCTGTATGTCCAAAACGGTTACTTACTAAAACCTTAATTAGAGACCAGAGACCAGAGTGAAAAATCACAGGTCCTAAATAATAATAATAAAAAATAAATTAATATAATGTATATTTTACAGATCCAATAAACATTAATTTCATTTCATTTGATTTGAAATCAAAGCACCTTAAAAATATCCGAATACACGGTAGGTACACACATACATCGCTCATCCAAGCTCGCTGTCAATCAGTTCTTTCTAAGTAGTCTGTGCTGTCAATCAATACAAAGTATTGCATTATAAAGTGATGCAACGAGATAGTTGAACTCCCCAAATAACGACCATTGTTTCTTTCTTTCTGCCTGGCGTTATTATAATCATTACACAGTTTCTAATAGTCAAGACCACTAACAACAGAGAAGATTTAGCTAAGAGAGGACAATTTTTATTGAGTAATGTCCAACCACAAAACTTCTAGACTTAAACTCAACTTTTCTACTTCCCCTTTACAATAACAATACTTGAAAATAACAATTTCTATATGTCTCTTTGGAGTCAGTGCAATTTTATTTGACTGGCAGCTGCACCGATACGACTTACGGCCAGTGAGATTGCCAGAGACCCAAAAAATCCCTGCCGAAATGTTGGGTCCACCGGCAGGGCTTACATTTACGCTCGTAACATGACTTCGTTAATTTTTATAGCTCACTTGTGGTCGGGCTGCGTTGCAATGCCTCTTTTTCTTTAAAGTCGGTATACGTAATTTTTTCATATAGGGAGGTAAACTATTCCGGGTGTGTGCACACCAACTTACCAAAATTTACTCACCATAATCCATAGATATAATATTCATAATCAAAAGAATTATAATATACAACTTGTTACAGGAAGGTGTCATATTTTAGGGTCGATACATATTACTGACAGTCAGTGTTTTTGTATCGAAACTTATTGATAATTTTGAATCTAGAAATCCTAAAATTTCACGCTAATTTTAATAATTATAAGTGCGCGAGCGAGAATAGCAATGCTGGAGTGAGACTACAGCTCAGCTATTTATCATTTAGTGTTGTCCATAGTTGCTAGTCGAATATCGACTTGTTACTCATTGGTTAAAAAAGGAAATACTTTATTTAAGGCCCAACAATGCAATCGGATTTTATACTACGAAGGCTGAAATACGCATATCGTATAAATACGTTGCTTAAATTTGACTATACCTTTCTGTAACATGTTGTATATAGAACAAACATTCGTTCTTAATAAGAACAACGAATCGATTAGGCCAATGTTCCATATGCACAGCGTACACCACGTTAATCACTAATAGTGGATTCACCTTCACAGAATTCGATTTTAGTTGATCAACTAAAACGCATTCGATTTGAACCGTATAAACAGCCTTTCAATCAAATTGATCGACTAAAACCGTACAGCTTTTGTCGATGCAAGTTGATTAACTAAAATGGAACCTTGTGTGCCAGCTATAAGTACAAGTAACTATTCATTATAGGGCACGTATTGACCGCCCCTATATCCATTACACGAACTCATTGCATTTACCGCACTTATCTGGGTCGGCGTACATTTAACATTAATATGACTCCTTGTTACGAATATTTAATAATTAATCCATTGCGTCTCATTTATCTATGTGTTTTCTTAACACACTTAGGTACAATCTATAAGTTACAATATGTAACAAAAACACTATTGGGCGTTTTAAGTGTGATATCAGAATCGATATTCATTCGTAATGAAATAACTCGCATACGAAAATGAGACTATAAAAATAATAATATTTATTTTTTTAAACTTTAATTAAATTATTGTTTGTAAACGGTATTTCGATTGATTACGCCTGCAGATGTATGGACTCGGAGCCAGAGCGGGATAAGAAGTTGCGGCGTTTACGTACATCAAACGCGCCGCACCGTGTGAGCGCCCGACATCAGTCAGCTGTTCATCACTTTTCAGGTGAAAATAACATTTTGGAAATATGTTATTTAAAAAATGTTAAATAACATATTTCTAAGCTACATGTAAGGATAATATCCCGCTTCTGTTTATATATTTTTTAATTTAATGATTTTTATTAAACAGTCTCAAATACTACTAAAGCTAGGATCATTAAATTGGATACTTTGTGTGATGTAGGTGCACGCTAAGATTTTTTTTTGGATATTTACATTTTAAGGGGGTAAAAAGGTTTGAATGAAACTTTTTTGTGGACCGGAATAAGACTGTGATATTAAGCATAATAATAAAAATAAAATAAATATTCCCTTTGCAAAATGGAGGGAGGGTTGAACTTTGTATGAAACTATTTATTTTATGTATGAGGTATTTAATTTAGTCTTTTTGTATTTCACTATTAGAAAGCTACATGATCCCTTAGTAACTTAAGATGTATTTCACTGTAATTTGTGACCACGGGGCCCCTAGATATCCATTTTGTAGTCAATGTGAGGAGTATTCTCTGGATATAGAGATCCGATATAGAGGTCACCCTAATTTCATACAAATCGGTCCAGCCGTTTCGGAGGAGTTTGGTAACAAACACCGCGACACGAGAATTTTATATATTAGATTAACTCCAAAAACGAAATTGTAGTCGTGAATACGTAATTTAGAACCGATGTTGGAATTGTGGGCACCATTTGTTTTTAATGCGGAATTCATACATAAACGGATCATCATGCATCATCACATTTGCCATATCCATTTCCACCAGGATCTATTTTCTATGGGAATGCATAGTACATAAAATAAACTTTTCCGTTTAACCAAGCACAAGTATTACGCGGGCGGACGCGCAGGCAAAAGTTAGTGGTGCTTGTGCAATTAATAAAATTAAGTACCAATCTTTGGCAATCTTCGCCTATTGCAAGAATACGAGCGTGTGGTGAGTATGATGAATATACACCGTCGCATTAGAGTATGTGGGAACTTCTTCTCCATAAACTTATTTTCGGAGCCATTCATTGTAACACGAAGATTGCCGAAATGCATAATTTAAATAGTAGGTAAGTAGTATTATTCTGAAAATTTGTAATTGTATTTAATTTGATTTCCGCTTAATTGATGCAATCCGGCAAATACTGCTTGCGTTTACTTTATTCCTCGTAAATTAACATAGAAATAGTCGTTTCATTTATTTAAATGTACGTGTTGTTTTACGATAAGATACATAATTTAAACAAACACCATAATCATGTTATGTTTTAAGCACAATACTATAATACACTATCATTATTTAAATTATACAATTCTTCTTAATTAGCTGTATTTAAATCAACAAACTATTTTTATTATTCTACGTGCTGGTTGCTAAATTCTCATTTATGGACAATAAAAAATATCATTATTATTCATCTAGATTATTCTAGATAATTGCATAATAAGGTGCCTACTTATATAGAGGCTAGATAATTTGTAAACAGCATGTACAAAGTAATAGGTGTGTGTGATTTATGACTTGATGATTTGACCTTTCCGTCAGTTGCTTCTTACTTTTATTCTATAGTTGGATAAATTTAAATGTATGCAAACAAATACTACATACCAAAAGTGTCCTTAAGTTTAAGACGCGGTTACAAACAGGGGTTCGATTTTAACAATCAGGATGTTAAGTTGTAATAAACTTGCGAACTCTTAAAATGATTTGCTTGATCTCATCAATCGATTAAATGACAATTTTTTACTTTGCCTGTTAGCATGCAATAAAAATAGATAAATATTCGATGAGAGATAAAGGAAAAAGGTGTGATAGAACGAGTTATGATCTACAAAAGCGCAAATATAGTAAAGGTGAAAAACACCCGACAACAAACAGATAAATATTAATCAAAATCGAACTCTTAGGTAACTAGTAAAAAATTCTCTAAAAAGTAATAAATAATACAATTATTTATTTATCGGATTTAGATGTCGGGGACCTGCATGTTACGTGATAATGCTACCTAACTTACGCATATTCTGTCTTAAAGAAAATATAGATATTAATATATTATTTCATATCTTACAGGAAGTAAGGTTGTTGGCTACTTATAGCCTTATAGACACTTTAACATGAACTTGAAGAAAGCCGGAATAACAGACGTAACACACCTGGCGAATTTAAAATAAGTTAGTTAATTATTGTTTTTTGGACCTTGCAAATTTTTGCGATGTGATAGAACTCCCCACCGGTATGATGTATAAAAATATAGTTTGCTTGTAATATATCCGTCAAGTATGAGAGTATTATTGCGCAGTTATACGGCGCATGATAGCGCTACTAGAACCACGGGATGCAGCTGGTCCGTCATGCAAGCCTTAAAAGTTCCTAGCCTACGAGTATGTGTTAGAACTTAGGTAGCGCATTACCTGCTAATTGCAATGTCTGTAATAAGTATTCCTGACAATGAGAATTTTACACGAAATGTGTGATTACAATGGCTACGATAGCTCAGCGGTGAGTGGTACGGACTGTTGAGAACAAAGTCGCAGGTTCAAAACCAACCCCAAGAGCATGCACCTCTGACTTTTGGAAGTTACGTGTGTATACATTGTTAATTATAGCTTGATTTAACGGTGAAGGAAACATCGCGAGGAAACCTGCATAGCTTGGAAGTTCTCCGTAGGAATTTCGAAAGTATGTGAAGTCTGCCAACCCGCATTAGGCCACCGTGGTGAACTAAGGCCTAGCCCCTAACATTCAGTAGAGGAGGCCCGTGCCCAGCAATGGAACGTATATAATATAGGGCTAGTATTATTATTATTATTATGTGTGATAAGTGAGGGAATTATATTTTAATTAATACATCATACTTTTGCCATCAGCTCCACCTTTATTACCTATTAATTGTGTCGGCTGGCTCATTAGAATAATTTAGTTTAATTTATAGCTACATGGAAGGAAGGCCTAGTATAAAGCGCATTTTAAAATGGTTGTTTTTTTATTTTAGAATTCGATTATTTCCACACATAGAGCCAGTTAAATACTTTATGCTCCATTACTCACTATGAAATAATCATAATTGATGTCTCTCGAGGAATGATCAATTTCTGAATAATGACAAAGACAATTAAGTTAATAGGCATCTCTGAATGCGACAGTAAACGCCAAAGCTAAACCTGACTAAAAACCACATCTAAATTGGCTCAGTCTTTTTGGAGATTAGCTTACACATAATCACGGACAAAAAACCTGTTTACGATTTAAATATACGTATAGGTAAAAGATATAGAGATAAATTATCAGTGTTATTACATAATCATACACATATAGCGTAGGTATCGATACTATTATATCGGTATATTATTTATAATTAGATAACTCAGCCACCTTAAACTTGTTTAAAGTAGGTATGTACTCAGATGACTATATAATTTGGATAGGTCTTGAAAAAAATTGTTGTTTACGATATCTATCAAGGTTGCGGTTTTCGTAATTTCTATAATGAAAAGTGGTATCATGCATAACTTAACCATACGTTTGGCTTCTAAGCTATCTTCTCGCTATCTCATAATTACGTAAAAATGACCCTCTTTGACAAAACAATCGTAGAAACAAGCAAACCTTGTGATAGTGGTTATACTAAACGGTTATTTCGTCGTTTCGCACCACGTCGTTTCTTGGTCACGGGCCACGGTGTGAATCGACCAAGAGTTCTTTTGGATTGGGCTATCTCGCATGATAGTACAAATCCGCGTAGGTTTTTTCATACTTCGACGTTCTAACTTTTTACTTTAAAACTTTTAAGTCAAAATGTGTGGAAATTATCTCACTTACTTAGATTAGCAAGAGCAAACATGGTTTGTACCTACAACCGCAAACACTCAGCTTTATTGGTCTTGAAAAAACGCCTAAGATGGACAGCCCCACATTCGATTTTCGTTCAATTGCTGGTGTGGAATACTAGACAAAGGTATTTAATATTATTATTTTATTATATTAATAAGTAAAAAAAATCAGCGTCACTTTTAATACTATCAAGCATGTTGAAATTTAAAATGATATATTTGAACACATTGAGGACTTGCCACTAGCCAGAATAAGAAACTTGTATTTCGAACAACGATGGGAACGCAAATAGCAGCCATATGATAAGAGAGATACCTACATAACGAACATTTTGGGAATGACTGGATCGGAACATAAGATCTTGTGAGCTGACCGGCAAGATCACCCGATCTTATTCCATTGAACTAATTATTTATAAAGAGGTTACATTAAAATGTGATTGGCAAAATTGTTACAATATAGTTGAGAGTTTATACCTAAATCTCATATTAGTAGACATTTTATTGAGGAATAAACATATGATATAGAACGTAGATAGTATAAAATATTTCATAAAACGCATGCATTCATATATTGAAGCCAGCTAATTAATTGCCAGTTTTGGGCAGTTAATTCGCTAAAATTTAAAAATAAAATTAATTGTAAATTGAGCCTTTTCTGGAGGGTTCTTTAATATAATAATAATCTATCTTTTCTTTAAAACAGAATATACGTAAGTTAGGTAACATTATCAGGTAACAAGCAGGTCCCCGACATCTAAAAACCAGTAAATAAATAATTGTATGTATTATTTTTCACTTTTAGAGTTTGTCCAATTCGACAAATTATTGTGTTCTGATGGAATAAATAAAAACATACTATTGGTCACATTGTATATATGGATATCTGCACGTTACCTATACCGAACCAAACGTTATTACAGTTACGTCGATTTGTTTGTCGAGACTAATCTTTAGCGCGACTGAAATTTAGACGGGATTTTCATAAGCCGGTAGCAAAATTCAACAAGTCATATATTAGCTTCTTTTATACGAACTTTCACCAGATTTTGATCATAAGGTGACTGGATAGCTGAAACCGTTATGTTTGAACATCGAAATAACCTAACTAGAAGGATAACTCTCTTAAGAATCTGCCAAAAATACGGCTACGCTTACTTACACATGCAAAGGTAATTAAAGGTACACGTAACACTGACGCAACAAAAATTAATGAACGTTCAAAATCAACTTTTATTTCATAAGTGTTAATGTCTAAATATTAAATTTCTAAATCGAGATACGACGTTCTGTACCGCGCAAAAAATTAGACGTAGGTATTAAGTGTCAACTAGCGATCATGAATATTTTTTTATGAATTGATGAATGAACGCGCTGCACAGACTTTTATAGCTCCGCCCCTTTGCACAGAGTTTTGGTGGGCTCATATTTTTGCTTGAGTTACGTTTCTTGTCATCTTATTCCGATGCTCAAGAGACCTTATCTCTTACCACAATATTGTAACTCACTGTGGGGTGTATTTGTTAATTTATATTCAAAATTAAAGCAAAAAAGATGGTTACAAATGACATAGAGGAGTGCTTATAACTTACACAGAGTAGTGCTTATAATTTACACGGAGTAGTGGTTTAACTTATATAGAGTAGTGGTTACAGCTTAAGTAGGGTAATTTTATAAAATAAATAGAGTATTGGTTACAAATTACAAAGAGTAATGTTCACCTTACGTAGAGTTAAGAGTAGTAGTAGTATTTGACGCGAATTCAAAGTTCTGTGTGGTGATGATTTGTTTATGGGCAGGCGCGTGCACGGCACCAACGACTTAACGACTCGGACGAGCGCTTGCTCGTCTCGTCATTAACGATAATAAAAAAAATAACAAACTCTTCGAAATTCTACGAAGATTACTTACTACTTTTTTGCTTTAATATTGAACATAGATTAACAAATACACGCCACAGTGAGTTACGTTATTGTGTTAAGAGATAAGGTCTCTTGAGGAAACATTTTGTCCTTGATATTTTACAAACCAAACCGAACACAACGTTACAATATACGTCGACGTTTCTTGCCATTTATCTAGGTATATATTTCTGCCGCCAAAAAGCAGTGTGTATGCACTGTTGTGTTTCGGTTTGAAGAACATTATAGGCATTGAAATTACTAGGCAATATGAAACTTAACATCTTATGTCTCGAGGTGGCGAGCGCAGTCCACTGCTATGCAGTGCTTTATAATTTAAAGTTCTGTGTGGTGTTGCTTTTCTTTATGGGCAGGCGTTGCGCTTGCCATCAGGCGAGCAACGTACTCGTTTTGCCATTCAAGCTAATAAAATATAGCCATGTGTACTTATTTAAATCTTAAAGTATATTAAAATTAAAATATTAGGTTTATACACTAATGGTAGCAACATAAAGCAGGTTCAATATATACGAGACTTGAGGGTAATAATGGATAGCAAATTGACTTTCAATACCCATTTAGATAAAATATTAAATAATACATCCAAAATGTGTGGATTTATTGCGAGAAATACTAAAATACTTAAAACACCCAGGAACCAAGATATTGTTATTTAACTTATTAATCCGCAGTATACTGGACTATTGCTTACAGGTTTGGTCTCCATTCTATGAGGTTCATAGAAGTAGAGTTAAACGAATACAAAGAAGATACCTCAGTCATCTCGCATACAATCGGAATTTACACCACTGTCTGAAATCATACAATGCTCGTCTTAAATACTTCCGAATAATATCCCTCAATGATATACGCTTCTTCGCTTCGCTTCTTGATCTTTTATTTATTTACATGCTATTCAACAATAGAATTGCATGTCCAGAACTTTTAGCACAAATCAATATCTCTATCCCGAGTAGATTGGCATGCTTACATGTCTACAAACTGTTTAATGTACGCAGCCACATAAGAATGTCTTCAAGGTGGTATTTAGCGTGGCGATTGACCGAGGAGGCCGTGGAGGCTGTTATCACTGCCTCACTAAAGACTGTCGTGAAGAAGTTACTGTTGCGTTTCAAACGGTGAATGAAACATCCGGAGGCTCTTATCTCCCCTCCCCTTCCTAATTCTTTAATTATCCCTTCCCTTTAAAATCAGCATCGCGTTCATGATACTTTTAATATACTTGCTCGTTTGCCGGTCTATGCTATAAAAATGTAAGTACGTGTTAAATTGAAATTTGTTCGTCGGTTAAAAAGACATTAGTTTTGTACCTACTAATATTTGTCGCTAATTGAGTTTGAATGAAATAAACAAAGAATTAGCTAATAATAGCGTTACCATAACGGCACTCTTACACATCGCATGATGCAATGCCGCTACATGATTTCGTTCAAGGTATTCGTGAAATGCACGCTTACAGTTAGTTTTTGATAGGTTTGTGAAAAGAAATAAATAGGTAGGTATACCTATTGCATCAAATGTTATTAGTACTAGGATTGCGTTTACACTGAATAGAAGTGGAGTGGGGCGATGTGGAGATGAGCGGAGCTGTGAAACATATAGGTGTCGGGGAAGTGAATTGCTGATTCCTACATGTTTCGTGTTCGCTGCGCCATTTACAACGAACCCGGTTCTTTGTCTCAAATATACATATTACATAATTCTGTTCGGCTCCGTTAACACTATTAACAGTGGACCGAAGATTCAAAATTCGAATAATCTGATTGATCTATCATCATTACGCTCACTCCGATTCAGCGGAAACTGAAGACAAACTACCTATAAACTTTTACTACGTGTCGATATTGTGTTTTATTTAATAGATATAGTAGGTACCCATAAATAACTTCTTAATAGACACCTAGTAATTTGTCTGTACCCTGTGTTCACGTCCATAAGTAAGAGGTTTTAAAAATGTTGTAAACTCATAAAGCCGTAACGTATCGAGTTAAAAGTCAGTTTACACTAAGTACCTAAGTATAAGTACTTACTATTGAAAAATAACTACTCTACATTTATCCCCAATTTCACGTGCATTTAGGTGTTTATTTTATAGAAATACGAAGTTGTGTAGAGCTATTATAATATGTAAGTTAATTGAGGTAATATCGACGCGATGTCATTCACCAACACCATCATTACGTATAGCTGTATGAGTAAAAGTGTGCCAACTAAAATTAGTACACATGAATCATTGAAGAATGAAAATTATGCCGTTTCCATAACGACATTGCGTCAACAAACTCTACTGCTGTAAAACGCGAAATAAATAATACTTGTATAATTATTGTGAAGATATTTTCGAACGTCTAATTATTGCCTGAAAGAAATGCTGCAGATGCACCTCGTAATTCCGCTCACACACGTGCTATACTTGCATGCGATACGCGTTAAATCGGCAAGTCACAACTATACCAATTAATAATGTTATCTGACATGCAGAGTTACTACTCCAAGCGAGACGTTTTACACTTGGTCGGCTAATAAAAATGCCGGCTGGCGCTATGTTAGCGTCGCACGTTACTCCGTGTTCATGACGCAACAATTTGTCTCGCTTGCTTGTGCCATGCGCACATTATGCGTATTGAGTGTCTGTCCACGTAGCGTCACGCTGTGGCCGCGCAGCGGGCAGACTCAGCATTCGCCGGTTCGCCGCCCGCCGGCTTTAGTTCATTCCGTTTTTAACCCGCGAGTAGGTCGCTCGTTCGCCTTTTGCTAATTTTAAAGCACGTGGCTGGGTGCTTCGGAACCGCCATAACCTAAAACGCCAGCCTGTCATTCCGAGATTATACAGATACGTAAGTGCTTTATTTAATTTAATTTCTCCTTTTCTTTTTATATTATTTCATGAATCAATAATACCGGCACGTCTCTTTCCCTGTATTTTGCATACATACACTGGAGCTCTGGTTAAATATTTATGTATGGGAGAGTTCTATAAATTTGTAATGTTTATAGAGTTTAAGTCCAAATTACATTACTTAACTGTACCAGCACTTAGCAACCAATATAACATTAAGTTTATTTTTTAACATTAAGTTTATTTGTATAAATACACATTCATGGAGAATAATTTAAAAAAAATAGTTTATAAACAAATAAGTTGTTTGCAGGAGCTTACTGTTCAATGCACTTTACGAAGTGTTATCTATTAATTCGTAACATAATATGGGACAGTCACGCCTTGACCTCATAATGCGCGAAATGTTTGATGATAATTATCTATCAGGTTGTGTACACACAGTGCAACTCATTCATGTTTACTTCACATCGAATATCCGACAATACGAGTACCCCGTCGTTTTACTTCATGCGCTTCTCTGAGTAAATATACTACGGCCCCATTTCTATACATTGTATACTTACATTTATGTATGCAAGTATTACGACAAAAACATCTATTGCAGTATCTTAGCTGGTTTCAGGTTGTAATTCTTGTAAATAATAAAGTAATAGAATTTAATAATAAAAGCTGCAAACAGAGACACAATAATAAATAAATAATGATGACTTGCATTTAGTTGAAGATTTCACAATGTTCGGTAAAGCATTTATTAAACATTTACTCAGTACAAACACACACAATATTATGTAGACGTAGATCCAAGGAAAAAATATTCTTTATCAATAATCTTGCACATTAACAGCTACTAGGTAAAAGGTTTGTATGACTGTCATAAAATAGTATTACCGTCCATAAAACCTAGTACATATAATTGAATATTAAAATACACATATTTCGAACACATATTTAAAGAATTACGTTCCAAATACTTTTAATATTATTTTAATTTAACTAACATCACACGACCTCTTTTTCTAACTCCGAATTACACTGCATGATAACTTCACAGCTGAAGATTGATTTATAACATGATACTTTCAATTGCCAATGGGTGTATGGAGGCCATTGACATCATATACCATAAGTTATTAAATATTAATCACAGAACTATAACCAATCATTATAATACCAAGTACAAAGCGATAACTGGGTCTCGGACGTCCCTTCAAATATTGTTTGAATCATTATACGAGTGCATTCTTACATACGGTAAAGGTGTGTGTACAAGTTTATATATAAACATTAAACTGCTTTATCATCCTTAATTGCTGCTTATAGGTACATACGCTTAATTTAATGTAATGAACTATAGCATATGACCTAAAAGTGTCACATTTTTTTAATTGTGGTCGCGTTATTGCTATATATAATTAATTAAGTTAGTTGTTATTCATAAAAAAAAACTTTTTCTCGCGGCTCAACTTTCGTGAAAGTTATTATTGGAATAAATGTAATATCTATAGTCTATAATATAAACTGAAGTTTCGCTTCACATAATAGTGAAACCTACATCAAAGTGCGTTCGATATGTTCGACAGACAGACAGACACCGGAGAGGCTTCTAATTCATTATAGCGTAGAAGATATGTACTAGATAAAATCGTTTGTTTTACTTATACATTTTTCAAATACATTTACTTAATTCCTGACCATGAATAATTTTTCTGTCATGTGACAATTACCCCTTCCACTAGATTTAAATGGCTTACTTATTTATTTTTGAGCGGATTTGTAAAATTAATTCGATTATAGATTTTGGGTAACGTAACTTCTTACTTAAATAATAAAAACATCGAATGGACTATCCTACTATGACCCCGGAACAAGACTCGCCAGAGCGAGCCACTGTGGACGAACTACAGATTAAATGTGACCCGTGACACAAAAATCTGTTTACTGAGTAAATCATTAGTTCATCAAAATTATAAAATTTATAAAGGAGTGTTAAACTAATAATAAACAAAAGTTGTTAACTGTAACTTCCTGGCGAACTTAATCTTGTAATTCGGAATAATCAGAAGTCAACTCTACTCTTACAAAATCACCACGTATATCTATAGTTAGTTCAGATTTATACCATACTTAAATGGCTAACATTATTGATTGGCATTAGGTGACCTCTCGCTGAGCCTTAGCGACCATTTCTCATTTTTTGTTGTTTTACGTTTTTGGTAATTTTTAAAGGTCAAGAGCCATTCAAAGTCACATAAGGGCGTGAACCCTTATGACCCAGCAGCTATAGTATATAATTGTGATACCCTTAATGCTCCATGGAGTATTATCCTGCCGTTTTTAAAAGCGATATTACCATAATGTAAAGTTATTGTTGCCTCCTATAAACAGTTCACATATTATAATTAAAAGTAGGTCTAGATCGAGCTGGTTTCGAGCCAAAGCATGCGTTGCGGTATTGCAAAAAAATCATCTATTCTCTACTCGATTACATACTTTCTATACAATCCTGCATCGAGTAGAAAATCGACGTTCTCTTTACGATATAGCATCCCTTGTCTCGGCTCCAACTCGATGAATCATCTTTTAATTGATTTTTAGGAATTAATTAGTAAATTTATATAGATTAGTATTCATTATATACAATATAGGCATAGTATGGGATATATGTATAGATAGACAATACAAGGCTGATATTTTTATTTAAATATTAAATTGTTTTACTATAAGAATCCAAGTCTGACTTTGTAGGGAGGAGGTATGGGGGATGGTGATCACCTAATATAACTTGCTTTTTCAGGCTTATCACTCAACAAACTATTGTAATGTCAGGGTTCAACGGTTCGGATATTAGACATAAAACTATGTCCTTACTCGAACGGTTTTATTTTCAATTCATAAATAACAATACATCAAATAATAATTATGTACTTAATATTTCCGCATTATGTTATCATTCATCCAGGTCTTATGTACGTCTCCTTGAAAGCTTGAAGATATTATCAGAAACTCGTATTTATATCCCCACGCTCTACTATCATACTAAATAATTTAAGTCCTCCGACTGCGGACGATTAAATTGTATAAATTGAGTACACTTTTTAGATTCAATTATGATAACATTGATAACAATGTTAACATGTAAGCTTTCAGTGTTAAACCTTACCTAATTAAATTTGGATTTAACAGTCAAATATCTTAAATACTATAAAACATCGCATTTCCTATATTTACTGTTTGTTCCTTTGGAGTGTAAGTGGGTGACCAAAATGTTAAGCCCAAGGCCAACCTCACTTACACGTGGTACACTCTGCTGATTGACAGACGAGGCGATGGCGATACTAAGTTTCCATTGCGGGACCTTGGCACTAGGCCGGGATAACGCCAGACAGAAAGAAAGTTACTTTAAATAATTAATGCATAATATTTATGTGATTTTTCAATGTAGGATATTCTAAAAATGCCTATAAAATTAATTTGATTTTAAAGGATTCAAGTAAATGTTTGTTAATGTAAATTGAATGTTTGTATAATACTAATTATGTAATTATGATGGTAAGTGCACACCGCTCCAGAGCACTTGCTTGTGAATGACGCCCGTTTCGTCTGGCTATAACGGTAACTGGCAGGTGCTCGCACTGGATAGTGAACAATGCGTCAAAAGAATATTATAAAAGGACCTTAACAAATATTAGGGGATGCATTATACAAAAGAACGTACTCTATTGGTAAGCGCTTATTCAGGCTTAGTATTAAATTAGGTGTGATCTCTCGATTAAAACATCAAATAAAGGCATTTTACGTAATAAAATTCCGTATTGGTTTAAATACTTGTTGCTGTAAACACAAATTAAATGATTATTAAAGTGAACGTATACCTATCCGCACCGCACGATCCGCACCCGCCGCGCCGCAACCATCGACTTTTAGAAATCACGAATGAAATTCCATGCGCGCGCACCTTTCCGCGCTGGATGATGCGGCTCGTGTGGTGCGGATAGGTGCGTAGTTTTTAAATATCCTCTTTAAAACGAAAAGTCCATTCATTCTCGATATTAAGATCTATGCTGTTAGCCTATACATAATGAGGAAATTGTGAAACAACTAGAATCATTAGGTACGCTCGTTCATAATGATTAGGATAAATTGAGGTCTTTACGGAACGACTATTTCGTCTTTTATATTTGAATGTTTGCCTTTTTACTAAATGTAAATAACGTTTTCTAGATATCATCATGTCAGCATATTGCCGTCTACTATTTTATGATATATTCTATATTATATAAATACTTAACTAGCTCTTGGTGATTTCTTATGTTTACGCGAATATTACACATTGAAAAACTAGTTATACAGATTTTATCTCGGTTTAATTTAATTTTAGTCCCGTTTTAGTTTACGTTTCGAAAGCTTTTCAGACTTCGTGGTCACGGGAGAGACGGGGGAGTCCGTGCTACGTGTATGGTTAGCTAAAATATATAATATGTACAGTTGACTATGCATTAATAAACTAAAACAAAGGTCCCTGAATATTATAGGATTAATAAAATTAATAATCGCAAATAGCATAGATAAAAGCAAAACGTTTAAAATTATGACATATCACCTATAAATCAACATAAGTCGGAAATAGATACTGTACATGTTACGATATGCTGAGAATTGTTTACGCTTTATCAAGACGGCTAAAATATAAGTAACAATTTTATTCATCAACGATCGATTCACTGCCTCGGTGGCGCAGTTGTAATGCGTACGCGTTACGACTGACGCTGACGCTGAAGTTCCTCCCCGGGTCAGGTAAAATTGGTATTGGGTTTTTCTATTACGAATTGCTCAGTGTCAGCCCGGAGTCTGGAATTTGTGCCTGGTATGGCGATAGGCACGCCCTCTATCACATAATGGGACGGAGATACGCTCTACAAAATTTGGGTGTACTGGTTACACCTCTGCCTACCCCGGGGATTAAAGGTGTAAGTGCGTATGTATGATCGATTCATTATACTTTTGTTTTGTTGCGACTATAATAATTCTATATTTCATGAAATTCCTGGAGACATCAATATATTGTACAAATCAGTACTACTTTTTAAATTGCAGGCATTTGAGGGGACTCTACTTATCTCTATATCACTCTCTGTTCCAATTTTTGCATATCGATAGGTAGGATTTTATCGCTACCGATGCCAGTTTCATAATTTATCGGATTACGGATTACATTTCTAAATAATCTTATCAATTTTGATCGATCTTTCGTATCATCGGTTAAGGTTTGTAACTAAGGCAAAATCGTAAAAATGACGTATTACAAGAACACTCTTGAGAAACTAGCAAACCCAACCACTTTACAAAAATATAGTTTCGTTTTGGAAATTTTAATCGAAGCAATATTTGTAAAAGTGCGCTTAACTTATTAACCTAAAAATGTTTTAATTATATAAATACACCCAATAGTCACACACATATTCCTGACCCCACACTAGGTCAATCTGTATCGTGGGTATCAGGAACTACGAGGGACTTGCGGTCCCACAACACCCAGACCCGAAATAAATATTTGTAGATCACACAAACATTTGTTTCGGTGCGGGAACTCGCCCACTGCGCCACGGAGGCTGTCGATGCTAGAATTTTATAATCTTTACGCAAAAATTATAGTGAATCGATGTATCGATTCACCTAATTTCTCAACCAAAAATATTCTTGCGATTGAATGCGACTAAAAAGTAATACTTACCTAACTTATTTATTAGATATGAAATAACATTACAATTTTGATTCGCACTGCATTTCGATCGCGCAGCAAACATCCTTTTCGGTAGATTTTTATATAGCGCAAATCGTCATGTTCATTCGTGTCATTATTAAATATTGCCTCTTTCAGAGCCCAACATTCATATACGAACTAAACCGGTAGATTGATCCACGATTTCTCTTTACATATCAGGATTGTAAGGCACTTTCAGGATTCCGGGTAAACCTGTGACAGACAGAAATGTCAGGATTTTTAAATAATGAACACAGGCAATTAAATATATATACATATATATATATATATATATATATAGGATGTATATAGGTATATATATTTGAAAAAAGAGAATAGTTATTCTCTTTTTTTATTTAACACCATTCTGACTAAATAATCATCAACTCAATGAACATGCATAAATATATGAATAAAATCTAAATAATATTACATAGACACTTATGTAGAACCACACCGCACAGGTCTCTAATGATAAATACATAATAAGCACTCACGCCTGTAATCCCCGAAGGGGTAGGCAGAGGTGTAACCAGTACACCCACATTTCGCCGAGCGTATTTTTTTTATTAAGTATTTAATGATAAATACTTAATAAAAAAAACAACACACGGCAAACAAAACACATATAATACCTACCTACGTATGTTAGAAACGCGCGTGCTTGTGGCAAAAATAAGCTTTATTTATAGAAATCAGGCTGTTTGTCCGTATTTAATAGAAAACATCTGGTAACCCTAACTGCTTTCGATTATTCCTAGCGTGTATGGAAGCGTCGAGCTGGTACGCTCGCGCCAGAAGCTCGACCCGAGTGAGTGAGGTTCACGGCCCGTGGAACCGCTTTCTCGATATTCCAGCACCCGCCTTACCTGCGTGTTGCGCTGGACCCTAGCCGGACCAGACCAATCCGCCCATTAGTACAAACATTGCGAGGGTTGCCTGGGAACTTTACATAAGCGATTCTAAATATTTTTATTGACTATATGTCGTCCAATAGCCGGTTTTATGTGGTTATCTATATGTGGTATACTTATGTATATCTAAGCTAAAATATTGGCCCGGTATTAACGCCACGAGAAAATGTTGTCTTTTGTTTCCTTTATATATTTTATCAATGTCTTTATTTCATTGGGTGTATGTTACGATACCAATAAAAAAAATAGTCGGTATGAAATACGGTTTCTTTGTAAACTTAGAAATAAAATTGTGCCACATAACGTGGGAGACAACGAGCGGGAGAACCCCTCTCCTCCTCTAGTTAAGAGTAAGTGAGATGGTAATATTGAGTTAAGGTCAATTGATCGTAACATAGTGGCGCAATTTCTAATTACCGCGCAACCAGTTTAGTAATATGCATTGAAGTCATTGGTCGCCCTTCTACTTATATAATACAGGTGAAGTCATCAAATGTAATATCATATTTGTATTTAGAACATATTGTGTCAAAGCGGGATTTCACGCGGGTGCAGTCGCGAACATAATCTCATTTGACTTAATTATCTTAGGGAGATGCGTTATATTGCCTAATGTACATAGAACCAATATGCAATACCGGCATATAGGCACCTGCTGCGATGCAGTTCAGTCCCTGAATTCAATATACAGTAGGTGTTTTTTAGTTGGGATGGTGTGGGGAATTTCAAATCCTTGAGATGTGTACAGGAAAACAACCGTCCTAAGTATCGTTATGACTTTATGTTTCTGAAAATACCCGTATACGGTAAAATTGAGGTTATTAAGTTGAACATTCTGTAAAGCCTCACCTATACATGTTTAAGGTACAAATATTTATGAAAATTGTATGTAAAACTCATTCATTATATTTAATTGATTGAATTCTGCCCAGATCTTTTCCTACAATACAATGAAAGGATACTATGAAATAAAATCTATTATATTCATATCTATTCATATGGTTTTTTTCGCTACTTTTATGGAACCGCCCTCACTCATAGCTGGCTTGATATAATTGACATTGAAAATATACAATGGCATAATTTCAATAATAAACTACTATAGAATGATACATCTGTATCTATCAGATACCCACGAGGCAGCTCCTACAGTTTCGACCTTTCCCCTATACGAAGTTTACTTATTAAAACACACCGTCTACTTCTTACGAACAGCTCTCTGTTTTAGTACAAAGCCAATTGCAACATTTTAAATTCAAAAACCACCTCTCTTTGTTCTGTTTTTATTTTCATAGTAATACGAATTTTTAATTTAATTATTCAATTGGTTTTATATAAAATTATGTTCATAATAATTTAATGTTTTATCAGCTGATTACAAAGGTAGGTAGATAGGTACTTTGGCACCACACACGTAATTTTACGTTGGCACTCGACTCAATACATTTCTAAAATTGGTAGAGCTACGCTGCAGACATTTTTGGCTACGGCATGAATGGGTCGCTCCGACCGGGTTGTTACCACTGTCTCACAGAAAATCTGCTGTTGCGTTTCGTACGGTAAATGATATATCCGGATGAACAAATCGCCTCTCCCCTTCCCAATGCCCTAATTATCCCTTTATAATAATGATTATTTTGGTGTTGTGGATGTTACCATCAGGTGATCTATTCGTTTGCTGACCTGGGCCATAAAAAATGCAATATTGAAGAATGTGTCAACTTAGTCAGTACCTACTAGTTAGTTACTACGAAGAGAGTGTGTTTCCCTTCGTTTTTTTCGATTTCATACCCATATTATGCAGAAAATGTCGGGCTTTCTGCACCTCAGGTACGAAGGGGAAAAACAAAGTCAAATAAGTTCATAATCTAATGTTATAATTGCTCTACATTTCATTATCATCTTCGCCCTATCACAAAGCGCCTAATTTAAACCGTAGTACAATATAATAATATATTGCTCGGCGAAAATAATAGCCGAAATAGCTCGGCGGGCCTGAAGTCAGCCAAAAGTGGCGGATAAGGCATTGTTTTCAAGGGTAAGACTAAAGGGTAACTGGGAGGGGCAGAGGGCGGGTGAGGTGTCTAACTTGTTCCAGCAAAGTCTGGAAATTATTTTATGCGTATTCTACAGTTGTAATGTGAATGTTATGCCACGGTGGTTAATTATGTTTAAGATATAAGTTAGAAATTTAAATTTATTATTTTTCTTAAAGTGGAAATTTGTTATAGGCTCTCTGTGCTAAAATATTCAACTGTTAGTTAAAATGTTACTAGCCGAAAGTATATTATTTTATAAATATAATTAATAATACTAAAATATTATTAACTACTAGCCTTCGTTCGTAGCTCCTCCGCTGTGAATGTTTTTCCGTCATATTTACGGGATAAAAGAAACCGCTCTCGCTCTCCGGGAGGGCTTAACATAAGCACCTCGAGAAAATGATGTCCTCACGTTTTGTCGTGAAATAACCAGTTATAAATGGTCTATGTGTCTACCGAAGCTTACATGGTTGCACATAAGACTCGGCTCGTTGCGTCAAATTAGAATATAAAAGTAGAGAAAATCCTTTGTGGTATTTTGTCTACAAACCATAACATGAACTTTTATCGAGTGTTGACACTTGATCTTAGATATTTGTCGTAGTCAATTGTCTCACTCGCACGTGAGATGATCGCAGCTCATAATTTCGATGCGTTTTTGCATGAAAGCACAAACGAACAAACACACTATCGCATTTATAATAATACTAGCTTTTCTCGCGGTTCCGTCCGCGTGAACAACCTTTTCCGGGATAAAAAAAAAGCCGATAACCGTCTTCAGGGTCCCATCTATCATCTTCATTCAATTTGTATAATATTCATAATATCGTATTCATCTCATTAGGTTAGTCACTAGTTGACGCGCTTAGGAAATGAAACCGATAGGTTCGATTCCCTGTTCGACCAATTAGAGATTACTTGGCATCAGGTGATCCACTTGCTCATACGTCTCTGCTATAAAGTTACAAATAAAATAACTAATTTTGAGTCCCTCTAGGGTTGACGTCAGACTGCGAGTCATAAACTTCTTTTTTGTATTTTTATGGACACCTATAATTTCATAAATTCTCTATCTCACTCGCACTTTAGAATTACGCAGCGTAATTCGGCGCCAGTACGGGTAGTAACTCTAAACGTTAAATATTAATTCGAAATTTTAATAACGTAAGTATTTAAATCATTTATTATTGTTTTATTGAAATTTGAATTAAAACCTATTTTTTGTCTAGGATTCTTAGCAAAATACGATTTTTCCTAGTGTATGGTACGATCCCCTAAAAATAAAGTTGGCAACACTGGTCAGCCAGGCGACTAGTCGTAAAAACTATAAGGTAATCATTCTGTAACATGTATTAAAGAGCATGTTGTGCCGACCCCATTGCGAGTAGGATAAGGTTAAGTGGAAGGAAGGAAGAAAGCTATTACTAGACGGCTAAGTCTGTACCCCACACGATTTGCGCGATTAGGGGTGGAATTTCTTATAAAAATTTAAAAAACGCTACCATATTTGAGCTTTCGAATGAAAAAGAAACATCAAAATCGAATCACTCTATGAAAATTTAGACGTGGTTATACATATAAAAATACAAATATACGCGTCGAATTGACAACCTCCTCGGTTTTTTCCTCGGTCTCGATTGTAGACAGTAAAGTTATTTTTGCACAGTTCAATAAACTTTGTGCTACAAATGCGCACCTCTCACCTATTGCTTTATATTCACAACGTAGATTGTACTTCGTACCTATTGTGTCGGTAACGGTATCTCTGTATAATGTATATACAATAGCCGCTTTAGCTTAATAGGGCTTCTTTGGTATAGGGCGTAATGCGATCCTCAGCAGCGTTTGCTTTCTCTGTGTCAATATTCACCGGCGAGCTTCGCAACGTGACACTATGTTTTCATTTAATCCATTGGAATACTACTTAATTATGAGAACATTTTCATTTTATCTACATACACAAGTTCAAGCCCGTATCGCTAAAGAGGCAGGCAGAGGTGTAACTAGTACATCCACGGCTCACCGAGCTGACCTTTTTTCGTTCCCATGTGATAGGGGACGAACCTATGACCATAACGAGCACAAATTCCAATGCAGGGCAACACAAAAATCAAATTTCATTTCATTTGCATTTTTCGAATCGAAAACTCAAACAATAAAAAAGAAATAAAGCGAATTCATACAAAAACGTCGAATGTCGACGCGCATAATTTAAATCAACTCCGTCATCTTATAATATTACAATTTTTTTTTTTTTTTATTTGCTTGAATGACGAGACGAGCACGTCACTCGCCTGATTTAAGCGTCACGCCTGCCCATAAACAGAAGCAACGTCACACAGAACTCTGAATTACAGAATTCTGCATGCCACTGAACTGCGCTAGACACCCCGAGACATAAGATCTTAGTCTCATAATGCCCAGTAATTTCACTGGCATCAATGTCCTTCAACCCGAAATACAATAATGCTAACACACTGTTCCTTGGCGGCAGAAATAGACAAAGCGGTGGGGCCTCGCGCATACGAGGGACCTACCACCTTGTACCGCGCAGTTTTGGCGGCATTACGTGTAACGTAGACACACTACGGTTCTCCCACTTACTTTCACTACTTCCCACTCCACTTATTGAGTGTGTGGCTAGAGCCTGGAGTATATTATCAAATACACTTAACTAACTACAGGGCAACGTGTCATTACTACGTTTTAAATATTTGGTGCAAACCGTTTCTGCATATAAGCAAGTTCAATAAGTTCGCTTTACGAAAACTAGGTACCTTGATTATCATCGGCAGTTTCTAGAAAGCAAAGGCCACACCCGGGAAACGGTCGCGCGATCAATCCAATGTATTATGAGAGCGTTCGTAAACAAATGTCGACATGCGTTTTTCTTGATAACAGCGAGCGATAGCCGCTGCGTAACACTGGCACCGCAACGAATTTTACTGACGTTGAGTACCATAAATGAGGTCATACATCAGCATATTATTATGTCTGCACGACGTTTGTTTGCACGATTTCAAAGTAGTTGTAAAAATTCTACATTTCTTCTAACTTTATCTAACATAACAAAGTAATATAACTCGCATAGTTGTGGTAGTATTGTGGTAGATCTCTCGTAGGCGTCTGGGTTGATACTACCGCTTTGTCTATTTCTACCGCCAAGCAACAGTGTGTAAGCACTGTTAGGTTCCGGTGTGAAGGACATTGAAATCCACTGGCTTCACTAAATTACTGGTTATTATGAGACTTAACAACTTATTTCTCGAAGTGAAAAGCGCCGTCCAGTGTTATGCAGTGCTTTGTAATTCAAAGTTCTGTGTGGCGTTGCTTCTGTTTATGGGCAGGCAAGGCGCCATCAGGCTAGCTACACGCCTATCTCGTCATTCAAGCTAATAAAAAAAAAACATAACTGTTCCTAATTAGGGTTTTCCCGAGTTCCCGTTCCCGGTAATTAATCGTCGAAAAATGTTTGCGAAAAGTCGGGTACGGATTCGGAAATTAAATAAATAAAACCACCAACCGGTGTTTTAGTAAGAAGTTGGACCCTGGCATTAAGCCGGCATAACGCCAGGCATAAAAATCATTAACAACAACTTTTGATATAAAAATGTTTGAGGAAATGAGATTATTAATGATGCCGCGCGACGCGGTATACCGTACAAGTGTAGAATACGCCGCGGCCGAGTACTCGCACACGTGATAAAATAAGTCAACATCAGTATAAATGTTTACTTTATTGCAAATAAGTAGTCCTTTAGTTGCATTAAATACGAATAAATTTATCGTTTGTCTGATACATAAGTACTTATTTTTGCACGTATAACTATACCGGGTGTTGCCCGCGGCTCCGCCCGCGTGAATGTCTTTTTCCGGGACAAAACGTACCTAGCCTATGTTGAACCGCACTCACGCCTGTAATCCCCGAAGGGGTAGACAGAGGTGTAACCAGTACACCCACATTACGTCGAGCGTATCTCCGTCCCCATTATGTCACAATAACTACTGTTCTATGTTAAAATAACTGGAATAGTTAGACATAATATGGTATCGCATACTTTGTTGTAGATATTGATATTGAGGTCCTCTATAAATTGTAGTGCATCACTTTGCTCTATTATCAATAATTTCCGCAGCGTACGCGATATAACGATATATTTGGTATTTTTTTCACATGTTGGGTTACATTAAATATCGAAGTTTTCATACGGATCCCTAACTTTTAACTATCGCCTATGTTCATCAGGGATGATGTAGGATTCTAATGGTGAAATATTTTTTCAAATCGGTCCAGTAGTTTCATAGCCTATTCAATGCAAACAAACAATCAAATCTTTCCTCTTTATAATATTAGTTTAGATGTATAAACAAGACGTCACAAACGCTGACATGAGTTTATGTATGAATTATATATTTGCTTCATGTACCTTCTTATACAACGTGTTACAGATCGGTGTGGTCATATTTTAGGGTGATTACATACATCTTACAGTAAGTACTTGTGTACCGGCTTTATTTAAAACCGAGATATCTTAAAATTTTACGTTAATTTTAATTACTCGTTTATTAAGAGCGATGAGATTGATCACATTATTAATTATTTTGAACACTCACTTTTTATTAAACTTGAACAACGTGTAGGTAATTAATAATTAATTAACTACGAACATACATACGTAACTTGTAATTGAATCACAAATTAATACCTAAAAGACTTGTGTGCTGAAGACGATATATCATCTTCTAAAAGCACTTTAAAGTATTCTCTCTCGGGTCTTCCATCTATGAACTATGAATAATACAGCCGACGAGCCTCTTTTAAGCTATATATTATTAGCTGCATCAACACAAAACACCAATTCATAATACTTGTTTTTAGTCAAATACAACATACATATTTTTAACTCGTAATCATACTTCAAAAACTTAGATATTGCCGTACTGACTGCGTCAAATTTTGCGTCAAATAATGTCGATATTTGACAACTGTAGGCCTAGTACCAGTTTTAATAGTTTTGTAAAACAATGAAAGTTTTTTGAATAAATAGACTTCTGATAACATCGTTCGTATACACTAGCTTTTGTATATTACAGACATGTTATTGTCTCTTTTGTTCTATATAGAGAAGCACTTGAGTCGGAAGAGATAGCCAGGTCTCGGTCCAGATAGAATTTAAGATTATATTATTATTCGGAGACTATTGACAACGTTCTATTCTTAACATGGATGAACTATTCTTCGGGTTAGGCATATACAATTAGTGTTGTCGTCACATTATGCCATATTGTACTATCACAGGAAGAATAGCGATGTCCAGTGTTCACGATATTACATATTCTCGAGCAAATCATATTATGTTCAAATCATACCTGGTGGAAAATTATGCTCGTATGTTGCATCCTAATATGGCTTCCGCTATACCCTTGGCTAAAATTCTCCAAAACATTCAAACCATAATAAATAAATAAATACTCGGTTGTTCTGGCTACTGCAGATAATGATTTCTAATTTTAAAATGTTGCGCGCCGCTACTTAACTTTGAACCCCCGTAAAAAGACGGGTTTAATAAGTTTGACCCGTTTGTGTCTGTCCGTAGTGTGTGTCTCTATTTGTCTATGGTACCGTAGCGCCTAAACGAATAGACCGATTTAAATGCAATTTCTTTTGTTTGAAAAGTAATTTAATCGAGCTATGTTTGGAGAAAATCTGTTCAGCTGTTTAAAGTTACATATGTTTTTCGGAGTGACGTCTGGTGTTTTACGGTTAGCATATAAATCTTAGTGCACACAAAATTGATTAGTCTGATGATTAATTTCCCACATCATTTACATGAGGAGCGTTTAAAACAAGGAAATTGCCTTTTTATTGTTTTTGCCTTGCAATGTGGCATTTTAAATGTTTCCTGCTTAGAATATAATAAGTATTACGTAAAAAAATAAAATGTCAGCCATCGATTTTACATTATACTGATAACAACTTACACAATAGAAAATTCTAATCGTGACAACAAAAAATGTATCGCTCGTGTCGAAAGTATCTTATTCTTAAATCAACTAATAGAGCGTAAATATCTTGCTATAAAATGTTTAGTAACTAAAGGCCTAATATTATTTCAGTAATTTTATTTTATAACACGAGTATACACTACAACCAAAAGCATATTGTAGAATGTAGACTGTAATGATCTATGCGACCAAAACAATTAGACGCTTGTCAAATTTGAAATTTGAGGTTTTTGCGCTTACACTATTCATTTATATCCATGTATTGGATTACTCAATCTGGAGTGATATTTGTAAATTATGGTTATTTAATTAAGTACTTAGCCGTAAATTGTAATGAAATCAATGGAATAAGTAAATCATTTTAAAAATATGTATCAATCCAATTATAGCGCACTCCTTTAAGAATATAATTATTTTATAACCTTTTCGTAAAATAATCCTTATTGGCAACATAGCGTTAGGCTATTAAATTATCTCCTAATCGATGTTTACTTATTAAATCACTGTCATGAATACAGATGAAATTACCATTATTAAGTCATCAATCCGGATTTATTACTTAAAAAATATATATTTATGATAATTTATATCATTAAGATAAGGTTGTAGATAAAATATGTAAGCTTTATGAAATATGACGAATACAGCTGCTATTTTTATTCAAGTGTTAATGTTTGATTTAGAGCTTGTGCTTAGAAAAGCGAGGGGAAGGACGTTTAAACTAGCTACGGTAGAATTTATCCTTTGCGTGATAGTAGAGTTCGGCGATGCCTAGAGCCGTCGACAGTCGATGAATAGCTGATATAAATGCAGCAGCCAGCGCGATACTGCCACGCGCTCCGCGCCGCGTGCACCGTTTCGGCACACATGGTGGATGAACGCCCTTCCGTGTCACGTCCGAACCCTGAACATTGACTTTCCATGCCATGTCTGAGCTCTGAACATTGACATATACGACACAATTATATGTATAGGATAACGTCTTTATTGTCAAAATATTCACAATAACAATTATTTATTTACTCTCGACGATGTTTTACACGTGGATGCACAAAATGTTGTTTAGTTTTCTCTTGCTATCTCTTATCACTCTCTCTATGTCGTGAGGTGATCTCTCTCACGCCCGCAAAATATCTCGTGAGCCTGAGAAAGCGTGCTCCAATTTATTCTTTGCATAGCGGAGAGGCATTAGGTATGTCAACGACTTACTCTCATGCTCTAGCACGTGCACATTGCAGGAGGTGACTCGCCCTTCTACGGGAGCCGTAGTAAGAAATTAATAGGACTGTCTACTAAATAAAAGTATGCAATATTACGTTCAGAACCAACTTGCTAATGCTGGTCAGAGCTCGGGTAAAAATTGATCCTGGCCGTCGTCTACATAAATTATCTCTCTATTTTCTAACACGGTTAACACGGTTAATGGTAAAGTATAGCTGATGATAATAAAAGTCATAGCGGCCGATTCAGCAGTCACATATTTTTGAAAAAACACAATTTTAAATTAAGCGATACATAAATAGAACAACTAAATGAGGAGACGAAACTTAATAAAAACATTATATAAAAATGTAAACACTGCAAATGTCAATGAGGTTATTATTACTCGTGGCACTGTATTGCGTTCATTGCGTGACTAAGAATTTAAGTCTGATAATGCCTATAAATTTCACTGGCTTCAATGTCGTTCATACCTCAACACAAGAGTGCTTATGTATACACTGCTGCTTGGCATCTGAAATAAACTAAGCGGAGGTAGTGCCTACCCAGACGGACTCAAGAGAGACGTACCTACTAGTCGTAGTAATAATATCAAATTATAACTAAGATGGGCAAAAAATGTATATTGTGTGTACTGTTTTCACGTCATGAACTGACGTCAGTCTTTCATGTTACGACTTACGTGTACGTATCGATCGATTATATGAACCAGTATAGTGTGGTAGGTACCGTGCTGGACAATCGACAACGCGTGATAAGCAAAAAGGTTACTACTGATTCAGGTAAGGTGTTAATAAATAATGCAATGATGTGATCTCATTATGGAACTCTATTTCTATCAATCATCATGATTGTGTCCATCACGATCTTTGATAATTATTGACATCATGTTTTGCAATAGCGTAACGTGACTTATTGATTTACCTAACTTATAAAATAAAAAATACAACCCTTTGTGTTTTTGTTAAAACTAGATATGTATACCTGTCTTAATTTATTAATCGTGCTCATGAGAGTTTAATTTATAAGATATTTTAAGTTTTTATATTTTTTAATAAATATGTTCTCGAAACCTCGATACCATATTATTATGCCTTGAGTTAATAATTAGTTGAATTCACTTTATTTCATTTAGAATTACAAATAATGTGACCAGATACAACGAAATAATTAGAATGCTATGTATGCCAACAAATATACCCCTTTTGAACTGACTTCAAAAGAGGAGTTTCACAATTCGGCGCGTACATATTTTTTGCTTTTTTATATATGTACATACATTGATTGCTCCGCCACTTGAGGAGAGTTTTTAAAGGAAACAATAGCTACACTACTAAGGCAAGCGTATACTGTGCAATGTGTTGCGATTTGCGACGACAGCTCATTTGATGCCGTTTAATTTATTATCGACTACAACCTAATTCCTAACCCCATTTAGATCGAGCGAGTTTATCGCTTGACACAGATGAGAAAATAACAGAAAAGTGGTAGAGTCATGAGGTAGGTTTGAGTGGTAGAGCCATGACAGTTTTGTCTACAGCATGAATAGGCCAGCACGACCGGGTTGTTGCCACTGCTACAGAAAACCGTCGTACATAACGACTTGCTGCTGCATTTTGTACGGTGAGTGAAATATCCGGAACGGCAAATTCCCCCTCCCCTTCTCAATCCCTTAATTATCCCTTCCTTTAAGGTCGGAAACGCGCCCATGATTCTTCTGGTACCGTGGGTGTACATGGGCGGTGGAGAGCACCTACCCAGATGACCCACTTCTTGTTACCAGCTTCTCCTATGGTATAAAAAACTCGTTTACGAGGCTGCGTTGAAGTTTCAAGAAAGAATCGTATGACGCAGCCAAGTAGATGCGAGTTTTCTGTTACATTCTTGGCTACATCGTACGAGAAGCTCGCTCCGTCTTAATGGGGCTTAAATCAGATTCCAAATCGTATAACATAAGCCCTTAATCTACTTTAACCTAATCAATCATATAAACTAGTGACACGGCATTACAAGATTATTATATTTATTATCATTGTCCGAAAGTGAACAGGGACTAGTTGTTTTCATAATCAATTCATGTCGATAACAAAATAGGTACATACATAGTCTGTGCCGTGTACAAAAGTAAATGTTATGCCGACGCAACGCGACGTTGCAGAAGCCGTGGCGGACTAGTCTCCACGATAACGCTGCAACGGTAACCTGTTATCACTTATCAGTTGTGAACGAGCCTGCAACTGAGTAACACGCGTGCACAACATTATAGCCAAGGACCTAGCTCCATGTAAGTTTTTACATGTTTCTTTAATAAGTAATTTATTATATTAAAGTAGTTTCGGTACTTAGTTTTTGATTATTACTATTTTATATTAATTCAAACTAGTATGTGTAACTGGGAAACTTGATCCTCTAACTTTAGCATGGAGATATTTTGGAAGACTACTACTCAATTTGGGTAGATGGAGGCCTTGACATTAACTGGCTTTAATAAAAAAAACTGATCCAAATAAATTATATAGATAAAATTTTAATTAGAGGTAGAAAGAAATTGCCAAATTAAATTTGGTTATTTTTAATTTACCATAATTTTATTGTAAATTTTTATTTGTTATAAAGTTTTTAATTTCCTATTTTTCCGATTTTAAAATCGGTGCTTAAATTACCAAGTTTAGTCTTTCATCTCCGATGTCACCCCCCTTAGGGATGGAATTACTTCTTAAAATTTAAATGGGAACACCTTTGAGCTATATTCTTTCGAATAAAAAAAGAATCGTCGAAAGCAGTCGACATTTGGCAGTGTTATGCGTGGTAATACATCGTATATTACATACAAAAAATGACAAATACGCGTCAAATTTAGAAACTCCTCCGTATTTTTTTTTTTCAAAATATAACAAACCCATTCACCAATGAATATGCGGCCTAACGGGTGTGGGAGGCTTGAACCGAGGATGGGGGAAACTTTATCCAGAGAGGAGTACCTACCTACTCTCTCCCCAATGGTCTCGGTCAGGTTAACTGCTACTAAATAAGACAATACAATACACTAAAAGCACGAAATACTCGTACAATAATCCAATTTTATTACATTCATTTTAGATTGACTTATGATGAAATAAACCCAAAACTCAAGATAAGTTTCATTTAGTCTAAAAACAACAAACCGACTTCACTTAATTATGTAAATAGGACTAAAATTGGCAGGTCCATTTTTCTCAGTAATTTTAATTAGTTTCACTTTAAAATAATTTTAACGTTACCAACACACTTTAAAATTATTTTAAAGTGAATATGAATGAATTAAAAAGTTATGTAGAAATCATACTTACATACCTACTGCTGAATCAAATACAATCATACATACAATACTTAGGTCCTTACCTAACATTTATTTATTCTATTTAATAAGTTCCCCATAATATGAGCTTAACTATCGACTGCTACTTACCAACATAGCAATTAGTTCAATCGATCTAAAAATTGATCGAACACGACGGATAAATGGCTTTGTACCAACGCTGTCACTATTTTTTTTAAAGCTACATTAATAATTTACTATAGTTATAATATAATAACTACTATATATATAACTATAATACTATATAATGATATGTATGAATGTGAGAGATTTATTATGCAAGTTCATCGCCCTTGCATCGTTGACAATGGGTTTGCTCTTATGCACACAATTCGCACATACTTCATTGCATCCGTAGTTTGGAGTGGAGTGCAATTTATGAATCAAAATTTTATTGTTGTCATCCGCTTCATAGCTACCTAATTTTTACCTATCGACGGCAAAACCAAAAGCTTGTATTGGTTTTAGCGATCTATGCAGATATTAAAATTACAATTATCTTATAATGTTTCTAATTATTTTTATTTTATTTTTTATTTTTAACAAATATTGTATCTAAGTTTAAGTGATAAATTTGTAACTTCAGGCATACTGTCGCTGTTGTTAACAATTAGATTATTAGAGTTTTCCTTTTATTTACTTATACTTAATTTATAGGCTTTAAATTCACGGCACGTCAATTAGTAATTTGGTACCCTAAGATACAGGCACAGCCTAGTTTGGGGACCTCTGTCAATACTCTTTATATATATTTTAGATATGCCAATTTATGCGTTTGCTTAATTCTTTTTGTTTGTAATTATGTGTTTTTGTCGCAATAAAGTTTATTTTATTATTATTATTATTATTATTTTTATGTATGTATTTTTCACTGACATTTTTAATTAGATCCTTCTAATAAAAATAAATAAAGCTATGAAGTTACCAGTACTTATTAATGACCACATCATGTTTTCTGGCTGGCGTTATCTCGACTTCGTCTAATTAGACCGTTCCATTTCGACCGATCTTGAGCAACCTCTGCAGCTAAACCATTGGCTCTCATTTTTTCCGCTAAAACGTTAAGCCCGCGCTTTTGGGTTATTGGTGGGAACGAGCCCCTGATACAATCTGGCACAGGCATTTCCGGCACACTCATATGGCTACAATTTAAAAAATGAATAATACGTTTTCCGAAAACATGGTTAGAGAATTGTTATCCGTTTGACAAAGTGTTTAGTAGTACACTGTCAAGTATTAGGTATTTTTTATGTGTTGCATACAAAATAAGAATGGCATTAGTTATGGATTATCTAGTAGTAAATTACTATTTATAAAATACTTCTATGATTTCTGATAGCAGAAGTAACGACTCGCTAAATATTTACATGTAGATACTTAGTGCATACTCGTTGTGACTGAAGTACATACAATATTTGATAAAATTGCCGGAATGGTTTAACCTTCTTGACACATAACAATAACCAAATTATAATCACTAATTACTGTGTTATTGTAATTATTGAGAACTAGCTTTTGCTGTCGGCTCCGCCCGCGTGAATGTATTTTTACGGGACAAAAAGTATGTCCTTTGCCAAGATATAACCTATCTCCTCACCAAATTTCTTTAAAATGCGTTACGACGTGAAAACATAACAGACAAACAGAACTTTACTTTCGAATTTATGGATATTCATTACGTGCTTTAATATCCATTTTATGGCAAGTGTAACGATTTTTATGATTCCGTTCGTATTCATATTATTATAATATACATGCTGGCTAGTACGATTTAAATTATACGCTTCGGCAAAGTTAGTTTTTAACGATTTAGTACGAATACGCAATGTCCGGTTTTCCGGTCATCACCAGGCACTAAGTAGGTACATAACCTAATGTTATAACTATTCTATATTGGATCATCATCATTAATTACTCTTCGTGTTTAACAAGATAAACAAAGATTGCCCATGAGTATCACATAACTTGTAGTAAAAAAAAGATATTGACTTGAAAACTTCTTCTGTCTATGCCGCCGGATAAAAAGAAAACTGAAATAATTATGAGATCTCCGAAATATTCGCCATCAAGGCGACCATTTTTAATTGAATCTGTCCGACCAAGATAAAGACTTTAATACCATAGACGGGCTGTTCAGAAGTAAAATTGTGTTGTATACGTGGCCGGCGAGGCGGGAATGACGTCTAAGGCGTGGGAACGAGAGGAGTTGAGAGTAAGAGAGATGACAATATTGAGAAAGCTGTTTGTTTGGTATTAGTTTTCATTCACAATAAATGATTTTTTCGATCAAAACCAATAATAATATACCTACCTACGTAGGTACCTACCTACCTAAGTTACCTACTTCCGTAAAATAACTTCCAAACTATTATTCACTAATATAGGCACGTAAATAATGACAATGTTTTATGGGTCACAATAAACAATTTCGTGTTAGTTTATCGAATTTAACGTTCGCAGCTATTCAAACAACAACAACTGCTCTTGTCGCTCTCTCGCGGGCGACTAAATGAGTTGCGGTCAATTGACCGTAACTAAGTGCGCAATAAGGTAGTAGACTAGTTTTTTTTTATTTCAATCAATAAGTTACGTTACTCAAAATCTATTGCAGAAAGAATTTTATTAATCGGACCAAAAATAAATAAGTTAGAAGCCATTCATATCCTGTAGAAGGGTTAATTGTCAAATGGCAGACAACGCAAACTTTGACGTCATTGTGTAAAATGTTCATTATGGTGCACGCGTGCAAGCGAGATAGTGAGATATCCCTACTACGCACCCACTTTTCCTCATACCAACATTTAATCATAACTGCGGGCACATTTCTGAACCACTTTTGATTGTGTTTTAATAAAAGGGTTTCTTTTGCGTATAATCTTCTGTTGCTTATAAAATAATGTATAAAATTCAATATAGGAAACTACCCTATTTCTTTGTACCGCACAGCTTGTCTAGTAGTATACATTAAAGTCTTTGCATAAAACACAATTTCAGAAGAAACTTATTATTACCGATTTTTTTATACGTGTACATAGATTCTAAAATATTATACTAGGTACCTATATATATTTGATATACAAACTTGCGATATGTATTATCATACTTCTTATCATGTTCTTATCAATAGGGATGGCAAAAATTATAATCTAGACTGAGACTGAGAGTGAAAATCTAGACTGAGGCAAAAAGATTTTACGACTAAACCAGGCATTACTAGTTGAGTTTTGGTCCCTGATCACAATGTTATCGCTCTTATTGCTAGACAATGCACAATTTTTGAGCAAATAAAATGAATAATTTTAAAATTTATAGTATGTGATTGATTGTCAAACGAGTTCATAAACATATACAACATGGTACAGAAAGATGAGGGTATTTCACCCGTAGTACCAAATACGATTAAGTATATTGCTATATGACATTAATAAAGCATTATCTTTTTTATCACATTAGTCCTCCTCCTATATCGTTCCCTCATTGTTGAGGATCGTGACTCCGTGCAAGGATTCTAGCAATGGTTTTTTTCCATTTGCTCCGGTCTTCGGCTTGATGGACTGCGACGTTGACTGGTTTCTCCAGCTGTTCTGACACCTGGTCAGACCAACGTTTCGGGTTCCTTCCTCTTGGTCTTTTGCCTTCTATTTTCCCTGTTATTATTAATTTTTCAAGTTGTCAGCAGTTCTTCGCGAGACATGTCCAAAGTATTGGAGTACTCGATGCAGGCAAATAGAAGACAGGCGTTTGCTGCGCTCAAGATTCAGTTCCTTGAGTATAGAGACGTTAGATCTTTTGGCTGTCCACGGGACTCTCAGGAGACGTCTCCAACACCACATTTCAAAGGCGTCGATACGCTTCCGGTCAGCAGCTTTCATGGTCCATGTTTCTGAGCCGTACAAGAATATGGGGATGACCAGCGTGCGGTCTACATGGATTTTGGTAGTCTTTCGTATGTTGCTATCTCTCCATACTTTGTTCAGCTGATTCATGGCTGTCTTAGCCATGCCAATACGGCGACGTATTTCTGGTTCACTTCTACCTTTATTGTTGATCGATGAGCCTAGATATTGGAATTCTTCAACAGTCTCGTAATCCTTCAATGCATCCGATAACTGGATAGACTCAAAGCGATCAACAATCATCAGCTTGGTTTTGCATTTGTTGATGATCAAGCCTAGTTCTTCACTGGCCGACTTAAGGCGCTCCAGAAGCTCGACCATTTCAGTCTCCGTAGCTGCGAACAACGTGGTGTCATCGGCGTACCGCAGGTTTGAAATTGAAACGCCTCCAATTTTTACACCACCTTCCCAGTTCTCTAAGGTCTTACGCATTATGTGTTCTCCATATATATTATACAGTATGGGTGACATGACGCAGCCCTGACGCACTCCCTTTCTGAATGTAAAAGGTTTGGAGGTGCAATCTCCCAAGGCGACGGTACCATAGCCAGATTCATATAGCTTCCTGATAAGAGTCACTATATGATCAGGTACTCCGGTTATCTGAAGGATGGACCACAAAATTCACCATCTCACGCAGTCGAAGGCCTTCTGATAGTCAATGAAGCACATAATAACTGGAGTGTTGAACTCATAATATTTTTCCACGATTTGCCTTATGTTCAGAATTTGTTCTCGGGTCCCTTTCCCTTTCACAAATCCGGCTTCTTCTTGGGGAATTTGCCAGTCCAGGTACGATCTGAGGCGATTGTTAATAATATGCAACAGAACTTTGCTTGCATGTGATGTGAGAGCAATAATCCTATAGTTGTTGCAGTTCCTGACTGAACCTTTTTTGTGGAGTGGCAGTATAGTGGAGTGAACCCACTGGGTAGGCTATTCACATGTTCTCCATACTGCATTACATATCTTGTACAATATGGATATGCCCTGATCTCCAAGGGCTTTTAAGGCTTCAGCTGTGATGCGGTCGCTTCCTGCAGCTTTGTTTAACTTAATCTTTTTAACTGCATGTTCCACCTCAGATTTCAGAATGTCTGGCTCAAGAACTATTTTTTCTAGATAGGAATTAAGGTTTTCGTTCACAGAAGTATGCAAGTCGTCATAGAGCTCAGCACAATACTCCCTCCATCTTTCTGCAGCTTCCGTTATATCATGTATTGGGCTTCCATTCCTATCATCCACTATAAATGATCGTGGTTTAAAGCCTTGTGTGAGTTTGCATATTTTCTTAAACAGATCTGCAGCCTGGTATTTTTCAGCATGAGCTTCAATCTCTCCGCAGACTTGTTCGAGGAACTGATTTTTATCTCTTCGGCATTGCTTCTGGATAAGTTAATGCAATCGAGAGTATTCCAATTATTGTTCATTTGTGGGTACACTGCCTTTGATCTTTTTGCGTCTGGTGATCAGTTCCCACGTCTCGTCAGAAATAAAATCCCTTCTTGTTCCCGGTGTGCTGGTGATAGAATCCAGTACATCTTGTATGACTCCCCGAAGGCCCTCCCACAATGCATTAGGGTCGGTGTCTGTAGTGGGTGTTAAGGTAAGCTGTGACAGTTTAGTCTCGGTTTGAGTGCGGAAGTATTCTGTTAAATGCGGGGCGAGGCGATTTGTCTGCTTTGGTTTCCTCTGCATGCATTTGAGTCGGAGCTGGAAGTCTATGACGAGGAGTTGATGGTCACTACCGCAATCAGCACCAGGGAACGTTCTGGAGTTTGTGACCGATGACCTCCAGCGATGGGGTACGGTTATGAAATCTATTTGGTTGCGGTATCACCTTAGTAATATGTCGTTATTCGACTCGCTACTTTAGACAACACTAAATGATAAACAGTTGAGGTACTCCAGCATTATTATTCTCGCTAACTTCGCACATTACTTAATTTATAGGGATGTGATGGATCTTATCGATCATAATAAACAAGTGATTAAAATTAGCGTGTAATTTTAGGATGTCTAGATTATGATACGATTCAGTACATAAACACTCACCCTCATGTGTATGTAACGAGCCATAAATGACCAAACCTTTCTGTATCTCGTTATATATTTGCACGGAGATACTTAGTTCTCACAGCTGCAGGTAACGCAAGTGTACTTTTTTATCTTATACCCCTTGGAGCTACACCCACCATTAAGTAGTAGACGGAGAATGTCAGAGTTTTGCCGACTGAACCCCCATATAACATATAATAAAATGCCCCAACCCCACATAGAGTATTATGACGCCCCACATTCTCGCTAGCAATGCTTAGAAATTTTCTAATGGATAGAATTCAAAATGAAGTCAGAGAACCAAAGTTGATATTGCTTACAAAATTAGGACGCTAAATTGGAAGTGACCCAGTCCTGTCTGCAGGAGGACGATTGGTCGATAGAGCAGACATGTGCTGGAGTAGAGACCGCGCTTAGACAGACGTTTTGAGGAAAGACCTGCTGCATGCTAGACCGACGACTTGTAAAGTATAGCGGGTAGCGGATGGCTGCCCAAGACCGGGATAGTTGGCGCTCACTTATGGAGGTCTGCGTCCGCGACATCTTCGCTTTCAAGCGGCATCAGCCTTCTCACGATCCCACGGCATAAGCTCCTTGCTAACGATGAGAGTTTCACGGCAGGAGACTACACCTTAGTTCGCGTGCCGAAATCCTGGGGAAAAAATTATGCACGCGTAGGTACTTTGTAAGTAATAGTTTACTCTTGGCGCCACCACAGTAAGACAATAGATAAAAAAATAATAAATTATCAACATTATAATTACCTATTTATAATTATAAATAGGTTATTGAAAATATATCTTTATAAGTTTTGCAAGAGCGGGACCTCTCTACAACCATGATCATTCTTATTAGGGACTTACAAGGGAATATACAAAATAGGTCCGGCTCTTCAGTCCTCGTCATACACTTACGAGAAAAAAGGTTCCTACATAATTTATAATATACCTACTACAGTTATACTGCTCTATATTGGATCATTATCATTATCACCTCCTTCGTATTTCCCACGATAAGCGAAGATTGCGGAAGCGTATAATTTAAATCGTAGGTGTAACCTAACTACGGTGAAAAATAATGTTCAGCACTTCAAGTTCGCAATAAAATGTTTCGCGCACAATTTTGGACACCTAATGAACTAAACGTTTGTGAAATATTGCTGCAATGAATTTTTGCATCACATCCCACACAATATACTAGAATGTATTTTATGTTTTAAATTTGAATCTCCAAAGCAAAAGTAAAAAAAGAACAACTTTAAAGTCCGTTTTGCAATAACAAAGTAACTATTCCAAATATTAATTATCTACGTGAAATAGTCTGTGACAGACAGCACCGGGCTAATTCTACTTAGGTACCAGAAAGCTGTTCTTTTTCTTAATTTTTCCACTTTTTTCTTTCTTTCAGTTTCTTATTACTTTACTCTTACATAAGTAGTTACATATAATTTTGTATCTAAAATGTATGTTGTTTTTGTTTACAGAATACATAACATAAGGAAGCTGTTATCATCGCAACAAGATGGTCAACGTAAGTAATCTCGCTAGTCATTATGTAATGTTTATGACAAATATGACTAAAACCGACTGACCATCGTTTACGAGTTTCGATCTAACGGAATAATTACCGATCGGTTTCAGTAATTTTACATCACTAGTATTATTATGATGCGATGCAACAAATTAGTTTACAGATTTAGAATGAAATGATATGTCCAATGTCTGATTTTAACCGCTAATATCGCATTATGAAATATTAATAACAATAATAATTTGACATTCATGTATGCTTCCTCCAGCTGCCTGTGGATTCTGTGGTATTTTGCGTTTCGGTAAACAAATTTTATTTGATAAATAACGTTTACTCGGACATTGTGAAACAGGCCATAGCATAAAATATAAATAACATAAAATTTTATATGAAAATATTGATATACCTACCTATTTGCACAAATTACATTAACAACCTATCAACATAATTTACGTAGGTAAATAAAAAATTGCCAATAGGCTTAATGGGATTCAATAATGTGATTTCATTTATTCAGGATTCAAATGGCGCTATTCCAGCGCCTCAGGAGTTGGAAACTTTCATATCTCCAGAAGAGAAAAGCAAAGAAATGATCGTCAGCAAGTAAGTAACAAAAATCAAATACTATTAAGTATATAGTATAATCGCCACATTAGTCTAGAGGCAGACTAATTATTAGGTTGAGAAACCGTGAACAGACCAAACCAGACCAGACCAGACAAACCGTGGGTTCGAATCCCAGGTCGGGCATTCATAATTTGTATCGATTCGAAAAATCGCACATGAGTTGCCCGGTATTAGAATTTGGGCTCGTTTTGCAGGCCCGGATCTGGGGGGGGGGGGGGGGAGGCAAACCGGGGCGTCCGCCCCGGGCGGCAGATTCAGGGTGCGCTCCACAAAGCGCCTAGCATACGGAAGCCTGGTTGACTCACCGTCGACTTATAAAAAAAATACGCCACACAGGCCCACACCATAAGTGAAAAATACAAATTTATTAAAGGCTTCATAGTGTCCCATACACGAAAAATGCCATCCATTATATATATGTACCTATTTGTGCTTTTTTAAGTAATTTATCTCAAACGCTGGAGAGGGGCGCCACTATCAAATTTCTGACCCGGTTCCAAAAAATCGTAGATCCGGGGCTGTCGGTTTAGCGATTCTCTCCTATCACATAATGGAAATAAACTCGGCGAACTGCGAGTGCACTAGTTGCACCTCTGCCAACCCCGTCAGGGATACAGCCATGAGCTTATATTATTATATACTGGGGTGAATTACACTACTTCTCACGTTAAATAGCACCGTATTAAATTGCACAATTATTATTCTCAAAGTTATGTAATATTCAAAACGCTAACTACTCGTACAAACACTAAATTGACTAATTAATGTTAACGTTAACATCAAACAGCGTAATATTAATCTATCCGTAGCTAAAAAAATATTTACTTCCATTACTGGGCTTTTATTCATTTCGATTTGGAGTAGGTACCTACCTACCTAAATTTGTTGTTGCTACATGCGCAATAGTTATAATATCTCATTCGATTATACCCTTGTATTGTACCTATTTACTCGAACATTAATTTGATGGTGCAACACATTTGTTTCAAAATAGGTGGCGATTACGTGAAACAACGCTTATTACAAACCTTATTACTTAATAAGTAAGTAATTACGATTACAAACGATTTGAAACAATCCACCCTTACCAATTCATATTTGTGAAATGAATATCCTTTGTTATCGAAACTAATGTCATTTTATCTTAATCTTAAAACGTAGGTAGTTTAACAATTACTTAGTATGCTTTACGAGACAAAAATTCTTTCCATTCCAAGGCCAATAATGCTATTAGAGCAATTTAGCTATTCAGAATAATGGGAAAACATAGTGCAAGGTGTTATGTTAAATATATCATACAAAGAGTTGGCATTTATTTGTTTGTTACATAAAATAAATTCATACATTTCTCTTTACGCAGATACAACATGTCAAAAGATGCAGAATCAGCTGAATTTGATCCCTTCGCGGATAGGAAATTGGAGAACCCTACCTCGTAAGTACCTACTCTTAATATCTATTATAATGAATCTCAATTGAATCTAAGTACTAAGTGATTATATGATAACTCTAGTTATGAAATATGTATAATAAAAATAAAATTTACAAATAAATATTCGTGAAAATTCAACAATATTAAAATGTTAAATAATTATTTGAAAATTTGGAATTGTAAATAAAGAATTATTGTTGACCATCGTAGATTAATAGGTACATGTATTGCTTAGCGAATTATGCAAATTTAATTGGATCTATGTACAAGTAAATACATTTGTGCTACTGCGAATTCATACTTACTATGTGAAGCAGATAATGATTTTGCATAACTATAGATATCGGAAATAAAGTGATCTAAAATTATTTCAGAAACATGGACACACTTACTCACCTGCTAAAAGCTTCACTGGGCACCGGAATTCTTGCTATGCCTTATGCTTTTAAATGCGCCGGCCTCATCTTGGGAATCCTGTTTACGATATTGGTGGCTGTAGTCTGCACTCACTGCTCATACATTCTCGTAAGTACCTTTACAAAGAGGTATTGTGACAAAAACATTTATAGCATTTCTCAACGTGTCGAAGTTGCCGAATTGCCCACATGTGTTTTAACTATTATACAATCTATACATAGGTACTTATAAATAAAATTCGACAGCCTCTGAGCGCAGTGAACGACTACCCGGCCGCGAAGCGAGAGGCTACGGGTTCGATTCCCGCACCGATTCAGATGTTTGTGTGTTTCACAAATATTTACTTCGGTTTTGGGTGTTGTGGGGCCGGAAGTCCCTCGTAGTTTCTGACTGTTAGGTGTACTTATTTATTTATAATTAAAGTGTTTGTTCGTGATTACGGAAAAAAACTTTTTTTAGGTCCTTTGGTTATTTGCACGTTACCAACACGCATTTTAAACATTTTTGTCGGTCTGTGTGTTTGTCCGGGCCAATCTCCAAAGAGCCTGAACTGACTGACGGGACTTTCTTTGCCAGATTCAGAACTTTTCAGAGACTAATTTAAGATATCTTTTATATCGGGAATATTTCGGGATCCTGCGGGAGACGATCAGTAGTAACTTGTACCTACGCGAATGAAATCGCGAGGGACTAGTACGAGTATTGTATATAGTTAAAGGTTGTTATATACAACTGCGACTGTTTCAGAGCTGGCATGGCGTGGGCGATTGCGACTGTCGAAATCATCCTTTCATTGATCATCGTTGTTTTTGTACTGACCAAATTTACACCCGGTTTCTGAAAGGCTGATCAAATCAACATTAATGTAATATAACTTTGATTTTGACACCACTATCAAATAAATTTGAGTTGTGAAACATTATTTAGTGAAAAAAATTATAATATCTGATGCCACTCTAATAGCGTTTGACATATGATTTTTCATCTTAATTTGAAAGCTATGTTAACTAACATGTGTGTTAAATCAAAAGTGTTAATCACGCTTCTAGCAACTCAATTTTGACTCGACATGGGAATTGACAGTTGATTAGCATTGATCAGCCTTTCAGAAATTAGGCGTTAGAGTAAATTTTTTGCAATCAGGATGTAAAATAGATATAGGAAGTATAATAATGTGTGAAATAGTGCGAATAAATAAATCTTTATATTCTTGTTTACATGTTAGGTTTGCTCATATTTTATTGCTCACTTCATTAGTATGCGTTTGATGTTGCGATGCGACAGACATGTTACCTACTTATCTAATAATAATATTATTGCTCAGCGAATATTGTTCATTATTCCCAATATCATTATTCTAAATTCTTAGCCAAATGTCTTGAATAAAGTCTGTCTCATTATAAATTGAGCTGTGCACTAACAATAATAATAATTAAAAATGTGTTAATTTGTGAAATATCATATCCAAATATCCCATGAAGGTATCCTTGCAAATATGCAAAAATAAGTTTAAAATATTTTGTCATCAGGTGAAATGTGCGCACGTATTATACAAGAAAACGAAAAGGACCCACATGACTTTTGCAGAAGTTGGGGAAGCAGCTTTAAAGAATGGGCCTCAGTCTTTACGGAAATGGGCAAACGTATTTAGGTACGTACCTACTTTAACCATTGAAATAAACTTGCTGTAACAAAGAAAACGGCAACCATTACACAATATGTAACAAAAACTCTGTTGGGCGTTTTCACTTGTGATATCAGAATCGATATTCAAACGTACCTAATGGAAAAACTCGCAAATTAGACTATAAAAATACCATTTGTTTTTTTTCACTTTCATTAATTTATTGTTTTTAAACCGTATTTCGATTGATTACGTCTGCAAGAGCGATGACTTGGAGCCAGAGCGAGATAGCATATTGCTGGGTCCACGTACATCAAACGTGCCGCGCCCCCGACTTCGTCAGTACTCTCAGATATTCAGATGTTAAAACATTTTTTAAATATGTTCATTTTCTAAGTAACGTGTGTAAGGATAATATCTCGCATCTGTTTATTATTTTTTTGGATTTAACAATTTTTATTAAACTGTCTATCTTCACGACCCAAAAAGGGCCAACAGGGTTTTTGTTACATACTGTATAAAAATATCTACCTTTTTATTTAAGTATGTCTAAATATCAATTATAACATTAATGTAGATAACGGTTTAATATTAATATACTTACGTTATCTTGCATGCGTGGCTTAAAATACCTACTCATAAACTGTTTTGATTCTATATCCGCAGAATCTTGTAAATTAATAAACAGAGAGTAGTTTCCTTCAATTTCGTCATTAAATTACAATTGAACCAATGAAAAATTATGACCTATTCGTGAATTAAAGGACGGACAATCAATTATGTTTTTATTAACACAAAAACAAAAAAGTAAATGTTTAGTATCGAGTGTGGCGCCCCTTTGCTAAAATGACAGCATTGGCATTCGTCGGGGTATGCTATGGATGATATGCTTAATGGTTGTTTGTGGAATACGTTCCCTTCTTTAGCTCCCTAATGCTTTGCGGAGGGGGCTACACTTGTCTTACTCGTCGCTTCAAAACATCTCAGATATGCACTATTGCATTGAAGTCGGAACTTTGAGCTGGCCAATCCAAACGACAAATCCCGACCACTTGAATAGAGAGAAAGGGATTTAGACCTCCAGGTATTTCAAAGTACCTACGAAATACAACAGCAAGCTGTTACTTTACGTCGGTCAAATACAGTAAAAAATATTTCAGTTTATCTTTGCACTTCGTGCTATGTGTGCCGTGTGCGTGATGTGTTTGTATAGAGATAATCAAATGACCTAATACAAACCTGTTGTTATACTTAATTTTCTATTAATAACTGATCGGACCCAAACGGCCAGGCATTTATCGCATATTCGGACTAATTCGTAAAACACACACAGAAGCACAGTATTGAAATCCTATTACTGTTCTAAGTATTACTGTATATTTACTCATAGAAAAGCTGAACTGAAATATCTAAACACAATCATTTTAAACCAAGAACTACCTACCTATATTGTATTCTAACAAGAAACAGTCTTTGTAGGAAAATTCTTCGTATCTAATGATCTAAAAACAATATTTCTCTGAATTCCATAACTAAAGTTCTCTGAAAAATTATAAAAACATTATTTTGTTTCGTTTTTTCAGAATATTCATCGTCATAAGTTTATTTATGACTTACTTCGGCACTTGCTCCGTTTACACGGTCATCATAGCCAAGAACATTTTACAAGTATGTATCTGAATGTAAGATCAGTAAGTAAGATTTCCTTGTGTAGGTACAGGTGTCCAGCTTAAATAACTTTTATCTATATAGGTATCAAAACTTTTACTATATTTTTGGTTATGGAATACATAATGTATGAATCTGCCCAATGAGCAAAATGACACAAAAAAACTTATATGGGTCTATTTAATACAGTGTAATTAGTTTTCCTTCCTTGACTTCTCAAATATAAAACAAAATGGTTATAAATTATTATTATTTATTATAATATTTAAACCTATTTTTTTCTCTTAGGTGCCTTATGATGCCCAGAACGCTCGACATTGTTTGTATATTTGTACTAAATCGCAAAAGACGCCCACAACTTCAATTGTGGTACTGTATACTTGAAGCTTTATTTTAATATTTTTTTAGGTGGTTGCTCACTACATGGGCGTTGATGAAAAAGAAGTTGAGATAAGAATATTTATTATTGCCCTCTTGCTGCCTCTCATCTTCATGGCCTGGATTCGTAATCTCAAATACTTGGCTCCAGTATCCATGATCGCTAACCTCTTCATGGGGCTCGGTCTCGGGATCACTTTCTACTACCTAGTAGGAACTGGTGAATTGAAAATCGACAACATATCAAATATGCTCTTTAAATCCTACCACACGTGGCCGGATTTCTTCTCTCTGACTATTTTTGCTATGGAAGCCATCGGAGTTGTAATGCCACTTGAAAATTCAATGAAGACTCCTCGCTCCATGTTAGGAATATGCGGTGTTCTCAACAAGGGCATGTCCGGAGTCACCATAGTCTATATTCTCCTTGGACTGCTTGGTTATCTGCGTTTCGGAGAAGCTGTCGAGGACTCTATCACTCTAAGTTTGGATAATAATAAAATGTAAGTAACTTAGTAACGATGTAGCAGCCGATTATATAATAGTTATACAAATATTAATAAATCTCACAAAATGAAGTCCAAAAGCCGAATAAATAACTTTTTGCGATATTATTTGACCTATTTATTAAATTTTAAGACCATACAATATAGCAATAACAATTTAATATACTTAACAATGTTGCAACCGAACCTGGCAACAATCTTAAAGGCACTAAACTGTTATGAACTGACGTAGTACCTGATAGACGCTACAGTAAATAAAGGGCGCAAATGTCAACCATTCATTTTGTTTTCAGACCGGCCCAAATTGTGAAAATTTCTATCGCCATCGCAGTGTACTGCACCTACGGTCTCCAATTCTTCGTGTGCATTGAGATTATGTGGAACGGCATAAAAGACAAGTTCACTAAACGGCCTGATCTTGCAGACTATATCATGAGAACCATCATGGTCACCGTGTGTGTGCTGCTAGCTGTGGCAGTTCCTACCATCGGCCCGTTCATGGGAGTCATTGGCGCTTTTTGCTTTTCCATCCTCGGACTCATCGCCCCAGCTATCATCGAAATCATCACCTATTGGGACATAGGTTTCGGAACTGGAAATTATCTCATATGGAAGAACATCTTAGTCATGATTTTTGGCACGTTTTCATTAGTTTTTGGTACCAAAGAGGCAGTCACCAACATAATAAAAGTCTACGGTGGAAAATAATTAGATAAGTTCCAAAATAGGGCTAAAGCTTAATCGGTATTAAAACTAACGTGTGATAGTTAGTTTTAACGTAGAGCTTAGCAATTTATAATTAAGTTTTTTATGCTGTGTGACATACAAACCAATCCACCGCCTCGACTGCGACGTTTAAATTATATCTACTTATACATAAATTCATATTTTTGTATTTCTTCTATACGATTTACAACTATTGGTCTTATTGCTATATCATCGGTGATATCCTGACTGAGTTGAGCCCGAAGTAGAAGTTTTATAAAATATAATTTATCGAGGGCATATTAATATTATGAATTTAGATCCGTGGCACAAACCACTGTTGCAGTGATATTAAACAATTTTATTGGAATATTTAATTTTGGAGTGACGCTGACGGTGCTACTATTTATTGATACTATCGACGTATTCTCCGTATTCCGTAACTGATCTAGTGCTTGGCAGTGTTTTGCGTGAGAACACTTGGTGTGTAAAAACAAACAATTCGATTACATTCCTGATGCAGATTAGGATAGGTTAGTTTGAAATTTCTTGTGTGATGAACTTGTGGAATGACCTTTTTTAATTGTCCAAGCTTATAATATTTATAAGATGTACCTATGAGTTTTTATTTCACAAGTGTTTTATTATTGTATGAATGTTTGATATGTGACCTAAGTGCCTACAACGATATTATAATCAGTACAAGTGTCTTGCCATCCGTACGTACACACGCTACATAATAGGTATTATGTCTAACTTTGCTCGAGTATGGAAAAAAACATTTTGCACTTGTCGGTAGGTGAATTTCATACGAACAAAATTAAATGATTGTCATAATCTTGATATCTAAATTGCCTATATACAAACGAAGTAAAAATGCTTTTTTACAATTATTGATCATGTAGGTACCTATTTGATTGGATTTATTTTAAGAATAGACATAAGGGATATGCATTGATAAATTATAATTACCAAAAGATGGGGTTATCAATGTTTTACTAATCACATCTAGTTATCTAGATAAAACTTCAAAAAACTAAATAAGAATATTATCCCAAAAATGGATATTGTTAATTGATCAAAGTACGTTTTTGGAACCTTATGAATGAAAGTAGGTAGAGACGAGATTGATATTAACATTGTAGGAAGTTTCTAGTGCTGCCCAATTATCAAGCTGTGGTACCTACACTACTATAATTTATGTAAGTTTTGTATACATAACAAGCTTTTGTAAGTTTTTAATTATTTAGTGATAAAAATTCTGACAGCGCATTTATCATTACTTATGTCTCTTCTGCAACGACCTATTTTTGGTATTAATTATTGAATGGTGATTATTAGTTTCAAGAACAATATATTATTAGTTGGAACTTTATATACTTGTATTGTATTTATTAAATCAGATGATTTACATTAAGTACAGAAGCACTAATACAATAATAAGTACATCATATTTAATAATACAAGTTATAGATACTATATTACACCACCGGTTCAGTTACGTTTTATTTTATAATTAATACGGAATTGCGTGCTATCAACAACATAATACCTATCTATTTTGAAGTTGGTTAAACGCATGAGTCAATATCATACCTGTTGTCGTCTAAATGCTGTCATTATCTATGTGATAAAAGACAAAATAATATCATAAAGGGGCCTTGTGATTTTATATTCTAGAATACTGACCAAAGTTTATAATAGTAATGTAGAATTTAACAGTTTCACAAATTTAATTTAATCGTTTGTACTGTTTTGAACGGAATTTTCGATGTAATGCATAAAATTGCTCTTTTACTGTATACGGCGTAGAGTCGCCTGCAATAATTTGTAAGCATATTTCCAAAATGAAATTACCGCTTAATATTCCATAATATACCTACTGTAAGTAATAATTACTTACACCAAGTTTTAAAATGATATTACTTACATCTTTAACTGATTTAAAAATTACGTAGGTAAGTATAGTGTCATTTTTAAACAAAACTGTGTCAACCTATAAAAATGAATCATTTCGTTTTGGGTATATTGCATGCATGTAGGTTTATACTTATTGAAAAAATCGTGTTAATTAAGCGATGTTTATTATTGTAGTCAAACTTGCTATGAAATGGTTAACAATAAGTGGCAAAAGTGATTATTCTCTCGGTATTCCTTAAACTGACGAATTATTACCTATGGTTATTATGAATAGGTACTAACCGTTTACTATAGTACTAACCAACGGCGTCATATACATTATTGCTGGCGACTACCAGTCACTATGTATACAATGTTATATGCATAATTTAACTCATCAAAAGTAAATAATCTAACGAAGTTCCTATTTATTCTTATTTATTTTTAGTTATATTTATTATGTACCTACGTTCATACCATACCGGACACTTTAATGCATTTGATTATTTTATTCGGCGTAAAAGTGTAAAAATTGTGTTTTGAGAATTATAAAATGTACAAGCTCTACTGTTATTTTTATTAATTTAACCCTTCATTTAACTTGTACAAATGTTATCACGAAAAAATCAGATCAACGGGCTTAGCTTAAGCAACACGACATATCTCGCGTGCGAGAGATATCTCGACGACAAATATCTCGGGTAAAAGTGTCAGCCAATAAAATAACGTCATCATGTTAGGGTTCGTAGACAATATACCACAGAGAGGTTGAAAGTATTATTTTTTCTAATTTATCTCTACTACATAATGAGTCTAAAATTTAAAGCAACCATTAGCTTCGATAGTCATATAGAGATAACCACGTAAAACTGTTTTTTTACGACAAAACGAGTCGATAAAATTATCTCGTGTTGCGTATGCTGAGCCCTCAGATGTAGACAGTTTTGTCTACAACATGAGTGGACCGGTGCGACCGGAACGGTAACAGTGTATCTTAGGGTATGTAATATCGGTCTGTTTTGAGTATCGGAATTTAATTCTGATATAAAGCCCCAATATTGGAATTCCGATATGAGTATCGGAATTAGGAAATTTTAATAAAATGTTGCATTTCATATGTATGTGGTATTTTAAATCAAATCTTTATCAACTAACCTAATAAACAAAAAACAAACATAATTTTTCGAATAATCATTCATTATTTTAGGTATTATTACGTACACACAAAGTTCCAGAAATTATCAAAGTGACTTTCAGAATACCAAAAAATATATACATATAAATATTCAACGTCAGCATCGTCATTTCTATTTATGAATAGTGACATTGTATACCCATGATCTGAAAACCTAGATATGTTAATGTTTAGTGGATAAAGACATTCCTTTCCACTGAGTAGTTAACTAGGTAGCAAAATTTACACACTAGCGGTGGGTGCAACACACTAAATCTCGGGATAATTCCACTAAGATGGGAACACTGTCTATTATATTACTAAGTGCAGGCCACGTCTCACACCCATATAGCACAGGCCGAATGATAGCCTTGTTTAAGAGACCTACCAGACTTCCGGCGACTTGCCCAAGTGGCGCCAATACAGGCCGTGACGATGAGGTCGATGTGACCCGACTCGTGCAGTACAGATTTATAATTATTCTAAGGATTTGTAGATTTTTTTTCCCGGGACCCGGAAACAACAAAGCCGGGAAAATAAAAACCCTAAGTACGAATGCGCCCATCCAAGATTAGAGTAACTAATCAAATGGAAATAAAATACTATCAGTTTTGTGACCCATTTCACAATGTCCAAATATACTAAAAAAAATAATACGAGTAAGTATTTAGGTGTCAATACACACGGAGAAGCGTATATCAAATGGATTATTCCTAAATTGGCTGTTATGAGTTTGACATTTAATTTGACATAAATTAACAACGAACATTGTAAAACAAGCACTTATAGAAATAGTTCTGTAAAACAGACGTTTAATATCGAGAAAAGAAACAAGATTTTAAAGAATTGAATATTTTAATAATATTTCGCAACTTCAGCGATGGATACATGCTCCTAAAAAACAATCCAAGCATACACGGTGTGACCAAAACTGATTAATATCTAATAGCCTATGCATACATGTAGTTGCTAAAATTGTTAATAAATCGTTCATCGTTTCTAATGTCTTTTTTAATGGAACCTACGTACTTGATTATTTTCACGTGTTCCTTTAGAGCCCTTGACATTTTAGGCCCTGTAACAAAAATAATAATATTCGAATAGCCGCAATATGTGGACAAACCCACGGGAGCTCTAGTCATAAGTAAATTATATTTATACATACTATATTTGTTAACTCCCCAAAACCATTAAACGTAAACTTACCCTCATCGCCTTAGCTACTTAAAAATAAAATATATAAATAACTAAGATCCGTACACAACGAATTACAAGATGGTTTATGACTAAAATATAAGCACAAGGGGCGTTCAAAAAGTAAGAAACTAATTTGACATGTTCTTACCAATATCAAATATAAAATTACTCAGTAACCTAGTTGCAAAATACTGGTCAGATGCGAGTAGGACTCGCGGCATGAGGGATCCGTACTCCCCATTATACAATTAATCTCGCTTCTGTTTATTATTTTTTAAATTTAACTATTTTTATTACACTGTTTATATGTCTATCTTCACAGAGTCACCGTCGGCAGAGTAAGCGTCGATGTTGTTCATAGACATATTTACCTAGGTCAGGTTATCCAACTAGCCGGGAAGGAGGACTTCGCCGTGTGCCACCATTGTGGCAACTGCCGCGAGGACACGGCACAGCACACCCTGGAGGAGTGTCCAGCCTGGAGTGACGAGCGCAGCGCTCTCAGAGCAGTCGTCGGAGATGATCTGTCGCTGCCGGCCGTGGTGTCTGCCATGGTCGGCAGCCGGAGGTCGTGGCGGGCGGTAGCCTCCTTTTGCGAGTGCGTCATCTCGCAAAAGGAGAGCGCCGAGCCCATTCGTACTCTCGTACGCGACCCAGGGATGGACGGCAACACGGGTGGTCGGCCTCGTGTCTGCCGTTGACGCCGAGGGCGTCATTCGGTGCGCGGGGGCTGCTGAGCCCCCCCGACAAGGAGACGGGCCGCTAGGCAGCACCGCGCAGGGGCGGTTGCGGTAGCAATCCTTAGCATATCTAAGGATATCCCGGGGCCGCTCCACATGCGCCGAAGAAGGCCACCGCGGGGTTTACGTTGGTATGTCGGTGTAGGATGTATATATGTGTTAGGGACTCGGCCCAGCGGTCACTCGGATTTACCATCTCTTCCGGGCGGCTTAACGTTGGGTCCTAAGACCGGTGAACCCAACACAACCGTTCCGCCTTCCCACGGGGCGGGGCGGTAGCAATAATTCGCTTTCCCCACGACAAAAAAAAATAAAAGGTTATACAACTAGGAAAAAACAACTTCGATGCCGAGGCTGACAGAAGAATTTGCTTGGGATCTGGGGGGCATTTGGAAAGTTGCGTCACATATTTACGTCAACAATATCGCAGTGCCTAAAGACAAAACTGTTCGACCAGTGCGTCCTGCCTGTTATGACGTACGGCGCAGAGACGTGGACTCTAACAAAGGGCTTAATCCACAACTTTAGGGTCTATCAACGAGCTATGGAGCGGGTTATGCTTGGTATCTCTCTGACGGATAAAATCCGGAATACGGAGATCCGTCAGAGGGGGTCGAAAGGTACTAGAGTGAAGACCACGTCTATCCAAGCGTAGTGTAGGCCGGCCTCGAGCCCGCTGGACCGACGACCTGAGAGACGTAGTTGGAAGCGGCTGGATGAGGAAGGCGGAGGACCGTCAAGGGTGGAGCCAACTTGGGAAGGCCTATGTCCAGCAGTGGACGAATTCAGGCTGATGACCTCCACCCATTCCTAAGAATAAAGATCTTCATACACGGACAGACGACATAGATGGACAACAAAAGGATCCTTTTTTACTTCTTATTCATAGAACGCTAAAACTCACTAATCCTACGATGCATAGTATTTCGAAAGTTTTATAAATTTTAATTCATGCCTTTAAATTAATCAGTTTTTATACTGGAAGTATTTTTGAAGGTGTTTTAAGATGTTAACGATAGATAAAAGATGTTTTTACTAATTTCATTGTAACATAGGTATGTTTGTACGAAAATTTTAATGCGGTCAACTGATATATTCCGGAAAGATTAAGAAAAAAGAGATAAAGATTAAGAAGAAGAAGAAATAGTTTTTTGATTACTAATCTATGTATTGGTCATTCTTTATTGCTATTATAAATTACCTACTTCCTATTACTTTTTGAACGCCCGTCATAAATCGTGCCTAATAATTAAACTTTGTTACTAAAATAATTAAATAATACCATATTATCTATGAATTACATTTGATTAAATTTAATGATGGCACAGATTTATTTTTGTTCAACGTAATAATCTGGACGTTTACAATCAATTTATTATTATTAGAATCATAGCTGTAAACGACAGTATGGCCAGGGTGTAAAGCTATTAAAATGTGAACAATGCCGCGTTATATAGGTAGATATAGAGTACAGATGCAGCAGTCTGTATGCATTTACATTTCACATACATCTACAGCACTCGCTGTATGGGAAGATACAAAATATTTTAAGCGGTGGCGGGTATCCTAATCGTTAAAAATAGAGAAATTTATTTTTAGAACTTTCCAAACGCAATAGAATTTAATTTAAAGTTTTTTAGAAAATATGTTTTTCTGACAAAAAATTATAACATATCGAGAAAGTTCAAATACATAATGTCAAGCAGGTGGTTACAACAAAGCAAATTTTTCATGAAAACGTTTTTCCATAGATACCACGAGTTTGGGAAAAACAATAAAATTAATAAGAATATATTCATACATTTTCTTTAAAAAAATCTCTAATCAACTCGCACTGCTCATGTCGACGATCTACCGAGATATACTTTATATTACAGAGTTAAACTCTTTATTACGACCATTTTTATAGTGAGAAACTCCTTTTTTTTTTAATAAGCATTACAATTTGACCGAAACAATTAGACGCATGTGAAATTTGATGTTTTGCGCATAAGTGACCCACTCGCTGGTTTGCCAAGCAGTAATCTCTGCTATAAAAAAAAAGATTTGTAAAAAAGGCTTCCTCCTGGTCATAAAGTGAAAAATGTGGGGTAAAAAGACATGTTTGCAATTTTCATATATCGAACCGCCTTAAGTCGGGCCCGGGTGAATAAAGTTTAAATTCATTATATTAAGATTGCACAGTTTTCATTCACATTCGACATAAAATGACAATTTTCTATTAGATTTGTGTTAGCCAAAATAGAACAGAACCCTGAACAGAATTTCTCAATATATTATATATAGAATACCTACTTACCTCCTAACACATCGACTGAGGTTACTTTTGAAAAGAACTTACTAGTCAAAAATAATTTTATAGCAGAGGCCTGCAATCGAACTAGTGGGTCACCTTATGCTAAGTGGCCACCGCGCATGAATATGTACAATACCTGAACAATCGTGGCCCCCTTTAAGGTATTAAAGAAAAGGGATGGCTTATAGATTGGGAAAGGGGATTCAGGCCACCGGATATCTCTCACCATACGAAACGCAACAGCAATGCAAAATTATTTCATGTCTGTTTTATGTGAGACAATGGTAACAACCCAGTTAACACGGTAGTTTACGAAACAGCCGACCAAGTTATGCTCATTTGGACTCAAAGAACTGTTCCGTGTACAATCAACTTCCACGCTAAATCTGCATAACACTTTTTTTGTTTGTAACAACCCTACATTTAAGCAGTACGCATGTCCCAATATGCTATGCTCTATTTTTTCTTTGGTAATAAAAATTGTATCTTAGAACAATGTATGTAAATGGCCCAATTGGTCTAATTGCAGCGTAACTACATGATTTATAAACCGAGATTCCTGATTTCGAAAGCCAGGTCAGGTAGATCTTTATACCTTTTTTCTAGTCGCAATCAATTATAAAACATTTCTGTAGCTATAATAAACCATCTATATCTAAAGATACATAATAGCAATGTAAATTTGCACGTCGATAAAAGTTATATTTTTACCGAATTTTCCAAACACGACTCTTTAAAACTGTTAATCCTTAATTAAATAAAATTTTATTTTATTCAAAATCTTAAATTTTAAAGCTTGTTTACAATAAGACATTATGCAAACCTTTCAGAAGTAAAAATATATTTATATACCGTAAAATGTATACAAAGTGTTACAAAAAGGTGTGGTCACATATTTAAGGGTCGTTAAATAGGTACACCTGACCTGAGTATATGTACCTGCTCTTATCTACACACCTTAAAATGTCACGCTAATTTTAATCACTCGTTTATTACAACCGATAAGATCCCTATAAATTAAGTGGACTGAGACAAAAGCTCAGCTGTAGGTATATAATTTAGTGGAGTCCAAAGTTGCAAGTCGAGTATCGACATGTTTCTCATTCGATGGGAAGAATATTCTTTATGTGCTAACAATGCAATCGGATTTAATACTACGGGTGTAAAATACTTAACTTCTACAATTTAAGTTGCTTAAACTGGACTACACCTTTCTGTAACACGTTGTATATACTGCCTAACTTATACATGTATAACGACGAATTTTTTTTGGCTGATAATAATATGAAAATATGAGATATACTTCAGTTGGCATGCACGCGTCATATAAAATTCGAAATGTTATTATGAGTGCAAGATCACTGGTACACTATTTATTTACCACTAAAATATCATTAAAATGCATAATAATATAGTTCTATTCACGAGGCAGCTGTTTAATACTATGTATGTGATTACTCTACGATTTTATAATCCTTATTCACGCTCTATGAAGTAGCCCGCGCAAGTGTTAACTGATTACGCTAATCTATAATGCTAATAATTTAACTCTTATATTTAATCTTTATTCACCTGAAATTGCTACTTCACAAAATGTAAATAAGACTGTCAACTGTATCTAATATTCGTTATCTGTTTAAGAAACTAATTTTCCACAAAAACCAACGCATACATTCCAATATCGAATTGTGTTAATAAATACAGCCGCCGCATCGTACTTATTTAATATTGGTAATTCTAAGTGCCCGCAAAAGCGTCACGTTCAAAATTAATTTCAGATCATATGAGTATTCCATCACTCATTATAGTCTAAGATCCCGCTGCAAGATTGGTGCGTTCATCAATTTTTTGTTTAAAACCAAATATTTATGTTTATTTATAATTAGGAGAATATATATTTACTAGGGTGCCTATCAAAATTTGGCCGCCATTATTTTTAATTAAATTATTTTTAATTTATTTTTGGTAAAAAATTTCGTTTATTTCATTTTTAAATAAAATAACGTCTACATCACGGTAATTAATATGAAGATTCTAAAAAATCACGGTTGCAGTTGCGCACCTGGCCGCACCTCTTTGCAGCCAGGGGTAAACAGGTATGATTTCGATAAATTTATACGTTTATAACGTATATTTATTAATTATATGTCAAATTGAAGCTAATTTTTTTCTATTATTTATCATATATGGTTGCTTAATTAAATCTGGCCGCAAATAAGGGTTACTGGCTGTTAAAGCTGATAAATATTTAAGGTAGAGTGAAAGAGAGTTAGCGCGTAACGTCATTTGTCAGACAAGGACAGCGGTTGCCGGCTGTGCGACGCTTTTAAGCCATTGCGCATGCGTCGAATGTTAGTGTTCTCAACTGAACAGATGCGACATTTTTAATCTAACATAAAAACCACGCTGTTTTGGAGTTCGTAATAAGCAACGTTTTATATTTACATTGTTGTTTTATTTGTGCATCTAAAAATTATTATATTAATTAACGTAAAATTTATGAAGAGAATTAAAGGTTTAGACTCGACGCACATTCCATCGTGCTGGAAATCTTTGAAACAAAAATTGCTGCGGACAATCTTTGTTAATTCGATGTGGTTAAATGCCACTGAACCAGACTGCATCAAATTCAGCCCAGAAAATAATGGCTGGCTGCTACTAGATGGTTTTTTAAAACCAACATGGCTCCTGGGAGACTCAACTCCAACGCAAGTTAATAGTGTGCTATGTGGATCCATGAACAAAGCTTCCAATAATGACGACGATTCTGATATTTGTAGCGATGAAAGTGATAGCTCCGATGATAATATAACTGAAAGCTCCGATGATGCAGATTTTTAAATAAGAGTTACGGAAATAAAAGATTTTTTTTTTTAATTTTTAATTTGCTTAAATGTTTAATTAATATGTAACAGACGATTAAATACTTGAATAAAATCTAATAAAATTTTCAAATAGTACTTTTGCAATAAAATTTTATTTTACTTAAGTCACCTTGGTTTTATTTTTTAAATCAATATTAAATATCGACATTCTAATTAGCAAATTGTCTAACTCCATTTTAGAGAATCTTCTATTTGTACGAAAAAAACAATTAGTTCAAAATTTATTATCATTTTAAAAAACCATTTAATAACATTAATATCTAATAGAGATATAATATTTAAGTTTGAATCATTTAAATAATTTGTAATTGGATTATTGCTACATCAAAATGTTAAAAAAATCACCCTCTAAAAAATTAGACAAATTGCTAATTAGACCGTCGATATATCAAATCAATATTAATTTTTTGTTGCAATTTTTAAATTTGTCATTTTGAAAAAAATTACATATTTTTTGGAGTATTTATTATAAGTCGTCTCTATTACTCCCCGGTGGTTGAGAACACTAACATTGCAACAACGCATGCACAATGGCTTAAAAGCGTCGCATAGCCGGCAATCGCTGTCTTCGTCTGACAAATGACGTTACGCGCTAACTCTCTTTCACTCTATCTTAAATATTTATCATCTTTAACAGCCAGTAACCCTTATTTGCGGCCAGATTTAATTAAGCAACCTTATATGAAAATTAATAGAAAAAAATTAGCTTCAATTTGACATATAATTAATAAATATACGTTATAAACGTATAAATTTATCGAAATCATACCTGTTTACACCTGGCTGCAAAGAGGTGCGGCCAGGTGCGCAACGGCAACCGTGATTTTTTAGAATCTTTATATTAATTACCGTGATGTAGACGTTATTTTATTTAAAAATGAAATAAACGAAATTTTTTACCAAAAATCAATTAAAAATAATTTAATTAAAAATAATGGCGGCCAAATTTTGATAGGCACCCTAGTAAATATATATTCTCCTAATTATAAATAAACATAAAAATTTGGTTTTAAACAAAAAATCGATGAACGCACCAATCCTGCAGCGGGATCTCGTACTATTAGTCATTACAGAGGCAACCAATTCTTAATAATAATACATAATATATTCAGTCGGCACATTTTAGAGTACAAAAATAGACTGTGAAATTACGATTACATATAATAATAAAGTTCACAAACATGTTTAAACAACACATATACCATACAATGTTTGTTGGTGTTAAATAAATCAATAGATAATAATCAGATCTTTACAAATGCACTTACTGTGCTGAACATTATAAACAGGAGGAATATTATATTTACTAACGTTTAAAAATTATATCTTTGTCTCATGGGCTCAGTCACTTGATGGTTACTTGAGTGGATCAAACATATTTACATTTACGTACATAGCTAAATATATCCTAATCCTAAAGTATAATCGTTAATTAAACAGTTTGACTGATATTATTGCGTTTCTCACTGAAAGTTCTTATTGGAAATGAAACTCTTATCTTTATACTAATTTTAGTCTAAGTAATTTAAATTTTATACAAGTTCATTGTCAATTCCCTATCGTAAAGGATCTAATAAACAAACATTGATACAAAAAATAAACAATCTAGCAAATCAGCTAACTTTATCAAGTACCTAGATAGTTTGACTTCTATATTTACATTTGTCTAAATTTTACAACAATTTTATTAATTGTTTACAGTGTAGGTATCTATCAACATAGGGTTTTAATATTTGTAATATTTGGCAGTAACAAAGATTATTCAACACTTTATTAAATATGTACCAAAAGCTCATATTAACATGTTAAATACACTAGGTATCGAGATTTTAATACGAACTGTATGATTGTGTTAAAAGAAATAATTAATAAAATATCTCATTGTACTTTAAAAAATCAGATCTAGTTTTCGTTCATAGATATACAAAGAATCCATCATCACTATCAGACTAAATAAAAAAGAATATACGAATGTCATAAAAAATAGAGAAGTGCACGTTAATAAAAAAATACTTTAAAACGTCAACGTTTTCAGCGTTGTTATACGTCGCAAAACAATCATTTATAATACTCGATTTTACTAAGCTAATCCTCTTTGTGTGATTTTACCATATTTTATAAAGTTGACAACACTCACAGGTACACATTGGGTGGATTATGCATCAAATAGTTATTTAAAAAATATCTTTAATATATTTTTATAATATATGTTTATAGATTAATTTACTATTCCTTGTGTAAATAATTCACTCATACGTGATACGCGTGTATCCGTCTTTTTTATTTGGTCTGATCCAATAAAATGGTATAAACGCGAAAAATGCAATAATGAATTTTAGCTAACTGCTAGTACGAGTACAGATACTACGATACAGGCTAAAGCTCACGCAAACATGTACTCTCTGATGACGTATAAAACTATTGGAGCAAGATATTGCTGTCATTATATTCTCCGTACACTGAGCAACATCTAACAGAGTTGCATGATTAATATTTTGCCAACCACTTTCAATACCGACACGTCAAGATACGAAATTCTTCCGGCGCAATACCCTCGACTTCAATTTAATAATAAACATATGAGAATTCAGTGTTTTATCCTATTAATTTTATTGTGATTACAAATTTATCATTTACTTTACTATTGTATATTTGAGATTTTATATACTTGTATACTTAAAATATGATTATTAGTTTTAATTACCACATAAAAGTGAATGCAAACATGGTCATACATACATAATACAAAGGACATGGTGGAACCTACGCGCGAATTTTGTACTGATACCTAATATTAAAATTTCGGTCATATGATAATCGAGTAGGTAGTTAAAAATTGCAACCTATTATTGGAGATATTTTTAGCGCATGTCGGCGTTTGGTCGCGTAAGCTTAGTGATAACATTTGCACATTCTTTTAACTGAAAATGCAAAAGTAGGTACTATCTTTACTTAAAATGCTTATTCGCGAAATTTTAATACTAGTAGAACAATTCTTGCGGAAAACTAAGTGCGTCTACAGGAAAATATTCTCTAGCAACCATTAGATTTTTTATGACAAATAATTTGGCATAATAGAAAATTTGGTAGTTGTCCATGAAAATCGTTATACTTTCATGTTATAATTATATTATTGTATCGCGATCGGAGAAAAAATTGGACATCGGAATTAAATAATAGTAACACGAAACTGCAGTCGTTATACATACTTCTTTTTAAATTTTATCGTCTATCAAGGACAACTCAAGCTTGAGCAAAATTTTTATTATGCCAATTCTTTCATAAAAAAACCTATACAAAAAATCCACACTACAGATTCAAGGTAATAATATAGGCCTATTTTTATTTAAACGTTATGTCATTATATACTCAATAGAGTAGGCAGAGATTATCATCAAATCAAGACATTTATCTTTTCTTAAGTTTTTTCATTGTTCTGTTCGTGTCAATTTATTCTACTCTTGTTAACTGCCGCACTGAGACGTCACTGATTGTACCTTAAGACGATTATTTTCACACTCTGAGCCAGTTATTGCGCTATGCTTATACTGATTACAGAAATAATATCACATGGACGTCTCTAAGAAATAAACGAATTCTAAGTAATGACAACTAAAGTTAATTGAATTCTCTAGGTAGTACCTACGTAAGTCCGTAATTAATCCGTGATTCGATTGACATAGGTTCTTTTCAAACTTTAAAACGTACCAATTTCGTAATCTCATCTCAGCCATTCACTCCATGCACGTAAATTATCTGAACATATTACATTAACTTGACTGCCTCGGTGGCGCAGTTGTAATGCGTATGCGTTACGATTGAGGCTAACGCTGAGGTTACGCTGAGGAAAGGCTCGCCTCCTATCACATCGTGGGACGGAGATACGTTCAGCGAAATGTGGGTGCTCTGCCTACCCCTTCGGGGATTACAGGCGTGAGTGTGTATGTATGTATGTATATATTACATTAAATCTCTCTCAGTACTTTATACCTTTAAATTGTAAATATAAATATTTAATAACACAATACTTACTTCACACTGTTCTTGCTTTTATGCCAGATACTCATAATCGAGCTGTAACTGTAACCGAACATAACGAATCCGTTAATAAAAAGTTTTGAACGAAAAATATAACCGTTTTTATTTACTCTTTTTTAGTAGAAGATTCATCAAAATCGGTGTATAAATGTCCAAGTTTTAGCTCTAAGGGGGTTACATCGGGGATGAAAGGCTAAAACTCCCTTAGGGGTATATTATTTCTCAAACTCAAATCCTACCATCACCGCAGTAAACCCTATCACATTCACGTTCACATTTGTCACAGTTATGCGTGAACATAAAAAAATATACGGAAGAGTTGAGAAAGGATCTTTTTCGTCACCTCGGACCTCAATTAGACAAACATCTGTAACTATGGAATGGCTGGACAGATTAAAGTAAATTGAAAAACAAAACGACGTTCAAATCAGTGTATTCGTTTAGGCGCTACGATGCTACCAACAGACAAATGGGTCACTTATACCGCCCCTCGTTTTTTTAAGGATTAAAAACCGATATAGGTCCACACCTTTAAATGTTCGTTAGGACATCGCCATAATTATACGTATTCTGTACTACTATTATGGTTCAAAAGATAAAGCTACACGATTGCTATGCCCATACGTTCGGATAAGAACTCGGATGCCATGTAGGTATAAATATGTTATAACCGTGATATTATTAGTGGAACTTTAAACGAACGGTGCGACCAACGTGCCTTGTTATCTCGGTTCGTTTCATGTATCACGTACAAACCTTATTCATGTGTATGATCGGATACGGTTACAGCTTCCACACTTCTCAAGGCTCTTATTTTTATCGTATAATTGTACTTTTATTCATCTTCTACCATACGAAACAGACATTGCTATATATATGTGTACGCATCAACACTTCCCTGTAAACGGACGGTCGTGCCTTTTTGTAAATCTTACGACTGATTAACTAATAATTATCATACTGCGTAACCTTATAGACTGCGCAAAGCAATTGAACGAAAAAGTATCCAATATCCAATTCGGAAAAAAAACGTATGTACGTACTACACGAATTTGTTAAATGCGCGAGTTGGTAATGCTGTTTTAACATTGACGAGCCCTACACCTATAATTTTACAACTACACAATAGCAAAGATACAGTAATAGGTACATGGAATACAACTGGCCAGTAAGTAAAGCGAATGATGTGTTTTATTTCAAATCATACATTTCCGAATGTGCTTCCATAAAGCGTGGAGTTATGATCCGTCCTGAATCAACAACGGGTGTGAGAAGATCTTCTGATGGAACTTGTATTCGAATTCTGTTGTCGGAAGGCATGTTAGTAGTACCGTTGCTGTTGTAGAAGCCGAGAGAGGATGGTTTATGATGTTCCTCATTGTACGTTTTATATTTACCCATCGTGGTGTTGATGGGATGGAGGTGCGAAGGGCTGGCACCGTGAGGGTTGTAAGGGACATGAATTCGGACCATATGGTCAGCATACACGTCGGAGAGCGGGGACGCCGAGGGGGGGTAGGGAGTCGCTCTAGGCGTAGAGTGTGTAGTCGATGGAGCTCTCTGTATGCTCACCCCACAAATACCAGATCTGTAATATACAATAAATAACACTTCAACAATAATTCGACTTATACCCATACTGCGCAACAATATGAGACATTGTAAGCATTTGAATTAATATTATTTACCTGTTTAATGAATGGCTAGAAATGCAAAGACTACAACATGATTCGCAATATCCTATTATTATAAGAAACTACCTAAATATATCTAAGAACCATAGCAGTTATAGTTTAGTGAATCATGAAAATATGTTGGCCGCAAAGTGAGAATATCCTATGGTCACCGATAACATAATACTTTACTAGTTCTCATTGGGTACTAGTTAAGTATTATATTATCTTAATATAATAATATGCACGAAAAATAAATAAGTCGATAAGGTAATAATATGCACAGACATAAGTATATGGCATCTAATAGATGCCATAGACATAAGTATATGGCATCTAATAGATGCCGTAAGTGCACCTACTTGGTGTATTAAAATAAAAATGTCCTGGGCAAAATCTTGGACATGCGCTAGGGACCCTCTAATTTAGTAGTCTATATTCGAAGTTAGATAGTACCGCAGTAAGAGGCACGAAAGCTCCCTTCGGCTTTCCATGCTCTAAAGTAAAAACTGTCTTCAAGTACGTTTCTAATTACTAAATTCTGCAACTGTTGTGATATAACAAGATACGAACAATGTAGCAAGTTTGATTTCATAATATCGATTGAAGTATTTGCGGCATCTATTCAGATATGTCTGTGGAAGCATGTCTTACCTCGCTCTGTTTGGATCGTATTAACGCTTCAGAATACACTCTATTTTTTGCTATTTCTTTATTTTTCAAGAACGATTAATTAGCTACGGATGTTGCCGATTTCAATGTATTGCCGAAGTTTGGGTATTAATTCCTTTCAGATGCTTCTCAAACGATTTTCTCCAAGCGAATCGATGGTACAAGGCCGAGCAACTCCCTCGGTCAAAATTCTAAAGTGGACTTTAATGTTCCTATACACTGTACATACTATTAAAGTAGATACTAGTTTAGGATATAATAAAAATATGCGACCGACCGCACCGCCAGAATTCCTGCTAAAATTCTCATCACCCGGCTAAAGTGAGGTAATCTCACGGACCACGGATAATATTATATATACATATATATATATATAGACTTCGTATGTGTAGTTCTTTCGCGTGTCGCGATTAAGCGCAACATGTAGCGTAAAGCGCCAACGTATACTATATAATCGATGCGCACCACGATGACATCAGTGTAGGTACGTGGTAAAAATTGGCACGGTTCTTTTCTATACAGATCGAGGTATCTGATATATCGATCATATTATCCGTGTTCTGTGGTCGGTTCACTGATATACGAGTTGAAAATGGCATTAGCCGTCCAGTCAGCTGGTACTTTGTGTCTAATTGAACCTTAAACATCCTACTTCGCACAAGTACCAATTTAAGCCAAGTTCTTGCTGTGCGGCCACCATAAATACCAAAAGCAATCATGATAATTTGTAGTATTATTGAATCTAGTATTTTTTTGCAAAAGCAATAATAGAAGCCACCGGCTTAAATAACGTGTTTTACTGGCTTAGTACTGGAATAATGAGAGCATTTGTATCGAGACTTCCATTTTCTCATCGAATGTGATAATGGGCGAGAGTTTTTACTCTTTTATTAGTTTCATACGTATGATTTTGAATAGTTTAAAATATTTTATTGTAAAAAATGCGTGGGGTGCTTTTTAAGATATTATCAAAATGATAAATCCTATCTCTCAGCAAAATATTTCTAACTATTGACACCATGCACCCCACGCTTTTTTATGTTTTGAGTAAGTCACATCTATAAACTCGTTCTATCTTTATTCCCGACAAACCCCTAAATACAGGAAAGTGATAGGCAATAATAGTTTTTATTACAGCGTATAGCTTGTATTCTCGATTAGCAGTATTTATAATATACTAGCTGTCCCGCGCGGTTTCACCAGCTACATCAGCGCCACCTACCGGATCCAATTGTGAATGTAAACCATCCAGGGCACCACCCAAACGCATACAAAAAATTTCATTCAAATCGGTCCAGCCGTTTAGGAGGAGTTCAGTCACATACACACGTACAGTAGAATTATATATAAAGATAAAAGCAAATGAGGGTTCGAGAAATATATTTCTTTCTTTTCGCCTGGCTCGAGTGATCTCTAGCATACATAGCAATATTACCTACGTAGCGCCGCGGGATTCCAACAAAGTCAGCCGGCCCGGACCCTGGGCAAACCGGGGCACCAGTTTCGGGCGGCATTTTTAGGGGGCGCCAAAATCATAATATAACATAAAAAAACTTGCTCCAAGAAAGCGCCTAGCATACGGAAGCCTGGTTGGGTCACCGTCTATTTGTAAGAAAAATGCGCCACGGGCCATTTGTGCATCATTCTTTTCTTTTAGTTTTTTAAGTAATTTATCTCAAACGCTGGAGGCGCGCCACTATCATCTTTCTGCCCCAGTTCGAAAAAATCGTAGATCTGGGGCTGAAAGTCAGTAACTTTAGTAGACTTAAGCAGCTAACAGCAAACACATCTTTTGGACGAAAAAATAGTTTATAGAAACAGTCACCCAGTCCAGCGTCCGGTAGAATGCCGGATACGACTACAAGCGCTCTTGTACGACTGGTTTTAAGAATGATACCAAACTAGGGCAAGGTAGCATCGATAGCCATCATAATTCTTTGGTATAGTAACAAGTATAGTAACTTACATCATTCGAAGACTGTTCACATAGGAAGGCTAATTATATTATTAGTAATAAATAGTATATAAGCGAGGCATCATACTCATCTACATCTACTGAAAATATCTCACCCATCTGACCCAGTGCCGTCGTCGCTGACATTGCTGTGAGTGTCGAGAGAATTATCAGGCGCGTGAGAGCGGCCGCTCGAGAAGACGCTCAAGTCTGCAGTACTCGTGACACTGGTGTCCGCGAGCGACCGCCGTGACCCGAGAGCAGACACAGAGTCGTCACAGCGCACGCCGCTCACGAGCCCACTGTGATCTGTCGTCACAAATACATCCTACATGTTCCTTTTTTCTATTTAGTCACCTTTGATAAACAATTTATCAACAAATAAACAGTATTATTAAGACACAACTATCCTCGAAGGACAAAAAAGAAATTATGTAAGTATGAAGCGAAATAATAAAATCGTGCAAGAATTCAATTTTCCAACTTACCTTGAATCCGGTTAAAAATACACAGTTTCAAGCTATTAGCTAAGAAAAATAATGAACTTGTGACTTTTAAAAATGCACATGCAATTTCAAATAAAAAATCTCTGCTCAAATTAAAAGCAACATGAATGCTTATTCTTTGTTTATTAGATACATTTAGTATTTCATTATGTACAAAAGGAGAATCTTCATGGTTTCCGTTTCTTTCTTATTCTGTCAGTAACTTTATTGTTTAAAAGATAACTTATAGGTTGAGTGTCGGGGTGACATGTGTAAACGTAATTAAAAATTGGTGATTCCAAACGGATATCCAAGGAAGCTTGGGAAGTGTGGAGTGGAAGGCCAATAGTATGCGAATCTGTGGGAGAAATAATTCAAAGTACTACACTAAATATATCATACTTTAAATTACTGATTGACGTTATAATTCTTGAGATAATATTAAATGGGATAGGAACATTGCTGAAGGGACAATATGTTAATTTAGTCTATTTCAGTGTATTGTTAAAAACCTACTGTATTTCGAAATTAAAGGTCTTATTAGTGAAAATGCACCGAATTATAATTATCGTAAAATGTGTGTTGTTCTGAAAAGTAAATAATTTTGAAGGTGACACGTTTAGTTGTAACTAAAAGCGGCATTGATAAGATAATGTGTGGTGTGGCTACGTGATCGCACATCACGCTTAATGTGATGTACAACACTACTGAAACATACCATATTTTACATTTTACATGTGTTTGTATGATTTAATTGATTCGTATCCATCATACCACCACGGGCGGCAGAACTAAAAACAACACCAAATAATTAATGTTGTCAACGTGGTTCAACCTAAAATAAAATAATAGCTACAAGCCATGAATATTTTAAGGTTAAGAATGATGTTCCGAAAGATTTCCAATCAATTTATTATTTCCAATTGCGACTGCCATTATTCAATCATTAGGGTAGTATGTATTTGAACACTTAAACACTAATAAATAAAAATACAAATACTACCGCTAAATTATAACAAAAAAGCAATAAAAGTAGATGAATGGGGGTGGGTTTATGTGACTAACAAATTACAATAATATCAAGGGAGTCATTGAGCAGAGATTCGTTTAAAGCTATTTATAAAAGAATATTATGTACTAGTAAAAATGAGATTTTATCAACTCGACTGAATATATAAAATGTGCATTTTCGTCATTATGAGCCCAATTCATGTGCTACCGATGAAATTATATAAATGTTAATAAATGGAAAATAGAAATAAGTACATTAATTTAATTGTCAACGTATGAAATTATTTTGTGATATGTATCACAATGTGAAAAGCTGATCTTTGCCTTAAAGCGAATTTGTCTTGAGATCCGAGGAGCTAAAGTAATAGATAATATTATTGTATGTGCAGAGTTGTGAGATAATCGCTAAGTTCGGTTAAACCTCCTCAAACCTTAAGAGGCAGCGTGTTAAATGCGAAACTGTGTTAACAATTGACATAAACCCACCGCCATGCCACCAGTAAACATGCTAGTGCACACTGCACAAACTATCAAAATTAGGTCATATTTATAAAACAAATTATAAATATAATAATTCTATTTGTTGGCATTATTTCATGAGTACAAACAAATTAAGAAACAGGTAGGTATTTGGGAATATTTCATATCGTTCTTCGACAGTTTTTAATCCGCCATATTTTAAGAAACTGCTTACAAGTTTCCTGAACCGTCGTTCTATAGTAATATTTAATATTATACATAATTTTTAATATTATAGCATATCATTACACTACCGCGATGTTGATATCTATCTACAATCCCTTTAATCGCTCTATTAATTAGGCATACGTTTCGGACAATTTTATTAGTTTCAGATTCCCGACACAAAGTTTCGGGGTGTCATTCCCATACTGCACCTAGTCATTGAACAAGTTGTTAATGTAAACCCCATAATAGCTATTGGCGAAATTATCCACGAACCTATAGTAAATTTTTAAAGGCCGTTAATGGCACCACCATCAACATCTTAACCATTATAGGAACCATCATTTAAATAGACACACTCGGCAAAGATAATAAATATATAATAGTTTTTTTTTTTATTAACCTGAATAACGAAACGATCACGTCGCTCGTTTGATGGTAAGCGCCACGCTTGCCCATAAACAGAAGCAACACTGCACAGAACTTTGAATTACAAAGCACTGCATGGCACTTCACTGCGTTCGTCACCCCGAGACATAAGATGTCAAGTTACATAAGTCCCAGTAATTTTACTGGTTTCAATGTCCCTTGAAACTGAAACACAACAATGCCTACACACTGCTGCCTGGCGGCAGGAATAGACAAAACAGTGGTACCGACCCAGACGGCGTCTTGCATACAAGGGACCTACCACCTAGTAAAAATTAATCGAACAGTTGTCATTATACTGTTAATTAATAAGCGTATCGTTAAATTGTTTTTATCTCGTTAACCAACTATGTTTGAGGACATGTATGGCGACCCTTACTTATTAAATTAAAAAGAATATATATAATAATTCAGTTTTACCGTTGAAAATTGGATAATTGTAAGTAACCGAAACTAAGGTTCGCCATTCGACAATGTTACATTCGTTAAATTAGAATTACCACAAATACGATATAAGCCAAAAAGATATAGGCAGAAATAGAAGAGTAAAGAAAAGATAAAAGAGAGAAAAAATTACATTCATACATAAATTCAATATATATTTATAAAAATTAATGTTTGCCATATAGTCCACATATTCCATACATCGGTTTGCGATTTAATGTTGGAGAGTTGTGTGCACGTCCGTGAAGGATTATGTGAAAAATTTAAAATGCTAGTATGTATCTGAATAGAAAATAAAAACGGTCCACATTTGGAGAAGAAATAGATAGGTTTACAATAATACATACATAAAAAAGCAAAGACGAATCGAAACAAAAAAGATACCATCCGAATAGACAACCTCCCGCTTTTTGGAGTTCGTTAAAAGGGGTATTGCAACGTAAGCCAGGCACTATAGTCTTTACTTTTAAGAGTACGCTAGCCGGTATTTTTTTCATACAAACGTTGTAGGATAATCACTCCACTAATTGACATCGGACGTCGAAAGTTAAGAATATTGTTTTTTTTTCTTTTTTATGGTATAGGCCAGCAAACGAGCATGTGGGTCACCTAATGGTAAGTGATCTCCACCACCCATGTACGCCCACAATACCAAAAGAATCATGGGTGCGTTGCCGACCTTAAAGGAAAGGGATAATTAACGGATTGGGAAGGTGAGGGGGTTTGGGCCTCCGGATATCTCACTCACCGTACGAATCGCAGCAGCAAGCTGCTACTTTACGCCGGTTTTCTGTGAGACAGTGGTAATGACCCGGACGAGCCGGCCCCTACATGCTGTAGACAAGTGTCTACAGCGTGGCTCTATCACTCAAGAATTTATCTCATAGTTATCAATTCGTGTATAAAACATAATTGTGAAATAATAAGTAATTTGAAAATTAGGAGCCTCGAAAAATCCGTAATCTATAAATCCAGATGTGTAAGATTATTTCTACTTTATCGACCCTTAAACCGCTCAATTTTGTTTGTAATAAGATTCAAAATGTAGTGGCGTGCCACGTAATTTTATACTTATTCAAAGACCTTTACAAGCAACACATGACAGTAAAGGCGTAAAGCGGCACGCCCTACCTATGAGCGCTTGGCAAGCTTGGCATGGTTTTGAATAAATAGTTTTTGCCGGCTATTTTTGTGTATTTTACGAAGCTGCGCGTATTTTAAGTACTGAACACTGCTTTCGTGTTGGTCTTATACATCTTCTGTTTTATTATGTACTGTACTAAGTAATAAGAGCTATGTGGTGCCCACAAAAAGAGAAAAATGCGTATAGAATCACGCATGCATGGTCAAAAGATGTGGCTTGGAGATCGCGCGTCTTTGTCAAATGCACATACTATATATTATTGTACGAAAACTGATCACAGCACTCTCAAAAAGAAAATGACCATGTTTTTTTTGTTTTTCGATGTTGTTGGTTTTTATTTTATGGTCGATAAAGTGACATCAAAATATAGTAAAATCCTACGAGAAACTATTTCAAAATAAAAAAAAAACAAAAATTACGTAATTTATGATTCGAAGCTATTTTATCATTCCGAAATGCAAAGTCAAAAAGTACGCTGCAGAAAAGTGAAAGAAAGTTGGCACCGCACGAAGTACTAACTCGCGACGCGTACGGCGTACCGCTACAGACGCACTTACTAACGTCTACGCTGCGTTACCATGGACGAGCCATTTTCTACGAAGCGTCTGTACTAATCCGCGATATCACGCACTGTGGGACGCAAAGCCGGCTGCTTTAGAAATACAAACGCCCCATATATCGCTCTCTCCCTCTGTCATTATATTCTGCATCACTCGCGGCTCGACTCCTGCCGCTCACATCTCACAGTTAGCGACCAGCAGTTCCACGAAGTTACTATAATCTACCACTAAATATACATTTATGGTCATTGATTAGTATGTAATATTAATGACTTGCGTCAATTTTGTCTTTGAATATTTTACGTTTATTTTAAAAATATCATTAATTTAAAATAATTACCGCACGCAACTATTTGGAGACTAACGTAGATTTAAATATATCATAGTGTTATAAGTAATAAAATTATCTGTTTAAATTTGCTTGTACTCATTAAACTACATAGGTACTATATTAACCATGATATTTCTTTGTTTGGAAAATATCTTGAACAGCACAAACAGTTATAACACTAAATTAGGAAACATAAATGCAAGTACATATCACACTTCTACTTTCAAATTAAAAGTAGATATTAATGGCTGTGGTTTCAATTCGCCTACAAATGATTTTTCACGTCCGCGACAGTGCAGTCACCACAGACCAACGATATGAAATAAACATCGCAATTTCTCTAATCTGCGTGAAACTACGAGTTTCACATTTTTGGTACCTAAATTCTTAAACGTTTAAGAGGTGTTTAGTGTTTAAACACATCATTGATTTTTAAGGGTTTTTAGGACACTCTGAGGCTTTATTCGTATGTTCAGATTAAGTCTTACTCGGAAACACCGAATGCAACCAGAATGACTAAACCAGATAACGCGTGCGTACTTCCTATCGGCACGCGAAGTACGTACCTATTTGCGACGTGTATTATATATCTTCGGTCTATGGCAGTCACGAAGCATGTATCCGTTTATTATCATTGTGCGCGTATCATGCCAATATTAAGATAATTTGATGTAAATCTACAGGACGAAATTACTGATATGCCGATCTCAACTGAGCGAATTTGCCGGTCATTTTGCAAGTACACATAGCCAATCGTTACGTAATACAGATATTAAAGCAAAATGCGAAGATAGAAACAGTGTGATCATGCTGTTCATATTTTCATTTTATTTACATAATACTAAGGTCGAGATATGGCAAATCACGATGGGAAGCTGTCTGACGCGGAACTGAATTTATAAACATTACTAGCGACAATTTGTGATATCTTGACCTTGCTAGAAAATGATCTCACACCAATTTCCACTTTCATTTGCACAAGCGTGTGCGAATTCAAACCGTTGAAACTTATAAATGTGTGAAGTGATTTGAGCCTAGACTTTCATCGGAGGTAGAATGCGAGGTAAACGGACTTGGCTCCAAATTACCTGATACGGTATCGCTCTGAGACACTCGCAATTCTTGTAATTCCACTGCTGCCTTTTCACGTCTGTACAGAAAGATAAATTAATTATTGACTTATATACGATAATAATACTTTCAAGGGACAGCTGCAGATAACGGATAATAATTATAAGATATATGATGTAACAAGGAGACCAATATGTAGCTTACTTTTGAAGGTAAAAACTAAATCTGGCTAGCATACTAGTATTGTGCTAGTATTAATAATAATAGTAAATAGACCTATTAGGTCCGCAGTTTTATATAATGACTAAAGTTTTTATATCTAATAAGTCACCTGAGTATCACGTTTGCTCTTGTTTGTTTCTCAGTTTCAGAAAAATTCTCAGCTCGCTGCCCAATTTTTGATTTTTTATCAGGTTCAACGAAAACGCCCAGCGCTCGTACAGGTAATTCGTTTGTAGGCGGAGGACCAGGGTAGTCGAGCTTCGCTCGTTTCAGCTCTTCCATTGACTTTTCCAAATGATAAATCACAATATCATCTTCATAACCAAAATCTTTATGTAACTTAACCTGAAAAACGAAAATACACGTTTTATTACATTTTGTTGTGAATTATGAGGTTTTGCCCGCGGCTCCGCCCGCGTAGCAGCCTTAAGTTAAACGGAAAAAAATATTTTATGTTCAATGAATTCCCCTGGCATATAGGTCCTGGTGGATCTATATCTATATATGGCAAACCTGAAGAAGCTTGATGATCTGTTTATGTATGATTTCCGCATGAAAAGAAAATTGATTTCAACTATGGGGCGTCCTAGATATTGATTTTGAAGTCAATCGGCCTTAAAACAAAAAAAACAATATTGCGTACATGTTTTACAATTCTTACATCGGATCTAGCAAACTCATATTCGCATTTATAATACTAATACGGAAATATGGATTAGATTAAAGTAATTATCAATAGCATACAATTTTAATGTCTATTGACTACACAATTAATACCTGGGGGGAATTATGGTCACAAATTACAATAAAATATAGCCTTTGTTAGTTATAGATGGTAAGTTTTCTAGTGGTATAATAATTTTTATAATCTGATCCGTACTTTATTTATTTATAAACATGGGACAACAAATAATTACAGAATTTGTCATAATTCGTAATATAAAATACAAACAAATAATAAATGTGTAACCCACACGTTATCCTCAGATTCTTATTTTAAGAACTATATGGGATGATAACTGAAAAGGTTGCGAACAGTTACTTATTTAAAAAAGATTCCTTAATATACAAAGTTTAATGTGGTGGGTTTGCCAGTGCCTTTCTTAATGCTTTTTAAAATTCATGCTTATTAACAAAAAAATCCACATCTAAAAATTGTTTATTATAAATATTGCATAATCTATGGATAAGCGCGCGAAGACCAGAGTTTGTACGAGATGACCCGATAGCAAACAACTGACCTGCACAACGTGACGTGACGTGACGTGACTGACGCGACCCCCCTTCGATATATGGTTCTTGAAACAATATAGCAGAAGAATTCATCTATTGAGTAAGGACATAACATTGAGTTTATTTAGAAGCAATTATATGGCAGCCGTCCGAAGTGATGTTCATAATGTAGCCTTTTAAGGAATCTTGCTTGCACCTTCTCACACTGATCTATATATTTTGTGTAATAAGGATCCCAGATAGCAAAAGCATATTCCAGTTGTGATCGGATAAGTGTAAAATATAGATATAAAAGGGAATCCTCCCTTTAAATAATATTTTTTTAATATTTAGAAGATCGCATTACACATCATTAAATCATCATTTGATATGGCTTATTTGAAGTTTTATCAGTATGTTGATCCAGATGCAGTTTGCTGTCTAAAAGGATTCCTAAATACCGCAAAGAAGTAATCTTATTTAAATTTTCACCACACGGAATAGTTATGTTATATTAAACGAACGTTTTTAGTGAAGCTTATGGAATTACATTTGATATACTCAGACAAAGTTTGTTCTTAAAACAATAAGCAGAAAAGTTATCTATGTCTTTTTGCAACAACGCGCAGTCATTTGCAATTCGTATAATTTTATAAATTTTGAGGTCATCGGCGTATATGAGGAAAAGTTCCAGTGAATACTATTCACATTGACTACAAAATCGATATCTGTGGGACCCCGTGATCACAAATCGCAAATAAATATAGCCTATCTTACTCAGGGATAGTGCAGCTTCCTATTAGTGAAAGATTTTTCAAATTGGTTACGATTCAAAGATTGCCCCTAACATAAAATAAATAGTTTCATACACAGTTCAATCCCTCTTTTGCAAGTAGAATCCCACACAAAAGCCCACGAAAAAAAACAGAAAGTTCTCAATTAAACGCGTAAAGGTAAGTATATATTTTTTTCGTATGTATAACCACGCATTTCACAATGAACCTTTTTTCAATCGAAAGGGTATGAGCTCAAGGTAATTTATGCCGCTCGGATATGCTTGCGTGCAGGCAAAATAATCATTTTTCATGTTGGAATAAACAATGATATCACAAAAATGGCTTTCTGAAAGTGTGCCCAGGTCGTATATATACTCCTTATAATAATTGGCTAGCATTATATTAGCTTGTATTCCGCAAGTGGTATATGTAACATTTTCGACATAGTCATCACCAAAATATTCACCGAATATTTGTCGATAGACACATCCTGACTTATTATTGAATCATATGTATCAATTTAGTTCCAGGTTAACCAATTACACTTTTAAATAGAACTTACCTGAATATAGTTGACAATAAGATCCATATCATTCAACTTCATTATAGCTTTCTTATGAAGCTTGAGTATTGTGTAAGCCATAGCAGTTATGACTCGCTCACCATCAAGTAGATATATGTCCCAAACTCTAAGACAGAGACTGAATGGTACTCTTTCCACAAAACAAACAAAGAACCATTTCAGAGAATATAGTATTGCATCTAAACCAAACTTATCGAAGTGGTGTTTTAATTTAGGCATAAATTTTGTGAGTATTTTATCATGATGTTCTAGGAACCTTGTCAACTTGGGAAAGCCTTCTATGAACAATCCGTGCATCGAATATTTTTTATCTGATAACAGTATCGCTAGTGCCCAAAAGGCATCCTCCTCATCCATGTACATTAAAAGTACCCCAGCTAATCCTGACATGCCTTGGCAGTACCCTACCTCGGAATTATAAATACTATATGCACATAGCACATTGAAAAGTGCACACTGTTTTTCTGAATACCTCTCCCTATAAAACTGATGTTCTCTGAACTGTCTGTTTACATCAGAGTCTATTTGCCGGACATCAGTTGACCATATCTTGCCCAATTTTAACATTTCTTGGTATTTCCCTGGATATTCCGATTTCATTCGGTTAACATCAAGCAATTTGCACCATGTTTTTATTCTAAGTGAATTTGGAATGCCTTTGTATATGCGCCGATGTAGTTTTTGCTTTGTCTCTGGTGTATCCCAGTGTGAAAGCATTTTAACCCATTTCTTTTCTCTTTCAACTTCGATATTGACTTTTTGCGGTGCCGTCTTCTGCGGCAGACGTTCATCGTGGATGAAGCCATATCTGTAATTAAATTTAAATCAAATGCATTTAAGTCCGTTTCACTGTTCGACGAGGAGCAAAATTCAATACGAAAAAAACGGTTAAAAATTATACCCGATTTCATTGATCTTTAGCTGAACCCAACTCCCAACAAACAAAAAAGGATGCGACAACTCAATGTAAAAATAGGCTAACGTCATCGCACTGTTTTGATATAATAAAATTACTAAGTATTTTGTTGGGTTTTAGAGGTCTCCCAAAGTTAGACATGGATCAGTAAAAAGGAGACATTATTTATTTGCTGCATTTTATTTTTCTGTATCGAATTGAAACAGATTTTTGAAAAAATATTTCTGTTGGGACTTGTGCCATGCTTAGTGTAGCTGTAACCGGCATGCAGTGGCAGCTTGCTGTTTCATTGTATATGGTAAGTGCGAGATCCGAAGTCCCACATTACCATCCCCTTTTCTCTTTTTTAAGGTTAGCAACACATCCATTATCATTCCAAATATTGTGGGTGTTCATGGGCAAATGGAGATCACTTAACATCTGGTGACCCACTTACTTGTTTGCCGGTTTCAGCTATAGAAATCAAAAACCAAAACATAACGCTGGTAACTTTAAAGATCTTTTCTGTTAACCCATATTTTTAACTAGTACAATTATCTAGACATGTACATTTCTTTGATATTTTGTTATTAGTTTATGAATATAAATAATATAAGAACTGTGATATATAGATAAAAAATTGATTGAATTAAGAAATATATTTATAATATGTTTTACTACAACTCGTTTTGCTACAGAAGAAATTTCAGAATTACAAACCACGGACATAGGTTACACATAAGGAAGAAAGCTAAAATATGTTTCTTTAATGAGTTAAACTTAATAACTTCAAACAAATTTCTTACAAAGAGGAATAACAATTCGCCTTGCAATTAACTATTCTAAATGATGGTAGCACAAAATATTTTTATAATGATTGCATTTGCATAAATCAATTCCAAATATGGTTGCAACTATACTTTGGTTAGCAAAAAAAACATGGACCTTTACAGAACCCTAAAAAAATGTGTCTTCCTGATTGTTTGTTACCATTGGTGACAAATGGGAAATAAAACCTCGAATGTAGCCAGTAGTGACATAATATAAGGAAGTACAAAGTCATAATAGTGTTATTTATGTTGTCACAAACTACCCTAACTAAAATACTGTGAAATGGGTGATAATAAAACTAAAATGACAGGATTTAACAAATTTTTATTCAATATGACTGTAGATTAACCCATTCAGGACACAGTAACTGGAATAAATTAAAAATCACTCAATTTAATGTTATTTTAGTTGGTGACAACAAAATCAACAATAAAATATATTTAATATAACACTTCAAAATATAAACCAATACTCAACCGCGACAGCAGATGAGTCAGTGTCAGACACATTCTACTCCAAGCATAAACTCCAAACATCCACCTTAAGTTTACTTTAGATGACAATAAGCTACCAACTAACAAATTAACATAAACTTAAAATCATTGACAGCTGTTATAAATCTACCTACATTTAAAAAAATCTCATATATGACCCTACATTACACCATGTTTAGAATCTAATCTCCTTACCTTTACAGATTTGTAAGCTGTATATCATACAACTAACTCTCCCAAGGGAGTATATAAAGATATAAATTAGAATACTACTTTAATTCCAAAGTTTATTTTTGTACAAGTCTTAGAGCCACTTTGTAATCAATGGATGAATTAATCAAATCAATGAATGGACAAGTGCAACCAGAATGTCACACATTGTGATTGTGGTGACCTCTAATTTACACCATATATTTGTTTTGTCAAGATGATAGTTCATAACTATATAACATCACGCTATAGGAGTGAAGCATTTACATGCAACCGTAATGGTCAGCTAATATTTACATATATTAAAAAAAATAACCATCATAATGAACAAGAAAAGATATGATAAAAGAACACAGACAAAGAAAAAAATATAAACCAGTATTTAAGCTCGCGTTAGCAACAATGCTATAATGGTAATAAAATAAAACAGTCAGGTACAATAATTTAAATAATCAGTTGCTCAGCACAATTAATATTTCATAGTATAAGCCATATCAACATAAAATACATTTAACCTTTACAATTTAGCATTAACTACAAAGTTATAAATTACCTACCTAAGTGTAGTATGTTTAATAATTAGTCTATCTTATAGTTTTTTTAGGTTTGGCAGGCAGAGAGAAACGGGAAGGGCTTGATATGACCTCACCTCTGGCAACTCTCATTACCCAACTGGAAATGTGTATATAAACTAATGTTTGTATAATCAGTAATTACACATTAACCATAACTTCTGAATAATAATTTGGGATGTACATTCGTTTGCACAGTTCCAACCTAACCTAATTATGTTGTCTTGTGAAAAGAGTAGCAATGTTATGATTTGAGATTATATCTATCTCAAGATTAATCTTTTTTTCTGTCAAGAGGTAACAAGGCCCAGTCCTAATCAGTTTAGTATCTAAAGCCCACAATAAAATTGCATTTCTATTGCAATATTGGATAATTAATGTCAATAATGATATTGGCTCCAATGTTCTTCAAACAGGAACACAACCATGCTGTTTAGCAACATAAAAAGACAAAGTAATAGTACATACCCAGCATATCACATATATCAGACCTACCACTCTCAATAAATATATTAAATTCCTTACACCATATGAATATGTAAAAAAGTAGATCTAAAAAAGTTTAAAAAAACCATATTGTAATTACTAATGTACTTGACATAAAATGCATGACGAATGAGAAAATAAGAACTTAAGTACCTAGATTTAATAAGGATAATACTGCAATCAGTGTAATTTAATGGTATGTACTGTGTACCAAAGGTACTGTACAAGTAACACAGAAATTACTGAATTTCGCTAAACTGAATTTAACTCGTATGTATTATTATGTGTGTATGCGTACCGATCAGTTTTGTGGTACTCCTCGAACTCAGGATCTTCCCACGGATCTATCTGTCCAACGAGGTTTTCACGCCCTCTTTCGTATCGCTGGAAGATACGCTCCCGCTCCTCAGAAGCCCGTGCCAACAGAGCCTCCTCATTCATAACACTGCCTGGTTGTACCACATACCTTCACGACCTACTCTACCAACCGACCTACTAACATAAAGACTTGTCCAAATCACACCTTGTATGAAACTAATAAATACATGAATACATAGACAACGGAAATAAACATCACGCCCTCGATTCTCTTCAATAATTAATTCTTGGACGCTTATTTAGTTAATATACGTGCTGTCATGTCAATTGCCCAAGGACTATCGGCCAACAGAATAAATTATTTCAATATAAAAAATTGCAAGCAACTATCAAGATTAACTACTTTAAAAAAATCTTATATTATTCTTTTATTTATTTAGTATCTTAAAGTGTAATTTGACTACAAATTAGAATCGGCAGACTTCACATTTCGAAATACGCTTTCTTTTTCATAGCATTTTAGTAAATGTATCTCTAAGTAGTCTGTGAGTAAATGCTAAAAAAAACGAAAGGCGTTCACGCCAAATAATAATTTATTCCTGTTGGCAATATTCTTTTCATGCTCCGTCTACATGCTTGGCCAATACTTCTCAATAAAACACATTCTGCGTGCTCACAACAGACTTCCTTTGATTTGTCTAGTAAAAAAAACAACAACACTCAATCGGAAATTCCGATGTGTTTGGTTTCGGGCGGCGGCAACCTCTCTACTTTTTTTATCCTACACAATCGAAATAAGATTACAAGAAACGTAACACAAGCAAAAAAAATACCCCTGCAAAACTCTGTGCAAGGGGGCCGGGCGGGGCTATAAAAGTCTGTGCAGTTCATTCATCAATTCATAAAAATTGATTCATGATCTCTAGATACACTTAATATCTCAAATTTTTTGCGCGGTGCAGAACGTCATATCTCGATTTAGAAAGGACAATGGGCAAAATGTCCCAAGTGTTGTAGCACTTTGAGTAATATTATCATTAGTTATTATCACACTCGCACCCGCTTGAACAGTTGTCGCCTCGGGCAGCAGAATTTCAATGTGTCTGGCAAGATGTAAAAACCATTAAAACTGTCCGGCTATTGAGGTAACATTTTTTATAGGTCCCCAAATAGCATAAGTAAAACCCAGCTTTTATACTACAACGAAAGTATAATTATAATTATTTATTAAAGTTTTGGGGTGCCTGGCAGGGGGTTGCAACCGTACTAAGTGTCCGGCAATGGATGACGTGATTTCTAATGTTATTCCGAAGACAATATAAAAAATTAAGCGATACCTATGCTTTAACGAATTTGAGGTAATATTTTATAGGTACACCTTTACTACCTGTTACCTGCCCAAGTAACCACAATCCCAACTCCATACTCGCTGATCGTTCGTACAGGCTGTGTTGCGGACAGGCTCTGAGAAATTTTCAGCTTTTATAAAATAACGAAGGCCCTTGCTCTATAACTAGGTAGACGCCAACGAAGAAGTGACATTAAAATTATGTTTGCCTTTTTCCGGTTTGTCTCTTAGAGTAACTATACGATAACTATAGTTTTGTTGTGTTTCTTAATCTACATTAACGCTTCGGTAGCGCTGCTTGCTCTAAACTAATTGTAGTTATGAGTAAGCGAGATGGTAACAGTGAGACGGCTGTTTGGGTTTGTATTAGTTTTCGTGCACAATAAATACTATTTTAGTAGAAAATGTAGATATAATAAAGAGATATTAAAGTTCCTGACCTTAAAATATATGCACGTAATTATTGGCAACGTTTTATGGGTCACAATGATCAAATTCTTGTTATTTATTAAAGGAAAACAGAGACCTTTATATTTACGGTATTTAATCTACAAAACCAAAACCATACAGACAAGAACCGAATCGCCAAAGCAACACAAAACAAATGACCCGATAAAAATATACATTCTCCTACACAAAACTTCGTTACACATAAAGACAGATCTACTCGCCTCATCACCTAAACAAATGGACCCATTTGGATGCGGGTTTTTTATGTTTGCAAGGTAATTTAATCGTGAGTGTTTTTAATTGTTTCCATGCTCATAATCTAATGGCCGTTCCCAATATTAATCTTCAATTTCACGATAGATAGCTATCGTCAAAAATCCGTATTGTTCTATCTACTGCTTGGAATCGTCCCTATTTTTTAGATATGCACGTCGGATACTATGATAGCAATAGATAGGCAGTTTATCTGGGCCCTCTTGTGCGTTATGTTCATACAAGCTGAGAAAGAGGAACTATTGTATAATTTATGTTAGAAAATATGAAGATATGATTTAGATTAGAAATATAAGTTTTAATTTAACATTTATCTATAATTCTTATTCTTTACCACTGTAAATGAAATAATAATAACGAGAAATACTTATGTTGCAAAACACAATGTAATAACGAAACGTTTTACTGTCAATACATTACGGCTCTGAATACAAGTCCTTTGAACAAAAATCCCAAGCGAATTTGGGGGATTTTACTGAAGTGGGGAATTATTTTGTTCGCATTAACAAATATTTATATGTCTCTTGCACTTAATTTAAATATCAAAACGGTGCATTATTTTTATTTATGGGAATTTTAGATTTTTGTTATATTTTCTTTTAGATTTTTACGTAATTTATTTAGTTTTTTGTATTGCAGTGCAAGTGCCATGTAAGCCTTGTATACTCATGTCTATTTCTTCAAAATGCGTTATTTATTTCGTTTTTTACAGCCGAGGATATCTGTTTATCGGTCAAAATCTGCCGATAAAGAAACAACTAAATAACTTTATCGACAGATAGCACATAAAAAATATTAGGACGCTTGAACTGTCATTTTCATAGTGTTGTATATCTGTAGTCAGCTATCAGTCCTCTCATCAGTAGACAGCAATGAAGAATAGGATTACCTATCATTAGTAAGTTTATTGGGACGGTAAAACGGAAAATAGATAAAATTTTCTATCGCCGGTATAGCAAAACTAAAGACAGACAGAATATAGGGAACGGCCATAAGCGTATATTACTATTTCCATGGCTATGAATAATAAAAAAAAGCTATGATTTATTTTTTGTTTGTTCTTTATGGAACCGGCTAAGATCAGAGACCATGCTGCCAAGTCATTAGTTTTAATGTTTTCTTATATTCCAAGAACGATGAAACGGGGGTGTGACCGATTTCAAGGTCTTGCTGGAGTTTTGGTGATAATTCCTTTCAGTTCAATGCTTCTTAGACGACTTTCTTCAAGCAAATCGAAAGCACAAGGTCGACAATACCCTTGATCAAATATCACCTAAATCCACTTATTTCAATGTTTCCATACACTATTCATCATCGTTAATGGTTATTGCACAAAACCACACCTTTTTTATACAACAAACACAACTTTAAACTAGTTTAAGAAATAATCAAAACAAGAGAGCCACCGCACTGTCAGAATTCCCGCCAAAACTCCAAAAGGCTACGAATAAATTATAAAAAAAAACTACTATTTGATTTACTACCACAGACTACTATGGAGATGCTACGCATCAGACAGGGCACTCCCTTAGAGCACGGCAGTAAGCTCACATAAAGATTATGACAGTTGTTTTTTTTTATTTTCAATGAGACTCTGACAAAGGCCACCTATAGATTCAGCCAATTATTATTTTTTAATTTTTAATGAGACTGGCAAAGGTCATTTATAGATTCAGCCAAAAAAAAAGTTTTTCGCAGGTCCGTCTCATAATATATATTTTTTAAATGTTTATATTTTAAACGCCTGTTTCACCACCTCTGAGTGCTATATTCCTCGAAGATTGTGAAACAAGTGCTTAATAACTTTTATTGATAGGAAAAATGAGAAAACAATTTGCTTTTTTGAACATATTTATTGTTGAACTTGTTTTTATTAAAATCCTTCATTTGTATAATTGGCAAACTTTTATTTCGAATGCGAATTACATTTGTGCCTTTCAAAATTTTAACAATTAGAATAAACCGATTAAATATCAAATTATCGCAAAGTTACATCTAAAAATAACACTAACACAGTATGTTACACAGTATGGCACTCTTAAAATTCAAACAAATACCTACTTCGATTTTATGGTTTTTAATTTTTCTATAATCATTCTAGTATGTTGATTGGTTTCTATGTAGTTTTTGATTCTAGAGTAGTATTCCAGAATTCTCATAAACGAGTAGGCCAATTTCTTAGCTTTTTTCATTCAATTCAAGAAATTTCTTTGCAAGAAATTCAAGTATTTATTGAATTACTTTCATAATTGGATTCCTTACAAGTCAAATTTGTTTTGCATTGCCGGAAATAATGTTTTATTTTTATTTTCTTGTAGAACCCACCCAGTAGTAAATGTGCACGAATGGACCTTGTCTTTCTAATTAGGCTGGTGTTTGAATATTTATTATTAATTAGTATCCAGAAATTCAGACGATTCAGTTGGACATTCATTCTCAATATCAATCGTATTTTGATATATTTTTATAAAATAACATTAAATAATGATTTTTAGTATTTGATCAAATTATTATCCCTAATATTATATACCCACACCTGTGTAAAATAATTTTCTATGGAATCTGAAAAGTGTGGGTGCATAATATTTAAATAGTGTCACACTCTCTGGCAACTTTTAAATGTTGTAAAATAATTACTTATAGAAGACACAGATTTACTTTTACCTCTACTATCATGAATTTAATAATCTTCAGTTTCAACATCGCTTCATCCAAAAATAGTTACAACTTGCAAAAGAGGTTCCATCTGCTTTTAGTGCTGGTTACATTTACAGAATGAAAGATCTGCAAGAAAAGTTAAACAGCAAAAGTAAATCAGTAATTTAAACAATTGTAGACTAGATCAGATGAATACCGCTTGTGCATGATATTTATCATATTGGTTACATTCATCAAAATATACCATAAATATTTCGACCACATTAAAATTAAAGTAGTAAGTATTATAATGTAACACCTAAAACAAATACTAATCACAAAAGCTTATTATACCAAAAAGGAAAAAGAAATATCAAAATATATAAGAAACAAAATATAAGAACAATGTATCAGAAATTATAGAGTAACTATAATTTTACTCTATCATAAATGGCCTTGTTCTCTCTCCTATGTTCTTATATTTTACCGTGCCTGACAGGACCCATGATGTACTGAATTCTATATCATTAACATCTTTGTAACATTGTAGTGAGCAATAAGCACTACGAATATTCATAAAATAATTGTTTTCTTTTTAATCAAACAATAAATAGAGATTTTTATCAGCATAGGTATAGGTATAAGTATGTACTTCTATTTGCAATTTTATTTATAAGCTTTCATTATTATTTATGGAACTTCTTGTTAATTTAAATAAGCACCCGAAAATGGAGATTCCTTGAACTTTAACTGTACTATGTCTGTTCATATCAACAATCATAAAGATGACTACTTACTGTTTTCATCAGGAATAATCATTGTGGTCCTGGGATTTAATATTGTTTGATATGCATCGCTACTTATACGATACTTTAGGCGTGTGAAATACTTTTGTCAAAATGATTTAGAAATTGCTTATGAAGACCTTGGATGCTCAGGGTTTGCAAAGATCCGAATTAATCAATCCAACCAAAGTTGGCACACTTATCACTGTTTAGAAATCTTTAAAAAGATGTCCTTTTGTCTGCTACAACAGTTTCCAGAAATTAGGAAGACAATATAGGAAATTGAATCAACGCAAAGCTCCAAAAACTTGGACGAGGCACGAGCCAACTTTCTTGAGTGCTTAAAACTCAGTACATATTGCAATCCTTTATATAGTTACAACAGGAACGCTAGGCTTTTACTATATTATCCTGGTAAAAACTCTAAAATGTTGCTATGCTGTTCTCCATTAGCACAATTTCATTACCACTTGTATTTAATCTTTCCATAAATGTATTTCCAGAATCAATTAAAAATATAATTATTCACAATGGTATGTGGCTAATTCCCACCATAAAGTGAAGAGAAATGCAAACGAATTGAAACTGGTAAGTTGTAAATGATAATACTGATCTCATTATAAAAAAGCTGATACAATTTTGGATTATTTTTTAAAAAACAAAGTTGTTTGCCTAATAAATAAAATCACCATTTAATGTTTAATTAAAAAGAAAACAATTCATTACTGAATATTAGTAGTGTAGATAGGAGAGAGAACGAGGTCATTTATGATAGAGTAAAAATGTAGTAATTCTATAATTTCTGAAATATTGTTCTTATATATTTTTATATTTGTTTTTCCTTTTTAGTATAATAAGCTTTTGTGATTAATACTTTAAAATTAATGTGGTCAAAATATTTATGATATATTTTGATGAACGTAACCAATATGATAAATATGATGCATAATCTACTGAACTAGTCTACAATTGTTTAATTTACTTTTGTTATTCATGCAGCTCTTCTATTCTGTAAATGTAACCAGCACTAAAAGTAGAGGAAACCTCTTTGGCAAGCCGTAACTATTTTGGGATGAAGCGATGTTGAAACTGAAGTTTATTAAATTCATGACGTAGAAGTAGACGTAAAAGGGGCCATCCATAAATTACATCACACGAATTTCATGATTTTTTGACCCCTTCCCCGTCCTTGTCACAGCTGGTCACATTTGTGAGACCCCCCCCCCCACCTAGTGTGATGTCACAATTATTTTTATGTTATTCTTTAGTAGGTATGTAGTTTAAATTTAGTGTTGTAATATTTAGATATAAAATATTATATTTTGAAATAATGTGATGTCACAAAATTTGCAACCCCTCCCCGCCCCTTGTCACACAATGTCACACTTCGTCGACCCCCTCCCTCCCCCTTAACGTGTGACGTAATTTATGGATGGCCCCAAAGTAAATGTGTCTTCTATATGTAATTGGTTTACAACATTTAAAAGTTGCGAGAGAGTGTGACAATATTTAAATATTATGCACCCACACTTTTCAGATTCCATAGAAAACTATTTTACACAGGTGTGGGCATAAATATTAGGGATAATAATTTGATCAGATACTAAAAAGGCTTATTTAATGTTATAAAAATATATCAAAATACGATTGATATTGAGAATGAATGTCCACCTGAATCGTCTGAATCGTCTGAATCTCTGAATACTAATTAATAATAAATATTCAAACACCAGCCTAATTAGAAAGACAAGGTCCATTTATGCACATTTACTACTGGGTGGGTCCTACAGGAAAATAAAAATAAAACATTATTTCCGGCAATGCAAAACAATTTTGACTTGTAAGGAATCCAATTATGAAAGTAATTCAATAAATACTTGAATTTCTTGCAAAGAAATTTCTTGAATTGAATGAAAAAAGCTAAGAAATTACCTACTCGTTTATGAGAATTCTGGAATACCACTCTAGAATCAAAAACTACATAGAAACCAATCAACATACTAGAATTATTATAGAAAAATTATAAACCATAAAATCGAAGTAGGTATTTGTTTGAATTTTAAGAGTGCCATACTGTGTAACATGCTATGTTAGTGTTATTTTTAGATGTATCTTTGCGATAACTTGAAATTTAATTGGTTTATCGTAATTATTAAAATTTTGAAATGCACAAATGTAATTCGCATTCGAAATAAAAGTTTGCCAATTATACAAATGAAGGATTTTAATAAAAATAAAACAAGATTGAAAAATAAATATATTGAAAAAAGCAAATTGTTTTCTCATTTTTCCTATCAATAAAAGTTGTCATGAATCACCTATTTCACAATCTTCGAGGAATATAGCACTCAGAGGTGGTGACAGGCGTTTAAAATATAAACATTTTAAAAATATATATTATAAAAGGACCTGCGAAAAAAAATATTTTTTGGCTGAATCTACACACGACCTTTGTCAGTCTCAATAAAATTTAAAAAAAAAATGGATGAATCTATACGTGGACTTTGTAAAAAAATAACTGTCATATCCTATATGTGAGCTTACTGGCGTGCTTTAAGGGAGTGCCCTGTCTGATGCGTAGCATCTCTATAGTAGTCAGTGCATACTTCAGTCTTCAATATAAATAAACTTTGTTTCTGAATTCGCTCATTTCATAACACGTACAGCTAAGGTGATATAGTAATTAAAAGTCTATATCTATTTGTAATTATATTTTACGCTTACACGTGAACACCTCTAAAGATGAACCCTATAAATCAGGTGAGGAATTCCTTTTTTTATTTTAAGTATTGTAATTGTACGCTATTCAATGTATATTGGAAGTGAAAATAAATATTCTGTAAGTATTTTATATTTAGTATTCATCTATATTTCATAACAACCAATATAGTTGTCAGTCATATAATTATCGCTATTCCCTTTGTAGTATATTGCCTCTACGGTAATGTTACGGTACATGGCAAAGTCCAAAGTTCAGGTAAAAGTACATCGAGTAAATATGATGATTATCGTTTAATTTGAAGATTACTGAGTAAATACTCAATTTTATTCATGTATTGTTTCGTTATTTTATAGCTATGTATTTGAATAGAGGTAATATAAACCAACAAACTATACCTGAAACTGGAAAATATTATAAAGATATCTTGCCTAACTTTCATTACTTTACATATACTAATCTATTTTCGTATCAGACAGTAAGTTACTTATATATAAATGTGTAAATAAGATGATTACCATAAGTATCAACATATTTATATTATTGCAAGCCAGATTAGAGTCCCCATCTCAAGGGACATTAAGACACTCAGTGCCACAATAATAATATTATTTAGACAAATCAGTAAATACTTATACATTCATATCACAATTTTTATATGAATATAAAGCATCACCTAGTCTCAACAATGAGGCACTAACTTAACTTTTTTAAATCCTACTATTTATAAAAGATGGCCCTTAGGCTATAGATGGCCTTAGCCACATCATGGAATAAATGAACTTATTAGTATACTGTTTTTTTTTTGTAAGGGATAAAAAAGTTAGACACAAGTTAAATCCAACTGAAAAATATTATAAATATTAAAAATATTAAGCTTAATATAAAACCTGAGTCAGTAGTACTATAGTAATACAGTCTAAACTATAGTTTAAAGTCCAATGATTGATACCATTGATTCACTCAAATTTAATTTTAACCTCCTCCTTGTGTTGATTCCCCAAAGCTGGGGGTTGTGACCCATCAAGGAACCAACTTCTTGCGTACAATGTTGTGCCACCAGCTCCTGCTTTCAGCGATATGGACCATTTATATGTTTAGTTTTAGGTGCACACATAAATGAAGAAATTTAAGGTTATTTCACCCTGATTCCTTCTTGGAATTTACATGGAACCACCACTGAATTAAACCCTATTTTATTTTATTTTATTTTATTTTATTTTATTATTAATTAGAAAAGAATTAAAGAATTAAACCCTATCCAATACAAAAAGAATCATCACATCTAAATCGGTCTACATTTGGTGGAGTTATGCTCCTGCATAAACAAAAACATAAATTACAAATAATTGAGACCTTCATTGTTTTTTTGTGTCAGTTAAAAATACACTTTTCACAATTATATAATGTACTAGCTGTTGCCCATGGCTCCACCCGCTTGAATGTCTTTTTCTGGTATAAAAAGTAATCATGTTCTAATTCTCATCACTCCTATGTGCCAAATTTTATCCAAATCTGTCCAACCATTCAGGCTTGGTTGATCTATAAATATCTAACCATTCACATTAATATTATAATATAAAACTTATATATGAATCCGCCAAAAATACGGCTCCACTTACTTACCATAGCTGGACACTGTTAATCAAATAGTTAACTTCGTTAAATCCGCTACAAAAAAAGTTAGCTTCGTTAAACGTTAAAGCGTTTCATTTCGGAAGAATTACCGCAAGTTAACGTTAATCGTTAATCTGTTAATATGTGTAAAATTGCATTTTTATATTGTTGCGATAGTGAACTAATAAAATCTGTTGGTTTCTGGTAGGTTCTGGAAGTTAACAGGTTAAGAACAAAACAAAATACTTGTATAATTCAAATGTGTGATTTAATCATCGGGCATAAGGTGCATATTCCCCTTCATAATCATTAACATGTTGAAGTTCTCGTCTGAAAGCGAGGCTCGTTTTGGTGTTAAAATATCTTTACCCGTGGAAAACAGACGTTCAACTGCAGCGCTTGAGGGTATAGCAGTATTGTATTTAATGAAAAAATTTATGAATATCTGTTCCCGGAGGAATGCAGCATTGTTGAACGAGTCTTTTGATTTCATGTCCAGCCACATTTTAACGAGACTTTACTTTTTAAAGAGTTGGAGCTCTTTGGTTATTCTATAGGCTGAGTGACAAAATTGAAAAAGTCTTCCTCGTCATCATCATTGTTACTCACATTGCTCCCTCGGCCACTTAAACTATCTCTGTCCTTCCAATTTTCCGCTGCTTCTTGTCGTAAGGCATCTTCTACCTTTTCTTCCATGCACTTTTTTACTGCATCCACTCTACTATTGTCATACGTTTCCAGCCATATCAACCGAAACTTTGGGTGAAATGCCGCGGCAAGTTGGCACTGTTCATCATTCAGGAGTGGTCCAAACCCTTTAATAATGCATTGGCTAAAGCTGTGCAATTTACTAGGCCCTTAGATTTAATATTTTTTAATTTATAGACAGTTGCTTTTCGCGCCGCGCTGCGGTGCTGTGCGGTAAATAGTAGGCATTGGATTAACGATTAACGGACTTCTGCATATTAACGGAAGTTAACGTGTCCGTTAACATTTTTAGAAGTTAGCTTAAAAGTTCGTTAATTAACGATTAACGGATTAACGAGTTAATGCCCAGCTATGTTACTTACACATGCAAATGTAATATCACATGTTACACTCATACACGCAACAAAAATTAATGAATGTTCTAAATCAACTTTATTTCATAAAAGTTAATGTCAAAATATTAAATTTCTAGGTCAAGATATGACATTCTGCACCGCACAAAAATTTTGACGTAGTGTCAACTAGAGATCATGAATAATTTTATAAATTGATGAATGAACAAGCTGCCCAGATTTTTATAGCCCCGCCCCTTTGCACAGAGTTTTGTAGCAGCCATTTTTTGTTTGAGTTACGTTTCTTGTCATCTTATTTCGATGGTATAAATAGATAAATGTTGTGATCATAATATTGTCATATTGATCATATCATAAAGTAGTTGAATATTTCATGAAATGGTCGCATTTAATGAGATATTACACTGTTTGTAATATTGAGCCGGATACTTCTACAACAAACGCTTATAACTTGGAAGTTAAGTTAGCTTGATCCTTTGCCAGCCTTTGCTCAAAAAAAGTACCAGCTGCAAGCAGGCATTGAGTTTGCTATTGAGTGTAGCATAAAAGTTTATAGTTTTTAATGACCTATGTCCAAATGGCCATCCTATCAGCATTATCTTATCACCAAGTGTGATAAGTATTAATACCTAGCAAGCATGATGCATAATTCAGGAGACCTAGAACACTAGAACACAATATTCAACAACGAATAGCAGCAGTAGCATGGCTTAAGTGGCCCGAAGTTACAGGGGTTACTTGTGGCAAAAAGATGCCAGTTAAACTAAAAGGGCATATTTATAAGGCTATATAATAAGGCTTGTCCTCATGGACGGCAGTGAGATTTAGAAATTAAAAAAATAATAAACAGAACAAAGATATTATCCTTAACCAGGTAACTTAAAAAATTAACATACTTTAAAAAAATATTTACATCAGAAGGCCAATTCTCGTAATTTTAAATGTTCAAAATATCATTCCGATCTAGTCTCAGCGTCAAGAACGTTGCTAATGGCATTCTCTTAAACCAATATATATAATGCTACTGCTAATGCTAGGTGCATTTGACGTTGATTATTGGTTTAAGAGAATGCCATTTGCAACTTTCTTGACGCTGAGACTAGATCGGAATGATATTTTGAACATTTAAAATTACCAGAATTGGCCTCCTGATTTTATGTGTGTATCGAAGAAGCCGGGGCCGCGGCACGTTTGATGTACGTGGACGCCGCAACATGCTACCTCGCTCTGGCTCCAAATCATCGCTCTTGCAGAGATAAACAATCGAAATACGGTTTATAAACAATAAATAAATTCAAATTAAAAAAATATATGATTATTTTTATAGTGCAATTTTCGTATGTGAGTTTTTTCATTACATTTGAATATAGATTCTAATACTCGTATCACATTTAAAACGCCCAACAGGGATTTTGTTACATATTGTATTGGTAAAAAGCCTGACACAAAATTAGTTATTTTTATTATTTGTTTTTTTGAGTCAGTTTTATTTTTATTAATAAGTTTTAATTTTACTATTATTTTTAGTGTAAGAATCCAAAATTGGTGCATTTAAATGACGAAGTTATAATATTTCATCTAAATTTACAGAGTTGTAATTTCATTTTATTCATATACTAACTTTTGCTCGCGGATCCGCCCGCATGAATCGACTTTTCCGAAATAAAACGTAGCCTATAACCGTCTCCATGGTCCCATCAATCTCTACATCAAAATTCATTAAAATCGGTTCAGTGATTTAGGCGTGAAAGCGTAACAAACAAATAAGTAGTTTTTTTTTTTTTATAAAAAGTATCCATGTTGCTTCTTATACCTCCAAGAATATGTGTACAAGTTTTCATGATGATCGGTTAAGTAGTTTTCGCGTGAAAGCGTAACAAACTTATAGTCACATTTATAATATTAATATGATGTATATTTGTTGTTTGCACATATAAAAATTACTTATGTAATTTGAAGTTACTAGTGGCGTTGCCCATGTTTTTCCACAAAACATAAAATAAAAAAAACTTAAAGTCCGACGAATATGAGACGTATCTTACTTTCTTCCCCACATTATTCTGCATCGATTGGTATCGGTCTAGACCCCATACCCCCAGCGGTTTCGGAGGAGATAGCGTGACAAGCTTTTGGCAGCGGCGGCGGCGCCAGTTTCTTTTTTTTAGAATAGAGAGATTCTCTGCTCGCTAATCTGGACAGATAGAGATATTGCTATTTTTTAATAAACGAATGTACATTTGAAATTCAAGAAACGAAGCAATTTTCATAAAATCACAACATTTGGTTTCACATCGTATGTGTAACCACATTGCCCATTAAAGTATGGAGTAATGAAGTAATTTCTTTTGGATACTGAAAAGATATATAAAAATATATTTTATTCATTATCAAAATGAAATAAGACCTACCAACATAACACAATAATCACCAATGAAAATACCCGCCAATAACCACTGACACTTGGTACACAACTCGCGTGCGTTCGTACTAGTTCGTCCGTTGTCGGTGGCTGATAAAAAACTACGACTGATTTTTGGCCGAAGCCGAAGGTTCGGTCGGACACAACTTCTGGAGCCACTGATATTGCTTCGTTTATGTTATGTAATACAGGAGAGTAGAGTGACCATGCAACGAAATTCGAAAAATTATTACTGGCTTTCAATATAATATGGTATAATGAAAATTGCAAATGAGGAATTCTAATAATATTAATATTCAAAATGCACGGTTTTTATGGCATAATAAAACGAAATTGTTGTAGAAACTTTGGATGAAATTAAAGTTTGCCTTTGGCATTTTTCATTTATTGTCACAGTTCTAAGCTAACCTGCCAGTTTAAATAATAAATAAGTTCACCTGATGATACATGTGCCCATAAACAGATATAATTTTGAATTACAAAGCACCACATGAACTCCATTTGCCACCCCATGAGATGACATAAGTTGATAAGTCTCATTATGCTCAGTAATTTCACTAGCTTCAGTATCCTTCAAACCAAAACAACAGTGCTAACGCACTAATGCTTGGCGGCAGAAATAAACAAAGCAGTGGTACCAACCTAGACGGCCACCGTCACGTATACTAGGGACTTACCAATTTATAAAGCCTATATTTGTATGGGCACCCACATTAATGATATGTTCAAACGTAGATGAACAAATCGCTAAACGTTAACTTAGACAACCACACCTGTTACACTCTGTTGAGTAACGGACGAGGCTGCCGTTGGTTCCCGTTGCGGCTCAGACAGCCATCATCGGTGACAATCGAAAGGGATTTATTTTGTAGTTTATTGTTATGAGTGGTGTTGTTGCTATTGTTCATGGACAGGCATAGCGTTTACCATCAGGCGAGTGACCTGCTATCTCGTAGTTCTTCAGTAGTATACAAGGTGTTGTAACACAGTTGGTGGATGGACGGAAGCAGATCCATAGAGGATCTCATTACCTATTGATTAAACTTCATGTATGTAGGCAGTAGGCACTTGAAAATGTGTAGTTCAACAGTTGTTGGGATTGTTATAACATTTTAACCAAAAATGACTTTTGGCATAAACTTCGCTAATGCAGCTAAACTATTAGGTGGCTCTAATAGTTTAGCTCATCGTGATTTTTTTCCTCAAATAGTATGCATAGTGGGACTTTCGAACCACTTGAAGTAAATACTTTGTAGAATGCGAAATAAAAATAATTTACAAAAAAAATTGATCATCGTATTTTTCCCTGAAATTTCATTAAATTGGTCCATTGGCTTGCTGAGGCAGCCAATCAATAAGTTCTATTCTTGATATTTATTGTGGACTCCTTTTCTCTGGATTTAGCGCTTAAAATATCGGGCCATTGTACGTGAATTTAATGGCCTCTAGATTTTCACTGTTTTTTTTCTAATACCTATCTGGAGAACTAATCCTCCAAAATTCATTAGCTTAGTAGCGAGGCATTTTTAAAAAAATGTACTCGTATGGATCGAAACCAAACGATGATGAAAACTACTAAAATTCACTGTAACATAAGTAAAAACAGTTGAAGTTTATTCGAAAACTGGATTTTTATTAAAATTTCATAAAATTTGCGATCCTCTATCGTCCTGCTTTCTTTAATCGTGTTAATTTTTGTATTTAAAAAAAGTATAGACGTATTAATAATTTACCGTTCAATTGCAGATTTTCCGTGCAACACGCCCAGTTTATAGGAGGCTGTCTACAACAGCACCTGTCGCCGCTGCTAAACCAATTCCACCAACCGGATTTTGCTTTGGTATGAAATCTCTAAATACTAGATGTCTGGCTCACTCTTGTATGGAAAAAATTATATTTACCTTTCGATATACCTGCTTGTCTGTCTGTCTAATCTTTTTACGACTAAACTACTGGACCGATTTTGATGATATTTCTATGAAGAAAGTTTGAACCCCAAGGACGGACATAGGCCTACCTATACCTTTTGTCTAAAAAAACACCTGCCAGTGAGGCAATTCTCACTTCCCTCGAAATAATCTCGGAATCGAATCAGCGATTCTCTACTGTAAAATTTCGAATGTCAAAGTAATTTTCTCAAATCTTGTATTCTCAGCTACAATCGAAATAAAATGCGTAAAAATCTCTATTCGAAGGAGCAAAATGTTGCCATTATAAAACATAAACAGCGCGCGACGCGTTCCGTGCAACGTAAGTAATGCGATTTTTAATCGCATGCGATAGTTTACCATGAACAATATACTGATAAATATATTTAGATGTATAACGTATTACAACAAGTGTAGTATACGTGTATTTTTATTATTATAACATAAATAATGAGATAATCATTATGAGAAGATTTTAAAATAAGTTTTTAAATTGCCAATTCCCAAGATTTGCAGTAATGGAACGTAACATGGACATCAAAGTTTAAGCGGGAAACCTAGTCTATCTAAGTTTAGATTTCATGTTAATCTCGTTATGAGTATTTTGCTCTCAAAATTAATACAATCCAAAAAAAAACTACCCAAGTACCCAGCAGAAGCATTTTCTTCCAAATGGTGGAAGCGGATCTACATCTGCGAAGTGTAAAATTTTCACCAATATTTTCCAAGCGTGACGATGAAAAAGATGAATAAATTTCAGAAAAATTAAATGCCCTGACTGGCCTGGGTTGGCGTAAAGTAAATAAAATACAGACCAAATTAGGTACTATGAAGCCCAAAATCCCGCTCACCTTACCAATCCCTCAATTATCCCATTACTAGGTATTATGGGTGTACATGGACGGTGAAAATCACTTAATATCAGGTGACCCACTAGCTCGTTTGCTTGCCTATGCTATAAAAAATCTGTTTATTTAAATATTATTCCAATTAATTAGATATTATTCTAATTTGTTGCACTTGTTAGAAAAATATATAGAGTTATATTATATATAAAAGTAGTCAGGATTTAGAGTATATTAAATACTTTCACTGCTATAAAATCCATCAGTCATTTGTAACCATCTAATTTACTGCGACATTTTAACTTCTCTAAGCAAGTAAACACGTAGGTAAAACTTGGGTAAAACAGGAAATAAAACATAGAACATAAAGTTAATATATTTTGATAAACTACCACCACTTCGGAAATAAATAGGCCTATAATAAATACATCTTTAATTATTTGTTAAATTGCCATATTCACTTTTCCCGACACACTCGTACCACAAGCTTAGTCACAAGCAATTGCAATCATCAACAAATATCAAACACGCAAACAAGCTAGCTTCCTTTAGCATATTTATTGTTTGTAATACCTATACTTATGCACTCACGCCTATATTCCCCGAAGGGGTAGGCAGAAGTACACCTCTGTACCTCTAATTATGTGGACAACCCACATGAATACTACCTAATGTACTGGTTGCAACCAGTACACCCACATTTCGCCGAGATTCTTTCCGTCCCATTCTGTAATAAGGGGCGAGTTGTTTGTAATATTTACTTTGTTTATCCATTTTCAGACATAGTATGATCGTAAAGCGAATGTAAAAAGAAAATTGTAATTTATAAAGTAAATTAAATATTTTGACAGTGGACATTGTCATTTGTATTCGACATTTACGATTCGAACGCTCTCTACCATTCATTCAAGTATGTCTATCAGCAACCTACGAGATATTTCGAGCCCGAGATTCCCAGAATAGCTCAACGTGAATTTCATTCGAAAAAAGTTCGAATCCGAGATTTTTCTCGAATTCGAATTGCGCGAGAATTGCCTCACAGGTGTGAAATAGGGGATGAAAGTTTGTATGGAGGCTCTGGGGGTGAATCAAGGGCTCGAATGTTTTGTAGAGAAAGAATATTACAAATTTTGCTGTTTCTTTCAAAACGTAAATGAGCACTTAGAAGAGATTTTTTGACCATTCATCCCATAAAGATGTAAAATTGGGGATGAAAGTTTGTATGCGCATTTTTCTCAACAAATCGACATGGGTGTCATTTTCGAGGTTTCTTGGGGTGCTGATTACGATTTTCAAATCGAAGATGGCGGACATTAAAATGCTTCAATAATAAGCTATCGTCATTGAATATTAAAGAAATACTATAACAAAAGGTATTTTTTGCAATTTTGAAACGAGAAGGCGTGCTCTGGCATGTAAGCCGGGATAACGCCAGACAGAAAGAAAGATTTCTTGGGCTAGCCAGTCGTGCGAATTTATCATTGCGCAAAATCAACCTGCGTCAGGTGATTTAATAATCTCGACGATGATTATAATACCGGGCTTGACACGATGTTGACATTAAACAAAGAAACTAAAATGACAAATTTAAACCACAAAATTTCAAGGCTTTAAATAATTGTACTACCTATATTCTTTATCTATCAGCTATTGTAATGAAGGCATAAGATATTAATTACATACCTACAAAGACTTCAATACTATAGACTTTGAATACCTATGAAAATATGAAACGCCAACCTTAGAGCGTGGTGTCACTGTTGCAAGGCTACTACTTACTACTTTTTTGAGTGGTAGAGCCACGCTGTAGACACTTTAGTCTTTTGAATGGGCCGGCTCGTCCGGGTCGTTACCACTGTCTCACAGAAAACCAACGTAAAGTAGCAGCTTGGTGCTGCGTTTCATATTGTGAGTGAGATATCCGGAGGTCCAAATCCCCCTACCCTTCCCAACCCCTTAATTATCCCTTTCCTTTAAGGTCGGCAACGTGCCACATAACGCAGGAGTTTGACAGTTGACAGACAGGGAGCAGAAGCGAGTGTTCTACTTAAGTAAGCGAGATGATAATATTTAGTTACGGCGAATTGACCGTAATTTTGTACTGCAATTACTAGTAATTGCCACTACATATATTTTTGTAAATTAATAAAAATCAATTCAAAATTAATGTTAACGTGACAAATTAATGTTGGATTATCTGGCAAAAATTTGCCGTCATCAACGGTAATCAAATAAATTATAATAAATTTCTTTAACAAATTGCAACTATTTATTTTTAGATCCCTTTTTATAATGTTTTTGTTGATATGAACACGTTTTCTTTTGTCGCTCTAGTTAAAAAATAATTGAATTAATCATTATTTCCATAAACACCGAGTAGGTACCGCTCGCTTACGAGTTTTTGTATCTATGCTGTTCCGAATTTAGCACGGAGTGGGAGTGTGGACCAGTCATATTAGACATGGATTGAAGGGAGAATATTCAGTTACCATGTGTTAACCTGATCTGTAATTTTCTACTTTTCAGAACTAAACGATGAACAAAGGGCTCTACAGGACCTTGCTCGCAAATTCACTAAAGAGGAAATTGTGCCTAATGCGGCTCATTACGACAAAACTGGGGAATATCCATGGCCCATTGTTAAGAAAGCATGGGAAGTCGGTCTAATGAATGGACATGTTCCAGAACATTGCGGTAATGTTATTTTTGCTACTATATAATTCAACTACTATAAAATAACTACAGTTAAAGCTTCTTATTAATTGTTCCATAATATATTTTTCTCAGTATCCACTGATTGGAAGATTGTGGTCACTTCTTGTATTCGCTGCTATAAATGTGTCCGCAAATCCAAAACTAACGATAGCTACCTATTACCTACATATTGTATTTTAAGAATAAAATTATGTAATTATTATGTGAAGGATTTATAAATGAGCTTTTTTATTTATGCGGCGGCGACCTATGAAAGTAGTGCTGTTTTAAATGCCAATTTGTTAATGTCACAGCTGATTATTATTAATCCGAATCGAAAACCGCGGTATAACAATAAAAAACACTCAATTCTTTACACAGTTGTTATAGTTTTATTTCTAAATTAGTGTCAAATTTCCGGAATTATTCCCTACGAATAAGGATCTTTGACATTTGACTTTTAATATTAACATATTAAAAGTCAAATGGATTATATGGCATAAATCATAAAAATATTAAAGGCGGTAATGAATTAAATGTGTTTGATTCTTGTCTTATAACAGAAGAAATTGCGTACGGATGTACTGGTGTAAAAGCTGCTATTCTTACCTCTGATGTAGATATAAGTTGACTTATTATTATTTACTGAGATTTATGGCGGAGATGACCTGGCTTATTTGGCTTACACATGTTATAATTTTATTGATTAACTTAGTAAAGCCCCTAAAAAATAATTTCACAGGGGGCATGGGTCTAGGAGTATTCGATACTAGTATAATTTGTGAGGAGGTATCGTACGGATGTTCTGGTATGATGGCGGCTATAACAATCACAGATGTTGGTGTGAGCACATTTACCAATATATTTGTGTGAATCTGTAAGGGTAAAATATAAGCATGAAAGGTCTGAAGAAAATATTTAAATTAAATATTTTGTTTGGTTGCAGATTTTCCTCTCATTTTATTTTTTAATTCTTGGGTAACTAACGTATTTTTTTCTTCTTTCCTTTTTTCTTACCCTTTAATTATTTAAATGTTAGTTGTAAAAAGTTTAGATGCTTTAAATAAAAATATATAGCATAGGTCTACAATCTACATGTATGTATGTAGTACATATTATCTTATATATAAAATTGTCGTGTCACAATGTTCGTTCCCATACTCCTCCGAAACGGCTGGACCGGTATGAAATTTTGTGGACATATCGGGTAGGTCTGAGAATCGGGCAACATCTATTTTTCATCCCCCTAAATGTTGAGGTTGGTCCACCCCAATTTTAATTTTTTAGACAAAAATTAATGTTTTTATTTTTTTATGATACAGCATTAAAAATACACACAACCCTAAATTTTCAACCCTCTACGATCAACCCCTATTTTTTAATAGCGACATTAGTATTTTTGTCAAGCGCGTTTCTCACCGGGGGCGCCTACTAGGCTACTTTCCTGGAAATAGGCATTCACGCGGGCAACAGCTAGTTTAAGATAAAATCACATTTTATAACTGTCATATTAATAGCGGTGGTTGTTCATTTATTTTAGATGTCGCGCATTTTTTATTTACAATGTTTATTTATTGTTATATAGTAGGAACGGTCGTGTGTTCCAATGAAAATATTAACGGCCGGCAACTTATCGACAATCCTTTTGGTATTATAGGTGTCAAAAGACGGCGGTGATCACTTACCATCAGGGGAGCCACCTGCTCGTCGGATTCCTCTTTCATAAAAGTTTTTCTTTGTTTACATAGCAAATTTTATAAGCGCAGCCAGGCATATATTCGAATAGACTTCCATGAATTGGCTACGCAATACTCGTGCAACACGTTGTGCAAAGTCGCTCAACAGAACGCTCATGTTGATTATAGCAGGATCACACGGTTCGATTATAATTGATCAAGTAGGTAATAAATCTCATACGATTTGAACCGTCTGCAAAGACTCAATATGATTGACCAACAATATCCATATAGAAGTGTGAATCCGCTATTATACGTGTTGCCAATATTACGAAACATGACAAGCAATACGTGTTGCGCGTCAAATGCTGCCTAGTGAATGCGTTTTATATTGTATAATATAATGTATGTATATACTAAATTAAAAAGATATTTCAGGCGGCATGGGGAACTTTGGAATTTTCGAAGAATGTATTGTCGCTGAGGAATTTGCATTCGGGTGCACGGGTATAACAACGGCCGTGGGAGGTTCGGGGCTAGGAGTGAGTCAATTACTTTTTACAAATATTTACTAAAACTAAATCCCGTTAAAAGCCAAAGTAATTGTGCATGCAAATGTCAATCATATGATCATCACCATCACGTTGGATTAGTACCTACACATTATGTCTAGACTCCCATTGATATATTAACATATTATGACAACTATTGGTATTACATATTAATGCGTTTTGGTGATTTAACGAGACATGATTTCAATTCTTTAAAAAAAAATATACATATAGTTTTACATATACTTATAACTATACTAGAGTTACTGCCTCGGTTACGCGGTTGTAATACCTACGTAAGCGTTACGGATGACGCTGAGGTCTCGGGTTCGATCCCCGGGTCGGGTTAAAGTGATTTGTGTTTTTCTATTACGCAATATCATCCCGAAGTATTGAATTGTGCCCCGTATGGCGATAGGCTAGCCCCCTATCACATCATGGGATGGAGATACGCTCGGCTAAATGTGGGTGTACTAGTTACACCTCTGCCTACCCCGTCGAGGATTACAGGCATGAGCGCGTATGTTTGTACATATACTTTTGATTATAGATGAAACCGATAGTGGTTTAGCCGGATACAGAATATTCGGCCAGCCTCTACATCGCGCCGGCTATTCGATCCAACAGCCGTAAATGTACAGCAAGTCCTAATACAGTACTTCCAAATGTAAATTTCCTGTATGCGGTCTGGTTCAGCATAATCGATTAGTTTGACTCTTATCCAGCTACGTATTACTTATACACGTCTGTAATATATTCTATCTCACTTCCTAATGCAATTAATGGGACATTTTAGGAATATGTATGCATTGTCCTCCTCAGTGAGATCCACGGCGCGTTTCACATACTTTTCCCTACTTATTTTCATGATTACCATTTACCGTATCTCTCTTTCTCTCTACAACAGTCCACGCTCCCCTTTTTTTTCCTGTCATCCACTATTCCCTTGTTAACCCCGACGTTATCGCCGTGTCTTTGCCTACCAGCCAGTGGTTGTTCCTAAGTTCTCGGGTAGTTAATATTTTTCGCTTCATCTTATTGGTGACTTACCTTCTGTGTTTTAACCTGTGATAAGCGCCTTTTTATATTCCCACATGATCAAACAAGTTTCTTATTTTATTTTTAAATGAGAACGGAAATCATTTACTGATCAGGTAGAAATATACAAAACAAGTTAGCACAAAAATACAAAAAGAGAAACATACCAGAAATCGCATCAACATAATAATAATATGTGTACATAACATACATAGCATCCATCGATAGCATCATCAATAAACTGGACAATTACAAAAAACCATAATACATACGTACTCACGCCTGTACTCCCCGAAGAGGTACGCAAAGGTGTAACCAGTACACTCATATTTCGCCGAGCGTATGTCCGTCCCATGATGTGATAAGGGGCGAGCCTATTCCCATACCGGGCACAATTCCAAATTCGGGCCTGGTTCTGAGCATGTCGTGATAGAACAACCCAATATCACCTTTACCCGACCCGGGGATCGAAACAGAGATCTCAGCGTCAGCCTCAGTAGTAACGCATACACATAATAACTGCGCCACCGAGGCAGTCCAAAATTATAATAAAAAAATAAATGTTCATGTAACTCAACATGCCCACTATCATGTTACACACAACTGCTTGATGCATGTTACCTCAAAGCGAATAGTGTTCGATTTTGCTATTTAATTAATTAAATATGATGTGGCCTTTCTAGCGATGCATTATGCTTGGTGTGTATGGTGAAATGGTTAATTAATTTACAGACTACAACAGGTAACAAGGAAAGATAATTTATTATTTGATCCCAAAACCAGTAGGAAATCAGATTTAAATCATCCACTTCAAATTTTCCAATCATTCTAAAGGGTTAAAAAGTTTTCAAGCTCTTAGTTATTTTTTTTTTCACATTTATCATCTTTTAAAGTCAAAGAGCGCGTTCAGAATTTTAGACTGAATTTTAGTTTTAAAATACTTTCCAGTACGGCTGAGGGTTCTGCAATGTATTACTATTTAGTTTGATATTGGTCCGAAGAAATTACTGACTTCTGTCTTTCGAGGCTATCATCAGCATGATAGTTTATATGTAATTGGTACATACTCGTATGACAACACCCCTCCGCGCCTATCCACTGTTTATAAAAAATGTGTGTGTCGTGTTTAAAATCAGTATCAGTAATTACTGTCAGTCAATTTAATATCTATTAATTAAATTACACTCGTTCAAGAAGCAGGGAGTGGAGAACCAGTGTTCAATGTTCCAAAAACCTTCTTTGCATACAAGCATATTCCACGCTCTAGATTTGTATGCGCTTGCGAAATGTGGAGCCATTTGTAGATTTCAAATGTTGTAATTTCTTATCGAATAACATGTCCTTGTAACGTTTACATGTATATAAAAAATTGTTTTTATCGTTTTTGTCTTCTAATATATAAAATTCTCGTGTCACAATGTTCATTCCCATACTCCTCTGAAACGGCTCGACCGATTTTTATGAAATTTTATATGCATATTCAGTAGGTCTGAGAATCGGCTACTATCTATTTTTCATCCCCCTAAATCTTAAGGGTGGTCCACCCCTAAATTTATTTTCTTATTTTTTAGTAAAAAAAATTTGTTTGTATTTTTTTATGATACAGCATTAAAAATACATACAACCCTAAATTTTCAACCCTCTACGACCTACCCCTATTTTTTAATAGCGATATTAGTATTTTTGTCAAGCGCTTTTCTCACACCGATCGCGATGACGGGACTCGCTTGATGCGACTAGACTACTTTAATCCTGGAAATAGGCATTCACGCGGGCGGAGCCGCTGGCAACAGCTAGTTTTTTTATAACATTTACATATCACCCACACGTAAAACACACACAATTTATCTATGTAATAAAGTATGATATTATTGTTTAATGTTATTTAAAACACATTTATCAAATTAAATATTTATACATGAATAATCAATACAATTATTGTATTGTGAGAATATACAAATTTTGCACAATTTTTCAGCAAACTCCCGTCCTTATCGCCGGTAATGAGCAACAACAAAAGAAATACTTGGGGCGTTTACTTGAAGAACCTCTTGTGGCTGTAAGTTCAAAATAATTTGTATTTTTACTTCTAACGATATGGTATAAAATCTTAACCACCAGATACCGAAGATGCCCAATTTAAGAAGCAGTAGTTTGATATAGGCTCTTCCATGTACGTGAAAATTTCAATCCTAAATCGAGTTTAACTCAGTAATGGCCGATTTCAATAAACACTCTTGGTTTGATTCTTCAGATCGATCCGGAAAATCGACCAATCAGACTAAGTAATTTTTACGTGTGACTTTTAAAGTGTATTCTTATTGGCTCATTTGCGGGATCGGTCGGGAGACTCAATACTAGATCGTTTATTGAAATTGGGCGTAAACCAGTTTAAGAAACGTCAAATCATATGAAAATTTAACATAAGTAAATAAGTGATTTCTTAGGTTTACGCGAATATTACACATTGAAATAAAACTAGTTTATACGGATTTTATCGCAGTTTAATTTTTATTTTAGTCCCGACGTTTCGAAAGCTTTTCAGCCTTCGTGGTTACGGGAGAGACTGAGGTGTAGGTCGTCTCGAAAAGTTAATGTTACATTGGCTACCTTCATTTTAAAATTATACATTTATTTTTTAATTATTTAAATAAGTTAGTTGACACTAGTCCGATCTACGCAGAAGAGCTCACGGTGGTCCTGAGGTCTGGCAGTTGGTCTTTTGGGTTCCTATTTAATTAAATGTACAATTGGATCCCAGGCTTGTGCAAGCTTCCAACCATCTTCTCTATTGAAATTTGGGTGTTTCTTAATTTCAATAGCCTCGCGAATCATCCTAGGTAGGAATCGGTGTTCTTAGGCAAGGATTTGTGGTTTGTCAAATCTAAGGTAATGTTTGGAGCCTTCGTCTGAATGTTTAGCAACTGCAGACAGACCACGAAGGCTGAAAACCTTTCGAAACGTCGGGAATTAAATCACGAGATTTAATTTTTATTTTAGTCCCGACGTTTCGAAAGGTTTTCAGCCTTATAAATCCGTATAAACTAGTTTTATTTCAATAAGTAAATAAGTTTTGTGGTAAATCTCGATTTAGGATCGTCGTGCAAGTCGGCCTAAGTATTTAATGTTTATTAAGACATTGTGAAACATAGTCAATATAAGAGTATTGTTACGCGGTTATGACATTAAGTATGTTGTTCAATGAAAAACTATTTCTAAGTTCCCGATATTTTAATCATACTGTAAGTTTAATTACCTATGTAAGACGCCAGCCAGGCCTGAAGACGCGACGCTTCGTTGCACGCGTCGAGACCAAATACAACATTTTGAGATCGGCACCTAGTGAGGTAAAAAGCAGTGATAGCTCAGCGGGGAGTGGTATGGACTGTCGAGACGAAAGTCGCAGGTTCGAAACCAGCCCCAAGTGCATACACCTCTGACTTTTCTAAGTAATGTGTGTATTAATAGTTAATTATCAATTGCTTTAACGGTGAAGGAAACATCGTGAGGAAACCTGCATACCTGAGAAGTTCTTCATAAGAATTTCGAAGGTATGTGAAGTCTGCCAACCCGTATTAGGCCAGCGTGGTGGACTAAGGCCTAACCCCTTTCAGTCAGTAGAGAAGGCCCGTGCCCAGCAGTGGGATGTATATAATACAAGGCTGGTATTATTATTTTATTATTACCTAGTGAGGGCTCTAAATTCAACATAACTAATCCACTAGAATAAATCGTTGTTTGTCCCCCACACTCATTAAAATTAATGGCATTACCACAAGGAAAAAATATCTTTACCTAACGATGTGCAGTGGTACACAATACAAAGTTGTTTATATGTATTGAAAGGATTCAAGGCCTCAACTCAGTAAAACTACACAATATCACTACAAATAACGGTTTATTATCGCTTTTCAAGAGACGTCTTGCCTCAACGACTGCGCACTATCGAATGCCACTCACAATGCAGTCAACAAAGAAGTGAAGTTGTTAACCTCAGTGTTGCCAACAAAATAAATGTCTTGTCGATATTTACATCGATATGATTTAAAATATCGATACACATTATAAAAGCATCTAAATTGTCATTATGTAAATGTAGTTTTTATAATGTACCAATTAGCTTTAATATACTTGTATTTTGATGGCACAATGCTTGTATGATGCTTACAGCTCGGCCATCCTCAATTTCGTGAGTCCTCTCACAGAAAAAATATAATGAATAAGCAAAGAAAAATAATAATTATAACAAATGTAAAGCATATAGGTAAATATGATCTACAGTCAAATTCAAGTTCTATTTAAAAGTCATTTCACATTTATACAGTCTACTATGATCTGCGACTATCTATACTTCAGCACTGATCGCTCATAGCCCATGAAGGTGTACTCCAACACAGTGAAACCAAACATGGTCTGCCATGATCTACGACCATCTATGCTTCAATACTAATCGCTCATAGCCTGCATATTTTCGACTATAATCTGCCATGATCTGCGGTCAATTGAATTTACCGCTCATAGCTCAAGTTACAATCAAATTAACTACATATTCTGGCATAGTCTGCTATGATCTACGATTAACTATAATTAAGCACTAGTCGCTCATGGCCCATGAAGGTTCAGTCAAAATCATCTCTAACCAGCACAGTCTGCCATGATCTACGACTATCTATGCTATTACTAATCGCTCATAGCCTATGCTCAAAAATACCACTTTAAAATATATACATTTATATATCCATATTTTTATTATACTCAAATCACTTTCATATACAAAATTTACTTACATGTACATATTTCAAACAATATGACTTTAATCATTTATGTCCAAATGCGTATTGTTATCTATCGTATCGTTTCTTACATTTTGCTCTGCTTCTTCCGAATCATCAATACTACTATCGCTTTCACTGGCCTCAGTCGAAATGTTCTTAAACACTAACCAAGGGTGCATCTTATCCAAAGCAACTACATTCTCATATTTTTTATTACTTTTCCTAGTTAAGGGGGTATCTTCAATTAAATATCTATCATTATCTAATATCTTAACTATACGATATGGGCCATGAAACTTTGGTACAAGTTTCTTTGACTGACCTACATGTGCTTTATCATAAATAATTCTTTGCACCCTAACAAGATCGCCGACATTATATTTTGTACCTGGTTTTCTATGTTTATCAAATCTTCCTTTTGAAATAAGCTGTTGATTTTCTATGCGACCCTTAGTTTCTTCTCTTAATTTAACTAAATCATCACCAACTACCCGATTAGTAGCCTCAATTATAACATCATTTAAAATGTTTTCCGACGAATTAACTAACCTACACCCAAATAACAATTCGGATGGACTCTTGCCCGTAGCTTTATTTACAGTAGTGTTTAATCCCAACTGTATGTCACCTACATATTCGTCCCATTGATTATCGTTTTTCCCATGACACTTTGTGCCTAGCGCATCTAAAATGGTTCTGTTAAAACGTTCCACCTGTCCATTTGCTCTGGGAGTGGCCACGGCATTGAGTATATGCTTAATACCTAAATTATTCACAAATGATTTGAATTTCCCACTAGTGAAGCATGTGCCGCGGTCAGTTATCAATCGTGATGGTGTGCCAAAAAAACTAAAATGTCCCTTAAAAATCCTAATAGCCGTAGCACTTTTAGTATCCCTTACCGGCTGAATATTAATAAATTTCGTAAATGAATCTATGATTGCCAACATATATGTATTTCCTTTCCTAGAACGAATAAAAGGACCTAAGTGATCGGCGTGCAGAGTGTGGAATGGTATTTCCAGTTTAGGAATAGGATGCATCATTCCCTCCTTACAACCACTAGGGCCTTTATGATGAGCACATTCTAAACAAGCAGAAACGTACTTCTTAGTAAAACGGCGCATTTTTGAGAACCACAATATGGCCTTTAAACGACTTAAAGTTTTTTTTTTCAAAACCGAAATGCCCAACATCATCGTGGTTCATCTTTAATACCTGCCACCTTACCGCGCGTGGAACTACCCATCTAATCCCATTCTCAACTATCCTATATACATAACCTCCCTTTAACTGATAATTTTTATAAATATCTGCTACTCTTTTAGTTTCCGAATCCATCAGAATATCTTTTATTCTCTTTATCTCATCATCATTACCTTGTACAGTGGAAATCCAGTCTTTTAAATCTAAATTTAGAACATCTAATATTGGACAATCTTCATCACCGGGTACGGGTTCAGTTACAGGTGCGCGACTAAGCGCATCTACATGCCCCATACGACTACCTGCTCTAAATTCGATTTCACAATCATACTCTTGGAATTGTATCCACCATCGAGAAATTCGTGGTATGAGATCTCTTTTAGTTAAAGTAGTCCGCAGTGCATTAAAATCTGTAACAATTTTGAATTTAAGACCCAAGAGATATACTCTAAATCGTTTAAGGGAAGCAATAACTGCCAACGTTTCCAATTCAAAAGAGTGTAGTTTGTGTTCCTCAGTTGTAGTTTTTCTGCTATAATAAGCAACGGCTCTTAGAATCCCGTCAGGATGTCTTTGCATCAATATACCTGCAACCCCTAAAATGCAGGCATCTGTATGAAGTTCAGTCTCTAACGTAGTATCATAAAGTGCCAAAATCGGTCTTTCTGCAAGTTTTTGTTTGAGTAGTTCGAAAGCAGTAATTTGATCAGTACCCCATTTCCAATCAAAATTTGATCTCAACAAATCCGTCAAAGGCCGTGCGATTAAAGCAAAACCCTTTACAAATCGCCTAAAAAAACTAGCCAAACCTATGAACCTTCTGATATCATGTGCGTTACGGGGTTCAGGAAAATTAGATATAGAAATTGTCTTACGAGATCCTGGTCTAATTCCTTGACTGTTAACTTGGAATCCCAAAAAATCTATCTCTTTATAGAAAAAATGACATTTACTTATTTTTAAAGTTAATCCTGCATCTAATAAAAGTTTTAATACATGTTCTAATCTAAAAAGACCCTCTTGATAAGACTTTGCCGGGATCAAAATATCATCCATAAAGATTAGAGCAAAGTCTACTTTCGATTTAGGTAATATTTTGTTCATTGCTCTTTGAAAGACTGACGGAGCATTAGCCAATCCAAACGGCATACGTCTGAATTGGTATTGCCCGTCAGGTGTAACAAATGCAGTCTTATCCTAAAGAGGTTATTAACTCTGACAAAAGTTTTACAGTGTCGTTGGTAATACTAGACTCACATACCTGTTGCTGCGGCACAGGCGATCTTAAATCACCCTTATCACTCATGCAATCATTTCGGCTGTACCTCCGTTCTTCTCGCTGTCTGCTCAGCCGGCTGCGACTACGTCGACTCCTGTTCCGACTGTGACTCTTGTGTGAACGTCTGCTCCGATGCTCACTGTAACGATTGTGCCGGTGCTCACGAGAACGGCTACTATGGTGGCTGCGTGATCTGCCGCTCCGGTGATCTCGAGATCTGCCGCTCCGGTGATCTCGAGAACTGCTGCTCTGGTGATCTCGAGAACTGCTATTCCGACGTGCACGAGATCGTTTACTCTGGTATTCACGAGATCGACTTCTCTCGTCACGATGTTTTCCCGAAGATGTTTTGCCACTCTTGGAAGCATGACTGTCAGTAGGCGATGTTAATTTCTTCTCCATTTTCTATCACTCGGTATTTTATTTTCAATGTAGGTAATAGTGCAAAAACAATAATATAATCTTTAATTGCCGAACAGTATATTTTGTGAGCTTTTTATAATCCCACTTCTGAGTTGAAAGGATTCAAGGCCTCAACTCAGTAAAACTACACAATATCACTACAAATAACGGTTTATTATCGCTTTTCAAGAGACGTCTTGCCTCAACGACTGCGCACTATCGAATGCCACTCACAATGCAGTCAACAAAGAAGTGAAGTTGTTAACCTCAGTGTTGCCAACAAAATAAATGTCTTGTCGATATTTACATCGATATGATTTAAAATATCGATACACATTATAAAAGCATCTAAATTGTCATTATGTAAATGTAGTTTTTATAATGTACCAATTAGCTTTAATATACTTGTATTTTGATGGCACAATGCTTGTATGATGCTTACAGTATGTATAATATGTACTTAAATATATAATGTAATGGTGTTTGGAAATAAACGCACTAATAATTTTGTACAAAATATTAAGTACCCACCTCGGTGATGTGTGATGTTAGAATCGTAAAACACATATTATTTAGATTGTCTGACATATGGGTCTTGAACCCACGACCTCACCGGTTTCACAAACGTGTCACTAAATCAATGAGGGTACGTAATGATAATTTGCATTGTTAAAGACGAATCTTAATATTTTAGGCTTACTGTGTTACCGAACCAGGCGCAGGATCAGATGTAGCCGGCGTCAAAACTAAAGCCGAGAAAAAAGGCGACGAATGGATTCTGAACGGCCAGAAAATGTGGATCACCAATGGCGGTGTCGCTAACTGGTAAAACATTACACTTTATGCTCAGATGTTCAAGCAGAGTTTAGAATTTTGCTTTAAATTTTAATTTATATGTAATCAGGTACTTCGTCCTAGCTCGCACAAACCCAGACCCGAAGTGCCCAGCTAGCAAGGCTTTCACAGGATTCATTGTTGAAAGGGAATGGGCTGGAGTCACTCCCGGCCGTAAGGTATGGCCGCTTGTTTTCAAAATATTGATGTGAGAAAAGGTATTGCTTACTAAATCATTAGTGAAACACATCACATTTTTTCACGTGCTCTCAGTTATACGTATCATTCTTTGATTACTTATTGCCATTTGCCCGGTTTCTGAGGTGCTTTTGACAGTGGTTTATGTATTTGATAGTGTGATAGGTTCGATAACTTAAGAAATTTGTTTCCGAGCACTGCGCTGTAAGATAAACTCTCCTTAAACGTAGCTTAATATAACTGACCAATTTTGGCCGTTTATCTGTTCGACAGCTACTTGGTGCTTCATTTTAATTCAAATGTTAGCGACATTACAGTTATTTTATAGTAAAATACAAATAAATAAGCAACTAATCCTGAATAAAGGTATAAACCATGGAAAATAATATTTTTGAATCAAGCAGCTCATCATAATTTGAGCTGGAAATATGGAATTTATTTCTTATAGTATTAAGTATCAAACACATAAAGAATTTAAAATAAGATATGAGAATAAAAAACTACTGTGGTAGACCTTAGATTCATTTTAAGTATTTTTTTTTATGTGATCCCTTCAGCTTCTTCTTCTTCCACCTGCCTTTATCCCATTCGCAGTGGGGTCGAATGTTTATTTAGCAGCTGAAACAATTAATTGATAAATAAATACATAAATAATTAAGAAATAGGACAAAAATATTGTTCTTATATCAAGTTTTTATAATAGAGTCATCTAGCGAGCACATAGTTAACGGGAGAACTCAGAAACCGGGCATTAGTCCTGCAGAGTGCTATATGTTCGACAGCCTCCGTGGTGCAATGGGCAAGTAGTCGGTTGCGAAGCGAGAGGCCGTGGGTTTGATTCCCACACCGAGACAAATGTTTGTGTGAACCACGAATATTTGTTTCGGGTCTGGGTGTTGTGGGACTGCAAGTCCCTCGTAGTTCCTGATACCCACAATACAGGTTATCCTAGTGTGGGGTCAGGACTATTTCATTGTATTTGATCATGTTAAAGCTCATGCATATACCACGACAAATGAATATTGTGCCGATCAGTAGTCTCAGATAACAAAATATTTACCTACCGTCATCGTGTATTTTCCTACCTCGATATTGACAAAATCATCGTACACCTATAGAGTCACAATATAAAAACTGGACTGCGGTTTGACATACTGCATCATTACTTACTGGTATTTTATCAATACATCCAAATGTAAGTTTATTCCAACTAACAGGAACAAAACATGGGGCAACGTGCATCAGATACCCGCGGCATCACATTTGAAGACGTCAGGATCCCTAAAGAGAACGTGTTGATCGGCGAAGGATCCGGTTTTAAAATTGCCATGGGAGCCTTCGACAGAACTCGCCCACCGGTAATGTATTCATAACAAAGATCCAGCACTTACATCAAGGAGAGGCAATGATGAAATTTCGGAAAGGCGACTATGCTGTAAATCTAGAACATCTAGAGATACTCTCGGCTCTCACCAGTCGACATTGTTCTTTGAATACACCGTACATCCCATATTACAACGTGGTGTACTGACATTGCTATACCCGAGTTTTAATCTGCTTGCATTAGCATTTTTTATTAAATTAAAATTTTCATAAACTAAAGGTGGGCAGAGGTGCAACTAGTGCTGCACCCGCGTTTCGCCGCGCTTATTTCCGTACTATGATGTGATAGAGGGCGAGCCTATACCCATACCGGGCATAGGTTCCAATCATTTAATGTGTGATTTTTCGAATCTAAAATTTAAACACAAAATTGTCCGACCTGGAAATTAAACCCAGAACCTCACGATTTGACCCAGCCTTAGTCGACTTTCTCTCAAACTGACTAAAATTGTGGTTTTCTGCTATACATATATCCGGAGGCCTAAATCCCCCTTGACTTCCCAATCCTTTATTATCCCTTTTCTATGGGTCGGAAACGCGCCCATAATTCATGTGGTATTGTGGGCGTACATGGGTGGTCGAGATCACCTACCATCAGGTGACCCACTTGCTCGCTTGCTAGCCTACGCTATAAAAAAACAATAAGACGATTTAATTGTTCATAAAACAATAGCCGTGTAATGTTATTTGTGAGTGCAGGTAGCGGCTGGTGCTACCGGTTTGGCGCAGCGTGCTCTCCACGAAGCTACCAAGTACTCGTTAGAACGCAAAGCGTTCGGCGTGCCCATTGCTCATCACCAGGCTGTCGCGTTTATCCTCGCCGATATGGCTATAGGCGTGGAGACAGCTCGACTTGCATGGCAAAGGGCCGCTTGGATGGTCGACCACGGTCAGTTATAATATCATAACATTTCCTATCTTAAATTTTATACACTGCGAGCTGTTACCCGTGACTGTCGGCGTTAATGTCTTCTTCTGGGATAAAAGAAGCATATGTTCTGATTCATGTATTGGTCAACTTGTGTGCCAATTTTGATCCAAATCCGTACAGCCGTTAAAGATGTGATTGATCTACAAACATCCAAAATTATCACATTAATAATATACAAAAATCATCGGAATTGTACAAAAATGTGAAACACGTGTTTCATTATTTTTAATAACCAATATTCGTGTTCAATATCTCTGCTGTATTCTGTTCCATAAAATAAATCATACAAAGTGCAAACAATAAGTTAATAAAAGTTTTATTGCAAACAGATTAACGGTAAGGCAACACATAAAATACGAAAAAACAATCATTGATTTTTATATACACTATGTAAAAAAACCCTGTTGAGCGTTTTAACTGTGATATCAGAATCGATATTCAAACGTAACGTAACGTAATAACGAAACAACTCGCATACGAAAATTGGACTATAATAATAATCATTTCTTTTTTAAACTTGAATTAATTTATTGTTTGTAAACCGTATATCGATTGATTACCTCTGCAAGAGCTATGACTCGGAGTCAGAGCGAGATAGCAAGTTGCGGCGTCTACGTACATCAAATGCGGCGCGCCGCGTGCGCGCCTGGCATCAGTCAGCTCTTCATCACTTTTCAGATGTTTTTTTTTAATTATGTTCATTTTTATAAGCTACCTGTGTAAGGATAATTAATATACATATAGCTTCTGTTATTTTATTAATTTAACTATTTTTGTTAAGCTGTCTATATGTCTATCTTCACGACCCAAAAAGGGCCCACAGGGTTTCTGTTACATACTGTAGAAAGTTAGTCGGAAAGGGTGTAGGAAGCAGGAAATCCATAAAAGTACCCGTAATTCTGAACAACATTTTCATTATTTTTTTTTCTAAATACCCCATTTTTACAGAGATATTGCTGTTCAAAGATTTAAAAAAAAAGACGCACACGTAACCCTAAGAAGCTTTCATTTGAAGCTCACGAAACTCAAGAATTGCACATTTAGGGGACATTCCGACAGGCGACATCCGACAAACGGCCTAGCGGTAAAACAAAATGTTGTCAAAGAGTTCGCCGATACGAGTAAATAATTATGTAATAAAAGAAATAGAGACGGCATTTCTTTTAGTACAGTTACGTGTGCGTATTTTTTTCTAAAATCTTTGATCAGCAATATCTCTGTAAATATGGGGTATTTTGAAAGAAATGTAAGTATAAATGTTGTTCAGAATTACGGGTACTTTTATGGATTTCCAGCTTCCTACGCCCTTTCCGACTAACCTTGTATAAAATTTTATATGCATACATAAAATAAAACAAAAGGAAACTCTTTTGCGAAAACATAAAAAAGATGATTAAAAATGAAGCCGCAATTTTATTGTATTTTTGATTATGTATTGGTTAGTACAAAGGTAGGTGCGTAGGGGGCTATCCCACTATCTCTCTTGCACGCGTGAGCCGTACCGACCATTATGCACGGTGACGTCAAAGATCACTTTTTTTATTAGCTTGAATGACGGGATGAGCAGATTGTTTGCCCGATGGTAAGCGCCAAGCCTGTCCATAAACAGAAGCAATACCACAAAACTTTGAATTACAAAGCACTGCATAGCATTAGACTCCGCTCGTCATCAGAGACATATTAAATAGATGTTAAGTCTCATATGCCCAGTAATTTCACTGGTTTCAATGTCCTATAAACCGAGGTACAACAGTGCTTACACACCGTTTGACGGCAGAAATAAACAAAGTGGTGATATTTATTTATTTATTTATACTTCTATACAATTTCGTATAAAGGTGGACATAATGCCTGAGGTTTCTCTACCTGCCGACCTTTAGGTGATACAGAGATTAATGAAGTTGGTGCAGGTGTAGGCGGTGACACCAACTCAGATGGATTTTCGCATATGAGAGACCTACCACCTAGTAAATCTATCATCTATCATTTGACAATCACCCCTTCTGTCAGATTTGAATGGCTTCTAACTGATTTATTTTTGAACGGATCTATAAAATTCGGTCGATGATAGGTTTTGGGTAAAATAATTCATCGATTTAAATAATTATACAATCTAGTTGAACCCTGGCATTAACCGGTATGAATTGTAGGCACAAATTTCCATCTGTAAATTTTAAATGGCTGAACAGATTTTTTCAAACTTACCTAAGAGTCAATCTCGATTAAACCAGATTTAAAACAAAAAATAATAATTTCACAATTATGTCACCTACAATATTATCTACGGTCTGTGGTACTGACAAGGACTTATACTTGTACTTATGTACTGTAACACCCTGCCTAGTGGCGTTTTGTAGGTTTAGTTCTTTAAAAATGAATAACGCCATTATCATTGTTACAAAAGATGGTATTTTCATCATAAAGTTTTATGTATCATCCTATTAAACAAAAACTAACGCCATTGTTTTTTAACTTTACAGGTCAGAAAAACACCGTGATAGCTTCCGTAGCCAAATGCCACGCGGCAGAGATTGCCAACAAAGCTGCTTCTGATGCTGTCCAGGTGTTTGGTGGTAGCGGCTTCAACACAGAATATCCCGTTGAGAAGCTTATGAGGGATGCTAAGATATATCAGATCTATGAAGGAACGTCTCAAATTCAGAGGCTTATTATTTCTAGAGAAATCTTGACAGCTGCTAAACAGACCAATGCATAACGTTTTTTATGTTACATTCAAGCTTAGTAAGGGTAAAATAATATTTAATTAATCTAACGTCAAGTCCCTCCATCGATCGCAGTCCTCTCCAAACTTCCCCCTATCTAGTATTTGATTAAACCATTTCATAATTCCTAAAGTCATTTTAAAGTATTACCAATCGCAACCTGGTTTAATATGAAGAACATTTAATTTTACATTTAGTAGGTACCTAATTAGCAAAATATATATGACCTGTTTCACAATGTCCAAATAAACTTAATTTACCAGATAAAGCATAAAACAACAAAATTATCCAGATGTCAATATAAACAGTGAAGCATATGTGAAAACGGTATTTCCTAATTTATTCACTCTAATGCCTAATGGGAGAGTTAAAATTTTATTGGGATACAGTGAAATAGGGCTATTCAAATTACCCTAATAATTTAAAGACTATGACTTCTTTAGAAGATTTTATAATCATAAATATTTTATTGTATTTGTTGTTTATACATATACGGTTATAAACTTTACAAGGGTTTATTGGTTTTTTTATTTCTCCACTTTTATCCCTTTCCTTTAAATGTCGTAGGTCCCTCTTATGCGAGAGGCCGTCTGGGTTGGCACCACCAATTTGTATATTTCTGCCGCCAAGCAGCAGTGTGTAAGCACTGTTGTGTTCCGGTTTGAAGGACATTGAAGACAGTGAAATTACTGGGCATTATGAGACTTAACATCTTATGCCTCAGGGTGACGAGCGCAGTCCATTGCCATGCAGTGCTTTGTAATTCAAAGTTATGTGTGGTGTTGCTTCTGTTTATGGGCAGTCGTGGCGCTTACCATCAGGCGAGCGACTTGCTCGTATCGGCAGTCAAAAAACAAAAGGAATCATAGGAGAAAAACAATTTACAGACCTATTACGAACCTTTATTGTTTTGAAACCGTTTGAAACGGTTAAAAATAAAACATTCATTGATTACGTTCATACTGCCAATGTTAAACACATAATAGTCAAGCTAATAACATTGTACAGTGTACACGCTCGTAGGCCGCAGTTGACGCGGACGTGCATAATAGAACATTAAAAAATATACACTTATCACGTTGATGGATAGTAGGTAGGCATGGCGTAAGTGTGAGAGTTAGTGATATGACCGGCTATGACATAACATCTGCTGACGTCAGATTTTTCTCAAATTTTATGCTATTAGGAAGTATGTAGGTACATATGCTAAAAAGTGCTAGATTTTCTTTATGGAATAGCAGTTGTACTGTCACTGTCATTATTTCTTTCTTTCTTTCTTTCTTTCTTTTATGGCTTTTGCGGCGTTGCCCTACCACAATTCTGCCAGTGTCACGTAGATATTACGAATCGAAAATAATACCGATTATGATACAGAAAATATGTCATTATTTCATTTATTCCTATTTCCTACTGTCACAGCGTAATTTTTTTTTTTTTTTTTTCGTTCCCAATGGAACCGGCTAAGGTCTAAGACCATGCTGCCAAGTCATAAGTAATATAATTTCATTAGTTTTTTCTTTATATTTTTTTTAGACCATAATGCCATGTCATAAGTAATATAATTTCATTAGTATTTCTTTATATTTTTTTAGACCATATTGCCAAGTCATAAGCAATATAATTTCATTAGTTTTTTCTTTATATATTTTTTTTAGACCATACTGTCAAGTCATAAGTAATATAATTTCATTAGTTTTTTCTTTATATTTTTTTTTTAAAGTAAATCGTCATCATAGATATATAAGTGCATAAGTCAAAATTAATTAATTTCGGTGATGAAGTCACCAGCAAAAACTATGTTAATAGTCTAAGTCATAAACCAAGAATTTGGCAAAAAACAAGTACAACTCAAGTCAACGCTCAAGGCAAGATACATATACATCATACAAATGTCAATTAAAATGAAAATGCAAAAGACGCTGATAAACTACAAATACAATTTTTTTTTTAATTACCTACTTTAAACTTTTATATACAATTTATACACCAATACTTAAATTTGCCCAACTGTATTATTAATAAATCTAACTAAAGCTATATAAGTTGAACTATTTACAAGAAGAGCCTGGATGGAGCGCGGTACTAAATCAGGATTGCCGTATATTTTAATCAGTTCATCCATCAGCACAAGGCGCTGAATGCCAAAGGATAAACAATCAAAGAATATGTGAGACAGAGTTTGATCTACCTGGGAATTACAATAATCACAATGTGGACTTTGCACCAATTTTAGCCGAAAGAGATGATAATTTAAACGACAATGTCCAAAACGAAGCCTTAAAATAGTAGTGTAGAATTTCCTGTTTAAGAAAAATTTACTTTTGCAGAACCAAGGCATGGATCCAATGGAAACATTACATGTAGCATACCATAATCCTTTATTTACAATTTGAACTGTGTGATTCCAATGTCTTCTCCAAATGTCAGTGGACCTTTTCTTTATGAGAGGGATTATATCTGTACATGGCATGAAAACATTGAAATCACTACTAGAATCAGGGACAATGGTTGTAGAATTGGTTATTATTCTGGCTAAATAATCAGCCCTCTCATTCCCCAACACTCCCACATGAGAAGGGACCCACATAAACAAAACCTTAATATTATGTACAGTGAACAAATCCAGCCAAGTCTCTTTAATTATAGGAATTAAATAATTAGTGCTAGCATTAAACTTATTATTTTTAAGATTTTCAAGAACACTCATGCTATCACTAACTATTATCCATTCACAACATCCATCGTTATTATGTTTTATATGTTTTAAGGCAGCAAGAATAGCCACAGCCTCTGCTGTGAATATACTTGTATTAGAATTTATTTTACAACCAATACCAGAATTCAATAGCCTATCAAATATAGCAAATGAGACTGAGGACTCAGTTTTAGACCCATCAGTATACAGGAATCTATAATCAGTAAACTCTGAAAATTTACTATAAACATCTTCTTTAGAAGATAAATTATGATCAATAATAACTTTAATTGGAGGAAATTTACTGTTAAAATCTCCATGATAACATGGTAGAAGGGATGATTTATAGATTTGCAGAGTTTCAAGAAAATTTATGTACTGAGGAAAGCCCTGAAGAATATAAAGAGGATTATGAATAGATGGTGGAAGAGCATGTGTCAAGTTTAAAAATAGGTGATTATCTTTTTTACTGTACAGATTCAATATGAACTTTTCTTTCAAAAAAGTGAATCTTATGCTTAAGGGAGGAAGTTTACACTCAACTTGCATTGTGTTAATAGGAGTGCTTTTAAATGCTCCTGTTATTAGTCTCAAACTTTTATTTTGTATTTTATCCAAGATGTCTACTAATCTACTATCACCAGCAAAACAAAGAAAACCATACTCAAAATGACTACGGATCAAAGATTTATATAAAAGCAACAATATTTTGGGATCAGCTCCCCAAGATGTTTTACATAATGATTTTAAGACATTGAAAGCTCTATTAGCTCTTGAACTTATTAAATGAATATACTTTTTCCAAGAAACATTATGGGTAAAGGTCACACCTAAAAACTTAGCTTCAGGAGAAACAGGAATACAGGCTTTATTATAATATACAGACGGAATTAAATTGCTTGTTTTACCAAATACAACTAATTTAGATTTTAGTGTATTTATGTCAAGATTCAAATAAGAAAAGTATGCACATAGCCATTCCAAAGACTTATTAAGAGTGTTTGTAATATTAGCTAAATTATTTCCAGATGCATAAACAACCAGGTCATCGGCAAATTGAAGATTTTTAACTTTTGTACCCAAAACTAGATTCAAACGACGTATATACAGGATGAAAATTAAAGGAGAGAGTATTCCACCTTGACATACTCCAACAGACGCAAATCTTGGACCATATAATTTACCATTATACTTAGCATAAACTTCTCTTTCAGTCAAGAACATATGGATCCAGTCAACTATTTTGTTTGGAAATCCAACAGAAAGTAATTCACTACAAAGTACATCAATATTGACACTATTAAAAGCACCAGCAACATCAAAGAATACTGACATTAAAATCTGCTTATTATTTAAACTATTTTGGATATCAAGTTGTAGTTGACAGATGCTTTCACGAGCTGACATTCCCCTTCGAAAACCAAATTGATTAGCAGGTAAAATATGATTTTGTTCTACATAAAATTCCAACCTTTGTTTTAATAGTTGTTCAAAAACTTTACCAACACATGATGTTAAAGCAATAGGACGATACGAATCTGGATTAGACCGAACCTTGTCTGGTTTTAATATGGGTACCAAACAATCAGATTTCCATGAATGAGGTATATCATTGTTCAACCAAAGATTTTTTAAGATCCTAAGAAAAATGTGCAAACTTTTTTTACTGAGCTTTTTCAACATAATATAAGGAATACCTACCATCCAAACCAAAAGCACTATCCTTTCTAGAATAAACAGCAGATGTCAACTCTTGTATTGAAAAGGGATTGGTTAAAAAACTATATAGAGACTGTGTAAAACTAACAGAAGGTAAATTTGAATTATTATTTACATAGTCTGGAGTATACTTTTGCAGAAAATCTTGAACCCAAGTATCATCATTATTATTACATGAAAATGTTTTATTGAATTTCCGCATACATTTCCAGATTCTTGACAGAGGAGTACACCGGTTAAAAGAATTACATAGTTCAACCCAACTGTTCGACCTTTCTGTTTTTAAAGTAAGTTTTTTAAGAGCTTGTAATCTTTTGAACTCTATATATGATTCATCTGAAGGATTATTTTTAAAATGAAGATAAGCAGATTTAGAATTTTGAATTGCTTCTGAACATTTTTTATTCCACCAAGGGAGGGGAGGCCTTTTAAACGACTTCCTGCGTGAAGAATTATTGACTAAAGTATTTGTAATAGATGAATTGGGTTGGTTGCGATATGGAAGAGATCTATCAACTGCTGAATGCAAGATTTCACAAAACTGAGTATATGCTTCCAGTGGTGTAATACCATGAACTTGAAAATTAGACAATTCTAAATCTACACTTTGTACATACATTTTCCAATCTACCATTTTAAAATTTGGGTAGATGGGCAGATTTATGTTATTATAATCATTTGCAGGACAACTACTTACATTATTATTATTTACAAAAAGTTTAATAATTACAGGAAGATGATAGCTGCCAAGAGGATCATTATGTACAGACCAGTCAGAAGAAAGAGCCAAAGATGAAGAAACTATAGACAAATCTAAGGCATTTGGACGCCATGTCAAAGAGCCAACTGTAGTCACTTCACCAGTATTTAACAAAACCAAATTATTGTCATCAACAATCTCCAAAATGTCCCGGCCTCTTGAATTAACAGAATTACATCCCCATGATGTGTGATGAGCATTGAAATCACCAGCAAATATCATTGGTTCAGGTACTGACTTTATTAATGATTCAAATTTTTTGTCAAAAGAGGTAGTACAATTTGTAGGACAATAAAAACTTACAATACTTATTTCTTTGTTATTTAAAGAAATTCTTACACAAATGTTTTGTAAGGAATTATCAGAATATGTATGAATTTTTTTGTAATCTATACTGTTATGAATTAAAATAGCTACTCCATTATGTTTATTACCTATATCATTTCGTTCTATTTTATAATCCCTTATACTAAAATGTTTTGCAGGTGTTAACCAGGTTTCTGATATAATTGCTAAATTTATTTTATAATCATGTAAAAAATTGATCAATAAAAGTTTATTACTAATTATGCTCTGAGCGTTCCACTGCATTATATTAAGGTCCATTTTTGGTAGAAGATGTATTATTGCTGAATGTTTGCTGAAGAACTTGTTTTATGGATACTGTATTAATAGGGGTGTCTTTTTGGCTAGTTACAATTTTTGTTATGGCTTGTGTTAAAATATTCATAAAATAATCAGATTTTGTTAAATTCTGAATTTGAGTTTCAATATTTGACTTTGATAATTGTGGGAATATAGTTTCATTAAATAGAGCTGAATATTGAGTAGCTTTAGATTTAATTTTATTCTCTTCTAATTTAAGTTTCTTCTGAGGACAACTATTTGATATAGCTATATGGTTGCCACCACAGTTGGAACATTTAGCATTTTTCGGATCTTCTTTACATGTTTTGAAATTATGGTTTTGTGAACATATTGAGCATACCTCTGTATTTCTACAATATTTGGCTATATGACCAAACTTCAGGCACTGCAGGCACTGCTTAACTGGGGGGATATATAAGTTTACCTCGTGCCTCCAAGAGTCAAGGTATACGTACTGAGGTAACTCAGTTGATGCAAAGGTTACCGCGACAGTCTGTGTGGGCTGATATGTGACTGCACCACACTCACTCCGTACACGGCGCATGAAGCGTCTTACCTGTATGACGTTTCGTGAGCTCCCTATTAAAGAAAATATTCTTTTGTTAGCTAAGTCCGTAGGGACAGAGGTAAGCACGCCAGTTACCTCGGTGTCAATAGCTGGTATGGTGGCTTTTAAACCCAGCTCATCCAACAACTTTTTATTTTGCAGGAATACATTGGCATTGTGTGAAAGATCAAATGTGATACCTATTTTAAATTTATTGACTGACTTTAAATGTAGTATACCAGTTACACAATATTTGCGTATGGCACGAGAAATTGCCAACCTGTCCTTATCGGTGAAACTTTTTGTCTCATCTTGATGAGATAAAAAAACAATGTATTCTGATTTTTTACTGTTTTCAGAGTACTTCCTAGAGTACCCTGGTACCTTATACACTTGATACTTCCTGGTGCAGTCGTCATCAGAGTCAGAAGAAGTTTCCATATTGGGACATGAACGCTCATCAGGAGGATCTTTTTTCCGCCGCTTTACTCCCCCCATCTTCTATTTACAACATGAAATTTACAATAAAGATTTAATTTCTGGATGAAACTAAAGAAATAAATATATTTTTACACTATAAAACAAAAATATTGCTCTAAAATTATTATTTTGGCGCCTTTCACTTTCAAGTTTCCCGCGCGAATCCACCTTTTACTACGATTCCTCACAGCGTAATGATCAAATACTTTTTTTTTTTTTTCTTTCTTATGGCTACAAGCACTGAGTTGCTGTGCTACGCCAAGATCAAATACTTACACAAAGACAATGTGTAGCCGCACACATCCGTATGTCTATGGGCTATGGTCGGCTGTGGTGCCCCCTTACCTAACACGCACACTACGGGAATGGGTGTCGCAACGCGCTCGTGTTTACTTACGTACGTTTAGTCGTGTCGAGTCATGTATTGCTCAATGACGGTCTGCCAAGAACACGCTTTGAGACAATACGTCCATAAACAATGTATGAAAACTATGAGGTCTATTGGGTCGAAAGACCGGTGAACCCAACATATCAGCACCGCCTTCCCCCGGGGTGGGGCGGTAGCAATAATACGCTTTTCCCCGCGACAAAAAAAGAGACTAGTTTATTTATATATTGTGTAAAGAGTATTTATTTTCTTCTTTTTTTTCGTTCCCAATGGAACCGGCTAAGGTCAAAGACCATACTGCCAAGGTATTTATTTTCTTTTAGCAACACCTCATATGCATACGTTTCATATTTAGCATTTTTATACCTAACTACTCTTCGCCATTTTTTCGCAATTAAAAATAGTTTTTGCCTTATAAACATAAAGGTTAACAGGTTCATAACTCGTGGTATGTTTATTAGATATTAATATGAAAGTTTAGATATCTATAATATCGACTACCTCCATGGCGCCGCGCAGTGGGCGAGTACCTAGCTGACTGTGAAGCGAGTTCGATTCCTGCACCGAGACAAGAATGTTTGTGTGATCCATAAATATTTATTTCGGATCTGGGTGTTTACTCCCCAGAGGGGTTGACGTCAGGTAAATGGCCAGTCGTAAAAACTATAAACTAAGTCATTCAGTAACATATCGCCCCACAGCGAGTGGGATAACGGCAGTTGGTGGTTTTCTATAATTTATTTAGATTTTTGTTTGTGAACCGTATTTTCGATTGATTACTTTTGCAAGAGCGATGAATCGGATCCAGAGCGAGGTAGCAAGTTGCGGCGTCTACGTGCATCAAACGCACCGCGCCGCGTGCGCGCCCGGCTACGTCAGTACGACACATGAGTCAGCTGTTCATCACTTTTCAGATGAAAATAATTTTTTTTAAATAACATGTTCATTTTGCTAAGCTACCTGTGTAAGGATAATATCTCGCTTCTGTTTATAATATTTTAATTTAAATATTTTTATTAAGCTGTTTATATGTCTATCTTCACGACCCTAAAAGGGCCAACAGGGTTTTTGTTACATACTGTATATCTATCTTCACGATCCAGAAAGAGCAAACATGGTTTTTTTATATATGTACTGTATAAATGCGAACGTAACTCTGTCTGTCTGTTACCTTTTCACGGCTAAAATACTGGACCGATTTTGATGAAATTTGGTACAAAGAAAGTTTGAATCTCAACGCCGGACATAGGCTGAAAAATCTCTTGTTTACTAAGTGGTAATTACAAACATGTGCATGCATGTGTCGGGATTAGCTCAGACATCAGAAGTAAAACAGTAGGATAGGTACGGTTATATAAATCGTTTTACTAATTTAAACCTTATCAATGACTCAATAAATGAGCCAACACTAAATCAGCAATAGTTTTATACTAGGTACAATATATTAACAGTAAATCAAGATTTTACACAAGCCAAATAGTTAGCAAGAGTACCGACTAATGGCAGTGAGGGTGGCAGAGACTCGTACTGAGACAGCAGTCCGTGCACCAAGACGCATCCGTTAGAAATGCGTGCCGATACTTTTTTTTTTTTTTATATATGGACGCTTGCTGATAGCCTGACAAGAGTCGGCTTTAGTTAGCGACACCGGACTTTCGGGCGAATGCTTGTAGGCACTCCAACCCTAAACGTGCCGATACTTTTTTTTTTTTTTGAGATGGACGCTTGCTGATAGCCTGACCGTGAGTCGGCTTTAGTCAGCGACACCGGACTTTCGGGCGAATGCTTGTAGGCACTCCAGCCCTAAAATTTAAGTGACTTTCGCTGAGGGCATCTCCCCTAATGGGGGATACGGACCTCGGCTCAGGACGGCCACTGGAGGAGGGCACAGACATTTGCGATTGGGATTTAGGGGGATTTATAAACTACTTATAATCTAATTTTGTTCTTCATCGGCACGCGGGCCGGTCGAAGGGCCAGGGGTGCTTCGGGGAGCGCGGGTGGTACTCTTCGGCGAGGACGGAATGACGGTCTTGTGGAGTGTGCTTTAAATGTTTCTTCCTCTATCTCTCGGATGGCCAGAGTGGTCGCATCGTCGGGATCGGTGAGGACGGAACGCGGTCTTCTCCTCTTTGCGCGGTCAAAGGGAGTATATATCGACGCTCTACGAATGAGCGTGTTTGGGTGATGCGCGGCGCGATCGAAATAGCGTTTGCTAGCCACTTTCATGACTTGCCTGACGGTAGGCAAATTGGCATCTACGTGGAGATTGTGATTGCGCACAAACCACGGTGCCCCCAGGACTCTACGCAGAAAGCGATTCTGCAGAGTTTGCATACGCTTATAACGGACTTCGGGTACATGAGCGAACGCCGGCGATGCGTACGTCATTATCGGCCTAATACAAGTGGTATAAATCCTAATCTTGTTGCGTACGGACATTGGACTCTTTTTGTTCAAGAGCCAAAATAACTGACCTATCGCGAATGCGGCTCGCGCACGTACCGCATTTACGTGTGGGACGAAGGTCAACTTCTGGTCAAGGATCACTCCTAAATATTTGACTGTCTTGGTCCAGGGAATGACCACGCCGTGCATGGTGACATTCCGCGCTGGAACCGTAAGACGGGGATTCCTACAAAAGAGGATCGCGGCGCTTTTGGCAGGGTTGATGGTGATTCGCCACTTGCGGAACCATACGCCGAGTTCATCGGCGGTGGCTTGCAAGAGGCGAGTCACCTCAGCCGGATTTCTACGTGAAGCGTAGATTGCTGTGTCGTCAGCAAAGAGTGCCAGATGGGCGTTCTTTGGACGCGGTATGTCTGCTGTATACAGCGAAAAGAGATAGGGGGACAGGGCGGAGCCTTGCGGGCCTCCTGCCGTGATTGTGTGTCGGGAAGAGAGAGTTCCCTCCACACGATATCGAAAAGAGCGATTCGACAAAAGTCTCGTATGATGTGCACGAGCTGTATGGGCATATTCATGGAATACAGCTTGTAAAGCAAGCCGTTATGCCACACTTTGTCGAATGCTTTTTCGATATCGAAAAATAGGGCTCCGGTAGCGAGTTTAAGTCTAAGATCATTCTCGAGAATGTGGTCCGTGATGCGGACCACCTGGTGCACGCAACTGTGCATCTCGCGGAATCCAAACTGCTTCTCGGGGAGCAGATGGTGGGATTTAGCAAAAGATTTTAAGCGCTCGAGGACGATGCGCTCATACATCTTACCCAGGGTACTGAGCAAACTAATGGGACGATAAGATGTCGGTTCGGTGGGTGCCGATACAACGAAGCGGCCTGTTTTATACTCTACAAGCGTAGTGGGAGGTAGGCGGGGGCGATGACGACCGGTGCACGTGCTGCTAGCGCATTATATCGCTGTCTCTTTCTTGCACTTAATCTCAACTACCGCCGTCACATATAAACACAACAAAAAAGTATACATACATTGTTTCAAATATTTTTGGAACCATATTTTTTAGTACTTTGCTTTCTTTAAATCGGTAAGACGTAAAAATTGTTTTACTTGAACTTAGAAGAGCAAACATACAATACGATTTAAATTATAATAATAATACTAGCCCTGTATAATATACGTCCCATTGCTGGAGCACGGGCCTCCTCTATTGAATGAGAGAGGTTAGGCCTTAGTCCACCACGCCGGCCTAATGCGGCTATAAAGAACTTCTCAGGTATGCAGGTTTCCTCACGATGTTTGCTTCACCGTTAAAGCAAGTGATAATTAACAATTAATACACACATAACTTACAAAAGTCAGAGGTGTATATGCACTTGGGGCTAGTTTCGATTTAAATTACTTATAGTTAGTTATTTCATTGCGTCCTGCCTGTTATGACGTACGGTGCCGAGATGTGGACTCTAACAAAGGGTTTAATCCACCACATTAAGGTCGCTCAACGAGCTATAGAGCGGGTTATGCTTAATATCTCTCTGACGAATAAAATCTGGAATACAGAGAGAACTAAAGTAACCGACATAGCCCGCCGAATTGGCAAGTTGAAGTGGCAATAGGCTAGTCATATTTGTCGCCGCAATGATGGCCGGTGGGGGCGACAGGTATTAGAGTGCAGACCACGTCTATCCAAGCGCAGTGTGGGCCGACGACCTAATAATACACGTAGCGGGAAGCGGCTGGATGAGGAAGCCAGAGGACCGTCAAGGGTGGCGCCAACTTGCAAAGGCCTATGTCCAGCAGTGGACGAATTCAGGCTGATGATGATGATGATGATATTTCCTTGAATTTTAAATAAAATTTTAATGAATTCCCTGCATCAGTGTTTTCCTAGCGCTATGTCCTGTCGTCCTTCTTTAAGCGAGGCTTAAAAAGAGTTTTCCTTTAACGGTAGGCAGCGGTTGTGCTCTGGCATTGATCAGCAACTGATAAATGGTTTCATTGCTGAAGTCTATGGGCGGCGGTCACCGCTTACCATCAGGTAGGCTGCCTGCTCGTCTGTCTATCTGGGCAAGAAGTAATAAAAAATATATGACGAAAATTAAGTAAACAACAAAGTAACTACATCGGAAGAGGTTCTTATAAAAGTTCGCCCAAGAAAGATCAAAACTTGTAAGAACATGCCTATAGTACGTTTAGCTAAAACCCTCGAATGTAATTCGAAAGGAAGTTTTTGCTAAAGACTACCCACTAATACCTATATCCACAAGACTAGTCTTCAGGTGTTAGTTAAAGCAAAATTGTTTGGAAGACTTGCTAGAAAAATACCGCTTCTTAAAACAGGCAACACAGAGAAAAACGTTTAACCTTTGAAGAAAATATTGTAGTTGGAAAAATGATTTATTTTCTGACGAAACGAAAATTAGTTAAAAAAAATCCGCTGGCAAACGGTAGATATGTGCGTCGTTTGACGGAGTCCCCTCCATGGGACCTGGAGCCGGTAGTCCACGCGTCGATGTACGAGTAGCGCGCAGAATTCCGGCTCTGAGGAGAACATACCCATGCAGGGGAGATGCAATTGCGGAAATTACACGCTCGACAGTCTCTGCTTCAGGAATGGAGGCAGATTTTGGCTAATCTTTCAGCCGGGGGAAGGACTGTCGAGACTGTCCATCCGGTTCTAAGCGGCTGGGTTGACAGGCGGCACGGGTCATTGACCTCTCAGGGCACAGATGCTTCAGGAGATACCTGTGAAGCATAGCCGGAAGAGACCCGAAACACCAGTGTCACCAGCTGCGACGAAACTATGTCGCGGCGCGTACTCTGTAGGAATACCCCGAGCGTCGCGAACTCATCGTAGAATTGGGGGACGACCTCTCGTTACCAGCCAAAGCCTCGTTGTCGAGGCCATGATGTCGTCGTGGCATGCGATGACCTTCTTCTGAAATCAGTTATGTCGCGTCAGGATGCTGGCGTCATCCGCCGTACCTACCATACGCTTTTCTATTTGTCTATGGCTGTAGTCAGCAGACCTTGCGCCTACCGACTACTACTTATTCAAAAAAAAAATTATATACCTGCTTATAATTATATTTTCTAATAAAAATATTATTCGGTTTTTATTTATTTTTATTTCTTTGGTAAGCATTTAATTTGCTATCCAATTTTATCCATAGTGGGTATAAATTGACCATTTGATATTTTTTAAAAACTGTCCCTGCTATTTGGAAATTCCTTGTAATGTGATAATATTTTTCCGGGGCCCAAGAATACTATAAAGCGATAAAAATAAAAATAAAAGATTTATTTAAGTATGTCTGTACCATAGAAATAACATGACAAGAAACGTAACTCAAGCAAAATAATAACCCCACCAAAACTCTGTGCAAGGGTGCGGGGCTATAAAAGTATGTGCAGCTCGTTTATTCTACAATTCATAAAAATTGATTTATGATCTCTAGTTGACACTTAATACGTCTAATTTTTTGCGCGGTGCAGAACGTCGTATCTCGATTTCGAAAATTTATATTTAGACATTAATTTTATGAAATAAAGTTGCTTTTGGACGTTCATAAATTTTTGTTGTGTATTGAGTGTTACGACTTACATGTAACCTTTGCATGTGTAAGTAAGTGAAGCCCATTGATATATTACCTATAGATAGAGCCATGGCGTGACCGCACATGAGACAGCTAGATTTTTTGAAATGTTGCTACGTTACATATATTTCCTTATTTCATGTTTGGGAAAAAATATCACAACTGTCAAATTCTTGTCTTTTAAGTTTAAACTCACATTAAAGTAACGATAAACACAACTATGTCCAGCATTTAGGAAAAACGTTGGTAACTCAAAACTACTTCTTCTTAATGAAAAATGTATTTTTATAGCATAGGCCGGGCAACGAGAAAGTGTATCACCTGATGATAAGTGATCATCCATGAACGCCCATATAATACCAGAAGAATCATGGTCGCGTTGCCAACCTTAAAGAAAAGGGATAATTATGGGCTTGAGAAGGGAAGGCGATTTGGGCTTTCGGATAGAGATATCCGAGAGTGAGAACTCACTGTATGGAACGCAGCAGCAAGTCGTTAATTAACATCGATTTTCTGAGAGACAGTGGTAACAATTCGGTCGAGCCGGCTCATTTATACTGTAGACAAAATAGATGAAAAAAAATGCTTGTAGCTTATGAACCCGAACTATATGTATCACTCATATGGGTAACTGAGGTTGGTAAAAAGAAATCAGTATCTATAATCACTATCTATTTTAGTTAAGTATTAATTTACAAACAAAACAAAACTCTGTTATAAAATTTAAAGACAGCCTCCGTGGCGCCATGGGCGAGTAGCTGGCTGCAAAGCGAGAGGGTGTGGGTTCTATTCCCGCACCGAGACAAATGTTTGAGTGATCCACAAAAGTTTGTTTCTGGTCTGTTATGGGACCACAAGTACCTCGTAGTTCCTGATACCCACGATACAGGTTTACCTAGTGTGGGATCGGGATTATGTGTGTGACTGTTGGGTGTATTTATTTATTATTATTTATTAGTGCGGGTGAATATTTTTAGTGGCAGTTTTCTATATCAGTATACCGTTTCAGAAAATCAGCATATTCAGTTTCATTATTTGATGGTAAATCGAACTCTTTTGAATACATTTTCATCTTACACTTTAGCTCTGCTACAACACTTTCTAAAGGAGCTAGCTTTTTTACTAATCTAAGTTTTGATTTACGCACAACACGCAATGTTTCATTAGTTTCTGATCTGGCTTTTTGACCTAATATTTTTTTCTTGTTATGGGTTGATGTCCATGCAGATGGACTAGGTTTTTCTGTAAGGGAAACATCTTCTGAAGTACCTGGAGGCACATTTAATTAAATAAATAACTTAAAATTTGTAAGGTGACAATTAACATTTTTGCAGATAATGCCAAAAAGGTATGCCATCAGTCAGCTATTTTTTTTTTATGTCTAAACTGCAAGAAACGGAATACAAAGTCTATGATCAATCTCAAATCCACAGGAATCACAATATAAAAATCAGCTGTTTAGCAGCAATTTAATGGGGCGACCTGTAATATAGTTACAAAATTTACCCAGCATAGATTTCGCTCAGTAGTTTGCAGTTCTTGTAAAACGTTCAGACCTTCTGAGCTCACAACCTGTAATATAAAAAACTTTTTATGTGAAATCAACACTATGATAATACTAGTTTTATTGAGGATACTAAGGTAAACAACCGCCATACAAATATCTAACACCCAGACTTACACCCGAAACAGCTATTCAAATATACTATAGCTGCATGGCTGGGAATCAAACCTAAGACCTTGACATTGCTCAGAGTGCAATCACAATACCAACAAAATCGGGGTAGTGGTCAATAACTTAAATAATATATACTCACATGTCTAAGTTTTGTTGGCACTGCTTCTGCATGTAACAATTATTTTACATAGGTGATCTTTAACTAAAATGTTCATAGCACATTTTGGTATATTTTGCAGGCTCCCAATTCAACCTACATTGAAATACCTGAAATAGTAGAATAAAACATTGTTTGAATAAATCTGGGTAAATAAAATTTTCAACCTGGCAGCACCAAACCTATAAACGATTTTAATTTTTGAGTAAAAATACTCTATTAATCTATATTCCTAATGGATTCGATGCTAAATCTTTCTTCAGAGCTTACAAATTTTTACATCACATGACATTACAATAGGAAAATAGTAACATTTTCAACTACTTACGAGTGAAAGGTTATGCCGGCAATATGTCGTTCACTACGGCTTTTACAGCCTAGCACACTACACCCCACCATTCTTTTTTTGTCAATCAATGTGTATATTTACTTTAAGCGTCTAATTCCTTTATTAGCTCGCAAAACTTATTGAATAAAATTTTCTGTCAAACCAACCGACTGACAATATGACAAACAAATGAATCTGACTTATTGACAAACAAAATAACGAGGGGGACAAAAAAGAAGCCTCTTGTCTCTCTCTTTTACCAATGTTTGGTATCTCGCGATCTCGCTTTCACTTTAGGAAGTAGTATAATGGCTCCATCTTTAGGTAATATATCAATGGTGAAGCCGTATTTTTGGCAGATTCTGAGAGATATAGTTATCTTACCGGTCTGTACCTAGATGTGATGAATAAACTTTTTCATGACACGACGCTAGATGGTGTGCCAATAAATTATGGAATAATTTTTATATTCGTTTAAGTTTTCGTATTTACTTATATATAAACTGCATAACTTGATAAAAATGTGATCAATTTATAAATCAATAAATAACATTGTTTCCAGATCTACATTTTTAGAGTATTCGCAAAAGCGCCATCTACCGATACATTAGAGCGTTCCAAGAACAAAGGACGTAATTAAAGTCACAAAACTATAAACAGAGTGCGTTGATGTCAACCGGAAACTATATGATATGTTAGTGCCCCAAAATGATAAATTGCATAATTAAATAGCAATAATATATCTAGAAATGAGTTAATAAATCATTGATAGATTTAATTTTAAAAATTTAAATAAGTATTGTAGAAAATAATTGTATATGTAATCACTCTCATAAAGATTGACCTACATTTGGAGCCCTTGTGAAAGGATTGTGCAATTGAAACGGTCATTTATTACACAACACAGCGTATTCATAAGCAAACGTAGTCATTTTGCATTGAAGATATCTTATATTTTTTAAGCTAGCAATCATTTAAAATAATAAAAATGAAATATTACTTCCAATTGTTTTAGTTATTATTTATAATCGATTTTCCAGAATATAAATTACAAAAATAATTATTGATATGAGATACTTGGGTTATAGAGATATATTTTACAAAAGTTGTTTGACACAGATTTTATTCGAAATAGGTTAATTTCCCACTGCCCTTTACCGACTTATTTCAATGTCAGTCATGAGTACGGTAGTTCTATTGAACTCGTGTTATGTCGGTCGGAATATCAAAGTGTAAGTGAAGTGGCCTAGAGACCTACATTTAGTTTTTTAAACGCATAATCGCTTTTTATGGGTGATTTTTGAAATAGATTTAAACCCTTAGCGGCACAGGTGATATATACTCAATCTGTGTGCGGCATATTGCAGTCGCCTCGTCATAATATTCGTGTATGATGCACGAAGACGCTCCAAAAATGAGTGTAGCGCAAAGTCTGGCCGCTTCCACGAGCCAGGCAAAAAGTGAACTTGAAACTGGGGTTCCTTTGGATTATGATTTGTGCTCCACGGAACCGAAACCTACTGAAAATATAGATATGGAGTTGAAAATTGCGTATGTGGATCCTACTGGCGGTAAGTATTAAGCATATATACCTATTAATTACTCGTTACCTCTATTGTAGGTATTATGTTGTAACTTGTTCTGTCCCTTATGAAGGCGGATGTGGTTGGTCTGCTGTAATAAGTACAGCATAGACGTAGTTCAACATTTAACTCAAATGATTGTTAAAATGTACTTGTTTAGTTATGGTTAAATTGTCGATTTGTTTAGTATTTAATTCATTTTTAATAAATGTGCTGAAGTTTATAACATAAGTACTTAATATTAAAATAATAATTAATAAGTAACATTTGAATTGGAATCTGCTTAGACGAGTTGGGGACATGAGGTGTAAAGGAAAAAAGAGTATAATTATTATTTGACAGGCAAGTGTATAACAACACACATATACACATATTAATACATGATATTGTGTGCATTGTGGAGGCTACCTGCTCGTACGCTCGGCTGCACGGTGCGGCAACGTCGCATTGGTTATTTTTTCGCGCTATTCTACGATAGAGTTGGCTGTGTGAAACAGCGTTTATGCGTTACTGAATAATAGTAGTTCACGGAACATATTTCGAGAATAGTTCATAATATAATTAGCTTCCACATTGTAGTGAATGAATATACATCAGTTTTGTCAAACAGTGATGATAGCAGTTTTGTATCCAAACGATGACGCGGCGTCGCATTTTGATTTCATTCGGTGTCAGTAGGGCATGTTTGCTTGGCTGTGGGCCGCGGTAATTTTGAGTAGGCACGTCTGGGCGCTTATTACACCATTCGCCATATGAAATAATAGTAGTCAACTAGTAATATGGTATAGTGCCGCACTCTACTTTAACGAATAACGATCTACGCTTCGATATATCGCAGATTGCCTCTGTATGTCGTAATGACGCGTTGTTCAGAATGTTCAGGGTATTTTCGGAATTAGGACGGGTGAAGTTCTGCTTGGAATCCAATAAGCGACTTGTGTGTACCTAACTAGTAAATGAATTGGACATTTTCTATACCTATACTAGGTATATTAAATTCAGCACTCGGTTTCATTTATCGGCAAAATTTGTTATTTTCATTAGGTAAGTATAAATTTACCTAAATAAGTCTTGATTACTTTTCTTACTGGCATTAAAATTTTGACACATTTCGTATGGAAGATCTGTCAAAACACTATTGATAGTAAGCAAATCTGTCGATAGACAAAGTATAGGGAACGGCCATTAGAAATGATAAATGCTACGGTAGAGCCACTACACGCTGTAGACAGTTTAGTCTACAGCATAAATGGGCCGTCTCGTCACGTGTCTCGTGGGTTGTTGCCACTGTCTCACAGGAAACTAGCGTAAAGTAGCAGTAGCGTTTCTTACGATGAGTGAGATATTCGTCGGCCCAAATACCCTCCCCCAATCCCTTACATAAAAATCCCTTTCCTTGAAGGTTGGCAACGCGCCCATGGTTCTTTTGATATTGTGGGCGTACATGGGCGGTGGCGTTCACCTACTATCAGTTGACCCATGGGCTCGTTTGCCGCTCTATGCAATAAAAAAAAACTGTCAGAGTTAAATATAGATAGGCACCTAACATTGGGTATTTAATTTTATGACGAGAGAGTTTACATGAGTTTGGATGTAAAACGAATATATTTTGAGAAATATACACACATTACAATATTTTCAAATAAGAATTCGGTAAAAAGGTACTATTTCGTAACAGTTATTTCTTTTCATCCAAGTACATTACCAACAAAAGTTATCTTAATATATAATTATTTTGAGGGGGATTTATACAGAAAGCTATATACTTAAATATTTTAATAATTATTTTTACAATATAATATATATAGAAGTAATTTCGCAAGAAATTCGATTCGCACTTAACTGGCCTTTTATTTAATTGTAATCTTGAATGTAGAGCAAGGTTGCTGCGTTCGACTAACATTAAAATAGAACAAATAACTTGAAGCACGCACACTTTAACGTATACAATGCTGAAGTTAACCTTTGTCTGCTGTATCTTTAAATCTAGACACACAGTTGTGTGTCTGCCAAGTGCCAGGAAGAAAAGGGCGACACATGGACCGTATGTATATTTTCCCGAACTATTTAGAGCTACTTTCGACCCCTCAAAACTCAAAAACTATTTATCATCATCAGCCACAAGACGTCCACTGCTGAACATAGGCCTCCCCTAATGCCTTCCAGTCCGACCTGTTGGAAGCGGCCTGCATCCTGCATATAGTTTTTATACACAAACTATTAGAACACGTTAAATCTTATTTTTAAGAAATAAACATATTGTTATTGGGTTACTAAGATCCGAAAAGGGCTGTTTTATCAGTCCTTTTCACTGTGGGTGACTTAGAAAGTTGAAATTTAGGGTCAAGGTGTTCATTAGGCGTATGTATACAAAGGAAAAATTCTGAGACTACAAATTATCGATGTTCGGTGTCGTCAAAGTTATTGGTGCGGTTAGTTGCAAGCACTAAGTATTGAAACTAACCACATCAAAAACTTGAAGTTAACGTTTTGGAAAGTATAAAATTTTCCAAATAAGTATGCTATCCCACTAAAAACATAAATGTGACTGCGATTATGTCTTAGCAAGTTTTAATAGTTAATAAATTAAGTTTAACGATATTTCATATCAGTTTAAATTGTAACTTTAATAATAATTATATTGTACACTTATATAAATTCAATGTCAAAGAATGTAGGTAACATTTTTTCTTCTAAATCGATTAAAGATTGTTGTATATTCCTATAGCTACAATGTAGGGATCTGCTATAGAACTTGGTAGCCGTTTAAATATTATTCTTTTATGGGCGACAATGCGACAATCCCGAGCCTCGTTCGTACCGAACTTGGCCCTTTTCACATTTATGTTTTTAGTGGGATAGATACCTTTACTTCTTTAGTTAGCTGGGATCTTGCTTAATATATTATATTTAACTATTCATTAACTATATCCATATTCAAATTATAATAAAAGTCTGTCTCTGCATAACGTTTTCACGATGTAACCGCTGGATCCCAGATCCAGATCTCAGGTGAGGTGTGAAACTTTCCATTGTTGCTATTGGTAGGAACTTTATGAGATTTTACCTAAGGTTAATTACCAAAACACATTTTTATTCATACTGTCATTATTAATATTTTTATTGCTCTTACTATAATTAATCATAATTATTAAAACAATATATTAAGAGCTTTGCAGACATTAAATCTGTGCTGAAATGGATACTTACGCTCGATATTAAACGCTGTCGACCCTCCAGCTAACCGTATAACGTGTTTCTGCTATATCTAGAAAAATAAATAATAGTTTGGGAAACAACAGTTCGCTATCAGCGGACCTCGTCTGTGACCTAGTGACCCAGTTACGCCTCGAGAGTGGCAATCGCCCGTGTCGTCTACAAGCACAAGCGTAGTTAGGTATTTAACAGTCAGTATATATGACGCGCATGCCGCAGCCGCCGCACACGCACCATAATCATCACACCGGGCACGAGCACGACACACTTCACCCGACACCGACATGTACATTGCACAGCACGCGCCCCTACAAACAACACAAGCGCACGCTGATAATACACCTACCGTGTACTCACCAGGGTTTCGTAATAATCTCGCAACGTTAGTCGCTAAATAGCACTCAACTAAAACAATATAGCCTATTTCAAAATTGTCATTTTCGTCACTTATATGACCTAAGTATATTCATGCTGCTACATCGAAGCAAACTTGCAGATGTATCGGGTATTTTTTAAATCGCAAATTAAGTTTTATTTCAGATCGCGCTACATTCTGATGGACTAATAAAAATAATTCAAATGACGCCCAGCCCCCGTGACCTGACACAGATCAGTTGGCGCCGACAACTGCGACATACTTTTTCCAAGCTGAAAATTTCCTAATTTACGCATAACACGAAAATCCCTCTTTGTCTGCACCAATTTTCAAACAAAGAACAGTAAATTTTAGCATAGGACTATTCCCAAAGGGCCTCGCCACATTACGTTGTAATTACGTCGACAATCTTCTATCATGTAATTTACAGCATGAGTGAAATGCGTTTTAACTATAAATTGTGCGTCAAATGAATGAATAAATAAATACACCCAACAGTCACACACATAGTCCTGATCCCACACTACGTAAACCTGTATCGTGGGTATCAGGAACTACGAGGGACTCGCGGTCTCACAACACCCAGACCCGAGAGAATTATTTGTGAATCAGACAAACATTTGTCTAGGTGCGGGAATCGAACCCACGATCTCATGCTTCGCAACCGGCTACTCGCCCGCTGCGCCACGGAGGCTGTCAACATGAGTTGTATGAACATGAGTTGCACGGTACACCACGGGCTTTACATATGCAGACATGAGCTGGCCCTCGGCATAATGATGTGCAGAGGCGGCCCTAAACTATACTCCCCAGCGATTGCTCAAGATGAGGTCTGAGCCTTCTAAAAGGCGCCTCTATGCTTAATCGCTACTAAATACACTATACATATTTCTGGCTAGAGCGCCATAAGCGCCGGCTTTATTTTCAGGTGAAGCTGTAAAAGCAATATAGGCTAACAGCACAAATCCATTAGAAAAAAAACGACATATATATCGCGCGGGAGACAGATAACTATCGACGACAATATATGGGGGTAAAAATGTCGACATTCGATAGGATTACATCGTCATGTTTAAGAGTTCGTAGACAAACTTCCTCAGAGAAATTCCAACTACTATTTTCTCTACTTTATGTCTACTTTTGACATAACGAGTCGAGTATTCTATGCAAGCATGTTAGCTTTGATAGATATATAAAGATAATGATCAGATAAAACTGGTTTTATAACAAAAAGAGTCTAAATAATGATCTCGTGTTCCATAATATACTAAGTTCGATTATTGTTACAATTACGTCATATTTTAACTACTATAACCACTCAATTCAGACTGCATTATGTTAACGTTAAATACCATGTTCACATATTAAGTCTAGACTAGTCCCCACTCGCCACCAAAAGGATAGTACCACACAGCTAAATTCGTTAATACTAAGAAGAGTAGATTTTTGATTGATTTTTGATTCTGATTCTTGCTTTCACAATAATATAGATACATAATAAGTGAGTGGGGGACCTTCTGACATTAGTACCTATTTATGAAGCATTTTGTGGTGAAATGTATTTCTGTAAATGTAGCAGTCCTGCTCGTCATTTTTAACTTAAATACCGATAAATTTACACTTTAATACAGATATTACAGTCGGTCATCCGTTTGATTTTAATTAAAGAGGGTAAAATTTAACGATTTAATTAAAAACGTCTCACCACGCACTGCATACGATTATATACGATTACCCTGTCTAAAATTTGTTTTAGAGTTCCGTACTTAAAAAATCAAAAACGAAAACCTTATATGATCACTTTGTTGTCCATCCATCTGTCAAGACCCTTTTTCTCAGCAACGGGTGAAGGTACCAAGTAGTAGTTATTACAAGATACTAAGGTCTATGGTCTTTTGGGGGTGTAAAAAAATCAAGTTTCTAAGTCAACTCAACCATGATCAGATTGTTCTTCAAAAACATAGCTAAGAATTATCTCGACCTATAACTTTTTTTCGCTGGGCAAATTCCTTTTAAGGATACCTTCTTAACCTCGGGGGTGGAGAGATGACCCGAGATGCCGGACTCACCAGCCTTCCGCTGCAATTGTCTCCCGAACGGCCTCTAGATCGGATCCCTATCCAAAATACCTACACTGGTAAACTAACTTAAAAAGACGAGACTTTAACCCTTGGCATGGAGCAAAGAATGAGAGAGACGAAAAAAGCAGTCTTTAGCAGAGTTTGACGCGTGGATATTATTATCCGCACGTAGACACGGGCTTTTTTTTAGCTATAGAGTTCGTGGTAATAAGTTCGGGTTAAAAGCTCTCACTCCGGGACTGGGCCACCGAAATATCAGTTTCTTTCATTTGACTCCTAACAGACATGGGCCGCTCAGATTGTGGATGATTCTAGTCTCATAGATGGCTCGGACGTCAACGTTCTCGCGGCCGATCACTCACAAGATGGACAGACCTCATTAAATCCTGTACAAAGAGTTCCCTAACAGAATGCACACGCAGTGCCACAAATAGAGAGAAGTGGAGAAGTCTCGCAAAAGCTGTAGCCAACATAACAGATAATCCATGACCACGACCACTCCGCCAGGAGTGTACGACTAAGAAGAAGATGGCTCGGAACCCTTGGGTTTACGGGTGGATATTGCACCTCTCTGCTTACTTTACTTTTAGTCCCATGGTTTAAAGAACTATTTGATATGGTCATCTGCCTTTTAGCACCGCACCACTCGTCGCCATAGGTTTTTCCAGGAAGATAATATATTTTAAACTTTCTTGGTTATGTTTACATTAATCTAGCCTATTATAATAATAATTCATTTATTTCAGATTAAATCCATATTTTTACATTAATAACATCGTAATAAAATAAATTAAAAAATAATAAAAATCAAATAAAAACAGTAAATATAAACAGGAAATATTTGTTTGTATGTAGGGGGTAATCTTTAGAACTACTAAACCGATATTAAAAATTCTTTCACCAATAGTAAGCTGCACTGTCCCTGAGTAACATAGGCTATATTTTATTGCGTTTTGTGACTACGGGTGCCCCCAGATAACGATTTTGTAGTCAATGTGAGGGAGTATTCTCTGGAACTACAGATTCGATTCTAAAAATAATTTCACCACTTGAAAACTTACTTTGCATAAGTGATAAAGGCCATTTTTTATTACAATTTGTGACCTCCTAGATATCAATTGTGTATCCAATCAACATTAAACAGTATGCTATGGATAATTTATTTTAATATTACTTCAACACTTCCGCGCTAATATTATATATGCGAAAATAAGTCTGAAAGAATCGGAAAGAGTCTGAAAGGTTATAAATGGTAGATCCGATATTATAATTGCAAAAGTGATCACCATTTTGTTTTAAGACTGATCGATCTTCAAAATCGATAACTGCCCGTAGTCACAAATGATAGATCCGATGTTGGAATTGAAAGAAGTGGGCGCCATTTCATTTTCTTTGTTTTATAATGGATTGCCTTTAAAATTGATATCGTAGTCGCAAATAGGTTTTTTTAAATACGCATTTGTTTTTAATTTTTAATGCGGTAATCATAAACAGATCATCATGCAACATCAAATATGCCATATCTATTTCCACCAGGACCTATTTTCTGTGGGAATGCGTAGTACATGAAATAAACTTTTCCGTTTAACCAAGCCTGTAATTTTTCGAGCTACTTAATATTATATTTAAAATTACTCCGCAACCTTAGCCCACCGAAGTACACGCCTTACAATAACATCTCTTCATAAAAACGTGTTGACTGGCTGTGTTACAGGAACGCGTTTTTATTCGCCGCATACCAATAATCCGTTCCCGTTCCGATATAAACGTATTCTATTTCGGATTAACGTCTGCTTTACTATGACAATACACAGCGCAAAGACAGACTGGTGCGCAGTCTGTCTTGGCTGGTGTGGACCTCCGCGGCTCCTGTTTTTCTCACGGCGCAGCTCTACATCGTTATTTCAAAGTTATTTCACAAGTAAACAACACAAACAATCTGCATGTGTTTGCTCCGGGGAACGTCGACAATATACTAAATAATAAATACTCGAATACATAAACATGGACACAAAACAAATCACTCGCCTTGAAAATTATAGAATAATCAAAAGGGTCGACCCTGAAACCGGGTAGTTACAAACAGTTGTCATGATGTAAGGTGTAAGGACATAGCCATTTATAATATTTGTGTTATTTTAGCCACATGAAAATAGTTTATTGAGAAAAAAAACAAGAATAGTCAGCAAAAATAGTTTCAATTAAATAAAAAAGGGAAAAATGTCCTAAGTGTAGCACTTTGAGTAATATATGATTAGATAGATACAAGTATCATTTAAAAGAACAATATATTCTATGACAAGAAAGTTGTATTCCACGTCAGAAAAAAATTACAGGCGTTTAAAGTTCCACCAAGTACCTGAAGACGTTAGCGTTGCTTATTGTATTTAACTGTAGATATAAATCATGTTACAAAAAACATCATCATCATCATTACATCAGCTCACATTTATCCACTGCTGGAAATAGGCATCTTATTTATCACACCAATCATTCCGGTCCTGTGCTATTTCATCCACGTTTTACCCTGAAACTTAACAAAGTCTTCCCCGCCACCAGGCAGGGGGTCTGTCCTGTGTCGGATTGGTAAGGAGCAGTCTGTCGTATGCCACCACTGTGGCAACCGCCGTGAGGACACGGCCCAATCCACTCTTGAAGAGTGCCCAGTCTGGGATACAGAGCGCAGCGCTCTCAGAACAGTCATCGGAGACCTTTCTTTACCAGCTGTGGTAACTTAAATAGTAGGCAGACGGACGGCGTGGTATGCACCTCCTTCTGCGATCTGACGCGGACTGCAGAAGGGATCGGGATCAAACCGATCCCGCACGCCGCCAAATGGGGATAAAGAGGGTCGCGGCGGCACATAGGGCGATGCGCATCCTTTGTACGTAATCAGCATCGTGCTGCCGGAGACGCCGAATGGCGTCATTATTGCGAGTCACTAGGAGACGGGCCCCAAAGAGGCAAAGTGCAGAGGCGGTTCCGGCAGCAATCCAGAGTACAATCAGGATCCTCCTGGACCGTCGCAATTGCCCTGAAGAAGGCCACGTCTGGGTTTTTATCCGGTATAGCAGTGTAGGGATTATAGTTAGGGACTCAGGTCCCTGGATCAGTCCAGCGGTCGCTCGGGTATAAAGACAACTGGTTCGGAAGGCTGGAGAGTCCGGCATAACCAACTCTCCTCCATTAAGGCTGAGAAGTTATCCGTAAATAATATTTACCCCGCGGGGAAAAAAGGGCAGGTGGTCTGCCTACTTTCCGCTTGGTCTCTTTTAGCCACCATTCTGTAACAGTCTTTGTTCACCTGTTAAGATAGTTTTTTTATTTTATATTATTTTGTTTTTATCTCACCATGGTACAGTCAACCATAAATATTTAAAACAAAGTAGGTATTGAGTATCTTGGGCAAAAATTGCACCATAAAGAGATGTTTCTATATACCATTTTTAGAATTCAAAAATATTTTTTCTATACTTGGACATAACTTAGAGAAAAAATATTTATATACATGTGATCAGGACAACAAAGTCAACATTTGAACACATGCCATATATTGCTAGAAGAGTTGGGACAAACTCCATACAATTTGCCCATTGTCCTTTAATAATTTTATGGTAATACTTTTAATTTATGGTAATACCGTGACATGGCAGAATGTCGCCTCAATGGTCATACAAACGATAAAATAATAATAATAAGATGTTCAAGAAATCATATTCTTGCTCATTAATATTGCAAATGAAAACTAAAACTATGTGTTGTGTATTCGTAGTGTGGCTGTTGTCCACACAATTTTGTATGGTTTCGCACTATAACTGAAAACCCATGTCCTTGATATTTCGTAATCCGAGCCTCGTGTTTTCCAAACTGGCCTTGAAGCTTTTATTAAAATATTATTATGGCATTAACGATACTTTGTGGTTGAATCAGGAATTAGATTTCGACATCATTTAGAATAATGCCACAAACTCTAGATCACTAACATACGTACGTACACACACGCACACTAATAAATGTAATGTAATTCGATGTTAGAATCGAGAAAGTGGCTGTCATCTTGTTTTTCTTTGTTTAAAACCGATTGACTTCAAAATCGATATCTGGGACGCCACGTCGTTATAAATGCTAGAATCCAAAGAAGGGGCCGCAATTTTAGTTCGTAATTATAGTTAGAATGCATTTTTTTATAACAGAGGCCGGCAAACGAGCAAGTGGGTCACCAGTTGGAAAGTGGGTCCACCACCCATGACCATCCATAATATCTAAGGATCAGGGACCCGTTGCTGACGGAAGGGATAGGGCATTAGGGCCTCCGGATATCACACTTACGCCACGAAACGCAACAGCAAGCTGCTGCTTCACGTAGGTTTTTGTGAGACAGTGCTAACAACGCGGTCGAGCTGGCCCATTTGTACTATGGACAAAAGTGACTCCTCCTTTTAAAAATATTGTACATAAAATATGTAATGTTTCCGTTTAACCAATGCTGTTACGGGGCAGAAGCTTGTATTTTATGAAAATATTGTTATCCAGGAATCCCATGACAGTCTGGCGTATCCATCTTGCAAACACATAATAGATTAACTTGAAGTGTTTGCGAACAACCGTCTCCAACACCACATTTCAAAGGTCTTTTGCGTTGTTTTGTCTGAACGATCCATGATATGAGCAACAGAACCAATAAAGGAATATAGAAAAAAGCAATTTCCGGACTAGTCTCATTTGGGTGAACGTTGGAGACCTTCCTGGCTTCGCACATGTGTCGGTTTGCTTATTGCTGCTTAGGTGATTTGAGTCTTTTTAATATCCCGTTGACTTCCTCACTGGTCAGTCGTAGCGATGTAATGTAGTAACTAACTGACGAATTTAAGATTGTATGGATGCAAATGGCAACCTACATCTCGGAATGATCGCTCGGGAGTCGAGTCGTCCTCCCTGTCTACGTAATGCCACTATTATCCAGTAATGGCTATTTTTAATAAACGATCTTATTTGATTCTCCGGATAGTTGGCAGAAATATAAGCCAATTAGAATACAGTTAGAAGGTGACGCGTACAAATTACTTGGTTTGATTAGTTGCTTTTCGGGATCTATCCCGATTATCAGACTAAGAACGTTTATTAAAAGTGGCCGTCAGATACGAGTGTATAAACGAAATAATACGGGCGCCGCCCCGCGCCGGGCACACAAACCATTCTCGCTGTTTACGCCGCAATACTGCACTGTGCACACACTTGTGCCTTAGTTTTGTACATTTCTTTTATGTTTCCCAAGTAGGTTATTAGACACACTTGAGAGACTATGTTCAATTGATTGTAAATTTTGCATTTGAAAAAGATCGCTTAGTTTATGCGTACTTTTTATTACTTATTATCTCTCATTAGAAACCGACTGCTTGTATGCGTGTATCTAATGATACGTTATTTTGTACAAGTCCTAAGATTAATTAATGTAAAAGTCTACTTAGACTTACTTTTTTTTATAGTATAGGCTGGCAAACGAGCAAGTGGGTCACCTGATGGTAAGCGATCTCCAACGCCCATGTACGCCCACAATACAAAAGAATTATGGGCGCGTTGCCCTTAAAGGAAAGGGATAATAAGGGATTGGGAAGGGGAGGGGAGGGGATTTGGACCTCCGGATATCTCACTCACCGTACGAAACGCAGCAGCAAGCTGCTACTTTACGCCGGTTTTCTGTGAGACAGTGGTAACGACCCGGACGAGCCGGCCCATTCATGCTGTAAACAAAATTGTCTACAGCGTGGCTCTACCACTCGTCTCTCTTAATACCAAAAGCTCTATGCACCAGCTAAGCTGAAGGGATGCTTTTTACTTATCATTATACTTCTGATATAAAATACACCCAACAACCACATATACATCACAAGTCAACAACAATATTCAATCAACAAGATTCACATGGCTCAATAATCCATAATGAAGAAAACCGGACAATAAAATAAATTTAAGTCATTCTAGCACATCCAAAGTGTGGTTTTTGAGTGGTAGAGCCACTGTAGATATTTTTTTCTACAGCATGAATGGGCCGGCTCGTCCGGGTCGTTACCACTGTCTCACAGAAAACCGACGTAAAGTAGCTGCGTTTCGTAAGGGGAGTGAGATATACAGAGACTCAAATCCCCCACCCCTTCCCAACCCCCCCTAAACAGCCCTTTCCTTTAAGGTTGATTCCTTTCTTTTTACTGCATAATTTGATTCCTCCGTCCCCATTCCATCATCGGCAAAACGCCACCAATTTATGGTAGACGTTCCCAAAACGTGCACCAAACGCTTTGCTTCCACCTTCATCATACGAACTGCCAAGTCGTGAAACAAGTTGCCGAAGTCTTTGTTCCCAGATAAATATAATCTGGGTGTCTTCAAGTCGCGAGTGAATCGTTTTTTGCTAGGCAAGCGTGCTTCTTAGGTTGATCTTAGGCCACATCATCGCAAATCTAAATGGATGGCAACGCGCCCATGATTCTTTTGGTATTGTGGTCGCACATGGGCGATGGAGATCACTTACCATCAGGTGGTCCACTGCCTCGTTTGCCTATAAAAAAAACAAAAAAGTAGACCGATTTCATTTTTTTTTCTTTTCTATTGCTTGATGGACCGATTTCAATGCAGAAGTTTTATTTCAAAGCTGGTGTAATCGAGTTGGCTCTTAGATAGCTAAGAGCCGAATAGGTTTTCTTTAATAATAGTATTGAAGAAAAACTATTCGGCTTTTTAGAAATTATAAACCTTTTTGTAATTGACCTAGGGGGATTTTACCAGGTTAAGTTATAAACTGATCTATTTAACGTGGGTAAGCAATGATCGGTAGAGCAGTCAGCGCTCATTCGACGCTATGGATGCGCAATCCACATGTTTTTGTGCACGTCGATACCATATAATAAAACTTTATATGCCATTAAGTAATCGATAAAATTATTTCGAGATTTTTCGGATATTCAAAATATAAAATATCGTCGTAAGAATAAAAATATTTGTGCATAAGTATAATATTACTATGGACTACGATCGTGGCGGGCGCAAGAAATGTGCATACCTAGTGCGGCGTTCTTAAATCCCATTTATGGATACCTTCTCAGCCTCCGAGATATTGTTATACCGGACTTACCAGCCTTCCGACCCAATTGTCCTTGCCTGACCGCTAGGTCGGGTCTATAACCATAATTCCTACGCTGCTAAACCGCCTAAAAATCCCGCGGTAGCCTTCTTAAGCACAATTACGACGGTCCCCGGTAATCCTGAGTGTACTCTGGATTGCTGCCGGTACCAACTCTGCGCTATACCGCTTTACCCCGTCTGCTAGTAACTCGGAAACCCCTCAAAATAATGTCTCCATTCGGCATTTTCAGTAGCACTATGTTTCGCGCTGCTGACCGCTTTTCTGAGCCGATAGCAAGACAAATCAAGTAGTTTTTTTTTTTAAATTAAGTATTACATTTTTGTTGTCGTGTCGATTGGTGTAGTCTACGAGAGCACTTAAATAAAATAGATAAAAAAACTAAAAAGCTAAACATTAAACTAAACAATTTCGAGTCGTTGGTACTGTAGTTTAATAGTCAATGATTGATACCACTGAATCAAATCTGTTTAATTTAATTTTTAGCTTTTTAGTTTCTTTCAACCGGTGTTATTTTTCGGTGTTTATATCAATTCAACACGGTGTCTTAGTCTTTCAATTATTTCTTGAAATTTAAATGGCATTGCAGTAAACCCGATTCTTTTTGTGTTCTATAACACAAAAAGAATCAACCAAATCGGTGCACATTTGGCGGAGTTATGTGTATACATATAATATAAAATATATTATACAGCTTGGAAAGATAGGCATACATTACCGATTTTGGAAGCTAAAGCTCCATTTACACGACGAGAATATCTTTCACAATATAACAGAGATATATAATGTCGCATCATACGATTTTTGTTTTCGCGGTTGTGTGTGTTTTGTGTTGTGTGACGCGTCCTTGTTTAAACAAAACTTAAAATCTGACTTCAAAAATAACACTGAAAAGAGTTTATTATTATTACCTCTACATTTTTGTTGATTTTCTGTGAAAAATGTTTAGTTGTAGGTGTACAGCTATAGCATGAAAATAACAATACAATAACACAATCGCGACGAGTGTGTTCTTATCCATTAAGTAATATTTTTTTTAACTCCGTACTCCGTCATCAAATTTTAACCAAATTTAAATGGGACCACATCGCAGATAAACTCTATAAAACGAATTTAATTTAAAAATTATTGGCGGGGAAATCCATAGACATAGTACATAAAAAACAATGGGGTGAAAGTAACCGTCTAACGTTTGCACTTCATAAAACATATCACTTACTTTTAAAGGGCATTTTAGAAACACAGTCGAAAGTTTAATTCAATAACATCATATAAAAGGAAAGAATTGCTTTGCTACCTTGGGCTAGTTTTAGAACCGAATTTCTTATTTATTGAGGATATCCAAAACGTTGGGGAAATCTAAAAGGAATTTCTACGCTTTGACGAGGATATCGGCTTTGATGTGGGGTCTATCATTGAACACATTAAAAATCATCTATGGAGCTACCCACATGGGCTGTATTTGTTATGGATCACCTGTATGGGCCGATAAAGTTACTATCGGCGCCGTACGCAGAGAACTGCTCTAGAGTCAACGTTTGGCGTTGATATTCTTGTGTAAGACGTATAGAACTGTTAGCACCGAAGCTTTACCTATCCTTGCGGGAATAATTCCAGATCTGGAAGTGCAGTGTCGCGCCGCTATGTATTACTCAACGAAAAAGAATATGGACAAAAGCTTTCTTACGTCGCTCGAGCTCTTTAGAACTACTAAATGAATGGCAATGTCGATTGGATAATTCTACTAAAGGGCGATATCTATTGGCAGCTGACCTTTACTGCTATTCCCCTCTGACCCCTCTGACAGTCAGTTAGTATCGAGCCCAATCCTGCGGAAACACTTTCATTTCCCGAGAAAAAAGTAGCCATTTCCTATCACTAGTAAAATTCAATATAATATATAGTACTAGCTGTCCCGCGCGGTTTTACCCGCAGCATATAATTGCGGCGCCATCTGCCGGGCTCATTTGCGAAACTAAACCATCCAGGGCGCCACCCAAACGCATACAAAAAAAAACATTCAAATCGGTCCAGCCGTTTAGGAGGAGTTCAGTGACATACTCCACGTACAGTAAATATATATATATATAAAGATAGAGGGGCAGTCGTAAAAGTTGTTTGTTGATAGACAAAGTTACTTTCACATTACAAAATTCTTCTTTCTTGGATTATAAATTTTATTATATAATAATAAAATACAATTGACGTTTGACATTAGTTATTGTTGTCGATTTATTTTTCTTTTTAATGGTAATATGCAATCAAACGGAAAAGTTTGCCAATGAACTATGCATACTTCATACATAATAATTAAAAATGTAGTCTCTCTTACTCTTTCCTATGCCTGTCTATCCGTTAATTAGAATGCGCAAATAATGAATTAATTAAACGTGTCCCAATTTTCCGTCCGTTTGATTCGCTATGACAATAAACAAAGCTCAGGGGCAGATATGCGCACCACTGGTGTGAATCTTTGCGCCTCCTGTTTCTCTCACAAGCTCTACCTATACGTCGCTCTTCCGCGACCAATCAATGCAAGGAATCTGTATGTATTATATTAGCTCTGTGGAACATCACCCACTATATTGAACCTATATCGAAAAGCTCTGTAATGTATAACTTTTTTAACGTATGAGCAGCGTTTCAGTAATCGAGCGTTAATTTTATATTAAACTAACGCTCACAGCGCTTACACGAGTGGTAGAGCCACGCTGTAGACAATTTTGTCGACAGCATGAATGGGCCGGCTCGTCCGGGTCGTTACCACTGTCTTACAGAAAACCGGCGTAAAGTAGCAGCTTGCTGCTGCGTTTCGTACGGTGAGTGAGATATCCGGAGGCCCAAATCCCCCTCCCCTTCCCAATCCCTTATTATCCCTTTCCTTTAAGGTCGGCAACGCGCCCATAATTATTTTGTATTGTGGGCGTACATGGGCGGTGGAGATCGCTTACCATCAGGTGACCCACTTGCTCGTTTGCCGGCCTATACTAAAAAAATTAGGCAAAGTCATACCTTATTGTATGACGGGTCACGGAAATCTGCATGTAAATTTTTACCCGAATTGAAATTGGACAGAAAGACGGACATGAAACAAAAAAAAATGCCATTTAGCTAGGGAATGGCTATGACGGTATTTTAAACACACCTCGTCTAGAAAGTATTAACATGATAATATAAAGTTTTTGCCGGCCTTGTGCAATATAAAAATAGTTTTAATTTATGTATTTACCCGGAGTTAAGAAATACATCAATCTATATATGCATAGGTACATGCACATACAAATAAATATAATTGTAGTGTCTATTTGTGGTTGCGAAATAAGTACCTAAGTTTGAATTTCGCATTAATTTTATTTACTAATGTTATGTGTAAAAAGTATATAGAATGTTATCTATGGAATGCAGTTTATACTGGCAGGAAATCATTTGTGTTTTGTTTTTCTTCCTCCACACCTAAAATGGATTTGAATAATTTCAGTATTAAATAGTTTTGTTACGATTTGAAGGGCCTGTTCCACAAACTCTAAGATTGACCCCCAGTTAAAGTATAAGACAGCTATTTTTAAAGTACCAAGTAGACATCTTTCCGCCCGTATACAGAGTGCAATAAGATCGGTAGATCAACGAATGTAGGTCGGCAGAAGACCTCAATGTCCATCGATTGAAGCTTCATGTATGATGCCCAAAAATGCGTAGTTCAAGTTAGGTATTTGGATTCTTATAACACTATAATTAAAGTCGACTTTTGGACTAAATTCGCAACTGTAGCTAAACTTTTATTTATAACACAAGCTATGAACACTTTGCGGAACTTAAGGAGACGGTATAATTAAAAGACGTCGGGTTATTTGCGCCTCCGGATATCTCAGTCACCGTAGAAAATGCAGCAGCAAGTCGGTACTTCTACTACTACTATGTCGGTTTTCTGTGACAGTGGTAACATCCCTGTCAAGCCCATTCACGTTGTAGACAAAACTATCTACAGCGTGGCTAGAAATAAGTTTTTGAGTGGTAGACCACTAATATAATAATAATTTTCTCAAATAGTACCTGGGATGTAACCTCAAGATTTGACATCGAGCTTTAAGTGCCCAGGAACTGAAATCCTGGGATCTTCTGTTAGCGTATTCTCAATAATATTGGTACATTGAGGGTGTATGAGAAAGCAACGTTGGTACACTGAAAGAATAATGGTGCGATATAGTTGTGGAAGGGTAGTTAAATGGTATAAAATAGGTTGTCGTCAGAACTGGAGGTCTTTTGCCCGCAGTCGGTCGTCAGCCTCCAGTTCACTAAGATCAGTGCTCAGTCGATAGTCCAAGTGTTCATTACGTGGTAGCCATGCTGGTTTACTAATCGGTCCTAGTTGTCTTAGTTATAATTAATATGAACGGTCTATAAAGAATCCTGACATGGGGTTGTGATCTGTAAAGCAGTAACATTATAAAAGTAACCAATAAACTATGAGTTGAAGTGATTATTGTCGTTTGGTATTAATAAAATAATACTCGTCTCGCATAACTTCTAACACTTCATTACGAGATTTGCAACTCAAAGATTTCTGATCCCGGGATTGGAATCGTATACTGTACTTAGGCACTTATTTTACGTTTCGGAATCACATCTTACTGATTGCAGATTGGTTCCTGTGTCAGTTATGCCAATTTTATGTGGGACTACCTTCGTAGTAATGAAAAGAATCATCAATATAGAGCAAATTTGAATCTGTGTTACTGTAGTTTAATATACAATGATTGACACCACTGACTAAAAATAATTGTTTTACAGTTGATCTGTATCACTTTTTAAATATCCCTTGGTCTAGTGCTGGCAGTATTTATATGAGCTTTTGGCCGAGAACTCCCTAAGTTTGATACGGACAATGATCGCGCATGAGGTTTTCTATCACGATTTTCCTGGAATTGGATCTCCAAGAAGAGTTAACGGCATGCAGGCGGCCGGTTGTAAAATTGTGTATAATCCATCGGAAGATTATGACTTTTTATTTGAACTATGAAATGGTAGTTGTGTTAGCAATGAAGTCATAAGGATAAATAGTAAGCAATGACATAGTTACACCGATAGACTATAAACTAAGATCGGTTGTTAACTATGTATAGTCTGCACACAATGGACACGCTTCATACGTTCTCAGGCGTATCCAGATATAATATATTATTAACAAAAATAAAAACTACAGAAAAATCAATTAATTTTATTTATTAATAATTTAATTAATGCAAATAATTTTAATGTAATTATTTATTACTTACACTCTACCGCGAACGTTCATCACTGCACTCATTGCGCGATCTATGAGACTTTTGCATGGGGGGGGGGGGAGAGGGTAGAAACACGGTAGTTTCGTTGGTGGGGTGGTTTGGGTTTGGGTGGTGGTGTATGTGGATACATATCCACATACACCACACACACACACACACACATGTGTGTGTAACTACCACCACGACCGCAACCGAACATGATTTTGACCCCCTTCAAAATGTCCGATTAACTCTAAATTTGGCATACTTATCAAGACCAGATGATAATTCAAAAAATTAAATTAATTTAAAATTTATTGAAAATCATTGAAAATAAATCATAAGAATAATAAAATAAATATTTGCGTAAAAAATTAAAAGTCGCCGAAATATGTATAATAACTTCATAATCGCTGCCGCTACTTGCGAAAAAGGAATATTCATTTTTAACCGACTCCAAAGAAGGATGTGATTTGTTTTTTAAAAGCGATTAAATTAGTTCTAATTAATATGGTCTACCTACCTTGTGTATATTAAAATAATCATTGTACTGAAAAAATGCGTACTACTTATTCAAAGAGTTTCCAATTTCTTATGTTATGTACTTAATTGTAATTTTTATACCATAAGCCGTAAAAAGAGCAAATGAGACACCTGATGGTAAGTGATCAACACTGCTCACAAAATCTGAAGAAACATGGACGCGTTGCAGGCTTTAAAGGAATGGGATAATTAAGGTATTCAGAATCTGAAGAGATTTGAGCCTCACGATATCTCACTCATACAAAACGCAACAGTTCTCGTCGGTTTTCTGCAAGACACTGATAACAACCGGTTGAGCCGGTACATTCATTCTGGACACAAAACTGTATACAACGTGGCTCTACCTAAAAATACAAAAGGTCAAAAATTAGGTGGTGTGGTACTGAAATCTCAGAGCGCGACTATGACTTGCTGTTGGCGGGAATGATTTGATTACAGATTCTATACATATACATACTTGGAAAAATAAGGCAGTATTGTAAGGTGGTACGTACCAACTTTAAAATATAACAAAACACATTGTTTTTATAGGTGCACGTATATGATTGTACATGAGTAACTTTAAAATAGTCGAAGCAGCGTCCGGTTTTTGTGTATTCAAAACGACAGTTTGAGCGATATCTGTGTCAAGGTGCGGATCGGCTCTTGCGCAAACGGTTTTTTAATACTACGCCCGGTTGCGAGGTAATTAATTCGATTCAGAGTGTCGCAACCTACGATACTCGTGGTTTTCGTGTATTTGAAGCATTATTTGTAAATTTTTGTAAATGGGTTTTGAGGTTATGAAATATACCTATAAATAAATCACAATAACTTGTACTTACAGGCAGTTATCTCGGGCTTTCACGGACTACTGAACAAATGTGATAAAGAAAATATATTCTAGTTTCGAAATAATTTGGATTAAGATAAATAGATTTAAGATATTCACCCCCCTATTTACACTTCCCGTCACCAATTTGTCTCTAAACACTGCAATATCGCTGATTTTAGACTCGTAATTTGCTGTACTTACTTTCTATTTAGTCTAGGTACAAGAAAAACAACCTGTTACTTACTACGTTTATCATTAAAATAATCATTTAAGACACGAAATAATAATTTATTTGTCGTAATTGAAAAAATAAAAGAATTAGCAGCAGATACCGTTATGTGAAGTAATTATGTAAAAGTCACAAATATAATTCGTACTATAACCTTGCGGATCCAAAGATATCCAGCTTATACATAACAGATGCAAACATTATTTTTGTAAAACTATTGTTTAATATTATTGATATGATTGGTTATATATATTTTTTTTGTAAGAGCCACCCTGTACACAATTTTGTCTATTGCATGAATGGGCCGACTCGGTTGGGTTGTCACTACTGTGTCATAGAAAACCGACGTGAAGTAGTAGTCTGCTGTTGCGTTTTGTGAGGTGGGCGAGATATCCGGAGATATCCTTCCCTTTCCCAATTCGGCAACGCGTTCATGATTTTTCAGGTTTAGTGGATGTTCATGGGCAGTAGAGATCACTTACCATTATATGGATTACTCGTTTACGGGCCTCTGCTATAAAAATGCATGCTATTCAATATTTTATTATGAAACTGAGGGATGATTTTTTTCATTTCGTGTGGTATCATTGGAAAGGTCCCTAAAAGTGATAGAGGTTGCCAAATTACTTTTATATAGATCATTAGTTCGTGAAATATGCGTGTCCAATGTCTTGAAAGATGTGTTCTCACTCCCTCGGTAAGTTTTAAACTACAGGGTAGAAAATTCTGAAAATATTTAATGTAGTTTAACTTAAAGGGGCGGGTAGGCAGACTTAACATACCTTTGAAATTCTTATGGAAAACTTCTCAGGTATGCAGGTTTCCTCACGATGTTTCCTTCATCGTTAACACAAGTGATAATTAACAATTAATAATAATAATAATAACACTTATTTTAAGGATAGGCGTCGGGCAGTGTCACATCACCTTATTAAATTAAAATTGTCTAAGGGGCCTCTACGTTTGGGCTTTCGGACCCACGCACGCCTTCCAAAGGCCCGGGACTCTGTAGTCCCGAGATTATGGTATGACATACATAATAATAATACCATTTATTATTATAAATATAATATATGACGAGTGGTAGAGCCACGCTGTAGACAATTTTGTCTACAGCATGAATGGGCCGGCTCGTCCGGGTCGTTACCACTGTCTCACAGAAAACCGACGTAAAGTAGCATCTTGCTGCTGCGTTTCATACGGTGAGTGAGATATCCGGAGGCCCAAATCCCCCTCCCCTTCCCAATCCCTTAATTATCCCTTTCCTTTAAGGTCGGCAGGGCGCCCATGACTCTTTGGTATTGTGGGCGTACATGGGCGGTGGAGATCACTTACCATCAGGTGACCCACTTGCTCGTTTGCCGGCCTATGCAATAAAAAAAACTTATTTTCAGGCAACTTTTGGCCCATAGAAATATACCTTACAAACTAACATATACAACGTGTTATAAAAAGGGGCGGGCAAATTTAAGCAATGTATAGTGTAGGGTATAAGTATTTTATCTCCCATAGTACCAAATCCGATTACATTGCTAGTACAATAATTATAGAATTTTTATCGAATGAGTAACATGTCGATATCGACTTTCAACTTTGGACAACACTAAATGATAAACAATAATACTATAGACCTCCTTTCATTTATTTATTTTATAATTAAAAAAACATTAATCAGTTGTCAAATGTCAATATTAATTTGACGCAGTCAGTTCGGCAAGTTCTGATTTTATGAAGTATGATTACGAGTTCAAAAATATGTTGTATTTGACTAAAAACAAGTATTACCTATGTATTGGTACTTTGTGTTGGTGTTACTGATAACAGTGTTTAAGAGGATCGTCAACTGTATTAAGCCAAATTCATAGATGGAAGACCCGAGAATGAAGTCTTTAAAATGCTTCTAGAGAATGGTACCTATTTGTCTTCAACACACAATCTCTTTCAGGTGTTCATTTGTGTTTAAATTACAAGTTACGTACGTATGCTCGTAGAATTATGTACATCTTATTTAAGTTTATTAAAAAGTGAGTGTCACAATAACAATAAATAATGATGTCATCAATCTTATCGATCTTAATAAACGAGTGATTAAAAATAACGTGGAATTTTTGGATGTCTTGGTTTTGAAAAGATCCGGTACATAAGTACTAATTGTAAGGTGTATGTAATGACCCTAAAATATGACCACACCTTTCTGTAACACGTTGTATATAAAATAATTACAGATTGTGAGAGTTTTGAGATTAATACACACATAACTTAGAAAAGTCAGAGGTATGTGCTCTTGGGACTGGTTTCGAACCTACGACTTTCGTCTCGACAGTCCGTACCACTCCCCACTGAGCTATCGCTGCATTTAGTAGAAGAGGCCCGTGCCCAGCAGTGGGACATGTATAATACAGGGCTAGGAAAAAAAAAACTTAAAAGGTACCATCAACAAAAATTGGTTTCAGTAAAGTAGGTTGTGTAGTTTTTGAGAAAATAGCGACCGCAAGAATAACTTTGTTTTACACAGTGTCTTTGAGAAATACAACTTTATTTATGTTGTCGATAAAATTAAGATTGTACTTAGAATGTAAATATATGATTTTAATATAAACCCACTTTTTAAGGCCTATCAATGATCGTGTAATTGATAAAAAATATGAACGTTTATCCTAACTACGGACTCCTCATTAGCAGTTTTCGTGATGCTGTATGTTGAAAGCCAGTCCTACGAATTTTGTTGCGAACTTATCCTAATTTCCTGTATTACATCACATAAACAAAGCGCTACACCGCCTCCAGTGGAGGATAATGTACCTATTTTAAGATATGATCATACATTGTTTGACCATATCATGAAATAGTCATGTGTTCAGTTGATTCAACTCAAAGTTGATTCAGTCAACCGATCTCGTATTCCATAATTTGGTCAAACAGTAGTCAATATGTTATGAAATGCGATAATTTCATGAAGTATTCGACTATTTCATGATAGTATAAATTTTTGCTATATGTGGCCTTCTTGACATGTTCGAGTTCTGATTCAATCCAGTTTGATTCGATTTCAAGCGTTTTGGTACTCTCGAAACACACACCAGTGATCGTGTCGCGGCTAAAACTGGAACAAGCAGAGATAAAGAAAAATCGTTAGGTTCGAGAAATGCATATTCCTCATTGTTTCTTACGACCGTGAATCGACCGGTGTAACCGATATAAAATTGTTCAATTGATAAATAGGCACCGTACCCAGATCGTGCGAAGTGGTTTTGTGTATTTTAGTTGCTGATATTATAATATATCATGTGCGAAGTTCGTTCTTATTATTTCTTCTATCTGATACATATTTGCACCCCAAATTTCTGGTATGTGACATGTCAAAAATGTTTTACTTTTGTAAGACTGTAAGTTTGTATCAAGCAAATACAAAACAAAAGCTTATGTACCTCGTTTGGACTCGTGGGCCAAAGGTACGGCCGGATCTAAGTTACTTTTTGGTACGGTCGGTTTATGAATAGTACGGATGACTAGGTGGTAGGTCGGTCATATGCAAGAGGCAATCTGGGTTAGTAGCACCGCTCTGTCTATTTCTGAAGCCAAGCAAGTGTGTAAGCACTGTTGTGTTTCGGTTAAAAGACATTGAAGCCAGTGAGAAGTTTGAGCACGATGAGACTTAACAACTTATGTCTCGGGGTAACGAACGCAGTCCAGTGCTTTGTAGTTCAAAGTTCTATTGGAGTGGAAGCGAATTGAGTTTAGATCGAAAACCATCGATCCAATCATTTTCAAGAGTAAAGACCCTCCTTGGTCATGACATATACAAGGGTGCCATTGTAAATGAATAAGTTCACTTTAATTCAGGGCACATGGCGATGATATATTGATATGGTTTTCAGTCACCCATACAACTTTCATACTAACGAAATAATCGGATAACCGTTCCATTTTACATCCCATATAAATAATATTATAATTTGAAGTGCAAGAAGTGCTTCTTAACATTTTAGACAAATAAAAAGCGACCAACAATGCCCCTTAAGAGCCCGATGGCCCTGATCTCGATAGCTCTCCTTAGATGGCTCAGCAGTAGACTAGGTCGAGGAGAACCGCTGCGATGTCAGTGTCATAACACGATTCGTTAAGCGAACTTCATTGAGATTTTGAAGTCCATTGCCGGTTTCTAGTGTTCACCGTAATGCGTTCAAAAAATAGAACCAGCATAGAATCATCAGATTACAAAAATAAATGTTGCTGTGTACAAATGTCAAATTTCGGTGGTGGTGGGCAAGTTGTGTGGTCAACTGTTTATTGCATACATGTAGGTATTTGTTCACAATTCGTTGTTTGCGTCGATGGCCTTACCGTTCAAGGTGTCCAAAATTAATGAAGCACAAAAATTTAGTAATTTCGGACCATGTTTCAGATCTATTGAAATAAAGTACCATAGTAAATCATAAATGGTTTTATTAATTACTACACAGATTTTATGTTAGGGACATAGAAGAAAGAAATTAACTCTTTATGAAACGAAATACGACTGTGAAATTTAGCACTAATTTTGCTTATTAAAAATGATGAAACACGCGTTTCACATTTTTGTAAAATTCCACTCGCAAAAGGGGGAGGGGGTTGTTGATTGTGTATATTATTTAATGTGAAAGTTTGGATGTTTGTAGATTAATCACGCCTTAGGGGTGAACAGATTTAGATAATATTTGGCACACACGTAGACCATGATATGAACTAGAACAAAGGCTTTTATTCCAGAAAAAGACGGGCGGAGCCGCGGGCTATGGCTAGTTTATTGCATAAAACATAAGACGGTACGTAATAAAACTATCACGCTATCGATATATACAATATATTTTAAAAAACCCTGTCCGATCCGAAAGCGGCATATAGGTATCCCAATGACATTACCGAAAAAATAAAAAATAAATATTATTCATGAAAATGAAAATGTTATTGTATTTCAAAATGCACGTTATTAATACCCTAATTACTCGATTTTCGCTAAAATGTAGTAAATTTTGAAAATGTGACATCACCGTCGTCGCCGTCACGTGTTTCTGTAATATGTATAATTTTATATAGTCTTTTGTTTTGTGTTGCCTTGGAGATTCGGTTGTCTGTCATGGTTTTGGTTTACTAGATTAAATACCGTAAATATTTAGATCTTTGTTTTCCTTATATTAATAATACACTACAGTTTCGGTATCTTTTGACAAAATACTGACAGAGAACGGCGCGCGCTTTGACGCGGAAGATCAAAAGCACCGCCGGCACATGTAAGGCGACTATCCCGACCTTGAACATTTTAATAAGTCAGTTTAGCGCAAAAATTGCTTCCGAGTGGTTGTTCCATTGCTGTTTGTGTTCACCGAAATATTATACATACCCTAATCAAGAGTACTTTAATATGATATTGTGTCTGTGTACCCCGGTACCGTCTGAGTATGTCTGTGATCATCAAAGGGCGGAATTATTTAGTGACGACCCCATCCGAAGTACTCGTTCTGTGACGCGACAGCTAGATCACTGGAATCACGTGCAAGTGTAGAAAGTGTTAAAAGTAGATGGTCAACATTATTTCATCCGACCCGTACGTAAATAGTACGAGTAGTATGGAGAGCGGTGGATTGGTAGATGTGGACCAACTTCGTGGCCAGCACAGTTTCCAGACTTCACGCAAGCAATTCGTTTTGTCGAAAATTTGTGAAACCGAAACCGAAATGCGTTTGTGGATTATAGCAGTTTTTGATTTAATTAAATCGGTCACAAATGAGGTAAGAAGCTTTCATGTCATCCTTGTGCGACGGTGGTGACCTGTATTACTTTTGGTGGCAGACACATTGAACAGCAACTTCGTCACAGCCATCGCATTTTTGATCATCGAATGATCCTACACACGATCTAAAATCGGATTTCACATAAAAAGTTGCATAGGATTTTTTTATAACGTCTAATCCAACGATCAACTGGGGTCATGACCTCATGACGTATCTACCGAACAGGTGTCGCGCGCCGCACCATCACCCCTGTATTGCCAAGTAAACTGTCTTGTGTAATTACCTAAATTTTATTGAATTTTATTTGGGGTATTTTTTTACTATTTATGCAAAAGGATTACATTAACAGAACCTTATCTCGATACCTAATAACACCCTCACGGATCGGACAGGGTTTTTTTACATATTGTATAGTACGATGTAGCCTATGCCAAGTTGGTACTTCCTAAATTTAGTGTTTACTGCGTTCTGTGGCAAAAAATATTCAGACTAAAAGATTGCTCCTTTTCGGCAATAATGTTCAACCGATTAGTGGTCAATTTGTATGTGTTTCTGACATGACGCGGCGTCTAAGGCGCGTCGCGTTCTATGCTAGATTTTACCATTGCCAAATGAGATACCGTTGTTTGAAACAAAATTTAGATCTATTTTTTTTTATACACCTAAGAACCAAAAATTACTTGTCTATTAATTTCATTACTGAACACAAAACTTATGTCATAGAAAAATGCTATGTTCATGATTTTAAGGTATGGTTTTTGTTTTTTAGAGGTAACAATGGCCATTTTGGACTAAGAAAAATAGAAATGATTACCAAAATGAGACTGTCACCAAATTTTTTTATATTGTTATGATAATTATTGCATGTCGTCAGTTTATTTTTAAAATCAGGTGAAATATACATAATCGTCTGCAAAGATAAATTAGTTTATTTTTGAGCGCATGCATAATGAAAGTCTGATGGCCCATAGCACACACGTGACACGATACTTTTAGCATCGGCGATCCGCGATTTATGGCCGTTCCCAATATTCATCTAAGATAGATAGCTATCGTCAAATATCTGTATTGTTCTATCTATCTACTTCTTGAAGTCGTCCCTATTTTCCAGATATAGTACGCCAGATAATCAGATATCAATAGATATGTAGGCTATCCGGGCCCTCTTTTGCGTTATGTTCATACAAGCTCAGAAAGAGAAACTATTGTATAATTTATATAAAAAAAAAGATATGAATTAAATTACAAATATAAGTTTTAATTTAACATTTATCTATAATTCTCAGTATTTGCGAATAAAATGATTTATTAAGTTGCAAAACACAATACAGTACCTAATAAGGAAACCTTTTACTGTCAATACATTACGGCTCTGAATATAAGTTCTTTGAACGTCTAACGAATTACCCCAGCGTATTTGGGGGAATATTTTGGGAGGGAATTGGGGGTTTCATATTTCGCATATTTAGTTTTTTCTTAGAAGTCTTAAGTAGTAAAGAAATATGGCGGTATGTAAACCGACGACAACTGATAGGGTTGGGAAACGTTTGAACGAACTACTGAACTAATAAAACCTGAATGGAAACTAAATGATTTTACTGATTGTGTAAATCACGAAAAAGGGCCAAAAGTCGCTAGATTTATTGCAAACATCGCTAAGGTGGCAATACTTAGCTAGGCCGACTCAAAACTATCATTTGTCAAATCTGTAAAATATTTTTTTAGTAGCATTATTCTAACGACTTCAGAAATAATAATATAATGATATGTATAGTTATTTAACGTATTTATTATTACAATTAAATAATATTATATAAAATATTTAAATTATTTTCAAACCTTAATTCTCCTATGTTAAAATCATTAATTCATTCACTTCTTTCCATCACTACGAATTAGCAATACAATACGAAATGTCAAATTTACAGTTCTCCTATTTAATCTGTGCAAATGCCTTTTTGGAATATTCAGTTTTTGAGAAAAATATCGTAATTTATTGGTTAATTGGAGCAATTCACAGTTAAATTCATATTGTATATGTGTGATGCAAACAACACGTTCACGTATAATTATGATGTGTGATTGATTCGGAAAGTGTGATTTTAGTGCGAAGTGGAGTTTGTTTACTACATAAGAAATTTATAGAAATATAGAGTTTAGATAAATGTCTTGCACATGATTTGATTATCAAAACGGTGCATTATTATTATATACGGGAATTTGACATTTTTTTAATATTTTCTTTTAGTTTTTTACCTATTTTATTTAGTTTTTTGTATGTCAATGCGAGTGCCATGTAAGACTTGTATACTCATGGTTATTTCTTCAAAATGAGAAGTTTATTATATTTTTGTACAGCCGAGGATATCCGTTTTTCGGTCAAGATCCACCGATAAAGATAAAACTAGATAAATTTATCGACAGATAGCACTTAAAAAATATTGGGACGCTTGAACTGTCATTTTCATAGTTTTGTATATCTGTAGTTAGCTATCAGTATCGATAGACAGCAACCAAGAATAGAATTGACTGTAATTGGTCAGTTTATTGGAACGGTCAAACGGAAAATAGATACAATTTTCTATCGCCGGTATAGCAAAACTAGAGAAAGACAGAATATAGGGAACGGCCATTAGTCGCTTTTCGGAAGCTCGATGCTACGTCCGAACGCTCCACTCTGCACACATAGAAAGGCGAGTCGCGGCGATCAGATTGCTTTTTAAAAGCGCGGTGCAGCGACTTTGCAGTCCGCACACAATCAGATGTCAGTCGCAGCGCTTTCGTGGATTTGCTTTGCGTCAACTCAAGCCAGTGAAAACATGGGCATTATGAGACTTATAATTCGAGGTGACGAACGCAGTCCAGTGCCATGCAGTGCTTTGTAATTCAAAGTTCCGTGTGGTGTTGCTTTTGTTTATGGACAGGCGTGACGTAAGCGCCACGTCTGCCTGATGGTAAGAGAATAGGCGAACGACTTGCTCGTTTCTTCACTTAAGCTAATGAAAAAAAACGCAACCTCAAAAACATTTTATTTGATTAATTGATTCTCCGTACTTTTGTAAGTATGATGAATGCCGTACGTAATTATATTTTTACAAGCAAATGAAACGACATACGTTCCATAAATACGTTTTATTAGATTTTTCTAGTCCAAGCATGTTAGGAAAAATTATTTAAAATTTATTGACAATAGCTTCCATCAGACAACCATATAAGTCTTAAATTTGCATTAAGTATGTGCACAACAAATGGACGAATAATTCAATATCATGTCAACCGATTTCGATGATTCCTTTTTTATTGGAAAGGATGTACTCCAAGGGTAGTTTGATGAGAGTTTGGTTAGGTTCTGATTATGGGATCGATCGATCCATGACAAATTAATGGAACTCTTCAATTCTAAGGAGCAAATTAACGATACTCGGCCGAATCTCTTATAGGCTATCAGGATATTTGAGTGAGTTTTACCTACCGTAACGTCGTTATGGTCAAGTAATTGTCGTAGTCGAATATGATGATAAATGGAACTCCTTAACGGCTTACAGTAAGGGTGCGATCTGTGGCAGAATTTCTAATTTTATGTATGTACATCGATTTCTCCGCCAATTGTGGACCGATTTTGTTGGAAAAAAAACATTCTAGTTATAGAGTTTAGCTACGATGTGGTCCCATATAAATTTGGTTAAGATTTGATGACGGAATACGGAGTAAAAAAATGAAACTCAAGGGACAACAGTACACTCATCGCGATTGTGTGATTGTATTGGAATTTACATGATATTGCTGTAACTACCACTAAACATTTATAAATAAAATAAGTTTTAACGAAACCTAGAAACCGACTTCAAAATGAAAACACTTAAAAGTCAAAAATAACAATTTTAATAGGTCTCCTTGGAGTCGGTGCCTATGTCGCTGCTAGTCAAATAAAATTTTGTTAAAACTTATTTAATAAGATTAAAAAAAAACAGATATAATTTAAAAAGAGCACCCTTTTATCACGCTCTAAAAATATAAAACTGAATTTTAATTTCCTACAATATGCAATTTATCCTCTTTGAGACTTAAAAACTTGTCTCCGAGTGACGAGCGCAGACCAGTGTCATGCAGTGTTTTGTAATTCAAAGTTCTGTATGATGTTTCTTCTGTTTATGGGCAGGTGTGGCGACATGCTCGTCTCTTCATTCAAGCTAAAAAAAATGTTCAACACAGTAATCGGTTAAATAATAAATACCCTAACCGTTAAAAACCCCCAAAACACTAACACACCGAGAGCCACACAAACAGACAGAGAGGGAGAGAGAAAGGAGTCATACTGTCAGCCCCTTCTTGTCGTGGTTAAAAGAAATCACAATCAGTGTAAATGCCTATTATTACTACAAAGATTTATGGAAATATAAAAAAAATTGTGAGTGGTAGAGCCACGATATAGACAGTTTTGTCTACAGCACGAATGGGCCGGCTCGACCGGGTTGTTACCACTGTCTCATAGAAAAACGACGTAAAGTGGCGGCCTGCTGCTGCGTTTCGTACGGTGAGTGAGATATCCGGAGACCCAGATCCCCTTCGCTTTCCCAATCCCTTAATTATCCCTTTCCTTTAAGGTCGGTAACGCGACCATGATTCTTCTGGTATACTGGGCGTATATGGGCGGCGGAGATCACTTAACATCAGGTGACCCAGGAGCGCGTATGCTATGCTATAAAAAAAATATGTAAATAATGGATAAATAGTATCAAGTAGTTTTAATCCAATTACATAGGTATTGCTGACTATAGTAATTTAATTTCTCCATTTGCCATCAGACTGGTATATCTATACAATATGTAACAAAAACCCTGTTGGGCGTTTTAACTGTGATATGAGAATCGATATTCAAACGTATTGGAATAACTCGCATACGAAAATTGGACCCTAAAAATAAAAATATTTATTATGTTAATTAATGTATTATTTGTAAACCGTATTTCGATTGATTACCTCTGCAAGAGGAATGATTCAGAGCGATATAGCAATTTGCGGCGTCCACGAACAAGAAACGCGACGCGGCGGGCGCGCCCGGCTTCGTCAACACGTCACAGTCAGCTGTTTATCACTTTTGTAATTGATTTTGATTCGTCACATTGCGTAAAAAGGTGCACAATTTACAAAAACTATTAGCACTGATTACGATAATGTCTATATGACGACCCCGAAGACGTTCAACATGCCCGCATTGTACGTACCTCTAGGCATTTGCGACACCGGCTAACAATCTTTGACGGTACGCGTAGTAGAACCGATTAGATATTTTATGATGATTCGTGAAAGCATTTCCACCTCGGAATGACACATCTTTTGATATACAGACTACTGAATAGTATCCCAGAGATAAAAATCCATAGGTGTAAGGTCAGGTGATCGCGCGGGTCAATTGACCGGTACACCGCGGCCGCCGTCATGTTGGAACAATGAACAGGTGATGTGGTTTACGCCAAGTTCGCATCCCACGGGCGCATTGTTCAAACTGCTTGTAGGCGCGAGCGCAACAAGCGGCATTCTTTGAAATTTGAGTCGTGTCGTTTGTACCAATATGTCTACAGAAATTCAGATGTAAATAGTTTTTTTATATATATTAATTTTGTCTAAGCTACCTGGATAAATATCTCGCTTCTGTTTAATTAATATTTTTGTTCACGCCAAAACAAAAAGGGCCAACAGGATTTTTGTTACAACTGTATTAGCTTAAAACAAAACTTTCTTGAAATAAGATTGTTTTGTAAAAGGTTGTCGCCCCTCTGAAATTATAAAAACAGTAAAATAAGTACATATCGTAATAAAATCAACGATGTAGTATAGTTATCACATTTTTATTAAATAATTTATTGGTAAACCTATCGACATGATGGTCAATAATTAAGACTATTGTATAAACAAATTTAATGTAATGCATCATTCATGGTTGAATGACTGCCTCGGTGGCGCAGTTGTAACGCGTACGCGTTACGATTGGGGCCAACGCTGAGGTCTCGGGTTCGATCCCCGGGTCGGGTAAAGTGGTATTGAGGTTTTCTATTACGGAATGCTCAGTATTAGCCCGGAGTCTGGAATTTGTGCCCTGTATGGCGATAGGCTCGCCCCCTATCACATCGTGGGACGGAGATGCGCTCGGCGAAATGTGGGTGTACTGGTTACACCTCTGCCTACCCCTTCAGGGATTACAGGCGTGAGTGCATATGTCTGAATGATACACCCAACAATCACACATATAACCTTGACGCCATACTAGGTGTAGTAACCTATATCGTGGGTATCAGGAACTGTGGGAATTGAACCCGCAGTCTCTCGATTGACAGCCGGCAATTCGCCCGCTGCGCCACAGAGGCTGGCAAAATTGGCAATATTATACTTTATTATACCATTACTACGTATCATATTTTATTAGAATTCAATCAGATATAGTTGCATTTTGATATTCTTTATGAACTCCTTTTAATACGCCTCCCTCGTTCTAATAAAACACTAATGTCTGTTGGATAAACGGAACAAAATAACGGCTATCGCATAGGTATAAAAATATGAAGCCTACTATTATTATAAATTTGAAAGTTTGGATGTTTGAGAGTTTGTGAATTTGGATGTTTGTTAGTTAATCACACTTTAACAGGTTTTGGATGAAATTTGGCACACAGGTAAACCATGACCGGGATTAGGACATAGGCTACTTTTTATCCTGGAAAAGGCCATTCACGCCGGCGGAGCCGCGAGCAATTGCTAGTTTATCATAATTATATTGTTTTGTGCTATAATTATATTGCCAATAGTAATTTTCGCATATTGCTTTTTTATCACGCTCTATATGTATCATATTCCATTTATCTAAGCCCGGAAAAGCACCGACGCGACGCGACGATGCCTATTGCAGCTGTTCACGGTCAGCGGTGATCACTTAACGTCTACTCGTTTGCCCCCTCTTCCATCAAATAAATCTTTAACAAATATTGATTGTTTAGTGAGTTGTACACATCACAGGCATGAATTGTACGAGTTCTACACAGTAACAGCTTATCTTTAGTCTCTAGGTGTAACGTCATAGCTGCTCACGCCGACTACAATGGCGTCTGACCTTCGCCTACTTATTCGCTCATTCGGATCGGGCCACTCGGCGAATCTTTTCAAAACATTTATACCTGTCTCTTTTCCTCACTTATAACTATTACATGATGGATTACGAAATAGGCGATGCCACGTTAAGAATGTAATACCTACAACGCTGTTTGACTTAACACTATTGAACTCTTTTATGTGTAATATATAATTATATATAATATATTTAATCCGTACAAAACTGACAATTATTTTAATTTATGTAGGAAATTTCATCTTCTGCCTCTGGCCAAGCGACGAGAAATAGCTGACATTACTTTCCTTTTAAAAATATTTTCTGATATTGATTGTGCTGAACTCTTACAAAAGTTTTCCCTACATGTCCCTTTTAAAGCTACAAGACATAATCAAACAATTTCTACACCCAATGCCCTTTCTAATTATAGACAGAATAGCTTTATTGTGCGAGCAGGCAGGAAGTTTAATAGTTTAAGTAAGCGGTTTGATCTGGACCTATTCTTTACGAGTGTCAGTTCGGCTAGAAGACAGCTAAGCCTTGACTTTTTCTAATTATTTTAAATCAAGTGGAGTAGTCGTGGATGTATTCCTTAATACTAGTGACATCCACACTGTTGCAATTTTTGTGATTTTTTGAGTTGTGTGTTTTTAGCATCTCAGTGAATAACTTACAATTCCCTAAATTTTTTACTGATCATTTCCTACGTTTGTTTACGTGTGATGCTTCTTATTCAATCAAATAGTCGTGGAGATCTATAAATGGCTTAATCTTTTGTACTACTCTGTTATTTACGTTGTAATTTAGCTGTAGATCTTTATAATGTAAAAATAAAATAAAATAAAATAAATATTTGGTAAATTGCTTTATTGTAACCACATTACAATTTACTCAATCAAATAAGAATTACGAGTGAAAACTTTACTCTAGCCTTATGGAAACTTTGCTCCAAACCTGAAAAACGTTTTAATATCGCACAAAATCCTTAAGCTTTATGTAGGAGTATGCTGTCTGGTAGATATATAATATGGTAGTCCTACAAACATTTCAGCATAAAATGAATTCAATCGCCTAAATAATATCGTAATGGTGCTCAGTTAAGATACTACTAGATCGCCTGCGTGGTACAATAGAAATCGCGCCACTAAGTTACGATCAATTAATTCACTGTAACTCAATATGACCATCTCGCTTACTCTTAACTAGAACCTCTCTCCCGCTCACTGTCTGTCAACTGTCAAACTCCCGCGTTATGTGGCGTAATTTTACTTCTAAACAGCCTAGTATAAATGGAAGTCTTTGAATCGCGCATAGGTAGTTTCCATTTTATGAAAAAAACATAGCTACAATGTGTAGTAGTAGGTACTCATTTAACACTATCCCTTGCATTAACTGTAAAGGAAATATCGTGAGGAAACCAGCATACCTGTATGTAAAGTCTGCCATCCCTATTAGGCCACTGTGCTCGACTAAGGCCTAACCCCTCTTGATTGTAAAGGAGGCCCATGCCCAGCAGTGGGACAATGTAATATAAATATTGTTTTTTCTGGTATATTGCTTTGTACAATTTTTACAAGTTTGTGCAAGTAATTACGACCAAGGATTGCAACACAACAAAACCAAATATGAAGAAGGACCAACCGGGAAAATGTAAAATTGGACAATACATAAAAACTCTTAAAATACAATAAAGAGTAATCTTTAGTATAAAAAATTAAATTCCGTATGTTTGTGCCCGCAAATCTCGGAAAGTAGTTGATGGATTGACTCCAAATCTTTACACAAAATTGCATTTTAACAAAAAAGTGTGTGTATATATTTTTTATTCTAAAGTTTCAACGGAATGGAAATTTCTATGCGTTTTGGATTGAATTATAATTTGTCATAGTTACGTTGCTATAGTAACTGTTATTACAATAACGTTTGCTATATTAGTGCTGCGATCGGGTTAATTAAAGACATTCACGCGGTCGAAATCGCGAGGGAGAGCTAATTATATAATAAATAAACGTATTTGAAATTTGCACAATTTTGGAACCATAAGCCATTAAACTGTGGTCGATATCACATTACGAATTCAAATGAAATGAATATAAATGATGTCATACCCTTTTTTTTTGAAAATAACTTGAGAAGACACATAGGTTGAAAGTAATACTATAAAATTTCATTGAAATACTTGTTAAAAGTAATAAAACAGAAAATCCAGGTAACACAAATGAGTCGTCTCATTCTTTTTACACTAATGAAATTCCTAAATGCGCTAATGATCTAATATTATTAGGATTATAAGAAAATAAAAATTAATATTTTTTTAAAATTCAACCAAATATTTCGCCGTTCTAATATAATATTTCTACAAAACAATTTATTGTGACTACTGAATGTGGCATCATAGGCCCTGTCTTCGCTATCATATTGCAGGGCGAAGTGATAGCCGGTGCATGTATAGTTTATGGATCTACAAAAAGCCATCGACTGTTGGGTGCTGAGGAACAAGGTGTTCTTCGGCATAATCAGGACTGATATAACAAATCCTTTTTTTATCCTCGCATTGTAAAGTGACTACACTGTATCTGATGTTAAATACAGCACAAATACAATGTCGACCGTCAAGATCGGTCGGCAGAATTATGCCGGCCTTTAGTTACTGTATATACACTGGCTGAACTCGAATCGCCTGAACGAGCTACTATGGCAGGAATTTCATCATATATAAGGTGGTCACCACTACCTAGTCGAGTACAAAAATTATGAAATAAACCCAACTAGCTAATAGTTATAAAGTATAATAAATAAATCTAATATCTTGCCATACTGCCGGTGGAACATACTAACAATTGCGTACATTGTATAGAGACAAAAAGACAGTGTCTGCCCTGACAATTGGCAAAATAAATAGCTGAAAAAAAATTCAAACGAGCAAGTGGGTCACCTGACGGTAAGTGATCTCCACCTACCATGCACGATTGAGAAGAGGGGGGGGAGGTGACTTGGGCCTCTGGATATCCCACTCGCAACGCAGCAGCAAGGCGTTACTTTACGTCGGTTTTCTGTGAGAGTGGTAACAACTTGGTCGAGCCGGCCCATTCATGCTGTAGACAAAGCTATCTACAGTGTGGCTCTACCACTCAATTTACACTTATTAATTAGACTATGTTATTTAAATGAACACGAGAGTGATTTGTATATTGTAAAATAAGTTAAGTACTGTTTTGAATGTTATTTAGTGAATACGGAAGAGATTTGATTATAGTAAAATAAGTTCGTAATTTAACTAACGGTTTATGAATTTGTTGCAATGATTGTGAAATAGAGTTGCCGTATTGACCGCCACTTCATGAATAAGTACATGTTGTCGGTGAGTCAAACAGACGGTGTGCATGGAGGAGTGACCGAATCCCAATCTAAGGAGCGGACGGACCCTCCATCGGTGTATTCAGTTTAGGGTGTAGTGGGGTATATTCTCCACAATCTTTTCGCCAGTGGCTCCAAGTAGTTGTTCTACACACAGCGGCCACACCCGGTAAACCACGTTAACTCGTGGACTAAACCTGGTGAAGGGTACTGCGGGCGTCTCTGATAAACGCGGCTATAGCAAGTTGATTCCCTGGCAAGTGTAGCAAGTCCTCTCAGGTACAGGAGGCGATGCACTGTCGATAGGCATCTGCATTAGGCTTTTGTAGCGATGAGGCAACGCATATGGGAATAGACCTCAAAGGAGTATACTGGTATCCTATAGCAGTGTATAGCCAATTCTCAATGCATCCAATACCTCCTGCCGGTCGTATCGGGTATCCGATCCATCGGCAACGGGAAGTAGAGGACGAGAGGGTGGACATGCACCTGCGCAACTGCTTGTCCACCTAAAATATGTTCACGCACTGATGACCCCTGGCATTAATCTGGATTTTACGAGCGCAATTCCTGCGGCGAAGGAGACTGGCAGTGGTGATACAGGTATGTGTACCCGGTCGCTAGGTAGTTCTCTGCACGTATGGCGGTTAGGCGGTGATGGTCGTTTTGGATCTTAACTGAGACGGTATGACCGGTTTGGCAGCTCGCCTAATGACAAAACAGCCCTGGTTTAGGTTAGGTTAGGTTCGCAATGCTTTCGATCGCAATCCGGGGAAGGGCCAGGAAAAGGTAAAATTTAATGAAATACTTTTATATAGCTGCTTGGAAAGTAAGAACGTTACTTGATAGTGATAACATCTTGTGTCCTGAAAGGAAAACAGCCCTTATTGCTCGCGAACTGTCGCACTATAGTGTCGATATTGCTGCAATTAGTGAAGCGCACCTGGCTGAAAGTGACGAACTGTGCGAGGCTTTGGGTGGATATACTTACTACTGGTCTGATAAATCTGCAACAGAAAGAGCAACAAGTGGCGTTGTTTTTACAAATAAGAACACCGTCGCTAGAACTTTGGCAGAGCAGACTTCACCTAGGTCCTAGGAGGTTCCTACACCTCATAAGTTTGTATGCACCCACCTTCACTTCGTCAGATGAGGACAACGCTTTTCTATGACAATATTCGAGAAGCTTTCCAGAGCATCCCTTCCGACAAATTAGTTCTGCTTGGTGACTTTAATGCACGTGTTGGTACGGAGCATATAGCCTGGAAATATGTACTTTGAAGACATGGCGTTGGCAAGTACAATGCGAATGGTACTGACTTGCTTACTTTATTTATGTGCTGAGTTTGATCTTAGTATTATTAACACCTAATTCGTTGTACGCTGTAATAAGTACTAATTCGTTGCGCTGAGTACTTCAATGAAATAATTAATCCTGGCAGTCTGGAAGCAGATTTTGCGTATATTTCAACTATTGAGAACCTTCCTACTGTTACAGAGCTTGACAACTCGCCGTCATTTTCGGTGTTTCTCAATGCTGACAACCGGCTGAAAAATGGCAAGTCGCCAGGGTCTGACAGTATACCGGCTGAAGTATATAAAGAGCAAACTATTTGACGTAGCCACTCGTATATGGGAGAAGGAATTAGTTCCACAGAACTGGAAGGATGCCTCTATAAGCAAACTGTATAAGGGTCAAGGCGAGCTCTCGGACTGTGGCTCATATAGAGGTATTGCATTACTTTCGGCAGCCGGTAAAATCTTGGCACACATTATCAACAAACGTCTGAATACTCTGGTTGAAAGCTTCCTGCCGGAGAGTCAATGTGGTTTCCGGTCAAACAGAAGTACAGTTGATGCCATCAAACAACACCGTGAGTACAATATGGTCTTTGTCGACCTTGAAAAAGCCTTTGACCGCGTTTCGCGAGTCGCCTTATGGAAGGTTCTTAAGAAAATTGGTTGTCCTGTGAAGCTCATTAAACTGATACGCCAATTCCATGAGGGTATGAAAGCTCGCGCAGGACATGAAAATGAGTTCACAGCCCAAGCGGTGTCAAACAAGGCCAAAGACTTGGCCCGATTCAAAGGCAAGCGTAAGCTTCAGAAGATTCCCGTGCTTGAGATCCCATGAGTTTCCATGATCTCAGGCTACATACTAAACTTGCCGTATACAGGGCCATAAGTGCCTGTTCATGAAGGGCCAGCTGCGTTGGTGTGGAAGGAGTCCGCATGGACTCCTTTAAATTGCCTAAACAGGTTTTCTATTCCGAGCTTGAGTGTGCAAAACGCTAACGCGGAGGTCAGTGTTTGCGTTACAAGGACGTCCTCAAACGTCATCTTGCTGCTTGTGGCTTATCGTGTAGTTCGTGGGAGGAGCTTGCGATGCACAGACCGGAGTGGCGAAAGGCTTCAAAGATTGGTGTAAAATACTATGAACGCCTCCGCCTTAAAGACCGTGATACCAAACGCGAACTTCGAAAGACGCGATCTAAGCCCTCCTACAATTATAATTTTAGCGGACAGCTCTACTGTCCAACTTGTGATCGCGTGTTTGGGAACAAGTTGGGTTTCACGATTCATCTTCGCGCGCATGCCAGAAATAATAATTGTCAGGGTGTCGCCGTCGACGGATGCGTCAAGGAGGGCATCATCATCATCATTTATTCTTAGTGGTCGCTAGATATTCATTAGCTAGTACTAATTATCAATTGTAAATTTTATTTATGTCTACCCCATTGACAATATTTGTGCACGTCACGATCGACTAATCAGTAACTTGTGTTACCTCCACGAGCAATATCGATTTTAGAGACTAAATGGACCATGATTTTCATATTGCGTCGCCCCAGGCAGTTTATTGTCTTCCTCGCACCAGGTCAGCGTTAGGGTGCCTTCCCCACCGGAATAAACTTTATGCGTAAGGCAGGAGGGACCCGCTGTTAAATATGATCGCAGAAACGATCACTTCCCTTCATTTTAAATATGCTGTAAGTCAATACAAATGTTTCGACTGTATTGTGTTATGAGGACTTTTCGTAACTTATTTGTCGTACTCGTAACCTGGGTTACGAGACAAACTGATTAACTGGGTTGAATGATACCTGCACATTGGTTTTAAAAAGTCTAACCAATGGCATGTCGGGTCATACTTAGTATAGGGTTCCGTAGCTGTAACTACAAGCGATAAAATAAATGTAACGTGTCGGCTATAAGTATATGTATCTCATAAAATATTTGACTCATAAGACGTGTAGGTACCTAATGGTTAAAAGTTACACACATAATTTCAATGTATGTGCTCATATTTTAAATAATTCGAGATACTTTTAAATTGCTTTCAGGCTGACCTTAGGACACCTTATCAATGTGGCGAGCAAACATTTTTAGTTTGTCTCCACTTGTCATGCATCGGAGCCTAAATTTATCCAAATATATTAACACCTCCGGTCCATTTAACTATGTAAGAAAGTGATGTTGAGATCCCGGGATACATCATCATCACTTTGATATTCGTGATCCCAGGAGTTGTTACTCCGGGATGCCAACCCGGTATTTCACCTCGACTTCACACCACGGGATTTCCTCCCGAGATCTGTCAACCCTGGGCTTCAAAACACGGGTTTGTCATCTATTAGTACATAGGATGTTTTTTATTCCTTAGTAGTACGTTCCCGTGGGATATAAAACAAACACGATAATCACGTGGGCGGTGCCGCTAGCAAATGCTTGTAGGTTTATAAATCACCAGTTTATGCTCGCGGCTCCGCCCTCGTGTATGTACTTTTAATCCAGGTCATGGTATACGTGTGTGAAAAATTTCATCAAAATCCGTTCACCCGTAACGCGTGATTAATTAAGACACATCCAAATTCACAAACTTGCAAACAACTAATCTTTGACATGTATAATATTAAATTCAGTAGGATAAGTATTTGCGTCTAAAGCAAATTTAAAGTCATTGCGTTAACAAATGCATGGTGTCAATACGAGACTTGCGGTCAAAGCCGCTGTAAAGCTGACGCACCGTTTTACGGCATATTCTTTTATTCCTATGTATTTAATTAAAATAATACAATCATACTCAGCTATATTGTATGACCTACTTTCGTGGTGTCAACTGCATTTATGTTATCCTCTGTCCTGGTTTTTATAAACTTGACCTAGTTGTTGCAATATATGGATGTGTAAATTATATAAACAACCTACACGAACATACTGTTAAGTAGTAGATCACTAGTACGCGTATGCGTTACGAGTTCTGGTGCATGCGACATATTCACGGTTGCATCAAGGGTAAAGCGACTGCATAACATAATGCTGGCACAGTGCGTTGAATTAAAAATAGATTATGACTCAAATGAAAACATAGTACCTGGTCGATAGGACTCTAACTTTAAAAACTCACAGAAACATTTTTACACAATCCTAATGGCAGCAAAGAAATATGTTTTTCACTACTAATTTTAAAAAAAACGTAATAATAATATTATTACCTAGAGGCGTTGACGTCAGACAGGCGGCTGGTCGTAAAAACTACAAGCTTAATCTTTCTGAAACTTGTGATAAAAGCATGGGGTAGCCCCATTGAGAGTGGGATAAGAGCAGGTGGAAGAAGAAGTAAGGACAATATTATTATTGTTTCTAAGACAGATGTACCCCATTATGTGATAAATACTTTTGAACATTACTATTAATTTTATATATGTACATATATTAATAATATTAAAAAAAAAACAAATAAAAATCAAGAAGGTTATGCATGAAATGAAATTTCAGATAGCACTTGAGCTCAGCTGTAATATCAAAGTCAAATAGCTATACGAAATATAAATACTCAGCAAAGTTTAGCGTAAGATAAGTGTTAGCAAACTCAAAAAGGGTCTACAGATTATCATTAAGTTTGTATCTACATAATGTAATCATATCGCCTCATGGGTCTAGTGGCAGCGTACTTAAGCTGAGAATCCGTTGAGATCCTGGGCTCAAATTACAGATCGAGCAATCACAATTTGTGTTTGAGTTTTCGATTCTAAAAATCGCACATGAGTTGGCCGGGATTGGAATCTGTCACCAGTATGCCAATAGGTTTGCCACACACTATGGAAAATGTAAACAACTAGTTGCACTTCTGACTATCTCTTTTGGAATACATTTGTGAGCTTGCATAATACACCTATCTCTCGAACTGATTAATTTGACATAAATTATTGTGAGCTTGCATAATATACCTATCTCTCGAACTGATTAATTTGACATAAATTAAGATCACAAGGGCACGGCTGCAAACCCGCCGCTTTGTATACCGAGGGGAGGCATAAATGCGATTCCCTCTGACCTACTTCCACATTTGATCTTGACCCGATTGCTGCGGTCATCATACGTCATTCGAAGTGAGCTATGTACCTGTAACAACATAATTTATTTAACATAATTTAGTAACTTCCCTAACCAACCATATAATATATACTAATTATACAGGTGATATTTTAATTATTTGGTGTATGGCCAAATTCGAAAGTAATAAATAACGAAAAATTCTTAAAGCGAGTCTCAAGGCCGATTTTAATAAAACTAAAACAATATCATTGGATTTTTGAAAATTTAATTTTTCTGTGCAGGAATCAGACCCGGTGATTTTGGGAAAAACGTTTATGGCCCATCCGTTAGTTTTTCTAATATGGATCAAGTTCTGGGAAATAATATCAAACAACACACTTAAGGAAAAGGTTAATTTAAATAAAACGATTTTCTCTTTCATCAATTAAACCTAACTAAACAATTGATCGAAATAGTAACCAATGTCCTTAATATATCGCTGGATTCGACGTCTCGAGGATTGTGCTAATTCAACATCACAAGTTCAGAAAATTCTCTAAAGATCGTCTCAAGTCATAAATTTCATTATACATACGCGCATTTGCAATTTCATTTTAAACCGGCTATAATAGGGATACCAAAATGGTATATTATTATTTGTGTTGTTTACTATAAGTAACCGAGAGACATATCGAATTTCACTACAATTTGCAATTTCATTTTATACGTTTCCTCGGAGAAAATTATCTAGGGGGTAAGGTCTGGCAGCGCCAACCCTTTCCTTTAATTTAACGTAACTTCCCAGAATTTTATCTTTATTAGCGGCACTATCGGATAGTCCAATAATATAGGTATTAATTACAATGTGTGGTATTTTTTCTCAAAACCGACCGGTTTGATTCTTGGTTAAAAAATTAAATTTAAAAATATCTAATGATGTAGTTTTAGTTTTCATCAAAACCCTAGAAACCTTTCAGTATTTTTCGCTATTCCCTATAGGTAGTTTCAGATTTGGCCACCCACGCACACTTGAAAAGTTCACCCAGTATAGCATAAAATGTTTGCTTAATTTCTAAAGAGAGTACATCTTTATGCATGCATGCTATGCATGCGCCATTCAAATAATATATTTTGTTTACGCCTTACGCTTGGCGCATATGAAAAGGTGATTAAATTACGCAATGTATCTCAAAATAATAAATAATGATTACAGTAGATTATTGTTTTGCAATTTAAAGAAAAAAAATATTATTAACCTACGGAGATTTATTTTATAAGAAAAATTGTCATAAAAATAATATAATAATATAAAATTTTAATCCAAAAAAGGAAATAATGAATTTCCAATTTTAACAATAATACCAGCCCTGTATTATATACGCCTCACTGCTGGGTACGGGCCTCCTCTACTGAATGAGAGGGGTTAGGCCTTAGTCCACCACGCTGGCCTAATGCGGGTTGGCAGACTTCACGTACGCAATTCTTATGGAGAACTTCTTAGGTATGCAGATTTCCTCACGATGTTTCCTTTACCGTTAACGCAAGTGATAATTAACAAATAATAAACACGTAACTTCGAAAAGTCAGAGGTCAGACAGTCCATACCATTCCCCGCTGAGCTATCACTGCACTTTATATTTTAATTACTAAGTTAAAATACATCACAATTAAATAATAGAAGAATATTCAAAGAATTTTGTATATTACATCTAGAATGACTATACACGAATATAAAAAGTCCCTTTGTAGAATTAGGGATTTCTAATATTGAATCATTCGAATGGAGTATATTAAATATAAATACAATAATACGTGGTTGTAAAATATGTTAGCACCTAAAATATCTGTTCGCTTAACTCCCTCTGGTTTAAATCCCCCTGACCCAGTTTCGTCTAAACTTGACCCATATTCGTGGCGACCCCAGTCATTGCTCATACCAATTTCATAATAAAATGCGTTTAATATTTACAATTAGTAAATATATCAGACTGGAGCGAGATAGTTTAAGTGAAAGCTGATACCAAAACTATATAAATATTATTAAAAGATCAATATGATGTATAATGTTATAATAAATCATTAGCCACATAGTGAATCCCGTTATTATAGGTCAATGACAACTTTTAGTATTTTCATATATTTACCAGCAAATTTTGTCACGTGACAGCTCTACAACGCGTTGATACAAAAATCATTACTCTAAGCAAAAATCATATAAATATAATACAAGACTGACAACGTTTAATGGTTAGGATCGAAACAAAAGATTAGATAACTATAAACTATCACCAAACATCAAAACACATCTCTTCTTCCTCAGGTACAGGACAGCCTCGGCTGAAATATTTGATAAAACCATGTTTCAATAGAGTTAAACAATATTATCATGACAATAATTCGCGGCGTCCGTCAAAATACTTCTTGCATGCAATGCTATTCAATTCTATTTGAATTTAGTATGGTCGAAATTTTCTTATCAATGGAGCAATGCGCCAGAATACTCGGGTTATTTTTCAAACCTCTTCAAAAAGTAGATATAGAAGCCACCTAACACATCTATTACAGCAGAATACTACCCCAAATAATAACAGTAGGTACAGCTATTATAATAGAGATACATGACATCAGAATAATATCTAAAATATAAATGTTTATTACCATGAACCATCCTTGAATCATTATATTTATATTGTGGCAAGCCTATCGCCATAGCGGGCACAAAATTCCAGATAAGTCATGTGTGATTTTTCGAATCAAAACTCAGACACAAATTGTGATTGCCGGACTTGGGATTTGAACCCAGGACCATTTATCCCAATGACAACTTGTGGACGAATACTGCCTCAGTACTACTGGTCCAGGAAGCGGTAAGAAAACTAGCTCTAATCCCACCTACACAACTGCCCTGTCATGTCATAGTGTAAGGTGTTCGATAAAAATCGATATACGCAGGCTGGGTAGGCTTCGCCACATAAATTGCACACCTAGTAACTTAGTGGCATAATAATAATAATAGGTCTTTATCTATGAAATTACCTTTCGTACTATATAATTGCGTTGCGCTAAATGTCGGCATGCGATATAGTATAACATACAACATATATGACATTATCCGTGATCCCCAGTTGTTGTACCCCAATTAATTTTAATAGATACCATTTAAAACATTACAAATACAAACAAAGATGACTACTACGGACAAACAAATTATTACAGACGCAGAATGTGTTTTATGTTATTTAACACTAGCTTTTGTTCGAGGTCCACCCTATGAAGGTATTTTATTCTGTTAAAATTGTACGCTATGTATAGCGTACAATATGTGACTGGAGATTCGCTTAACATAAATAGTGACTGATGACTACTATTTTATGTGTAAAATTATAGATATATATATATATACCTACTATAGGTACTTATAGAATATTTTCTACTATAACTACATGGTTATACTTACCTCTTGACAGCCCCGGATGAGCCCTCTTAAACCGGGGCAGAATCTTTATAGTAGCCCCTCTAGCGTTTGAGATAAATTACTTAAAAAAACTAAAAGAAAAAAATGATGTACAAAGGGCCTGTGTGGCGCCTTTTTCGTACAAATCGACGGTGAGCCAACCAGGCTTCTGTATGCTAGGCTCTTTGTGGAGCAAGATTTTTATTTTTAATCATATTATATTATGATTTTGGTGCCCTCTGAAACTGCCGCCCGGGACGGGTGCCCCGGTTTGACCCCCCCTAGATCCGGGCCTGCCCATAGAGCTTTACGCAATCAATTTATGCGCCGAGGCCAGCTAACTAGGGACTTACCACGTGGGGATACGGATTACGCACACAATACCACATAATAAGGAACACTTTTATACAATTATCTCGGGACAGCGTCTACATGATTGACGAATTATACGTACTAATAGACGTATGTTATTTATAAGTACCTGTTAGATTCATATTATCATATCCGTATCTAAGAGTAAGACAGCAGTCAGACAGGAAATTTAAAGTCACTGAAATGAATGGACATTATGAGACACAACATCTTATGTCTCGGGGTGACGAGCACAGTCCAGTGCCACGTAGTACTTCATAATTCGAAGTTTTGATAGGTGTTGCTTCTGTTTATATAACGCAAGCAATAACGCTTACCATCAGGCGAGGGACCTGATCATTAACATTAGTAAAAAAAAAACATTTCCGGTTTTTCTATTCTTTTGATACCCCAGCTTACATGATAATTAGAAGGACTAGTTTTACGGCTGATTTCAATAAACAATCTTAGATTGGGTCTTCGGATAGATCCCACAAAAGACTCAATAAGAATACAGATCGAGGGTCACGCGTACAAATTATTTAGTTTGATTAGTTTATTTTCGGGATCGATCTGAACCCAACTAATATCTTTTATTGAAATTGTCAGTAAATCCGTGAATATACTAATGGGCTATATAAAGGATGGATGATAGGAGACTGACGAAACAGCTACAAAAAGATAGTGTGGATGGAAAAGTTTGAAGAGGTGGACCGCACCAAAACCATGTGAGCCAAAGCGATATCTTGAATAAAGGACAGGTCAGGGGCACTCTAAATCGCCTATAATGCATATAAGCGACTTTGTACTACTATCAAGACTAGGTTTTTTATTGTCTCGGCTTTATCGTATTCCCGGACACGGAAAAAACCACCACCATAAATTTGAGAAGGCGAAAAGAAGAACAATAAGTTATAACAATCACCCACATTTGAATTCTGTAGGTATGTAATGGTTAAAGGTTAAAGAACTAGCCAAAAGTAAAAACAGGTATGAATAAATAACATATTTTTAGAAATGCCTGAATCTGTACCTAAGCATTTGTAATCGTAATGATCATGATTAGTAACGAAGATTTGCAATGTAGTCAGAACCATAGTGATAATGAAACAATTTGATAATATAGATTTTATAGACTCTTTTAGATTTTTTTTCCTAGTTTTACACACTGGTACAATGCACGCTTTTAGCTTTCTACGCCTCCCTTTACCCTTTAGTCTCTGAAAACAAGAGCCGCGACACTGATCTTGCTTGACGATGTAATGGTCGATGTTTGAAAGCCTCCGTGCCGCCGTGGGCGAGTACATTTGGAACATGAGGCCGCGAATTCGATCCCCACACTGAAATAAATATTTGTCTGACCCACAATTTTTTTTTTTGCTCTGGGTGTTGTGAGAGCCTGGTACTTCCAGACACGAAACAAGACTCGTGTCTTACCTGTGGGGTCAGGGCTATATGTGTGACTGTTGGGTGTTATTTATTTATAACTACTACGAAACAAAGATAATGTACTTACGATCTTCCACTGTAGTGTTGGCAGATTTGATAAAATATGAGGTAACTCTCGATTTTTCGAATGACGGTTTGTACTGATAGGTTAAATAAATTAAAATATAAACAAGCTTCGAAAAAGGGTGTCGCAGACGGAGACATGTTACAACAATCAAATTTGGTACTTTAGCTCAGATACCCTTTTGCGCAGTCGGTTATATTTAGTAAATTCCCGTAAGCATGATATAAATCAATTTTTTTATACTTTTAAGAAAGATACCAAAACAATCCTCTCAAACATCATCTCTATATAGAAGGGTTTGACGTTTACTCATTGCACTCATGATTGCAATATCCTGCAGACTTAAACAATCCTCTTGGTTCTTACTAACTGCTTGTGCCCCTTAATTCAATAATACATTGACAACTATTATAAGTGCTAATCAAAATAGAGAATAAAAAGCATATCCAATTTCAAACATCCCGTCATAATACCGGATGAAACATTTCAAAAAGATATTGACGCGGCCGTTCCCCTCGATGCACTCAACAAATATGCATTTGTTACGAAATATTATAATCGAACCATCCGATTTTTCAGTAGTATTATTATATGCAATACAACTCGTAAACGCAGCTAATGATTTATTTATTTAAAAATCATTGCTAAATACACATCCAGCAAGGTTGAAATAACTATGTAGATTTTACCTTTCAACTCTATGCAATACGTGCAACCTTGACACAGAAATGTTTCGTCAATTATTAGAAATTAACATTTATTTTTGTTGGCGAGTTAAATTAATGCATAAAACATGTAAAATATGAATGCTGTCTATTAAGTTGAAGGTTTCACAAAAAAAATGCAATTTCTCAAGGTCCTTGAGTAAACCCTCACTGAATTTTAATGCGAACCGATCGTTGACTTTGTCACGTAAGACAGGTATATAAATGATTAGTTATACTTTATTTTGAGAACAGATTTACACATATCAATGTAATGTATTCAATTGATCTCTGTCGCTGACTGACAACGAGACAAGGCAGAATATATAAGTATTCCTAAAGTATCACACGTGAGTGTTCTATAATCTCATACTTACTAACTAGGTAATACGGTATTGTATAAAATATCGGATATCAAGAATGGATCGTTATGAATGTGTATATTCCAGACAGAAATTAAGAATATATATACTTAGATTAATATTCATATTATTAGAACATTTATGACAAGATAATTGAATTTATTACCTATTATGATGTGTTTATCTAAAAACATTAGGAACGTTCGGCAAAATTTATAAAAAAATGAAGATGTTTCGTTATAAGTTGACTACGAATAGAAACTATGGTGGGTGTATGATACCTACCTATATACACATCTTACATATAGGTAGGACGCATCGTGTCGACCTCGTCAAACCAAAAGCAGTACCACTGTCACTGGGTAAGTGTGTCAGTGTGCCAGTAGGGCGCGCGTCATCCGCGACCATGCCCCTCTCCCACTGCGCCTCCCCCTCTCCTGTCGCACCAAGGTCCTGAGAGATTGCAGCTGATTTTATTTAACTATTATTTTCTAAACAAGGTAAAATAAGAATTAAATAGGGCATATAGCATTAAGGGCCTTACTAATAAACGTTGTCTGCTTTCGTATAAATGCTCTAAGTATGTTTCGTCCTGCTGTCTTATATGTAAAATGTCATCGATGACAAAAGTTATAATCATTTTAGTATGACGGTAATTGAAAATGGATTCATAAAATATTCGATTGTTTAGTAATTAGCGTTTACTATGACTGGATTATTATTAGTTTTACTATGATATACGCTTATCTTACTGTACGTTAAATGCCTTATGTATTAATACTAAACAATATTAATAGCTGCCTCGGTGGCGCAGTTGTAATGCGTACGCGTTACGACTGAGGCTGACGCTGAGGTCTCTGGTTCGATCCCCGGGTCGGGTAAAAGTGATATTCGGTTTTTCTATTACGAAATGTTCAGTATAAACCCGGAGTCTGGAATTTGTCGGGACTAAAATAAAATTAAACCGCGATAAAATCCGTATAAACTAGTTTTATATCAATACAAGAATATACTCACGAATATAGTATTTTGGAATTTTTATAGCATCCCAAGATGTGTCACCAAGCACACTTGAGTTTTTTTATATACCTAATAAAAATGCCCAGCCCCTTGAAATGCAAAAATTCCAGAAACAAAACGTTCCATCCAATCATCTAAGCGATATCCTCTCTAGTTTTTTCTATAAGAATCAACCAACTATCGTGTTCCGTCTAAACGCGTTGCATTCTAGCTTTACATCGTATAACACATTAGTTGCTCGACCAATCATAATCAAACGGCACCAACATTCATGTTGTCAGTCATGTTGCTTATGCCACATTCTAACCCCGTAGACTAGCATACAATATATGAGTCCCATATATAATTAACCTCGTCTTATTTCGGGAACAACATTACAGAATCGGAAGAAAATAATAAATCCTGCCACTTATACTAAGAAATTTACTGAAGAATAGAGAACCAAAAAAGTTTTGTCAATGAAAATATTTTTAGTTATTATTACTAGTCGAGACTTTCGTTATTCTGACATCATAATGTCTCCTTTTTACCCGAGTGGCAAGGAAGGGTTATGTTTTTCGCGTGTATCTTGTATGTATATTTGTAAATTTCTTGGTTACCTCAGGATCTTCTTCGGCTGGATGGATTTCGACAGTTAAGGTATCGTTATATTCATCTTAAAAACCCAAGTGGCTTAGATAACTGTTTAAAAAAATCAATATGGCGGATTTTTGGCGCGAAATAGTAATATGATTTAAAAAACCTATCAAGTAGTAGGGTATCAAAATAAATGAAAATAAATTTTAATTTGGTTATTCGTTTTTCAGGGGGGGGGGGGGTGTTGAAGTTTGTATAGACCTTTTTTTATGGAACGGAATACGACAGTGAAACTATGCACGAATATTGCTTATCACAAATAATGAAATAAGTGATTCACATATTTGTAAAATTCCACTTACTTTTTTATGTCAAAGGTAAAAAGCTACTAAAGCTACGATCATGTTTGGTCAGAAGATAGTTAGTGTAATGTAGGAGCCCACTGAGAAAGGGTTTTTGAAAATTTACTTTTTAAAGGGGGGTCCTCCCCCCTAATAATCAAAATCTCCTCAACACTCCTGTGTTGATTATTCTGTGGAACGAAAAACGACTGTGAAATTGACTATAAATATGAGCTATTAAAAATAATGAGACACGTGTTTGTAAAATTCCACTCGCGAAAGGGCGGGTGTTGTATTCTATAAGTTATTATTGTGAAAATTTGTATGTTCGTAGATTAATCACGCCTTAATGGCTGATGAATTTGAGTAAAATTTGGCATACAGGTAAACCAAGACATGAATTAGAACATAGGCAACTTTTGTCCCAGAAAAAGACTTTTACCCGGGCGGAGCCGCGGGTAAATGCTAGTTAATTATAACATCAAAAACCCGACTGCAAAAAAAGACATTATAAAAGTAATGTACTAAAAAGACCGACACAAGATGGAGAATAGAAAATAAACTATAAACAAAGTAAACTCTACTTCGGTTTAACAGACTATATTATGAGCTGAACTGAAGCCTAAGTTAAATACCCGCATTATGTTTAGTTGCAGGCGGGACCCAATTGCAAATAATAAACCGAAAGAATATTAATGGGTTCCGTCCGCTAAAGAATTATTTTTGGTAATTTATATTTTAAGGGGTAGGAAGGGGTTAAACTTTGTATGGAACGGAATACAACTGTGAAACTAAGCACACATATTGCTTATTAAAATTAATGGAACACATGTTTCAGATCTTTGTAAAATTCCACTTGCAAAAGGGATTGCATATTCACATCATACATTTGTTTTGTGGAGACGATGGTTCATAACTACGTAGAATCACGCTACGATCCACGGGAGCGGAGCAGTAATCAACCCTATTATATAAACAGGGAATATTTAGACATTCTATACTATCGATAATTATTTTAATTTTAATCTAATCCATACTTTTATAATAATAATATTATAAACACGAATACAAGTGTGCTAGATCCGATGTAAGAAATGAAAAAAATGGCCGCCATTTAGTATTTCTTTGTTTTCAGACTGATTGACTTCAAAATCGATATCTGGGATACCTCGTAGTCACAAATGATAGATCCGATGTTAGATTAGAAAAAGGTGACCACAATTTTGCTTTTCTATGTCGACTTTAAAATCGATGTATGAGTCGCTCCATAGGTATAAATGTGATCTGATGTTAGAATTAGAAGAAGTGGTGCCCACCATTTTATTTTTCTATGCCTTATAGTTGATTGACTTCAAAATCGATAACGTAGTGGCAAATAAATTTCGGGGGAAATGCGTCGCACATATTTTGGGATAAACTCGTGTTGAGAAATTACAATCTTTTATTACCAAAAAATAAGAACACGCTTATGTGACTTCTGGAACGTACAGGTACAAATTGGCGGCAAATAAAACATAGGTACTTTAATGACATTGACAATTTCGTCTAGAAATGTTACATAATATAATTAGCGTTCATAAATCTACTTGGATTATGTCTATATTTCTACATCCTCCCTTAGACATAATCCCATTTTCGAAGAACAGTATTTTAATTGTGGATGTGGTGTAGCCTTCGTCAAGATGTCCGCCGTCATCTCACCAGTTTGCACATAACTAACTTCAACCAGCCTATCACATATTTTATCTCGGATGAAGTGATGCCTCACATCTATATGCTTGGTTCTGGAACTGTAATTATTGGAACCTGAAAGTTTAATACAGCTTTGATTGTCACAATAAATATTGACTGCTTGCCTTTTTAAGTGAGGCCAAAAAGCTTCTTGTAATTGCCGCAACCATAATGCTTCCTGGACACAGGCAGTTAGTGCCATGTACTCTGCCTCAGTGGTCGACAAAGCTATTGTAGGTTGCCTTTTTGAGCTCCAACTTATTGATCCTCCCTGAAAGACGAATGTATAACCTGTACAAGAACGTCGGTCGTCTTCAGAGCTGGCCCAGTCAGAATCACAGTAACCATGGGCCATGTCTTCATCTAAACATTGTTTATAAGTTAGTTTATAATTTTCAGTGCCTTTCAAATAGCGTAATACACGCTTAACAGCTACCCAATGTTGATTTTCTGGATTATTATTGTATTTGCTCAACAAGTTTACAACATAACATATGTCTGGTCTGGTACCTTGAGAAATATAAAGTAAACATCCAATTATCTCTTGATATGGGATGTTTGTTAGTATTTTTGAGTCATCATATGTCTTTTCAAACTTTGAATTTGCATCCAATGGAGTTTTAATAGATTTGCAGTCTGCCATTCCATATCTTTGCAAAACTTCTCTAATATACTTTCTCTGATCAATATAAAGGATTCCCTTTTCTCTATTTCTCTCAATGTGTAGCCCAATACAATTCTTTAAGTCACCTATATCTTTCATCTTGAAATTCTCAGAAAGATTTTTCTTTATAATTGTTTCAGACTTTATACAGTTGCTAAAAATAATCAAGTCATCCACATACACAGCTATAAATAACATGTTATTGTTATCTTTTATTCTGTAATCAATACAAGGGTCCAGAGTAGATTGAGAAAGTCCCAAATCTTTCAGAACACAGCTGAGCTTCTTATTCCATTGCCTGCTGGCTTGTTTGCTTTTTGTTTTGTTTGTTTTAATCCATACAGAGATTTCTTCAACATGCATACACTTTCTCCAGTTTCATACATGGGAGGCTGTAGCATGTAAATCTCTTCTTCAATATCACCTTGAAGAAAAGCTGATATTGCATCCATCTGCTATATGTTTAAGTCATACTTCACCGCAAGAGCAAACAAGTAACGCAGTGATGTCATTCTAACTACTGATGAATATACCTCATTATATTCCAATCCCTTTCTTTGTGCGCAGCCTTTGACAACCAAACGTGCTTTATACTGTACAATTTTACCTTCTTCATTAGTTTTAGTCTTAAAAACCCACTTACTGGGTATGGCACGCTTACCAACTGGTAGTTTTGTGAGTTGCCATGTAGCATTTGTTATGAGAGATTGGTATTCTTCATCCATTGCCTTTTTCCAAAAATGTGACTCTGGGCATGACAAAGCTTCATCAACTGTAAGAGAATCTGTAATATAATCATGATTGACACAGAAAAAATTGGAGGTTTGGTTCCTATTATGACTTCTCAGAGTTATATTCCTCTCAAATGATGTGTCTGAGCTATCCATTTCCTCATCGCTGCTAGGTTGATATGTTTCATCATTATCACCACAAGAGTCAAATATAAATGATTGTGGAGACTCTGCTATATCATAAGATAATTGAGCCTCATCCTGATCACTTGCATCTCCTTCATGAGCCTTGGGAATAAGCTCTACAGGTAAAGTTTTATTAACAAGGCTTTCTTTGTTGCCTTTTATTGGTGGATCCGAGCAAAGACTCTCAATAAATATTACATCCCTGCTTTTAATTATTTTTCTACACTTCTCATCAAAAAACCTAAAGCCCTTAGTGTTCTCACAATAGCCCATGAATATCATTTCATATGATTTTGAATCCCATTTTAATCGTTTTGTTTTTTGGAACATGAACCATAGCCTTACAACCAAAAATCCGCATGTGAGAAATATTAGGTTTCTTACCTGTCCATTTCTCTTCTGGGGTTACCTCAGAGAGTACTCGAGATGGTGACCGGTTTATCACATAAGCAGCCGTCATCACAGCTTCTGCCCAAAAAACCTTTGGAAGCTTTGCATAAAATAGCATGCATTTAGCACGTTCCACGAGTGTTCTGTTCATACGTTCCGCCAGCCCGTTCTGCTCTGGTGTGTATGGTGTGCTAGTTTGGTGCTTGATGCCGGAGCTTTCTAGAAATTTTAAGAAATTTTGATTACAGTACTCAGTGCCATTATCTGTTCTAAGTATCTTGATTTTCCTATCTAACTGATTTTCAACTTCATACTTAAATTTTTCAAAAACTGATTTTATATCTTGTTTGTTGTTGAGTAAGTAAACAAAAACTTTTCTTGAGAAATCATCTATGAAAGTTATGAAATATTTAGATCCACCCATAGATTGAGTTTCCATGGGGCTACAGAGATCCGAGTGTATGGTATGCAGTAAACTGCTTGCCCTAGTACCATTGTGTGGAAATGGAAGTCTTGTCTGCTTTCCCTCCAAGCATGGTATGCAAGTGGTACCTTCTTCTTTATTAATCAAACTCATCCCTTCAACACATTTCTCTAGCCTCTCTACATCAACAATATTCAGATGACCCATCCGTCTGTGCCAAATATTAATACTTGCCTTACTCTCACTAGACATTGTTGCATAAGCAAAGTTTTTAGCAGTGATAAGTCTATACATGCTATTAATCTGTTCAGCTATAGCTACTAACTTGCCTTGAGAATTATGTATTTGACAGCCAGTTTCATTAAATTTTACAGAGCAGCCATTCTTAGCTAGCTGACTAACTGATAACAGATTTGTGGTTAGCTCGGGAATAAGTAAAACATCTCTTACCTGTATTTGATGCTCATTGCTATTTACACAGGTAGTAAAGTTTACATTACCCATTGTACGCACGGATATGACATCATTATTGGCAACTCTTATTGTCTGGATCGGGGTGTCTTGGTATACATCCAATCAGCTCGCCGTGACATATGCATTGATGCACCAGAATCCACATACCATTCATTATCATTCACTGAGCTATATGCTGAAAAAACTGCTGAATAACCACTTTCATTATTATTATTCGTTTTTGTACATTGTGTTTTATAGTGTCCATATTCATTGCAATTATAGCAACGGGGGCCTTTCCCTTTGGGCCTGTGTTGATTACTGGGGAAATTTCTATAGCTTTGATTTTGTTTATGTTTTGTGTAAAAAACCGAAGAATCAGAAACATTAACTTCCTGCAAAAGTTTAGTTTTCACGAAGTCCGATGAAATTTGTATTCCAGAACTCTCCAGTCCCATAATCATGGGTTTATATGTATCTGGCAATCTCGCGAGCATGAGAGTGCCCAGCCAGTCATCGTCAACTTTAAAACCTATGTTGCGAATTTATGAGCAGTGGTCAAAATTTTGTTAACATAATCTTCAACGTTCGAACAACTATCCAGCGACGTGTTGATTAAATCCTTTAATAAACCAACTTTCCTTGATAATCCTGAGTCGTCGAAGGCCTTTTGAAGATTCTTCCATACCTGTCGAGAAGACTGCGCCTCTTCAATGTGCACGAAATTTATGGGGTCTACGAGCAAAATAATCTTCGATTTTGCTTTGACATCCTTCACTTTATCGGGGGCAACTGTGTTGTCTGGATCTACACAATCCCACAACTCCTCGTGTTCCAAATAAGTTTTGACCGCGAACTTCCACGTATTGTAATTTTCTCTCCCGGACAACTTTTCAATTTGAAAATGAGATGTGCCTGACATGCCTGGGCCCATAACCTTTTGGGATAAACTCCTGTTGAGAAATTACAATCTTTTATTACCAAAAAATAAGAACACGCTTATGTGACTTCTGGAACGTACAGGTACAAATTGGCGGCAAATAAAACATAGGTACTTTAATGACATTGACAATTTCGTCTAGAAATGTTACATAATATAATTAGCGTTCAGAAATCTACTTGGATTATGTCTATATTTCTACAACATAAGATTACGTTTACGCGGCTTCGACGCAGGCAGAGCCGCGGTCAAAGCTAGTAAAATATATATATTTTTGTTTAAAGTAGTCCAAACGCCTGTAAAAAATATTATTATTATAGTTCTAAAAGCAAAGTATTATTTATTTGCAAAGGCAGTTGACTAAATTATTATAATGACTCCTTTTTGCGCTGTGGCTCATTGTTTTAGCCGTATATTGTAAGTGTAGTGTTGTAATGTGTTATTAAATCTAATCCAAGTTACTTAACTACAGTACTTTTCCCATATTGCAGTAGCGTATATAAAAACATTAATATTTACTTACGCTTTAGAATAAGTGTAAAAAATCGAGCACAGCAATAGTATTTTAATCATTTATTTCTCTATTTACGGTACAATACAATACAAGTGAATAAAAAAATGACGACGTGTGCATCGACGGAATAGCAAACGACGCTGATTATTATTTATTTAAATGAGAAGTCTAACAACTGCACACGCGTCTGTTATTGATCCGAACTTTTTCTGAGACGACGCGATATTGTGGAAGATCACTATGACTCACCTAGCACTGTTGAGTAATATTAAATTAACGTGTTGTTCAGTAAATGTTGTATGTAGTTTTTACTTCAAAATGTGGCGGGTAATGCTAAAAGAAAAAACCAAAGCTATACCAGGATAACGCTCGCGCTAGACAAAATAAAATTATTATTTATATTGTTTTTATTTATCATTTAATTATCCGAACTCTTAATTATGACTAGATGAAGTGGGATACCTAAATGTTGAAATTAGACATATCACTAGTGGCTATATGAATTGAGTGAAAATTTGTGTTTCGAGAAACAAAATATGGAATTTGCTACTGCGTGTCGTCACTCTTCAATGTTGTAGGATCTCATGCAAATTACAAACAGGACTCTGGATGAGACTCGGTAAATATGGATGACATTGCATTTCGTAATTTCGATATGACAACTTGCTGATAACGGTGTTTCCAGCTATTTCATCGTCATGGAGACGGTCAGCATCACTGTAACGAATAAATAAGTCTGTCTGTAAACTCGTAATCTTGGAAGATATTGAACGGGCTTTACATACATTTTGCCTAATGAATATACTGGTTCTTGGAAGTTCATCATCATCATCTCATCATCAGCCTGAATTCGTCCACTGCTGGACATAGGCCTTTCCAAGTTGGCGCCACCCTTGACGGTCCTCCGCCTTCCTCATCCAGCCGCTTCCCGCTACGTGTATCAGGTCGTCGGTCCAGCGGGCTCGAGGTCGGCCTACACTACGCTTGGATAGACGTGGTCTCCACTCTAGCACCTTTCGACCCCAACGGCCATCGTTGCGGCGACAAATGTGACCAGCCCACTGCCACTTCAACTTGCTAATTCGGCGGGCTATGTCGGTTACTTTAGTTCTCTGACGGATCTCCGTATTCTGGATTTTATCCGTCAGAGAGATACCAATCATAACCCGCTCCATAGCTCGTTGAGCGACCTTAAAGTGGTGGATTAAGCCCTTTATTAGAGTCCACGTCTCTGCGCCGTACGTCATAACAGGCAGGACGCACTGGTCGAACAGTTTGGTCTTTAGGCACTGCGGTATTGTCGACGTAAATATGTGACGCAACTTTCCAAATGCCGCCCAACCCAAGCAAATTCTTCTGTCAGCCTCGGCATCGAAGTTGTTTTTTCCTAGTTGGATAACCTGACCTAGGTAAATGTATCTATGAACAACCTCGACGCCTACTCTGTCGACGGTTATTGGCCTTTGGATGACATGGCAGTTGGATATGACTTTAGTCTTATCCAAATTCATCCTCAGGCCTACACGTCCAGAAGAATCACTTAAGCTGCGCAACATTTCCTCCAATTCTTGAAGCGTTTCTGCCATAATGACTATGTCATCGGCATAGCGAAGATGTGAAATGTACTCTCCGTTTACGTTTATGCCTCGTCCTTTCCAGTTTAGTGTCTTGAAGACGTCCTCCAGCGCAGCGGTAAACAGTTTAGGGGAAATAACATCCCCCTGTCGCACACCACGCTGAAGATGTATTGGTCTTGATTGTACACCCTGTACTTGGACGGACATCGTAGCGGAGTCATATAGGCATTTCAGCACCTCCACATATCGCCAGTAAATTTGACATCGCTGCAAAGATTGAAGAACAGCCCAGGTTTGATGGAGTCGAAGGCTTTTTCATAGTCCACAAACGCTAGGCATAAGGGCTGGTTATACTCTTGAGTTTTCTGTATAATTTGCCTAAGCGTGTGGATGTGGTCTACGGTGCTGTAGCCTTTTCGAAACCCAGCCTGTTCCGGAGGTTGAAAGTCACCAAAGCGTTGGGCGAGACGATTCGTGATAACCCTTGAAAACAACTTGTAGGTGTGGCTCAGGAGCGCAATCGGTCTATAGTTCTTCAAAAGGGTTTTGTCTCCTTTTTTGAAGAACAATATGATCAGGCTCCTGCTCCACTCTATCGGCGTTGTTCCAGTATGAACTACGGCATTAAAGAGCTGCTGCAGCTGTTTGAGTATAAGAATACCTCCAGCTTTTAGCAGCTCTGTTGTGATGCCGTCTTCGCCTGGTGCCTTGTTGTTTTTTAACTGTTCAAGGGCTATCCTAATCTCACTCAATTCGACTTCCGGGAGTTCATCAGTGAAGTGACGGGTTAGAGGAGCACGTTTGTCGTCAGCATTGCCAGCAGCTGGCTGCGAAGTTAATTCTTGGAAGTTAGTAGATGTAATTTATGATACCATTAATATTATCTGCATTATCACAATTATGCAGTAATTACGGATCATAATAACTATTGCATTAATCATGCGAAGTTTGGTGGAATAGCTATTAGTGTCTACATATTCTATGCAAATAAATAAAGAGTGTATGATTTTGCAATAACTGACTTTTTAAGCTCATGTAGCAATTTGAATGTTACCAAATACGAAGGTAACTTTTTTAAATGGTATGTTTGAACTAATCTCTGAAATGGGTAAACAAATTCTTATTGGATTCACCGTCAGGCAAGAAGCTTTGATGAGCAACATAAAAGCTACTTTTTACTGTTTTAATCGGATAAAACTAAATTACTTGGAAAATACCGATGTATCTTCTTTAGACATCGCAGAAATCCCAAAATATAATTATTATTTTTCTTTATTTTTTGGAAAGAGGTAAATACAAAAAATCTGAAGTTGGTCAGGGGCGGGTAAGGCAAGATAGTTACGTTTTTTTTTAATGAAAATCGTCGAGTGTTCTGGCAGAAGTGAGTGGAGCGGCGTTGTCCGTGTTGTTGTGTACCGGATTCCTGACTTCGGCCGCTTGTCACGTGAAGCTGACGACAGACACTTGGGCCGCAAACTGTTACATACTATTCAGAGTTTTCTGTCCCTTGATCCTTGATGACTACAATAGCAATGTGTCAAAAAAGGAGGGGACCATTTGTTTTTGTGTGGTTCATTTCATTGGAAGCGGCTCATCTTTGAAGCACATCTTTGTTTCAGGATAATAATTATATAACCACGTTTCGTCACCTGTCAGTGTATCATGAACATTATTTTCTCGCCAGCGTTGAATTTACATACGCACTGACGCGACGCCTATAATTCCGGCAGGGTACCGTAATCCAGCACGCGTGGTTTTTTCAAGAAAACAACAAAACGATTCTTTAGAACATTCACCGTGTTATAGACGGTAGAAGAGAAGTGGGGAGACTGAAGTAGAGGCAATGACACTACGCAGCTGTATCTCCTCAAGTTCTTGGTGACGTCTACATCATTCACAATGCGGTCAGCTCAGCAATCTGTCCAGAGTAGGTAATTGGTAGAACCGTCTCAAAAGTGCAAACAGTATTCCACGCCCGGCAGTGCCTGCGTTTTGGATAGGCAGTTAAGCTGCCCGGGTGTAAAAACCTACACAGTACGCACCTTGTTAAGGATCCCGACTCTGCGTGATGTGGTAGATATTATGCTCTCAACATTCCTCGGATTCAGATCGCAACATACAAGTGGATATTTGTTTTGGATGGGTATGGACCCATCCGCATTGCGAGCTGAACACTCTCGAAATTGCGGAAGGAAGAAAGCGGGAATCTTTTGTACGTGAAGGCGCATACCTAGTTCTTGGATTCTTGGTGCCTCATGCCGAAATGAGATTCAAGGTCTGATTAAGCTCAATGACAAAATTCTCTAACTGCCTCTTTGTGACTTCCGGGCTACTGTCATCTGAGCTACGAATTGTTACCAAGTGGCAACTTATAAATGAGCATAATATCAATTGGTTGTTTATTTTTACATTTTGTTATAATGAGTCTCAATAAATATTTGTACGAATAGATTGCGCTGCCTCCGTGGCTCAGGCTGGCAGTATCATGCGTCGTTAAACTGCATCATTAGACCCCTTTTATATGGAAATAATCTATAGCACGAGCAAAGCAAGAATTTAGTAGAAATTTGCCATTCACGAGACCAAGTAAATGCACTTTGAAAATAAGAATCTGAGGCATCCACGTAAATGGCAGTTTTCTGTGATATTCTTGCACTAATTTGTACCAGAAAATCTCTCCATCGAAATAGGATTTTAGAATATTTAAACACATTCCCAACCGAATCCCAGAAATCTCGTAGCCGTCTGAGGAAATTAAGACAAAATAAATTAAAACTAAATCCTAATTTCATGCTCCAAGTATCTACTAATATCCCCATTTCGAATCATAATAACGAATTCGGATCGATATTTTTTGCGTAAACACTCTTATTACATTGCATAGGTGTGATAATTTATGTTCCTAGACCTACATAAACAGACAAATAATCGCAATAAAAATAATAAAAATTTAAAAGAGAGAACAATAAGTTACATACTGTTTATAGCGATTAAAAGAACTTTTGAGAGCAGTTTTAATTTAAATGTTTAGTATTCTGTATCAGCGCATATGACGTTGCCCTTTGGCGAAATTGAATTTCAATTTATCTTGGTAAGTGGGGCACGACGCTCGCGCGTGTTGCAATATGCGTACCAATGAGCGTTTCACGGAGATATACTGCTTAACATGAAGAAAATCCTTTGTTACTTATTCGTATTACTGACCTTCATCTTCTAATATATAAAATTCTCGTGTCACAATGTTCGTTCAAACTGCTGGACCGATTTGTATGAAATTTTGTGTGCATATCGGGTAGGTCTGAGAATCGGCCAACATCTATTTTTCATCCCCCTAAATGTTAAGGGTGGTCCCACCCCTAAATAGATTTTTTTATTTTTTTGAAAAAAAATTGATTTTATTTTTTTATGATACAGCATTAAATCCTAAATGTTCAACCCTCTACGACCAACCCCTATTTTTTAATAGCGATATTAGTATTTTTGTCAAGCGCATTTCTCACCGGGGGCGCCCACTAGGCTACTTTAATCCTGGAAATAGGCATTAACGCGGGCGGAGCCGCGGGCAACAGCTAGTATATATATATATATATAAAAATAAATAAAATAAATACACCCAACAGTCACGCACATAGTCCCGACCCCACACTAGGTTAACCTGTATCGTGGGTATCGGGAACTACGAGGGACTTGCGGTCCCACAACACCCAGACCCGAAACAAATATTTGTGGATTAGACAAACATTTGTCTCGGTGTGGGAATCGAACCCACGGCCTCACGCTTCGCAGCCGGCTACTCGCCCACTGCGCCAATATTTTTAACCGACTTCAAAGAAGGAGGAGGTTCTCAATTCGACTGTATTTTTTATGTTTGTTACCTCAGAACTTTCGACTGGGTAAACCGAGTTTGATGATTGTTTTTTTATTTGAAAGCTGGTGTTTCCCATTTCAATTCGGTTAAGACCTGATGACGAGTACTGAGTAAAAAAATAAAACTCCTCGATGGACAGTACACTCGTCGCGATTGTGTTTTTACATACTATTGCTGTAACTACCACTTAAAAATTTAAAAATAAAATAACGTTTAACAAAACTTAGAAACTAATTTTATTTGACCGATAGCGACACCGACTCTAAATTTAGTTATTTTTGACTTTTCAGTGTTTTTATTTTGAAGTCTGTTTCTAAGTTTTTTATTTCTATAAATCAAAGTAACCATGAATGCAATCGATGCATCTTTGACAGCGCAATGGCAATAGGCTATTTGACACATTTTTAAAATAGGTCTTATTTTGTTAATGAGACTTTTCTAGACATTTTTTTATTTTATCGTATTTTTCGGAGACTTATAAAACAACAAAACTTTAATACAAATTTAATTTTTTCATGGACATACGAATACGCCGTCGGCCATGTTAGCCTATAGATTATCTGTGCAATGACACATTTGTAAATAAACACGCGTGCGACATAACCTCAGCCAGCTAAAAATAAAAGATCATGAGTTTTTATAAATTACACAATAAATATAGTAATTGTCATTACTGTATCATGCGAGAATGCAAAAATACATCCATAAAGACTCCAGAAAGGTTGTGGATTAGACTACTCAGTGAAATTAACATGCTCAATACTTGGTTGAAACTTGCCAAAAGGGATCCTTTATCGTTATCTACTAAAACTGAAATGTATTTTTGCGAAGGTCACTTCAATGTAAGTACTTACATACTTAATATCTTATTATTTTTGCTACAAAAACCACAACATGCGATTTGCAAATGACATTTAGTTGTTTACAAATTGTCTGACGTCACGATCAGGGCGGTAGCGTTTTCGAAGTATTAAAATATAGATAAAAATATACATACGCACTCACGCCTGTAATCCCCGAAGGGGTAGGGAGAGGTGTAACCAGTACACCCACATTTCGCCGTGCTTATCTCCGTCCCATGATGTGATAGGGGGCGAGCCTATCGCCATACCGGGCACAAATTCCAGACTCCGGGCTGATACTGAGAATGTCGTAATAGAAAAACCCAATATCACTTTACCCGACCCGGGGATCGAACCCGAGACCTCAGCGTTAGCCTCAATTGTAACACGTACGCATTACAACTGCGCCACCGAGGCAGTCTTAAAGAAAAAACTTAAAGTCCGAATATGAGACATATCTTACTATCTTCCCCACATTATTCTGCATCGATTGGTATCGGTCTCGACCCCATACCCCCAGCGGTTTCGGAGGAGATAGCGTGACAAGCTTTTGGCAGCGGCGACGGTGCCAGTTACTTTTTTTTAGAATAGAGAGTTTATAAAATTTTGGTATAAGTCAACTAGTCTATTAAACGATGGATTGAATGGTGATAACAAACTCTTCAGTCATTTAGTACTGCCCCTCGGGTATTGAATTTTTTCCCGCCAATAGTTGTCCAAGTTCTGAAAAAATAAGAAGTCTGTAGACGCAAGGTCTGGTGAGTACGGCGGATGGAGAGCTTCCAACCCCAGCTCTTGTAGCTTGGAGACCTTCTGTTGTGCAGTATGGAGTCGCGCAATGTCGTGCAGGACGAGCGGTTGACCAAGTACTACAACTTCATAGGTAAAGACCTATAATATATTTGTTAATTCCAAATGTTCATTATTTAAAAATCCTTACATTTTTTAAGTCCAACCGGAATTTCGACAAGCAGATACTTAAAAACCTGACGTCTAGTAACCCTACTCCCACCTAAAATACTGACCTGTCGTAGTGTAACGACGACAGGAGAGTGGAGAAAGAGTAGGAAAATCTGGGTCTTGCAGTATGATAGTCATGTATGACCAACTTATGATTAAATAATTGTGTCAGCTTACGCATTACAGAGGCAGTCTTGTTTAGGTTGTTCAGTGTAGGTATTATTTTTTCCAACTGAACACAACCGAAACTATACTTCAACGCGGGCGGAGCTAGTGTGACATAAAACATGATACTACAAGTACACGAGTTAATTAATTTGTTAAAATATTTATTAACAGTTAGAACAATCGTAAAATGATGAAAGAATGCAGATGTGGTACAGTAGTATAAAGTATTTTTGCCCCGAGTCTATTGAACATTTTTTTGTTCTGGGTGAAACGGCTATTTCCATTTGAATTATAAATTGAACACGAATTTGCAACAAATCATGCCGTTTATAAAAATAATATTTGATTTGTCTAAAATGGTCGACTTTCTGGTATATCATCGATTTCCGTTGTTTCCTTACCAACTCGTGCCGCGGCGCCGTTTCTACTAACAGCCTTGTGCCACTTCCACATGTGGTGGATGTTTGTGTATCTGCTTGCACATTTTGTATTCATTCAAAGTAATTAACATAGGATGCATGGAATCGAATTCAACTTAAACAAATGTAAGTCAGTTTTATCTACTAGCAAAATTTTTACATACTTTGATGCCAAGATAATCATCAAACATATTTATTTTATCTTCTTAAATTAGTTGATTTACTGTGTTTACTTTATTTAATTTGGATACAATATTTTTACGTATGATATTAAAATCAGTGTCAAAATGAATATTAAATTAATTACTAAAAGCCTCATATATTTTGTTCGTTGCGTTGTTATTTAAGTTTTTGTTATAATGAATTTAATAGCTAAAAATATTCTTTTATATCGTTGTGAATCTTTGTATCGTTCAATATAGTCCCCACTCAAACGCACAGCCGTCGCGCCGCATCACTCCAGTATTTTGTAATACCGCTAAAATCGTGGTAACCAGGCCAAGGCTCAGCTTATTTACATGTACGTGAGAAATAGCGTTTTCAAATCTCACTATACATATAATAGACTAGGCATTAAACACCTATACGAGTCAAAATTTTAATGTAATTATTTATCAAAGTAGTAACTTCAATGTGAACTGTGTGCCAGCTTTTAAAAGCACAAAACGTAGTCAACAATCACATTTTTTCAATTTCTGTGGTGCTTTTGTCGAACACTCGTTTGTGGATTTTAATTTTTAGCAGGTTATTCAATAATTGTACTAAGTACTGATACAGGTTTACCTAATGTGGGGTCAGGACTATGTTTGTGACTGTTGGATGAATTTATTTATTTAATATTTAAATAATCTTACTTTCTTTAACGTAATTACGTGCACGCGCGCTTTCTATCTACAAGATTCTACTACCTACGGTGTATTGCCGGGGATGCGCGCGCTCATTGACCCCGAGCTTAGTATGCTTTAAATTTTTGGTTTACGTAATATCAAATTAACCAAGTAAACAACAAAGGAATAGCGTGTTCCGTTTATGTTAAGGTAGTGTCTTATTACTCTTTCGGGTTCGGAAGCGTTCCTCTTACAGCACGATGTGATCGATTCTTTAATTATTGTCGTTACACTCTTTACTGTAGTAATCAACACCATTACGAACATAGTTACTAACTTTTGCTCGCGGCTCCGCCCACGTGGAAGGTTTTGTCGGGAAAATTATGAAACATTACTTTTTTTTTTAAGCATAGGCCGGCAGACGAGCCATTTGGTCACCTGATGGTAAGTGATCTCCACCGCCCATGTACGCCCATAATACCAAAATAATCATGGGTGCGTTGCCGACCTTATAGGAAAGGGATAATTAAGGGATTGGGAAGGGAAGGGGGTTTGGGCCTCCGGATATCTCACTCACCGTACGAAACGCAGCAGCAAGCTGCTACTTTATGTCGGTTTTCTGTGAGACAGTGGTAATGACCCCGACGAGCCGACCCATACATGCTGTAGACAAAAGTATCTACAGCGTGGCTCTACCAATCATTACGCCCTGCTGTTATGAATCATAGCGTGATATACATATAGATCTTCCGGAAGAAATTGTCTAAATTATTACGTAGTTAAGGCGGAGTTGGCAGATAAATAGACAAACGCGGAAAGCGACTTTGTTTTATACTATGTATGTGTCGCAGTTTCACTCGCATATTTCATATTACACGCCCAACAGGGTTTTCGTTGCATATGTTTATATTTTTAAAATCCCTTTTAAATTCCTTTATTTTGATACCTTAGTCGATATTTTTTGCTATATATTAACGTATTACTATTTCGCGCCAAAAATCCGCCATATTTGTTTTTCCAAACACCTATCTAAGGACACCTGAGGTTTTAAGACCAATATAACGACACCTTAACTGTCGAAATCCATCCAGCCGTTTGGTAGATACGAGGTAATAAAGAAATTTACAAACAAATATGTATACAAGATACTCGTACGAGCGAAAAACATAGAAAACCCCAAAAAAACCCTTCCTTGGCAGTCGGGTAAAAAGGCTAAGTTGGGTACCAACGACTTCTGGGATTTTCCCGTAAGCATCGCATGGCCACCGATAAAAGAATTGAGATTTAACATTGTAGTATAATATTTAACATTACGTTAGCTAGTATAATATAAGAAACTGCTATTGAACTTGGTACCCATTTAGATCTCAATTCTTTTATCGGTAGTGAAGGAACGCTTTAATCGGTGATAACTTGAGTTATTGGGGTTCTAGATCAATATTAGAAATTATTTTGATGGGAGTTGATATTTTTTATTGTAGCTATAAAAAAATACGTATAGAATGTTTAAACGTAAACAACTGACTATAGTGAGAGGAGCAGATTGTTTATCTGTATCTGTGGCATCCGCGTCAGGCGTGTACGTTGCAATAGGTAGGGCGCGGTGCAACTACAGGTGTGCAGTGTGTACTGGTGCTAGTGGGCACGACGCGGCGCGGCAATGCGCGGTGTAGCGGCATCAAACGTCCGCTTGACGCCGCCATCCATAGTGCCGCACCGCATACAATCAAAACCTCGTAGGTGCGCACTGAGCCACATGCGTTCGCGCAACGTATCGACCCGAGCTTCGATAAAAAAGTGGGTCATCGCCTAATTATGCTAAATGTTGTGCCAAGTTATGCGTATCACTTCTGATGGATTTATGTTAATGCATGCTGCTGTACGATTGTGTTTGAGCTCTTAAGCAATATTGTATTTAACGCAACATGACTGATGGCAATTTAAATATTGTATACCTAAAATAATCTAACATACATAAGCTCACGGCTGTATGCTCGAAGGGGTAGACAGATGTGCAACTAATGAGACTATACTGCCCGTACACTCGCCACTGTAACTCGATTCGACAATGGCACGCATTTTTGTTGATACAGAGTACTTAAACTCGGCGAGTCTCTGGAACTGCTAAATTGTCTTTATCCCGCAACCAAATTAATGAAATAGAAAGTAAGCAACAAGTCGGAAATATAAATTATCTACTTCCATCATCATCATCATCTTCATATATTCTAAAGCGGGATACAAAATAATGAACTTACTAGGTATCAATCCCAAGCACGACACTCCACGTCCATGCTTACACGCGAAAGTAACTCTCGTTAAGGCTGAACGGATTTTAATGAAATTTAGTAAGAAGATAGGTTATATCTTGAGGAAGGACTTGGGTATTTTATAGATCTGTAAAGCACCATGGGTATCATTCAAGGGGGCCTATCACGCTGTTAAAGTTGATGGCAAAAACGCCGGAAAGCACGAAATTTCTTCTTATTCTCCACAAGATCTAAATAGTAAACAACTTCAGATAATACGAGTATTTGCATATTATCTAACATAATGTTGCGCTCATGTTACCAGAGACTACACTCCCAAAAAATGTAATGTGCGGATTGTTCGTACCAGCGCGGCGCGGCGGTTAACTGTATAACTTGGGCACGTAGGCGAAACTTCCAACCTAAATGAGAACAGTTTAAACTTAAAGTTGCCATGGCCTATGGGAAATTGTAAAACACAATGACAAACTTCTATTCTTCTAGCCAAGTTTTTGTTAGGCGATCGTGAACCGAAGTAAAGTACGTCATCGTTTAATAGGTCGTTATAATTAGGAGCATGGTTTGAAAAGTCGATGGATTCTTCAAGCTCACGTGACGTAAAGAACTTATGACCATATTCTCTCTCGTTAAGTAATATATTGCGGCGAGACGCTGCACGTCCACATCGAATGGAAATACACTCACTAGGACAGGTAAGTTGTTCATTGTCAATTATTGTTTGTTTTAATGGTGCAGGAAAGCTTCTCAGGTATGCAGGTACAAATTCTCTATAAACATTTTGAAGGTATGTGAAGTCTACCAACCCACACTAGGCCAGCATCGGGATCTAAGGCTTATTCCCTCTCATTCAGTCTCAACTGCCCGTGCCCAGCAGTGGGACGTGTATAGGGCTAGTTAACAAAAAAAAAACTTGTTCTACAGGTATTAGGTTGTCTGTCTGTCTGTCTGTCTATCACGTTTTAAATGGCTGAACAGATTTTAATGAAATTTGGTGGGAAGATAAGTTATATCCTGGGTATATTATGCCTCGGAAAAAGATTTTTGTCCCGATAAAAGACATTTACACGGGTGGAGACGCGAGCAAAGTGTTCTAATTAATAATAAAGAAATTAATAATTTAAGCGATTTTACGATATACCGTATAGAAGATAATCTGCAGTGAAATTGAAGTAAAGAACAATGGGCAATTTGTATGAACTTGACACCAAATCTTTAATACTGTTGAAACCTATGCCATACAAAACCTTTTAGTGTGTAATTTATTTCCTTCTTTGGAGACTAAATTTGGTTTAAATCTACCGTAAAAAGTGTGATTTGTTGCATTAAAAAAATATCTGACATACAGGTACGTTTGTATAGACTCTACCAATCCTCGTTCGCCCTAGTTAGGAACCCTTACTCCCTGTTTCTTATTATATCATCCTGCCCCGAGAGATCGTATAATGTAATAGCTACTTAAATTAAAATTTCAGAAATCAAAATAACGTTTGACATAAAGTTTCAGAAATCAAAATAGCGTTTGACATACGATTATTCATATTTATTTGAAAACTGTGTTCACAGCCCAGCCCCCTTAGAATCCAGAAATTCAAACACGAAACGTTCCATCGCGTCGTCTAAGCGATATCGTCTCTCGTGTTTTCAATACGAATCAACCGACTGCCGTGTTCCGTTTAAACGCGTTGCATTCTAGCTTTATATCGTATGAATAACGTCACACGTTTTTCGCTCGAACAATCACAATCAAACGGTACGAACGTTCGTGTCGTGTTTCTTACGCCACATTCTAACCTCGTAGGTGTAATCAAAAGCGTTGATCACGCTTCTAGCAACTCAATATTGACTTGACATGAGATTTGACAGATCATTAGTTAATATTTAATTGTATAATGCACAGGATTTCAGAAACCGGGCAAATATATTAATTACCTCAGAAATGCGTCAAGGTGTAGGTTATCTACACCTAAGTTTAATATACATTACATACTCTCTTACTTAAAATAAGTGAACGCGTTGGTTAAAACTGCTTTTATATAGGGCTTCAGAACGAGTAAAAAAATTGGCGAGGAGACAGTTCCGTGTGTATAACCCGCTGACCTTGGGACCTTCTACATGTAAATACTTGTAATGTATATTTGAACTACAATTTTTGTATGACAGGCATTTTATCAACTGGAAACGTAAATCTATATGTATAAAAGCGAAATACCACTCACTCACTGATTAATCACGATTTCTCAAAAACTACTAAAGCTCGGATCATGAAATTTGGTCAGATCATAGTTTGTGTAATGTAGACGTCATCTAAAAGAATTTTTTAAATTTACGTTTTAAGGGGCTAAAAGAAGGGTTTGTACGTTGTATGCAACTTTTTTATGGAAGGGAATACGACTGTGAAATTGAGCGCAAATATTACTTATTAAAAGTAATGAAATATGAATCGTGTTTTTAGAAAATTCCACTTATAAAAGGGGGAAGGGGGGTTTTGAACTTTGTATGGAACTCTTTTTATGGAACGGACTACGACTGTGAAACTATGCAAGAATATTGCTTATTACATATAATGAAATTCATGATTTAAATTTTTCCATAATTCCACTTCCAAAAGGGGGGAGGGTGGGTTGAACTTACTTAATCTCTCACTGATTAATCATGATTTCTCAAAAATAACTACAGCTGGGGTCATGAAATTTGGCTTGATGATACTTTGTGTAATGGCGAGGCGTACTAAGAACGGATTTTTGGTAATTCACATTTTAATGGGGTAAAAGGGGGGTTTGAATATTGTATGAAACGTTTTTATTGAACGGAATACGGCTGTCAAATTAAGCTCAAATATTGCTTATCATAAATAATGAAATATGTGATTCACATTTTTATAAAATTCCACTTGCAAAAGCGGAGAAGGGGGGTTGAATTTTGTATGAAAGTATATATTTTACTTTTGAACAACGACCGATTGGGGTCATATTCACAACGTACATTTGTTTTATGGAGACAATGGTTTATATCATCACGCTACGACCTATGGAAGCAGAGCAGTAATCTATATACAAAGCGAAATACCGCTCACTGATTGACGAAACACGAAATCTCAAAACTACTAAAGCTATGATCATGAAATTTGTTCAGATGGTAGTTTGTGTAATGTAAGGGGCCTGCTAAGAAAGGGTTTTTGGATATTTACATTTTAAGGGGTTAAAGGGGGAATTTTCTATGAAAAGAAAAACGGCTGTGAAATTGAGTACAAATATTATTTAATAAAAATTATGAGACACGTATTTCATATATTTGTAAAATGCAACTCGCGAAAGGAGAGGGTGGGGTGGTGTTGATGTTTGTAGATCAATCACGCCTTAACGGCTGAATGGATTTGAGTAAAATTTTGCATAAAGGTAGACCAATACTTTAATTAGAAGATAGGCAACTTTTATCCCACAAAAAGATATTACGCGGGCGGAGCCGCGGGCAACTGCTAGTTATAAATAACTTAAAGGAATCAATGGTTTAAACATTGTGATTTAACAAATTAGAGATTAATGAAATTTCAAGTCTGAAATACACATGCTACTAAAATGTCTGCTTGTCTATTTTTATAGTAACTTAATGTTAATTATAACGGGTACTACAACAGGGACGCTCGAAAGTTAGGTTATAGCAGGCATATATTATTGTATGGCAAATCACCATGGAATTTTATAGCATTGAACGTGTGCAAATTACTAAATTTTGTTATCAAAATCAGTGCTCCGTCGGAGAAACTTCTCATTACGTGATTTTTATCCTCGCCACAATCGTCCTTCCGACTTGACTATTCGACATTTGGTAGCCAAATTCGAGTCAACCGGTTCGATAAATAATAGTCCGCCAACACCAACCAATACGTCACCGAATCGCAAGGTCTGCTGAAAACATCGCTGCTGTGCGTGAGAGTGTACGGGAAAACCCAATGCAGATAATTGCTCGTCGTTCACAAGAACTTTGAGTTTCTACCGCATCAACTTAGCGAATTGTGAGTCGAGACTTGGGTGTGCACCCGTATAAAATATATTTGACCTAAGAACTTAAGATTGATCATAAACAACGCCGTGTGTTTGCTGATTGGGCTTTGGAGCTGTTGGAAGTTTTCGGCAATCGGGCAAGTGGGTCACCTGATGGTAAATGATCTCCACCACCCATATACACCACAGTACAGTCAATAAAGTAATGACCTAAATTGTGCCAAAAATCATCTTTAGTGACGAAGTCCATTTTTGGATGAATGAATATATGCATACACAAGCAAATTTGTCAGATTTAGAATGATGCCACTCCACACGAGATACACCAGCACCAAATGCATCCCGAGAAAGTCACCGTTTGGTGCGGATTTGAATCTGGCGGAATCATTGGTCTGTGCTTCTTGCAAAACAAAACTCGCATTGTCATAATCATCAACGGCGAGCGCTACAGTTCGATGATAAGCAACTTCTTGTGGCCTAAACTGGATGATATGTATACCGATAACGGCGCGGCGCAATGTGCCATACAGCGCATGCCACGATGGACATTCTGCACGATCGATTTGACGACATGGTTATCACGCGCGGCGGTGACGTGAACTGGCCACCGAGATCGTGCGTTTAAACTTCTTAGTTAGACTTTAGACTATTTCATTTAGGGCTAGCTAAGGTATCTTATCGCAGGTCTATGAAAATAAATGAAAAAAAAACCTATGTATGATAGTTGTTACTCACTACATCGTACCCGTGATAAAATTTCTTTATTTCGTACTTTCATCTCAATTTTCCCCGATTAAATATAAATTTCCAAAAATAATATCTTAGCGGATACATTTTACAAACTATCATCTGACGAAATTTCATGGGCCTAGCTTTAGTACTCTTTAGAGAAGTTCGTGATTAAGCAGTCAGAATAGTATATCACTTTAACATTTACAGTTATGAACCATCGGCTTGACGAAACAAGTATATAGTGTGAATTTAAATAATGGTGGATAATAATTAGTTTTATACAAAGTTCAACCCCCATCGGTCCCCTTTTGCAACTGGAAATTTACAAAAATGTGAAGCATGTGTTTCATTACTTTCTTAGGTATTCAAGTTCACAGCCGTATTCCGTACCATAAAATGTAAATTTCAAAAAATCCTTTGATAGCGGGCGCCTACATTACGACTTGACTGTCATTTATTTTGACACGTCGGACAAAACCAACTATCTAACTTGCAACCACAACATCCAAGATACTTGACAGTTTGCTTAATAGCAATCTCCTACAACACGTTGATTTACATGACGCTCAGTTCGGTTTTAAATCTGGATTATCTACCGAGAGTGCTTTTTTTAGCTTAAAGCACACTGCCGGGTACTATACTAAAAGAGAAAGATCGCTGGTATACGCATGCTTCCTCGATTTATCAAAGGCATTTGACCTTGTCGCGTATGACATATTATGGTATAAGCTGGAGAGTGTGGGTGTACCGATAGAAACCATATCACTTCTGAAATTCTGGTATACAAATCAAAAAAACCAAGTGAGATGGGCCCGTATACTGTCGGGTGAATATAGGATAGAATGTCGTATAAGGTAGGGCGGTTTACGTTCCCCCTTATTGTTCAATTTGTATATGAATCAGCTTGTCGTGCGGCTCAGTTGTACACATGTCGGTTGTCATATAGAGAAAGAAAGAAAATGCATTTATTTCCACACTTTTAATAAAGGATACAAATACAAGAATCGACAATAATATTTCTTAATTTAATTGGCTGACACTCAGCTTAATGCTGCAACGGTGCCTATAGACGAGATATGTTGAACAATTTAATAAATGGTCTACGGAAATTAGTGATTGTCTGACTGTGAGAAATATGCGGAGAAGGCAGGAAAATTTCAGCCCAACCATGTTCCTCCGGTATTTCTTAATGGTATGGCCCTTAAACAGGTCAGTGCATTCAAGTGCTTGGGGCATGTAGTAACAAGCGACCTCCAAGATAGCATTAGGGGTAATATGCTTGCGCGCAGGTTTACTCAATGTATCAAAATTGTCAAAATTACACTCTTTAAGGCAGATTACCAATCCTTTTACTCGAGTGGCCTGTGGGTGGCATACAGGCGCCGGTCTTGTGACGCCCTGCGCATCCAATATAACAATACATTCAGGGTGCTGCGCTACTGCAGTGCAGCCATTTTTTCGCAAGAGCGCACTGATGTTTTTTATGCGATAATGCGGAAAAAAACAGCATCACTGTTGTATTGCTTGTGGGCCAGCAACAACAGCATCCTAGTAGCAATTGCTCCAAGGTTGGATTGTCTTATTCAAAAACATTGGATGAGACGAGCAACCGGATTATGTTCCTAATTCCATAAATACTAACCCAACTCACATATTTATAAGTTATAAATTGTACCCAACATACTAATGAACTATGGATACAACCTTGTCTGAAATAAAGATTATATTATTATTATTTTTGTTTCCAGCATTTTACTGCTCGGTCAGCAAGACCGGTATATACACCGATGTCCACGGGCCTAAGCCAAGTGGTTATCAGTAGGACTGGAAGTTAAATTAGGCGTTGGCAGAGACGATAAGTCTGCCTGTAAGAATTTGCTGACAATTCTACATGTATTTAGGATTACTGCTTTCTGTAACACCTCTGCCTAGCCCCTCGGGGATTACAGGCGTGAGTACGTATGTATGTATGTATGCTTTCTGTAATTGTATGTATGATTTTTGGGGTATGTGTAGAAGTGTCAAGGACTGTGATAACTGTTTAGGAATTACTCCAGTGCTCGATAATAGTATTACAAAACTATCATCTGACTAAATTTCATGATCGTGGCTTTATTAGTATTTGAGATTTAATGATTAAAAATTAGTCAGTGAGTTAGTGGTATTTCGATTTCATATTTATGATATAGATTACTGCTCCGCTCCCGTGTGTCATAGCGTGATACTATATATATGGTCTATAGTCTCCACAAAACAAATATATGCTGTGAATCTTCCACCTGCCCCTAGCCCACTTGCAGTGGGGTCGGCGCAACATGTTTTAACACATGTTACAGAAAGATTTGACTTGTAACTTTTACGACCGGCCGCCTGCCTGACATCAACACCTCTGGGGAGAAAACACCCAGACCCGAAACATGGTATTTATGTATCACACAAACATTTGTCTCGGTGCGGGAATCGAACCCGCGGCCTCTGCTGTTTCGTCTGCTGTATGAGTACTTTAATTGGAAATTAGGAGTACTCTTACGAAGTTCCGATTTAAAATGTCTATTTAATATTGTTTTTCATACAACCTTTCATCCCCTATTTCACCCCGTCGGGGTTTTTGAGACCAAAAACTGCTATGTCCTTGCCTAGGGTTTAAACTTTCTTTAGTGATCTCCACCGCCCATGTACGCCTTACTTACCATCAGGTGACCCACTTGCTCGTTTACCGGCCTATTATATAAAAAAGAATACCAATTTCCATTAAAATCGGTCCATTAGTTTAGTCCTAAAAAGGTAACAGACAGACAGAGTTACTTACGCATTTATATATTAGTATGGAGTATGGATGTAATGCTTAATTAAGTATACTCTTAGTAGTACTTAACAACGTATCAAATACTTTTATAGTATTGTATGTTATATGTATCCAAAATTCCCCCCGTTTTAGTGTCTTGAATTTTTTACCTCGCTTATTCAACAAAAATAACATATCGTAAGTCGTAACCTAACGTTTTTTTTAAATACACTTAGATTATCTACCTTCTTTTGAAACATGCACGCATGTCATTTGTTTTCAATAATTCTGATATAATAATATGCAGACCTGTCCATTTGCTATTTACCGAAAGTCGGCACGAAGTTTCCGGACGATCCGTTAAATAGATTACGAAATGCTTGAGATGGAGCGAAATTGTCGCATCTCAAAATTAGGTCGTCTGTTTCTTTGCAAATATGGAGTTGGGTAACCTGATTTGTTATTCCAAGCAACTGTATATTGGAGCACACATTGACTTATCAAAGTGTACGTTACTCAATACAATATAATCGATTTTTCGTTTCCATAACCCTTGGCAAGTTATTGCTTTCAACTTTTATAAACAATTGATCTGTAGTCACGTTTTATTTCCATCTCCAACCAGAGCGGGGAGCGCCCATCACGCTCGCATCTCGAACTCAAAAGTTAGCCAATTTTAGCAGGGGGCTACATAGACCTACAAATAAACGCTTAATCACATAATTAAATGCAAATTCTCAACATCGTCAGCATTCCGAACTGGCGGTAGTGTTAAAATTTAACTGAATATAAAATCTAAATGATGGATAACATTTTAAGATTCAATAAATATTTTGATTTGATTTTGATTACCATATCGCTACACACGCACACCACTTGATAACTCATTCTCAAATTTACGCCCACAATTACAAAATTACATACTTCTGTATTCACACTATAATATATCGACCATTGCGATAACACTGTCCTTATCTATAGATCGGAAAAATAAAACTATACTAGGAAGGTATTTATATTTTTTTATTTATAATGCTTTATTGTACTTTAGACACTTTTACTAAATCAAAAAGACATTATACATTTACGCATATCCTCTTACATGCGAGTACAGAGTACGAATATGAGAGGGCAGTCTAAGAGTATATGATTATAATCAAAGACTTTAATGTACACTACTAGACAAGCTACACATAGAAATTGTGTCACTAAGTTGCGGTCAATTGACCGTTACTTAATATTATTATCTCGCTTACTCTCAACTAGAACCCCTATCGCGCTCACTGTCTGTCAGCTGTTAAACTCGCGTGTTATGTGACTTCATTTTACTAGACTAGAATACTAGAATATTATACCTCATTTTTACACGTAACATTCGGCTAAAATTCACACCGTTCACATCCCAAGCTTTCTAGCGTACCTACTATCTAGTGATTCAGTTACTGCATAGTTTGTGCAGGCACGGTGGTATTAGTGTAGGATGTCGGTATAAAAAGGCGGTCACGTACGAGTCGGACTTGCCTACCGAGAGGTTCCGTACCATACCATTAACTTTATGTTTTTTTTTTATTATGTGAACATTGCGGCTGGTTGACTTCTACGATTTAAAAGATAGATTGCGGCGTAGGCTCTGTAATAGGGTTCCTTTGGCAGTTGGCAATCGGCATCGTTTGGGTACGGAACACTAAAACTAATAAATAATACGAGCATGGAACGAATGGAATCTCCTTTGACTGTGCTCAAAACGCCGCATTATAAACCTAATCTATCTTCTATACAATACTAGCTGTTGCCCGCGGCTCCGCCCGTGCGAATGCCTATTTCCAGGATTAAAGAAGCCTAGTGGGCGCATCAAGCGAGTCCCGGTGAGAAACGCGCTTGACAAAAATACTAATGTCGCTATTAAAAAATAGGGGTGGACCACCCTTAACATTTAGGGGGATGAAATATAGATGTTGACCGATTCTCAGACCTACCCGATATGCACACAAAATTTCATACAAATCGGTCCAGCCGTTTCGGAGGAGTATGGGAACGAACATTGTGACACGAGAATTTTATATATAAGACTAGCATTTACCCGCGGCTCCGCCCGCGTAATAGTCTTTTTCTGGGATTAAAAGTTGCCTATGTTGCAATTCATGTCTTGGTCTACCTGTATGCCAAATTTTACCCAAATCCATTCAGCCGTTATGGTGTGATTGATCTAAAAACAACCAAAAATTCAACACCCCTTACCCCCCCCCCCCTCCTCCTTTCGCGAGTTGAATTTTACAAATATGTATATGAAATACATGTCTCATAATTTTTATTAAGTACACTTTGTACTCAACAATTTCACAGCCATTTTTCTTTTCATAGAAAATTCCCCTCTTTAACCCCTTAAAATGTAAATTGCCAAAAACCCTTCCTTAGCGGACCCCTTACATCACACAAACTACCATCTGACCAAATTTCATGATCATAGTTTTAGTCGTTTTGAGATTTCTAGTTTACTGCTCCGCTCCCATGGGTCGTAGCGTGATGATATATAGTTATAAACCATTGTCTCCACAAAACAAATGTACGGTGTGAATATGACCCCAATCGGTCGTTGTTCGAAAGTAAAATAAATACTTTCATACTAAATTCAACACCCCTTCCCCCCTTTTATAAGTGGAATTTTACAAAAATATGAATCACATATTTCATTATTTATGGTAAGCAATATTTGTGCTTAATTTCACAGTCGTATTCCGTTTAATAAAAAAGTTTCATACAATATTCAAACCTCCCTTATCCCCCTTGAAATGTGAATTTCCAAAAATCCGTTCTTAGTACGCCTCGTCATCACACAAAGTATCATCTAGCCAAATTTCATGACCCCAGCTTCAGTAGTTTTTGAGAAATCGTGATTAATCAGTAAGTGAGTGAGTAAGTTCAACCCCTCTTTTGCAAGTGGAATTTTCCTAAAATACGACTCTCATATTTCATTACTTTTAATAAGCAATATTTGTGCTCAATTTCACAGTCGTATTCCCTTCCATAAAAAAGTTGCATACAACGTACAAACCCCTCTTTTAGCCCCTCAAAACGTAAATTTAAAAAAATCCGTTTTTAGTTGACGTCTACATTACACAAACTATGATCTGACCAAATTTCATGATCCCAGCTTTAGTAGTTTTTGAGAAATCGTGATTAATCAGTGAGTTAGTGGTATTTTGCTTTTATATATACTCGTATAGATAAAGCGAAATACAATTCACTGATTGGTTAAACACGAAATCTCAAAATTAAGCATCGCGTCGCGATCAGATGTATTTTGCTAATTTTGATTTTACTATTCGACGAAAAATGAGTGTACTAAGTGTAAATAAAATAGATTGTCCTCAACTCTTAAGTTTATTCAATTTACGCGCTCCAAGTAGAATCCCCCGCAATCCCATAACACCCCTTTATCCACCACCGCGTAGAACAGTTTCTGGTGCCAACTCTGCAATCCCACGGCTGTGTAAAATCTTAAATGAATGCAGTAATCTTGTTGACATTCATTTCGACAAAATGGGCATGTATTATAAAAACTATTTACTCTTACCTTATCAATGAAATGTAATTTTGCAATAAGTTAAATTAAATAAGTCACATCTTTATGGTTAATGTTAGTTAGTATCTACTGTAATAGAATTTGTTTTGCATGCTGTGATTACCTTAATGTGGTTGTGCATTTAGTTCAAATTATTTATAAGCCTTTTTTGAGTACATGTATGTAATGTGACAACTGTTGGTAATCCTAATTAAAAAAAAACATATTTGAGATAATATAGAGAGATGGCAAATGGAAACTTGTAAAATAACTCTATATTCTAATACAATGTACGGGACCAAGCAGTTACTATCTATATGTAAATATTGCTACGTAGTGCGTTAACACAAGTCACAAAGCATAGCGTCGCATAACTACTATTACAATCCGTTACATCAACTGGCGTCATCGGTCGTGACTCGTGAGTGATGGTGAAAGTGTGACGTCAGATGAGCGCATGCGAAGAAAGCACAAATGCGTGTGCGACTCGCTTGGTTGTACTCTTGCTTTCGTCAGAGGCCGTGGCGTCTGCGTGATAGCGAAAACGACATACTTTGGGTCTGCGAGCCACGCCGTCGCTTTTTCATCCGGTATTCAGGTCTTGGTTATGAAATCGAAACTATTGAGTCATTGCTGTTTTAATATGCACAATGTGTTTGTTTTAATTTCATATATTGGCTTATTATACGATATGTTTAAAAACTAATAATTATTTATCAGTTCTTATCGAAGGGTGTATACTTTAAAAATAATATAATATACTAACTAACAACATAGTAAATGTTGTAGACAACATGATTTATACACGAATTTGTTGTAGTTTTGTTTTCTCTTATTGTATTAGTGTGTTTCTGTTGTTGAATCACAATTTTTCATTCTTTCTTTCTAATTTCATTTTAGTCATATAATCAGGTCAAGCGTACATATTGAGTAGACAGCAATTTTAGTTTTTTCTCTGATAGAGTACAGCCTCAATGGCTATGAAGCGAGAGGCCGCGGGCTCGATTCCCGCACCGAGACAAAATGTTTCTATGATCCTCAAATATTTGTTTCGGGTCTGCGTGTTTTCGCCCCATAGGGGTTACGGCAGCCCGACGGCTGGTCGTAAAAACTAAAAGCCAAATTTACGTTCGAATATTATTTAATTTTCGGGAAGGTGTCGTAATGACTAGTTATGGGTTACTTCATTAATTATGATAATCCCAGTTATAATTATAAAAAATATTTAAAACAAGTAAACAAATTCTTTACACAATAATGTTTTTTTCTGTTTCCACTTTTTTCTCTTTCTCTTGTAAAATTTTGTCTACCAACAAAGTAAACTCTGATAAATTTTAGTCCTGTCAAATCATTTATTGGAGAGCTTGTCATTTTTATATTAATTTACCTGTACGTCCCGTACAAAAGGTGACTAACAAACTGGATTAATCTAAAAATTACATTATTTTTATATTAGTTCCTGTTTTAATTTAAAGTCAACTTTTACACATTTTTTTTAGACGTGGTTACTCGAAAGGCAACCTTTTACAGGACGAAATTAACTTAAAGTAAGTCCAATATGTATAATTTTAGTAGGTACTTACTGCTAAACTAAATTTAAGTCTGTTATGTTCTAACCCATTTGACAGGAGTAAACTATTTTTAGTTATGTCTAGTTAAATTGGTGACGACAGAATAGACTAATACACATAAATTATATATACAAAAAGATTATAATTGTTTATATCTCATTTTAAGTGAACTGTAAGTTTTTATGAGAATAAAACTCTTTAAACCTAAATTATATTGGGCAATAATTAATTGGGTCAGATGTCGTACCTAAGGTACCTAATGTAGGAAGTGCGAAATTGTATCGATATAACATATTATTATCGTACCGATTTTTTTTATTATCGATATATCGGCTTGACATTTCGATAAATATTGCGTACTTGAAACAAATTGGATACGTCGAAATAAAATAATAAAAGGCCAAAAAAAAGAATATGTTGATATTTTTTCAACATGCCTTGTCAGAGAACATATTTTTAGTACAATCAAATTCATAATTTTCTATGTTCTATTCAAAATGATTATTATAGTGTATAGGTTAGTTTCCGCGATGAGGCAGACATCCACGACGTCACGGCAGGTATTTCATTTTGCGCTGGCGTTCCACCTCGTGCTATCATGTGTTTAGTGCAGAACACTTCGAATCATATTACATTGTGAATACAAGGCTGTCACAGACAGTCACTCGTTCGTGACCCGCTGAATGATTTTAACAAAAACTGGGTCAAGATCTTTATTTCGCTTTTGATATTGAATGACTCGCACCTTAAAAAACCGTTATTTATGTCTAATTACATATATTAATAGCGAATTTACGTTGGCGAAAAGATAAATAACTACTACTAGTTGTAAATTATATTAAGATTCCTGTAAAAAGTCTGTAATGTTTAGAAAAGAGAAGCTTGTTGCTAATAAAACAATAAAAAAATAATAATGCATGGGTTTAAGTATAACGTCTTGGTAGTTATTGTTGTGAAAAGTGTTTTCCACGAGTCGCAGTTTTCAATTCCCAGTGTACAGATAATTATTAATCCTTTCTTTTTGTTTTCGCGGGAAAAACCGAATTTAATCCTTACTAATCCTACATATTATATTATAAATGTCACAGTTGAGATGTTTGTAGCACGTAATGTCTGTGAATTTTGACGTTTTTCAATCAGCCCTAACAGCTAAACGGATTTCGGAAAATTTGGTATACGGATAGACCATAAGCAGAATTAGAACATGGCTACTTATTAGCCTAGAAAAAGATCTTTATGCGGGCGGAGCCGCAAGCAAAAGTTAGTAAAGTAATCTATAACTTCGTAAGTTAATATTTTTTATAAAAAAAGATCGGTAGATGGTAAACAATATGCCTGCAACCTAAGAAATGTTTCCCTCGTTAGCAAACGAGTGAATAATTATTGTTTTATGAGAGGATACATATTCAGCTAAAATTTTCGCTTATGGACATAAATGTGGTATTCTATAAAAAATAAATAAATTCATTTATAAAATAGTGGGTATACAACTTAGATCTGAAAATACCATTTTATTATATAGTTTTTTTTGTGTATGTATGCAGTACGATGTACCGTCGAGCATCATGGTGATTAAAGAGATTAGGGATTACTATGTTCGTGTCCAATGCCGGTGTTTACATAAAGCAAACCCTAGTCGCAGACGAATACCGTGCGAACTGTGCGAATGTAAACATGAGCTCAGTGTTCGAGGCAACCCTGCCCTGCTGCGGCACTGCGCGCAACTGGGTCAGTGGGCCGCCCCCCGCACCGCCCTCCACCCGTGCGGTGGCGCAACCGCGCGAACGCGCACTAACATAGACCTGGATCGCGGGAAAGTGGGTCACCGACTCACTTTCACTTATTACATGGGCTCCTAATCGTTTTTCATTGTGTGAGCGGGCGGGGGCTCGCGGGTGACGGCGGGGCGCGCATGCGGGAGGCGCCGGCACGCGCGTAGTCGTCGCCGGCCGGCCGCCAGTCGATCGTGGTACGTCTACGGAGTGATACGTGCGCCGCCGCCGCTCATTGACACTTATTACTTGACGCGATCGTAATATACCGCGCGCACTATAAACGATCGGTGGGGTGGTCTTATTTATCGACAGTGACTGACGTCGGCGCTTTATGCCCGTATGATTTTGTCATAGCCATAGAACAAAATGTGCTGGATTTATGTGCCTCCTACAATAGTGCTTGAACAGGTGCAGCCCACGAGCGGCAGCTAGTGTTGCGGCCAGACCGCTAGTGAACTCGGTGACTGTGTAAACGTTGGAGCGATCGGAAACCGCTAGGGATTTATAATAAAACAGCCGCTCGGTGCGGCCGAGCATGACGATGGATCAGCAGACAAGCCTCATTTCCCTCAATATGTCCCCGTTCGATTTGAGTCCCGGTCCGGAGGGATCGGGATCGGGCGGAGGACCCTCTGGTGCCTCGCAACAATACGTGCCCCAAGGTGCCGCGTATCAATGTCCACCCGAACAGCAATCCTTCGCCTATGCCAATCTGGACGCGTCATATTTATTTCCCCCAGGCGCTGGTGGTGAGGCCGGCGCCTATCTGCCCGCAGCCGGCACCGTGTGCGATCAAACCGACACCAAGGACGTGATCGAGGAACTGTGCCCCGTCTGCGGCGACAAAGTTAGCGGCTACCACTACGGGCTGCTCACTTGCGAATCATGCAAAGGTTTCTTCAAGAGGACCGTTCAAAACAAGAAAGTTTACACATGTGTAGCTGAGAGAGCCTGCCACATAGATAAAACACAACGGAAGCGATGCCCGTTTTGTCGCTTCCAAAAGTGCCTCGAAGTTGGCATGAAACTTGAAGGTAAGTCTTATCACTAATAGCACGATAGTTTTAAATACCTACCTACCTAGTTCAAATTCAAAGCTTCATTAGAACTATGGAGCTGGTGTCAGATAGGTGACTAAATCTTAGGTCATAATGACTCTTTGCGCTTCGCAAGGTACCTATTACATCAACCGAGCGCAATAGAACTACGAATAGAAATTAATTTCTGTTGTTTGAGAGGAGTTGGTTGTGATGTGGCCGTGCGAGCACAAGCAGCAGACAGGACAAAAAGCAGCGACACCTCGCCGACCTTCACCTAGTTTCCGTCGTTACTCGACGCCGCGCCGGCCGCATGCCCATGATGATGCCGCGGCCGCCATCTCGCTATTTCCACTTTTGTTACTGTGTTTTTATAATTCTCTACTAGGTATTGCACTTTAAAGTATAACTTAAAACATTTAGGACAATTCACAACTTTACAAATTGAATATCATTATTTATGAGTAAATACTACCCGACGAAAATATCTATGAACCCGTGAGATGACGTCACATGAAACAATAATAATATGTTGGCAAAGATACTAATAGGCGATTGCGACAGTGACGGGGACAGATATTTCCGCAGAATAGTATACTTTTTAAAACAAATCTTATTGCCAAACAATATTAATAATATTAGGGGCTTGTTTTACAAGTCAACTTTAAATAACCGATAAAATTTAAGACACTAAATTAAAAAATTATGACACTTTCAATACACACGAAGGAGCATAATATATTAATATTATTTCAAATCGATAGGTAGGTACTTCCAACAAGCACTTTAGGAGGAATCCTAAAGTGCTTGTTTAATATGTTATTTGGTGTAAATTTAAACGAACATTGTGAAAATACAGAATATGTAATTATTAAATAAATATATTTTTAAATCAATAACGATTTGGCCATATTGAAAAAAATATACTACCAGAGCATAAATTACTGTATTGTTATTTTAAAGTTACACTCTATATAGAGGCATGTGTTACTTTGCATGATGCAATAAATAAGATGTTAACCCTGCTATGTTGTATTTTAGTCCGATTATAGACCTTAGACCTACATCTAATGTAAATATCTAAATACATATATACAAACGAAAGGATTAAATAAGAATTTTGAAGTCTGGGTATAAACACCTAAAGGGAGAAAAGATCGACACCCCACAGTAATTAATTAGATTGAGGAATTAATAAGCTTATTGGACAAACCTTAATAACCTTTGAGTTATAATATTATGCAGGAATCGATGAACTGCTGGAATATTAAATTCAAACAGGCGCGGTGGAACGGCAACACATACGACTGCAATAAAGTAGCAATCACATTGATACCTACAAAATCAATAATTCAACCTGTGTGTGTACTGTCATACTAGAAAGGTACAATTGTTTACACGCCTTATGCATTTTATTTTTTATGTATTGTTGAGTAATTTGCATAAAGAATTAAAATATTTTATCATAATGTAACCAAGCTCGTTAAAAATGCTGCTACTTTTCCTTATCCTTGCATATATTTTGTTCTCAACACCAATTCAATTTAGTTTCCAACTATAAATTAAACATGCATTAAAGTATAAACAAAACGCGGAAAATAACTTGGCCGGTATTGTTGTCACAGAGTAAAGAAGAAGGAAGAAGAGGGTGACAAAGAGATAGAGTAAATGTCTAACTCCACCCGACCGCGGCTTAGTTAGGTATTTTGGTAAGGAGTAAGCACAGGTGTAACGAGAGCACTCGCATTTCGCCAACTGTATTTCCTATCCATAATGGGATAGTTGGCGAGTCTGCCAAATATCGAGTCGTCATATCGGCCACAATACAAATTCTGGACTAATTAATTGTGTTGTGTGTATTTCGCACTAAAAACTTGCACAACGTTTGGACTGCTTGACCTGGAGATCAAACTCAAGATCTTACCGAAATTACAAACAAATTTCAAAGTACGCTGTCACTAAAGCAATAAGGTGATGATACATGAGTCTTTTTCCGGTACGCAAGGTCGTTATTTTATCAGAAACCATGGCTGAAGTTGAAGTTGAGGTACCCGCCAACCACGTCCTGAGCGGCGGCGCCATGTACGTGAACACAGCATTACAAGAGGTCCTAAAGACCGCCCTCATCCACGTAGGACTCGTACACGGACTCCACGAGGCTGCCAAAGTACTTGACAAGAGGCAAGCTGTCCTCTGTGTGTTGGCCGAGAACTGTGATGAAGCTGCATACAAAAAGCTTGTACAGGCTCTCTGCAATGACCATTTGATTCCACTTGTAAAGGTGGATAACAACAAGAAGCTCGGTGAGTGGGCCGGTCTGTGCAAGATCGACAAAGACGGCAAGGCCAGGAAGATCGTCGACTGCTCGTGTGTAGTCATTAAAGATTTCGGTGAGGAGACGCCAGCGTTGGACGTGCTCAAAGACTACCTAAAGTCGTCCAGCTAATCCTTAGGTTATGGTTATGACATGCAAATAGTCGTGCCCCTGTGAATGCGCTATAACGAAAAAATAGGTTTTCAGCATTCTTTTCTCAAAGGTCTTCTTAAACCAATAACCGAACTAATAGGCAATAGCTGTAGTATGCTGTGTGGAGCGACTGTAGGTTATAACAAGATCATCGGTTACGCGTAGTGCGCAGTGCGCATAAGGTATAGGACAGCAGGGTGATGTGCCGATAATAAAATACTGAAAATAGAAGGGTGTGGTTACAGGTGGACGTTTTGGAGGTAACATATTAACTTGTAGTTAGATGATCGCGTGAGGCGGAGCTTGAAGTGCGGATCGTTCTAAATTTAAAACGCGCGCGGCCGCAAAGCGCCCTGACCTACTTGCGAGCGGGGCCGCGATGCGGCGCGCGCGCTGCCCGTTTACTGCGTGCGTGTGCGGCGTGCGGTGCGCGGGCGCGGGCCGTGGCGAGCTCAGACGCGTTGCGCGCCGCGCCCGCCTGACTGCTCTACGTGATGAGCGCTCAGCACTCACACTGGTGTGCGTGAACCGTTTGCCATTCCGCGTTTCGCCAGATGTTACGGTGATTGAAACATCAAATATGTACTACATCTACGACTAGGCATGCTGAAAAAATATCGACATACCCATGTGTCGCAATTTTTTCTCATATGTCTTATTTCGATATTTTTTATCAAGTACCTATCGAGATCATATCAAAAAACTGTACCTATCATATCACATAGGTACAGTAATCATCTAAAAAAATAGGATGCCATAAATGGTCGTCTAAACCCCCAACCGATATTTTGATATTTTTTTATGATGTCATAAAAGTCGTCCAAATGTCAAATCTATATATCGATATTTTTTCTCCACATGTTGATATACTTTAAAAAAGTATTTAATTGAGGAATTTATGATATTTCAACCGATTTATAAACTATACAAGGGTGGCGCGAACTTGGAAAGATTTATGTCTAGCACTGGACGAATTCAGGCTGATGGATGGATGGGTACTTATAAAACTCAACTCGGTACTTATTAAAACCTATTAAATGCGCCCAAACACGATATAATATCTGCTATTTACTATTAAGGTATTGGATACTGTAGGCGTCTTGATTGCAGCATCGGGTCAAGGTTACGCTTAGAACACTTTCGATTAAATTAGCTATCAAATTAAAAAAATGCATCCTAATTAGTTCAGTTGTTTAGGCGCGGCGTTGCGATGCCACACAAATAGAACAAATGCGTCAAATTTAACCCCCCCCCCCCCCTTTGTTGGTGGTTAACAACATAACTTGGTCAATCATTCTACTACATAATTACATACCTATTAGTACATACTTACGTAATCCCATAAGGCTATAATAATACGTAAATACGAGTGATTTTATCTCACGGCTAACTATCAAAGTAACATCAACCTGTTACTCGAAGAGCAAGGACGACCGGCGAACTATGCCACTCGACAGGACCCACCCATCTCCCAGCACACCACAAATGAATTAGCTAGAAGAGTAGATTAGGTATCCACCTCTGAGTATAATAAAAACATGTCTATGACAACACATACCTACACAAACGATAAAAAATAACAATTTACATTGTAATAATACAAAAACGTAAATAACGAGGTGCATTTATCGCAAGCATATGTCAGATGACACAATTCACACAAATCGTTGGCTGACCCGAATAACGGCGCCGCGCGGCGGTTGCGAGAGCCTCGCACTGCCTGTACGAGCCACACGGCACGGCGCGGCGCACCGAGCCTTGTGCAATGCCATCGTACAGCGTGCCACGCTCACTACTCAACAGTTCAACATCGATCACTGCTTGCTACTCCGTTTTACCGCCGTCACTTTATTCATTATGTACAGTACATATGTGCATTTTAGTTTTTTTTTTATTTCTCAGTTTTTGTTCGTATTCGCGGCCCAGGAAAAATTCATGCTACTCCCATGAGAAAAACATTACGCTCCCGAGTCCCGGGAATATTGAAATCTTTTTATAAATTTCTTATTAAATATGTATAAAATATATAGCTACTCCACTATAGATCAACCTCATTTAAATAATACCGTAACACGCCATATTACATACTACTATCCGACTCGACAAACTAATATCAAACGAACCAAGCGCCACGTTCAGTGTGTGAACTCAGTAAATTACAACTGTGTGCTGTGTTACAGTGCTGTACGAAACTTCAGTTGCTAAAATATGAAATAATTAACTTATTTTAAAATTTACGCCAAAACCATCTGTTCACAAAAAAATATATACAAATATTGTATGATCATGGCTCTTCAAGTATATCTACGTAAAATAAGCCACGTGTTACGTAAGCGACTATCCGTATAATGAGACGATAGCTAGTGCTGGTTCATGTTAGTGAAATAGCTAAAGCAGGTAAAACTAACTATAGATAGGTAGCTAGGTATTATTTATTGAAGCTGTGATCGTACATCGTATTACACCTAGATGCATAATGTAACGTAGGCTTCTAGCGACTACATCATATTTTATATCAAACATTTCACACTTTTTAAAATAATAATTGGTGACTGTGAGATCATAAGTGGGGGTTGTGAATCGGGTGTGCGCCGGCGGGCGTCGACAGCCTCGGCCGCGGCGCGTTTCGACACAATCAGCCGTCAACGGTGGGGTGAGCTCAGAGCTGCGCAAGCGCCGTTTCACAAGACGCTCGGTCGACCTGTCGCAACCGCCAACGGACTACCCAAATGTGACCTGAACACGTATCACATTACTTGTCCGTGAAGCGTGAAGCAAGCCAAATTTTTTACATGTTGCGATGTTATTATCACGCTTCTCTTTTATTGTAAGCCTTTCAAAAAGCTGTCATGTGGTTTTGATAGGTTCTATAATTATTCCTTATTCCATTAAAAGGTCCATCAATAAATACCATGTGATGTGACCTAGGAAGTGTAGCGCCAAAAGTTGCGATAACTTCATAATCCGAAGTATTTTTTTCTATTTTGGTGTTTGTTTGTTATTTTTTTTGCATGTCTTTATTTTATATATCTTATAATCTATGTAACTGTAACTTAGTCTCAATATAAAGTAATGAACACGATAACATTCCATGAAAAGCTGAAAACATTAAAGTAATGAGATACCCTAAGTATTTCTAAGAAGTCGGATAGACTGTAGGACTAAATGACATAAATATGTACTTATCCCAATTAAAATGTTTTCTTATATTTATGTCATCATTCATCAGTTTTGATCAGAATTGGCTTAATCATTGTGGTGTGCACTACTGATGAGTCATGAGGCACGTAGTATGTTTATATTTGTATATTTTGCATAAATGCTAATGAATACACCCAAACATTCACGAGTATTGCGTTAAATTTACAAAATCATGTATAATAATATCATCTATTATGTCGACTGCAGCTTCTATTTGTTCGAAATAAACGTTAGTGCCCCACTTTGAAGTGTTTACAACACTGTTAGTGCCTACGTTAAACACTATTTATAATTCATAACATTTAGGAAAATGAATAATATCTTGCTGTCTTATTTGACACGTGGGTATATTTAAGATACGGTAAGCCTTGCGGTTACTACCTGTAAGTCCCTCGTATCCGGGAGGCTGTCAGGGTCGGTACCACCGCTTTGTCTATGTCGACAAGCAGCAGTGTGTAAGCGCTGTTAGGTTTCGGTTTGAAGGACATTGAAGCCAGTGAAAACTAGGCAGTACAGTGTCATACAGCGTTTTGTAACTCAGAAGTTCTATGTGTTGTTACTTCTGTTTATAGGCAGGCGTGGTGCTTACCATCAGGCGAGCGACCTGCTCGGTTCTTCTTTCAAGCTAATTAAATACATGCATTGTTATGATAAAATCTATAAGCTAACGTAATTTTTCAGTGAGATAGATGTAATTTATTCCCTGTTTGTTATTTGGTGTTGTGTGGTGCGGTGCGGTGCGGCGGTACACAAATAATGATGGTTGTTACACGGACCGCTGCCCCCAGATTGAACGCTGCGCCGCTGACGCCTTACGTAATCGAACACCATGGCAATGCTTGTGCTCTTTTTGCACTATGTTGCCATTTGCCAGATTCATTTATATTTATACCTAGTTACAGGCGTGGTCAACTAATTAAGAATAGGTGAAATTCTTAACATAAAATCTGTTCCGGTATCTGTATAATTGCGAATTTCAAGATCTACAATCCTGAGGCTTATGTGTATGTAATGTTATTCGTAGATACCGAACTATTTCAACTAGACATGTTACCGAGAATAAAATATAGGAATGTTGCGGAGTCACTTTGCCGAGCTAGGATAAAGAGGAAGTAAATAAACCCATTAAATATAAAATAAATATTATAAATCACTAGATCTAAGATCTTCCACCTGTCCTTATCCTACTCGCAGGGGGGTCGGCGCAACATCATACTAATATTATAATTATAAATGTGAATGTAAGTTTGTTTGTTAAGCTTTCACGAAAAGTATTTAACGGATCGGAGACGGTTATAGGCTACGTTTTATTTCGGAAAAGTCTATTCACGCGCCGCCAGCAAAAGCTAGTAATAATATATAATCATCTCTGGCTTGCCTTCACTAGCCGGCCAGAGTGAACACTGATGAAGAACAGATCCCGCCCACCACTGGCTTGCCTTCACCGGCTAGCCAGAGCTTCATGCTCGAAGAGTGAATGTAAAACGTAAGTGGTTAGTGGGCAACGTGATGGGACCCTAAGAAATGATCGTTGCTTAAAGCCCAGTGACACTTCTCCACCCTTTAGTCACTCATTAGGTGTTGGTCCCTTGTCGCTTTTTCTAGTGACTATTTTAGGGAGCCCATCTACCTGAGTTGGCGAGTCACCACCTGCCTATTTTATCCATGTTTTTAACATTGGTCTGGCAGGTGCCATAGTCCTTCCCATAGACCCGGTTATCCAATCCACACACACCTAAATCACACCTCACCTCAATAAACTAGTAAATATTAAATTTGCCCAAATCGTACAATAGTAGTATACCAACCGGGGGCTGTCCTTGAATTCACTTCTATAGTGTATAAAGGGTCACGTAGGGCGGTGTCACATCACCTTGGTAAATTAAAATTATCTAGCGGACCTCTACGTGTTGGCTTCGGCCTCACGCACGCCTTCCAAGGGTCCGGGACTCTGTAGTCCTGAGATTATGGAAAAAAAATAATGAATACATGTATGTATTGTGGGCATCAGTGGACCTGAAACATATATTTGTGGATCACACAGTATTTTTTTTCTCGGTGCGGGAATCGAACCCGCGGCATCTCGCTTCACAGCCGGCTACTCGCCCATTACGGAAGCCGCTGCGGAGGCTGTCACATAGTACTAGTTATTATTTTTTACAAAAATGTAAAAGACGTGCTTTATTTCTAATAAGCTATATTTGTGCTTAATTTCACAGTCGTAATTCGATCTATGAAAAAAGTTTCATACAATGTTCAACTTTTTACCTCTATAAAATGAAAATTTCCAAAAATCTTTTCTTAGAGAGCACCTACAACATTACACAAACTACTTCTGACCAAATTTCATGATCCTAGCTTTAGTAGTTTTTGAAACATCGTGATTAATCAATGAGTGAGTGGTATTTTCTTTTATATATTATATTATAGATAGATACTTATTTTCACTTGAGTTACTGACCGGACCTGGATGGCCAGGCATGAATTGTCTATTCGTATTAATTCGTAAAAAGCGAAAATTACCGAAGCGCATAATATAGTTAGTATGTACTACAAGATTTTATATAATTACACATCGCAATATATTTACTAGGCAACATTTGATTCTTAATATGATGCTCATGTAACTTTGGTTGACAACGGTTTTCGGTCCACACTCCCTATACAAAACTTCATGCGCGTTATGTTTCCCCATCTAGCAAGCTTGCCAACCACGCTAACATCTATGAGTGTTGAATGTTAGATGTTGCACCTCAATTATTGCCTGGTAAATAAATACACAGCTTTTTGCTAGGCATAAACATAACAATGAAAAAAATATATATATAAACTTAAGAAAGGTCTAAGTTACTTTGCAACAATTAACGTTTTCCTCGTAGTTGTTCGACGAAGTACTTCTCAAGTAAACATTGTTCAAGCGAAACCGTATTATATACGACCCTGAAAGAAAGGAGAACTTTAACGTTAACAACTTAACAATATTTTCAACTTTGAACTACGAATGCTTTAAATTAAAGTTTTTTGAATTTCAATCGCAACTGCTGTATTATGATTCAGCAACGAGCCCTTGAAATCGATGGATTATTCATACCACGTGGCTCTAATTCTACAGGAACTGTGAGATTGTTCGTTAAAAATGTCTTCTCTATAGGTTCCAAATGAAACTTTTGGAATCTACATAGCTTTTCGTTTCTTTGAATTTTCTGAGAACATTTACCATAGTAATGTATTTTTTTTACACCATCAGAAAGTAGAGATTTCAACGAACAAAAAGCCCATTTTTGTTCGCCTTTTTTAAAAAAGCTGATATTTTGACGTAAGAATTTTTTATTGAAAAATAGGGTGCTTTTTCGATATTAAGTCAAAATAAGGTGAAAAAATAAATACTTCAAAAAAATTACAGTGTGTTTGGGACATAAAAAGGTAAGTTTTGACCAAATTTCGTGAAAAAAAAATGCTTTTTTTAAAGATAAAATAAAACCAAAAACTTGTTATTTGAATTTTTCACATACATTTTGAGGTTATGTGAAAACAGTGTAAATACAATAGTTGTAGATCGTTTCCTACAACTTTGCCATTTAACTTTTTTCCATAGGACTTGTTGTTTTGCCGGAAATCGAGATAAACCGTTTTTTACCCTTAAGGGGGGGGGGGGGGGCTTCCACTTCCCGACCTCAGATCGCCCGTAAATTATTTTTATTTTTTCACTTTTTACCAGTTTCAAAGGCTTCAGCCCTGGTCTATCTTGCGACGAGCCCAATTTATTCTCAGGACAAGAGTGACAGCTAGTTCGAAATTCAAAATAACTCTACTGCAGTGATAACAAGTCAAAATGTTATACGAGGCATGCCTTTTAAGTTTTGTCGTTTGAAGAAAAAAACACAACTAGAACCTTATAGTACTTTTTATTGATTTTCAAAGTATTCACCACGTAGCTAAATACACTTTTCCATTCGCTCAAACCAGTTATTATAACATTTATTCCACTCTAAAGTGGGGGTGTTCAAAATGGCTGACTTGAAAGCGTCGACTGCTTCTTCACCGGACTGGAACCTTTGACCACGAAGACTTTTCTTAATTTTAGGATATGTAAAGAAATCGTTAGGGCTTAGGTCAGGACTGTATCAAGAATTTCTACTTTTTCCTGCTTCAAATACTCAATCGGTTGACGAGCGCAGTGTGAGCTTGCGTTGTCGTGGTGCAGGATGGTGCGTCACTTTGAGTTAGATTTTCGAAGTTCGGCGATGACTTGTGGTAAACAAACTGTGGTATACCACTCTGCGTTAACCGTTCTACGATCTTCAAGTGCAATAGTCGCAACATGGCCGGTTTTTCCAACGAACGTGGCCACCATCTTCTTTGAAGTGCTTCGAGAACGAACTTTAGTCGGCTTTGGCTCGTCTTGAAAGACCCAGATTGTAGATTGTTTTTTGGAATCAGGATCGTAGGCATAGATCCAAGATTCGTCACCACTGATGATGTCGTAGACGTGATTTGACTCTCCTCGGTTGAACCTTTGCAGAGTTTTCTTACACCATCTGACGCGGACCGCCTTGTCGTTAAGCAGATGCGGTATCCAACGGCAAACTAGCTTTCTCACACCAAGCGCTTTATGCAAAATCTTCTGAATGGTTGTCCCTGAGATGCCTAATAGAACCTCTATCTCTCGATACGTCTCATGACGATCTTCGAGAATTAGTTGTCTCACAGCAATGATGTTATCTTCAGTGAAGGTGGATTTTGGGCGTCCATCGCAAAGGTAGATCCTTAACCCGTATTGATACAGTTTCCTTAATATTAAAAAGGTCCTAAGCACAACATGCACGCTAGAGGAGAAACCTTAACTATTATGACGCTTTCAAACGAATTATCGGCAACGTGAGTGGTGAATCACTGTGTTCGATAGTACATTACAGAACCAATTCCCTAAATGGCTATTTCTCCTGAGTCTTGTCACTGCAAATTTTTTCTTCGTAACTTTCGTACTAGTTTTCTTAGGCTCTTTATCAATTCCATTTGTTTAAATTTCTCATCTAATCGAATATTTCATTGGCGGTCAGCCTGCTTAAATCCCTATAATGATTTCCTTAACAGACACGTATCACATCTTTTTTATAATTTTTGTAACATCTGCCTCGGTGGCGCAGTTGTAATGCGTACGCGTTACGATTGAGGCCAACGCTGAGGTCTCGAGTTCGATCTCCGGGTCGGGTAAAGTGGTATTGAGTTTTTCTATTACGAAATGCTCAGTATCAGCCCGGAGTCTGGAATTTGTGCCCGGTATGGCGATACGCTCGCCCCCTATCACATAAGGGACTGAGATACGCTCGGCGAAATGTGGGGTGTACAGATTATTCTTCGGGGATTACAGGCGTGAGTGCGTATGTATGTTTCTTTGCTCTATTTAGTTATTGCGTTATCTACTTCAGAATTTGTGAGCTTGACAGGCAGTCCTTTAACCGTTTAGGAACTTCCATGTATATTTCATCATCCAAAAAACCATTCAAATACACCGGTGGGCTAGCATGACCCGATGAGATATCTCGCGTGCGAATGAGAAAACTAGCGACAATTATTACAGATAAAAGTATCAACATTTGTTAAAATTACTCATGTTAGGAGTCGCAGACAAAATACCATAGAGAAGTTAAATACATATACTTACTATTTTCTCTACTTTTAACGTAACGAGTCGAGTTTTATGTGCAACCGTGTTATTTTAGATAGACATAAAGAGATAACCAGTTATAAGTGGTTATTACAAAACGAGTCAATACAATTTTCTCAACTATGGTGTATTTCCTTCCTTAGTTCAACTGCTATATCAGCCAATAATCTAATCATGTGTAGTCTTGCGACTGGTGCAAAGGTTTTATCGTAGTCGACGCCAAATCGCTGTCTAAAACCTTGTGTCAATTATCTTGCCTTTTTCTTTATTGTTTTACCAACCTGAAGCTTGTTTCTCAAAATGTATCGACAACCCATTTTCAACAACATTTATATTTAGGCCTCATAACTATTTCTCACGTCCCTTTCTGTGCTAAGCTACTTAAATCAGATTAAATTGCGCCCTCCCATGCTGTCTTTCGCTCGCATGCTCGCCATTTAAAGCCGCGGTTGATCCGCTTCCAATTGTCTAGGTTTCATTTCGATTATTTTATAAATTTTCATAGGACGGCCGATATTTCCAGTGCGCAATAATTTTAGATGAGCTCATTTAGATATTGTGGGTTGACTAGATCCAAAACCATCCGTGACCTCTCTGTAGGGTTCTTTATGTCTACATTTTCTCTTAACTTTCTTTTTGCATCTCTTGTCTTCTCCTCGATTCGACTTGTTCCTTTTTTTTCAGAAAAATAACTTCTATAAATTCTTTATCATTTGCTTAACGAGCAAGTTCTTTTTGAACTTCTGTCTTAGATTGCACATTTTCATGGAAATTGATACATCTTGCAATATACTTTCTTTTCTCTGGTATCCTTATCTGTACTCTGTATCCCTTAATAATTTTCGGATATCCTATGAACATACCTGCCATAGCTCTAGCAGCAAATTTATCCTTGTCAAGAATTTGTACTCTGGCTCCGAATCTTCTGTATTCTGTATTTATTAGATTTTCAATCATTTCTAGTATTCATTTTAAGCACCCTCTTTAGATTGACACTTCATTACAGGGTTTAGTAGAATTCGAAAATGAAAATACAGTCATATCCAACATGATATAAAAAAAAACGCATAATATCTGTTGGCCTAATAGTAAAAGATTTTCGTCATAAACTTTTCACGTATATTGGTTTCTAACGTAACATTTTAGGACCGAATTAATACAAGTCATAACATATCACAATACCGTAATAATAATCTATTAGAATTGCTGTTTATGGGTTTAGAGCTATGCAAAGGCATCATACGATTATGCGTTTTATATTTTAGGTTGAAACACTATTATTATGCGATGCTATATTATTATTTTCAATGATATGCCAACGAGAATTTTTTTTAAAAAAAGGACATTTGTACTTATGATAATCAAAACATTATGCTCAGTAGGTGCGATGTGCACCCACTGTCAATAACCCAAATCGTCTTTTTGTATGTTTACAATTTTACACGTATTGTTTCTCAGCACCTGAAATATTAAGATTTATTAGAGTTTCATAAACATTAATGTAATTAGTCTTATTTTTCTGTTATCTTGGATCCTCTAAGGACTTATCTTCTACTTGATGACATTTATAACATTTAATTTGAAATCTTTTTCTTCTAGTTTCGCTACTTACTGAATTACCTCTTGACTCTTACTTTTCAAAGATTTTTATCTTCATTTTAGGAATCGCTTGACTTTAAAAACCCATACTATCATACTCGTAGTTGTCTTTTCCCAACAGCTTTACTTTCATTATATAATTTATCGTCACACATTACTTTCAAAATCACACCTATTTATTTCGTATCAGTTTTCAGAAATTTTGTAGACTGGTATTTGTAGTTAATAACAATGATAAACGACGTGGTCTTCGTAGTTTTGTATTCGCCTCGCTATAGCACACTGTCACACCAAATAACAACACTGAAATGTATATGTAAATTAAAATGTAAAAATATTCTAATAACAATATTAGTATTATTTATGTACATATACATATTATTCTGTTTGGCCTTAGATTAATAACGCAAATTCTTTGTTTGGCCCCTACTCCATTTTGTAATGGCTTTCATAAAAAAAAGTAATACATTCAAAAGGACTAGTAAGACTCGGGTTACACGCCATTGAAAGATTACAAATTTATTACCCGTTGTTAAACTCAATTAAAACAGATACAAAATGATTTAATAAACATTTATTCTGGATAAATAAACTTGCTTGGCCAATATGGAGATGTACAAGTAATTATGTTTCTTATTAGATCTAGTAGAATCATATTGGCATTTACCATTGTAACATTGTAAACGTTCGTATAAGAAAGCTCTAGGCAGTAAGTACGCTGATTACAGTGATGAGTTGATGTCATGTGTTCACGAGATGCAGACTGATAAGTATATGTATGCTGTTGTACACAACTGCAGCAGAGGTGCTTGGGTCAGCATTCAGTAGCGGCCGCCTGCGGCTGCGACAGATGGTGTTAGATCACAATAAAAACGCGCGCGCCAGCCGACTATTTCGGCGCGCTGCCTTGACCCAAATCGAGTATTTCGACAGAACGGCCTCGCACACCGGGCCTTTCTATTTTTTAGGCATTACCTGTCGTATTATTACGACATTTCTACAAACGCCGCCATCTTAGAAGGATTTCGGTGCGCAGGCGCTTCAGGTCCGCCTTCGTACCGCGAAACCGGTATCAGCATGTAAATTCTGTTATGTCCAGGGCGCTAGTACTCATAGAAGTTTGACATAAATACAATTAGTTATACGTCGTTATAACTTTAGCTCACATTAGATTTATTCGAAATAAAACATGTAGGTCTTTAGCACGCTCGTCATTAGACTAAAAATTCTACTAGGATTCTAACAAGTGTTAAGACTGCAAGTGTGAGTTCTTGACACAGTTGAGCGGATCATCGCGGGCGATGATTTATCTTGGTTGTGTAATGATCGGCGGTGCCGATAGGGCGCGCGATCGAGTGCGTGCTGGCGTTCGGCTTCGATCGGCTAGGTTCGGCAGCAGTCGTAAGGCGGGGGGTGAGGTGGGGCCGCGCGGGCCGCGGCGGTATCAGCCTTGACCAAGTTCCACCGACTCGTCGGTACAAGGAGCGATCCCCACCTCTTCCCGTCCTTTCGGTACATACTATTTTTTATCTCGTTGACACGATTACTTCATTTGACGGCCCTGACGCGTATGCCAAGGTCGAGTTTCCGATTATGACAGGTAATACGAACTTTCAGACGAAACTTATATTTTTTATTTATAATGTGTATATACTAAGATACAGAACAATATTCGAGAAGCGTTGTTAAGTTATCGGATGTGTTTCCGTGACCTCATTGTCAAGGTCGACCTTGACCCATCTCTAAGAAGTGGGCCACAGCTACAAATAACACGAGAATGCGAGGTGAGCGCACACGTATGTATCTATTTTTGCTCACCGGCTGTTTGTCACCGGGGCATATGTTTTTGATTTATAAAAATGACCTTGACCTTGATCTACTTAATCATGTAATAAACAACTGACCTCGTTTACCGCATTATCGACTACTATAACGTGCTCATTACGTTTAGAGCAAAATGCCTAAATGTATTAAAAATAAATTTGCGAAAAACAAGTGTATGGGTAATGACGATTCGAAATTTTATAAATGTTAAAGGAACTGAATGAAATATTATATTATTATTATATTTCTGATAATATTTGCTCCCATGCGAATGGGGTAAAATTAAATTTTGCGGGCTTTTGGGCCAAGCAAAAAAAATCATTGGATGTAATTAATGATAATGATGATATTATGCTGGATCTGTAGATAAGAATTTCCTCACAATTCTGCAATTATTAAGAATTGCTGCTTTTTACAAAAAGTTAAGACTGCAATATTTCTTCAATTCAATATTATTTCAATCAAATCAAATAATTATTTCAATATTTCATTTCTTACATACAGTATGTAAGAAAATGTATGCATACCTAGAGTTTGAAGACTGGTGTGTAAGGTATAAGGTATGACGCCTGTTGAAGAAAGAATTATGGGAATTGTTTTCACTGTATGTACCTTCCATTGATTAAAAGTTCTATAGATAAGTCTATATATTTGGCTATTTTTGCGTTGTAGGTAGATACAAGGTTGTGGGTGTTAGGTATAGCTATGTCTATTAAGTATATGGTACTAATATTTTTGTCGCAGAGTAAGATATCCGGTCTGTTGTAGTGAATTGTTTTGTCGGTAATAATTGTGCGATCCCAGTACAATTTATAGTTGTGCTTGAATGCCAGATGTTGGTGTATGATTCCAGCAACTTTATTAGGATTTACAAGCACTGGTTATGTGCTGTATAGTCTCCGAGTTACTATAGCAACGTCGACACTGATCAGTAGGCAAGTTGGGAATGGGGATGATGTGTTTTTGATAATTGTGGGTATTTATTATTTGATCATGAATAGCCGACATAAAAGCCTCTGTCTCCGGGAAAAGCTTAATAAGTAACGACATACATAATATCAGCGATGGAGTAATGCTGTACGCTTTTCTAAAGCATAAATGGGCCGGCTCGACGCGAGTTACTACCACTGCCATAAGTTCACGCCTTTTATCCCCTAAGGCGTAGGCAGAGATGCAATTAGTGCTGCACTCACGATTCTCCGAGCTTATTTTCTGTCCCATGATGTAATAAAGGGCGAACCTATCGCCATACCGCGCACAAATTCCTATCCCGGACAATTCATGTGTAATTTTTCGATTCGAAAACACAAACTGTGTCAGTTGTTATTATCACACATAAAACAGACGTGAAGCAGTAGTAGCTAACAGTGGTAGCTTCCAGTTGCGTTTCGTATGATGAGTGAGATTTCCGGACATACCAAGCCCCTTCCCCTTCCCAATACATATAGCTTGACTTTTAAGACGCACACCTGATTCTTCTGGTAATTGATATTGTTCGTAATCATGCGCAATGGAGATCACTTATCATCAGATAACCCAGTTTGCTCGTTTGCCGGTCTCTGCTAAGAGTATTTTTAAGGTTGTATATATAGTAATTGTTGGAACCATACACCACTAAATTTTACCATGTCAAATTCAATCATTTACGTCAGTCTCATCGAAAAGTCTCACATTACCAGAGATCACTTATTAATTATTTATAATTAAGGGAGCTAGATTAGATTAAGGTTAAAACAGCGAACTTAAAACAAACTAATAAATGCACGTGTTTTAAATATAAAGAATGAGAAAGCTAATCAAGTTTGTCGAGGAAAAAGACAATTCTCTTTTGACCTTCCGTCGTGATATACGCATACGTATACGTGATATATGTCAATACAATAAAAAATACCAGGCTTGCTATTAAGACCATTCTATTGTTTACACATTCTCATAAGAGGTAAGTGTTGATTCGGTACCAGCATTCATATGGCATTCTATATAGCCTTAATTGATATACACTCGTTTGCGAACCTACGGACGATTTTAATTATTTCCCCGTCTGTAAAAACTACAACACGAAAAAGATTTTATTAATTTCAAAATATCACTGGTATATTAGTGAAGTGTATAAGTAAAAAACAACAACAACAGTCGGCCTGGAAGGCATTAGGGGAGGCCTATGTTTAGCAGTGGACGTCTTGTGGCTGATGATGATGATGATGATAAGTAAAAAGTCGTTCCAGATTTAAATTTAAGAATAAGGCGATCTTTTAGATTGAATATTAAATTATTATACCTATTCTCTTTGATTGTACCCACTGCATCAAAGCACTGCATTTTGTTGCGCGTATTGTTGAAAGCTCTTGTTAACTCTAAATCATTTTTACTATAGTAGGTATTGTTCTCCGATGAAGCTAGGATATCTCTACTCGTATGTGGTGAAGACAGACATCGGCAAGTACTACGAACACCAGGGGAACGCTTTGTAGATGCGTGTTTTGAAGAAATTACCTCATATGTTGGAGGCTCCGTTATGATTTAGTCGATGATTAATTTGTTGAATTATACCTACGGAGTTCATGGAAAATTTAATTTCATAGAAAATGGCATATTGAATACACACCGGTACATATCGGAAGTCCTAATTCCTTACGTACAACCCGCATTGACTATCCTTAGAGAAAATTCTTGGATGACAACGCTCACGCCCACCGTTCTGACGTTGTGGAAGCGTATGTATATTCAAGAGGTCGGGATTCGACAGCATATTATGTCACACAAAATAATATCGGCCTCTAGCGACTATAATGTACTGAAGAGATAATTAATTAGTCAACAAAAAATAAACACGAATTCTTTAAGACCGAGCAAGATCTATTGCGATATCACTAGTTGCCAAGATCTCTAATTGTCAACTTTGACAGACACAAATCCCCAATAACCATCGCGTAGAGCCCGCTTTGTATATCCCTAGCCTGGGAACTTTTACAAATTGTTGGGCCGTTTCCCCCGGGTACTTGTCCGGGCATTATGTCATTCAGTTAGTTATAAAATTAAAGTATTTATAATTATTTTTAGTTATTTTGGTGGCACAAACTACGATTATAATTACTAAAACTGAATAAATCTGGTGAAAGGCATGGAAACTACGGCGATCTGTGATCTACGCAAGTGTGACGTTTAACGACTCGCATCCTCCTGTGGGGAACTCTCCGTGACAGTTTTAAGTACATAGAATGTACATATCATCTACTATCAGTTATTACGAGATCGAGTGTAGACTCTACATTTAAATAATGTACAAATATATGATGATAATTATCTAATTAATATACCTATCGTCCTAATACAACATTCGATTATGTAATATTAATTTTACTCAAGAGTGGCTGACCAGGCGTGGATGGCTAGAAATTGGTTTCTAGCTATTCACGCCTACTAATTAGTAAAATACGAAGATTGTCAGTGTATGTTACAGCTTAAACTATGATAACATTATTTCGAGAGACGTGGAAGTGATGCCATAGCCTTGAGACTGAGCGGCGTTAGCGATCAAAAGTGTATACCGCGACAGTTTACTTACAACGGTTTCATTTGTTGGTTGGTTTTGCACGTGAACTATCATCTATATGATTTTCTATTGTCTATTTTGCCGCCAAGCAACAGTGTGTAAGCACTGTTGAGTTCCGGTTTGAAGGACATTGAAGCCAGTGAAATTACTGGGCATTATGAGACTTAACACCTTATGTCTCGGGGTGACGAGCGCAGTCCAGTGTCATGCAGTGCTTTGTTATTTAAAGTTCTGTGTGGCGTTACTTCTGTTTATGAGCAGGCGTGGCGCTTACCATCAGGCGAGCGACCTGCTCGTCTCGTCATTCAAGCTAATAAAAAAAATAAAAATTTAGCTATGATCTATTCAGATCAGTCATCTTACAAGGATAATTCTAGCGTGTTTCGTATCAATGAAAGTAATGGAAGATCTTCCGTTGCGCGTTGCGATTGCGTCAAGGACCCCATGTAGCGACGCAGTCATGCGTTCATGAAACGCGATTCTCCATCGATGACACGACCATAATGCTGCAGTAAAACGGCGCGTGCAAGCGCGAGCTGAGTGAGCCACGGACAGGGCTCTGCGTACCTACTCCTCCTATTCACGGCGCGGCACACCATTTATTAGTAGTGACTTATCAAAACACACTAACCGTGGGTTACACTAACCGTCGGTTAAAGTTATTGTTATTATCTATAATACAATCAATGGTTACCATTACTCAAGTGTCAACAACAACTGTGCAAAATTTCAATTTAATGGGTTAAACGATGTGCCAACGCATAAATAAAATGCATTCTTTTTTAGGATTCCGTAGCCAAATTCAAAAATTTGTCCGTATAACATTTTACATCGTATGTCACAGCCATTTTACTCGGAGACTATTAGCACTATATGGATAACATTTGGAAGTATATTCTATGAACAGCTACACGAATGTAGTAAAATGAAGAAAAAAGTATTTAAGGTGGTTGGTTTCACTCTGCGTGATTCACTTTGGATTTATCTAAAAAGTAAATAATTATAAAACCCCGCTTTAGGAATTGTGAGATAAACATTTACATGGGATCGACTTTGAGATATTACACTTCATCGAATAAAAAGAATTATCCAAATTGGTCCGTATTTGCCGGAGTTATACATACATAAAAATACTCGTCGAATTGAGAACCTCCACTGGTTTTTTTCGTCGGTAAAAATGTATTGTTTCAGTTATCTATAAAGAGCAGAAGGAAATAAATTAAAGGCTAATAATATTTGTTTAGAGTTTATGAACTAGTGGTAATTACGTCGTAACACTTGAGTTGCTGTGCACTCGTCTATATTTTTATGAAACGATCTAGTCTGCTGTACGGTCTGGTGGAATTGCACACGGCAGTGTTTAAATCCGTTACGCTGTTTGTCTCTCTTGAACCCTTTGTCAAGCCCTTCACTCCATCCTTATCTCGCAGAGGCGCGATGGCTATAATAAAAACCGGTTGTTATTTTTAACTCGTGGGTTGAACGAGTCTGCAATTCACTAAAAGTTCTCCCATCCAGGTTCGGTCTTCTTATTTTTACATTGCATATGTATAGTTATTGCCAGTGGTATTCAAATTTACATGCGAAATTAACTATAATATTTATTTAATAGAATGCTTACGTACGGAGAATGTACCTATATTAAAATAAATTATAGCTAATTTGATCATAGAAAGTGTGAATGGTGGTAATATTATGGTTATAATCACTGTTATTTATAATTCTTACCCTCGACAAAAAAGAAGGGTTGTTATCAAGTTTGACCCCTTAGTCTGTCTCTGCGTAACTGCCTGGAACGAACAAACTAATTTTGATGTGTTCCTTTTTATTAGAAAGTTCATTTAATTGAGAGGGTTCTTAACTATCTTTATTCTTTCTGCCTGGCGTTATTTAATGCCAGGGTGGGGTGTCTGCCTTCCTATTATGATTTGACGGTGGATTTTGTATTATTTGGGGTGTCCCGCCGTCTGACCCCTACAACCCGTACCGGGAACCAAGTTTAGCCATTGCCTCGTTCGTTAATCAGCAGAGTGTACCACGTGCAAGTTAGATTGACTTTGGGCATAAGATGATGGTGGCCCACTTTCGGTCCATGGAGATCGTTCTTAACTGTATTTGAAGAAAATCTGTTCAGCCATTTAGGAATTAAGTCTTTTTCTAATTTATGTATTTAACGGATAGTTTATATAGTATTACTAACTATTACTACGTAAAGACCTATTTTATCGTCGCCCGCAACGCAGCAGTAAAATTGGCAGTACTAAAACCGTGCCCGCGACGCGACGTCACTTGGTTGTAACAGCCCGCTACGTGTGCGTTTGGTTCAAATATTTTATAATTTTGCGCGATCTACTAATATTACTTGTCATAAGTGATAATTCTATATACTAACATTGGTAGATAAATAATAGGGTAAAAACAAATTATTTTCTGTCATACTATATTTAAATGCTTAGATAATCCTTATAATTATATGCTTAGAAATACAAAATATACGCACCCAATTGACAACTTCTTCCTTTTACAAAGTTGCACAATAATTCTTATTATACAAAACATGATACACGAATAACCTAAATACCTAAATAATGAATTACTTATTTTAACCTCTTATTTATAGTTAGCCCAAAGGATGGTGTGTTAAGAATCACTTCTGACGTTTACATATAGCATTGTCCTTGTCGCTCTCAATTGGCTTAGATCAGCCCTACAATAATTACCCATACAAATATACAGACAGGCTGGTGCGCCAGTAGTAGTAGTAGGTAAATATATTGGTTTGGTTGTATGGAGTGTCGCGGGCCGGGCGGAGGGTGTGGTAATACAGAGGCACGACCAAGCCGCGGCCGTCTAGACTCTTGTCAGGGCAATCGTGCGATAGATGCGGGGAGAAGAAGCGACCCATACTGGCTTCGGTACTTGTTGAAGGGTTGTCGTGTCGCGCTCTCGTAATTTCAATATTGTTATTAAGCCATTTATGTATTATTATTCACATTATAAAATATTTTAATAATCAAATATGACATAATAACTACATACAACGTGTGCTGTTATATAAAAATAAATAAAGCTCTTTTATAAGAAAAATATAGTACCATACTCTAAGGTACCATAAATGATCGAAGGTGATACAAATCAAATCAAAATAGTTTATTTGTAAGCATAGGTGGTAAATATGAGATCTTATACATACACATTGACATTACACGAGTTCTCTATTTTTAGAGATTTAGGATTGATTTTATATACATGAACTATGGAGTAAATAATTCAGTGAATAATTAGTTTGCATTTCATAATATAAACTTTTCATCTTTTTGGTAATTATTCATAATTATTTTTAATAATAATAATGTCGATGTATGTGTGTATTCTCAAATTCAAGATGGCGCCATATTTTTTTAAATCGGTATGGTTGTCATTTTCAAAGTTTCTTGGGGTGCTGTTACTAAAACGACATCCATTTTCAAATCCAAAATGGTGGGCATTCAATCGATATGGGTGTCATTTGAATTGAAGAAGTAGCCGTAATTTTGTTTTTATTTGGTTTAAGGCCTATTGACTTCAAAATAGGTATCGGGGACGCCCTGTAGTTAAAAGTGGTAGATCCGATGTTAGATTTGGAAAAAGTAACCACCATTTTTGTTTACTTTTATTGAATTTGATCGACTTCGAAATCGATATCATAGCCGCAAGCAAATTTGTAACGTTTATATTCAAAGTTATATTTCCGCGTACCATTTGGTTTTTAATGCGGGATTATACATAAACGGATCATCATGCTTCTTCGGATTTGCCATATCTATATCCACAAAGACCGGATGCTGGGGGGATGCATAGTACATAAAATAATGTTTTCCGGGTAACCAAGTTTTATGAGTGGTAGGCGTAGCTCTACACTAGACTACGTAGACACTTTTGTCTACAGCATGAATGGGCCGGCTCTTCCGGACCGTTACCACTGTCTCACAGAAAACCGACGTAAAGTAGCAGCTTGCTGCTGCGTTTCGTACGATGAGTGAGATATCCGGAGGCCCATACCCCCCTCCCCTTCTCAATTCCTTAATTATCCCTTTCCTTTAAGGTCGGCAACTCACCTATGATTCTTTTGGTATTGTGGGCGTACATGGGCGGTGGGGATCACTTACCATCCATCGTTTGCCGGCCTATACCATAAAAAAGCAGGCGGAACTGCGAACAAAAGCTAGTATGAAATAAATTAATAAATACTACTGGTCGCCCAGTGGTCGAAATTCGACCGTAACTTATGTTTTTTTTTAATTTTGTTCTATTACGTCAGCGGCGAGCACATAGAAATACGTCATTAGCGAGACAAGACTATTATGTGTTTGTCATTGGCAGTAGCGTAAACAATGTTTTATTTTATTTAGGCCTACTTTCATGACGATCCTAAATCGAGTTTAACCCACTCGAATCAGTTTAAGAAACGTCAAATAGTATGAAAATTCGTCATAAGTTAATAAGTTTAGTGTTAAATCGCGATTTAGGATCGTCATGTAAGTCGGCATTAATATATTTGTTACATATGATTATACTTATATAAATTTTAGTTTTCTGCACTCCTTTATATAAACTTTAATTATGACAACTCCGTGCGTGCAATATCCTTAAAAAGGATACAACTCGTTTATTTGTGACAACCCTCCATACAGTGTCGCCACTCGGGAACTGTCACGACACTGTACTAAACGTTGTCGGCATATACTACGAGATCAAAGACGTCGTCTTATTGTATCTCTTTATTCTATACCTAAAGTATATTATTTAAATGAGATGAGGAAATTCGATAGCATAGGATATTGTCCTAGTTATCGTTGGGTCTTTTTTATGGACAGATTATTGCCATTTTCTATTATAAAAAAAATATTGGCATATTTTTGGGCAGGTTTCTAACACAACATTAAACTTGTTGTATATTAAACCATGGCAATGGATTGTATTAAATGTATTAAATTACAAAAATAAGTTAGTTAACTTAAAAACAGACTTTAAAATTAACAACAAAAATGTAACAATAATTTCTTCAACATGAAGGATAAGTAAAGTAGAGGTATATAATGACCGTGACTCCGCCCGCGTAAATGTGTTGTTCTTAGATAAAAGTAGCTTATGTTCTGATTCATGTCTTGGTCTTATTTTGAAAAAAATATTTCCCTATATAGACGAGCGGGCGGCCCACCTGATGGTAAGTAGTTACCGCCGCCCATGGACCTCAGCAATGCCAGAGCATAGCCAGGCCGCTGCCTATCGTTGAAGGAAAACTCTTTTTAAGCCTCGCTTAAAGAAGGACAGGTCATAACACATCAGTCTGGAGTTCATTACAGAACTTGCATGTGCGAGGTAGAAATGAACTCTGGAAACGTACCGTGCTAGCCGGGATTGTTTCCAGGTAATAAGGATGAACTCTACTGCGTGACTCCGAAACTGGACCTTTCTCGAAATATCGACGCCGAGGGTCCCAATACTCTCGAAACCCGGAGAGAGACTCCTTGGAACTGTGGCGCTTTGACAAAAGGGTCCTTCTTAGCAGTGAATGCGCAAACTTATGTCTTCGAGAGGTTTAATTGAACTAAGTTCATTTCACCCCATTTGGAGGCCCGCCCCAGAGAACTCTCGATTTCAGACACAAGTTGAGACCGTCATTCCTCCACAGTACGCTGAGGAATATTCTGGTGGCGATGTATCGCGCATCACTCGTACTGTCATCTGCATAGCAATGCATGCTATCAATAGACAGCATACCATTGATATGCAAGATGAAGAGAGTCGGCGACAACACGCCTTCGCGATGTCAAGACCAACAGCCATAGCCTCACCCTTGCTCTCCAAAGCTTCTGCTCAGCGGTGTGTGAAATACACAAAAGATCACCAGCTGACCGACCGTGATGGAAACCGTACTGACGATCACTGATCAGCTGGTGCTCCTCAAGGTACCACAACAGCTGGGCATTTACCACTCACTCCATGACTTTAGAGAGCAAGGATGTGACCGCTATAATTCGAAGGGTCCGACCGGTCCCCTTGTTTAGGGATCGGATGGACATGAGCAACCTTCCACGAAGTGGGGACCCTGTTAGTATAATAGGAAAGACGGTAAAGGCACGTGAGAACAGGAGTCAACTCAGGGGCGCACGTTTTAAGAACCACCGCGGCCATGCAATCTGGTCCACTCGATTTACGGATGTCGAGAAGCCTTAGTTCCCTCCTGACCAAACGTTGGCTTAGCAGGTAAGGTCGACCATCATTATCAAACCGTCTTTAAGGCCTTTTCACACGGCTTATTGTCGGTCATATTTCTGACACACAAAATATGATTACTTATTTAAATCTTTGTATTTTTTTATTAGCTTGAATGACGAGACGAGCAGGTAGCTCGCCTGATGGTAAGCGCCACGCCTGCTCAGAAACAGAAAACGCCACACAGAACTTTAAATAAAAAAGCACTGGACTGCGCTCGTCACTTCGAGACATAAGGTGTTAAGTCTCATAATGCCCAGTAATTTCACTGGCTTCAATGTCCATTAAACCGGAACACAACAGTGCTTACACACTGTTGCTTTGCGGCAGAAATAGACAAAGTGGTGGTACCAACCCAGCCGGCCTCTCGCATACGAGGGACCTACCTACCACCTTGTATGTAAATGATGCGACGTGTCTTCGGTTTAGTGTGAACACAATGCGGTTTGTGTATATTTTGTGGCGCTACATTGTACTTAAGACGGCAGATCGACGGCGTCTGTTCCGTCGTAATGTGGCCCGGCCGTTGGCGCGTTTATTTGACACGAATTCTTTCACGCCGATTAAGCGCGAGGCCACGGTCGCGATGATGCAGCGGCGCGGCGTCCTGTCATATGAAACCCGCGACGCGACGCGCGTAATAATGTCGCGAGGATAGCACGTTCACACCTGTACGGAACGCACTGTTTAAGCAAGATGGCTGTTTATTTGGCAACTACATTGTAAATGAAATTGCAAATAAAATTGTTAATATATTACGATGGCTCAAAACATCTACTTGTAAGTTGGGGGACCACTGCTGCACCTTTTTAGGAACCTACTTATTGTACTGCAGTCTTATAATATACTAGCTTTTGCTCGCGGCTCCGCCCGCCTGAATAGACTTTTCCGAAATAAAACGTAGCCTATAACCGTCTCCAGGGTCCCATCTATCTCTACATCAAAATCGGTTCAATGATTTAGGCGTGAAAGCGTAACAAACAAATAGTTTTTTTTTTTTTTCATAAAAGTATCCTATGTTACTTCTTATACCTCCAAGAATATGTGTACAAAGTTTCATGATGATCGGTTAAGTAGTTTTCGCGTGAAAGCATAACAAACAAACTTACATTCAAATTTGTAATATTAGTATGATGTATACTTACTCGTACCTATTGTGATATTGCCAATCTGATAACTCTCCGCTGAACTATCACTGCTTCTATGTTAATATTAATACATACATACATAGACTCACGCCTGTTTCCCATAGGGGTAAGCAGAGACAACGGATTTCCACTTGCTACGATCCTTGAATACCTATTTGGTCTCATTCACTCTCATTAATTTTTTCATACATGCACGTCGGTTTAGGGTACTCCTGACCTGGCCTTTCTCGAGAATATCTCCAACTTGATCTATGAAAGTTCGCCGATGCCTTCAATAGGCTATGTTAATATTAATACTTACCTTTAATGTACAATGATTTCAACTATAGAAAATAAAACAATTAAATCAATTTTGTACTTACCTTAACACAAGAAATTTCAATATAATTAGAAACAAACATAAAACATATTACAGTATTATTAATGTAGTTGGAGTTCGCTCCCAAAACGAAGCAGTAGTAGGCAGTAAGTAGTACATTCAGTAATCGTTTAGGAAACGAACGATAACGTCGCATTAAAACGACTTCGTCGCGTCGGGTCATTTCGTGTTACGTTCTAAGCATTTTGAGCAATCGGCCTTCGATACCAATTTTTATTTGTTTACTAGCTTTTGCTCACGGGCCCACCCGCGTAATTATTATTCCAGGAAAAGTAGCCTATGTCCTAATCCTAGTTATGGTCTACCTATGTACCAGATTTCATGTAAATCCGCTCATGTTCAGCCGTTAGGCGTGATTGATTAACAAACATTCAATTCACAAACTCAAATTTTTTAAGTGTATTATTAGTAGGCTGATGTTATTACACTTTCATTCACTGTCATTTTAGTAGATTGTCTGAACAGTTTGTCCACAATCACATTTCAACAAATAAAGTGTGTAAGTAGTTGGTTTAATGTCCATCGCATTGGATATAATAATATGCACAAAATCGCTGTTAAGGAGCGCGGTACTCGAAAATTGGAAATTGGAATAAAGCCAGCCTGAGTCGTAAAGAGCTCTTGAATATGTGATCGTTACATGGGGGCTGCTGCCCTACATTTTGTTATTATTAACTGCCGGTTAAGGCGATGTGCAGATAACTATAATGAACTAGTTCAAGATTATAAATAATGTTGACCAATATTTTTAGAGTTTTGAGTTGCTGACTTCTTTTCCAACCATATGTTTATTCCTTCTGACACTCCTTTTTAATTTTGTTGATGTCGGGGATTTTTATACAGTATGTAACGAAAACCCTGATGGCCCTTTTTGGGTCGTGAAGATAGACATATAGACAGCTTAATAAAATTAGTTATATAAATAGAAGCGAGATATTATCCATACACAGGTAATTTAGAAAAACGAATATATTTAAAAAAAAATATTTACATCAGAATTGCATCTGTGAAGTTGGGCGCGCAGCGCGTTTGATGTACGTGGATGCCGCAACTTGCTATCTCGCTCTGGCTTCAATTCATCGGTCTTGCAGAAGTATTCAATCGAAATACGGTTCACAAAAATAAATTAATTGAAGTTTTTAAAATAGATATGATTATTTTTACAGTCCAATTTTCGTATGCGAGTTATTTAATTACGTTTGAATATCGATTTTGATATCACAGTTAAAATGCCCAACAGGTTTTTTGTTACATTATTGTACATATTTCAAATTATCAAGGAATATGTAGGCACTCCCTACATACCTATTAAGTAGTAAATAGGGTATTCCAGCATAATAATATTCATAAAGACGTCCTGTCTACGTACCTTATTATGTATTTATATTGCAAACGATTGCACAGTAATCTTTATGTGACTATAATGAACATAGATCAAATTAATAAGGCTCAATTGATATACATACAATTTAAGGGTGACTCTGAACTAATTACTTTGAAGGTATATGTCCAGTTACCGGTGTCGCTAAACTGATTAGCTATTTAGTTTAGTCTGATTTTTATACATTATACGTTATTTGAGCCGATTCGTTCTATAGTAAAGATATATATCTCGGAGTTTTTACGCCCAGCATAATACATTAACAGCATCATAAATTATCATCATTATTATAAATTGCTCACATTTTTAGGGTTCCACATGAATAACATGAGTTTTTCTAACCAGAATTACAATAGGCAATTCTAAACTAATTGTTGTTTTATTTGTTTCAGCCGTACGAGCAGACCGCATGCGTGGGGGTCGTAACAAGTTTGGGCCCATGTATAAACGTGACCGCGCTCGCAAACTTCAAATGATGCGACAAAGACAAATCGCTGTACAAACGCTGCGGGGCTCTCTCGGCGACGGCGGACTGGTACTCGGTTTCGGCTCACCGTACGCAGCCGTGCCAGTGAAGCAAGAGATCCAGATTCCTCAGGTGTCATCCTTGACGTCGTCGCCGGAGTCATCACCCGGGCCTGCGCTATTGGGTACGCAGCCGCAGCCACCGCAACCACCGCCGCCTGCTGCGCACGACAAGTGGGATGCGCACTCGCCAAACTCGCCCTCTCCGGACGCGTTCGCGTTCGATGGGCCGACAAACGCGACCGGCGCACCATCCAGCACCGGCGACCCAACCAGCACTGAGACTCTTCGAGTTTCGCCTATGATCCGCGAATTTGTTCAAACTATCGACGATCGCGAGTGGCAAAATTCGCTGTTCGGACTCTTACAGAGCCAAACCTACAATCAATGCGAGGTGGATCTCTTTGAACTAATGTGCAAAGTGCTGGACCAAAACTTGTTCTCTCAAGTGGACTGGGCGAGAAATACAGTGTTCTTTAAGTATTTAAAGGTGAATTTCCAGATAAGTATGAAATCCTTTCCTAAATCCCCAAAACCCATCTTGGTGTACACCAATCCTGCTCGCGAATGCGACGCAATGCGCTGCTATGCGGTGTTTATTGTAATAGGTTTGTTAATAAGCTTTGCGAATGTTATATTTATTTGCGTTCCAACAGATAGTACTTAGTTATGATGTAAATGTGTGAGTAAGGGGGGCGCGTATGACGCAGCGGGCGACGCGGTGCCTCTCGCAATCGATACACCGCGCCGCGCCGCGCCACGCCGCACCAACTGGGTCAAGTTCCCACGACAAACGTGCCGCGGTGCCGCCTGCCACTGCTGGCATACTCCTATAGTATCGACATAACGAGCTTGAGGAAGTATTCGCCGCCGCCTCCATTATGTACAAATATAAAACATTCTACCAAGAATAACTCGATCTAAACATGGCAGGGCCACTTGTCCCTAACAAAAATATTAATAAAATAAAAACAAAATAAATACAACATATGTCTCGCGGTCCCATTGCTGAGTTTAGTGTCCAGTGAGATATTATGTACAAATTGAAATACTATTGTAAATTAAGTGGCTCTCGAGTGAGTTGAATCAATCAGCAAGAGTAGGTAAATCGACGAGGAGCGAGAGCAGCGACGGTGGTGGCGGCGACGGCGGTAACCGCACCGTGGTCGTCGTACGCTTACGCAAGACCCGCACTCGGTCACGTGGACTTGCGACGTTGCCGCTCTGTAAATATAGTTTGTCCCTATCGCGCAGACAGACTCCACTTCACGGCTAGCAATTTCTGTTTGTGCTAAAATGACGCGACTTATTTACGATCCATTCTTGGAATTGGGACGACAGCAAACCTAGACGAATCCCACTTCCACTTACACGTGTTTACAGAAGTTGAATATTTCAGTTAGTGATTTTTACAGTACCTACACATAATTTTTCCAATAACTGGATGGATACCATCAGAGCTTAGATTAATATAACAAAATTAAAGATTTTACTACAAATCAAGAGTAAACTAAAAATATAGCACTGGATGCGACGTAAATATGAGTGTTGTTATTAGAAAGGGTGGAGGAGTCGATAGATGTGGATGAACGAAACTTTCTCGAGACGGATGTGATGTAACGGGCGCGGGTACAAGCGCGGGCGCGGGGAAAGCTCCGGTGTACAGGGCGGCAACGCTGCACTTTCGTCGGCGCACTTGACACAGTGGCCGTGGCCGAGTTGCCGCGAGAAAGCACTTTTTACCGTGGCGCGTAACAGCCGGTAATGTAGTCGTAACGAGTTGCGCGACATTTATTAACTTTCTCTTACATAATACCTATCTTCCTAATTACGATAGTCTCATAATGTTACGATGAACTTGAGCGCCGGTTACCGCGTTTTGAACATGATTCGCCCATGACGTTTTTGCACATCGTTTACATGATATAATGGAAAAGTATTTTATGATTTAAAAACAATATTATCAAATGCTTTTCAATCCTTGAGTACTTATTAATCAAAAAAGTCAAAGAATAAACACTAATTGTCTAGTAACTTACGTAAAACAAACAGGAGGCGCGCGCAGGTGCCAGAAATAAGTTTCAAGTGGAAGTTTAAAGATAGAGCATAACTAATCCAAATTACGCACTTGTATATATTGTGAAACTTAATGACAGTTTTTAATTTATTTTATTTATGAGTGATTTTTGATGGTTTTCACTGGAAAAAAATAGTATATTAGGTATATAATTATCTCAAATTGTAATTTAAATAACTTGCATATCTTTTTACCATTGCATTGGCATCAAACTTAAAGTTTAATTCTAGCCAATTAAGAAATTTCACGCTTAATGGATGCATAATATAAGTCTGTTAAAAACAAATACTATTTCATTAATAAAGATCATGGAACTTACTCACTTTTTTATTCTACTGGTTGCAGACCTTGGTTGTAAACCATGACGTCCGCAGGTTTAATATGTCAGGTCATAAAAATTCTACGTTGCTATATCGAAACGAATAACTAAGTTTGAAAACGTAGGTATAGAATAGCCATCACAGTAATATTTTTAAAACAAACTAGTTTTACTAAGCTGAAAAAACAGAGAAAAGTGTGTGTAAAAATATTGCTAAAATAATTGAAAGTTCAATTTTAAAAAAAACATGAAAAAGTAAAACCTAAAGCCATTATGAAGTCGCAAAATATTAATAGAGATTATAAATGTAAATTGTGATTCTTATACGATGGAGATGTACAGTCAACACCAAAAGTCAAATAAAACGAACATTGTAAAAGGTCGAAATTAGCTCAACATTATATTGTCGAAAATAGCTGAAAATCAAGGTTATTAGTAAGCGCTTCAGTTAATATTGAAGTTAATGTGGTATTTAGCAATAATAGATTATAATATTGAAATTGAATTTGATCTTCAAATCCAATGCTATACTATAACGTTCAACTACTTTTGAAAATTTGCTGTGCAGCGAATTTGACTTCTTACGAAGATCATCTAATTTTGATGCTAGTCTTGTTGAGCGGCATATATGTCCTACGATGTTTCTGGAAATCTGAATGTGTTCATCGAACTTTGGTGCTGATTGTACCACTGGATTTCCACTTGACTATTTTCTGGGCCACCTGTATTATATAAAATTAAATAGAAGTATCTATATTCTATAAGTATCAATGATATATTGTGCAGACTTTACTGTCTTTGTAGTTGACTCCTTCCCTTCCTTAATCTGGTGGGCGACTTACACGAAAGGAGTACCAGTCCCCCCCCCCCCCCCCCGAATTAATCTTTGTTTCTAGTCTAGGTACCCCCACGATACAAGACTTGTATATTAAAACAAAGACCAAGCTATGTATGTATACGAGTCTTGCGTGAATTACAATAACCTCCTGTTAGCACTATTTATCAAAATTTATCAAAGGCATCTTCTATCTGTTGAGTAAGGAAATAATGATTTGTTATTAGTACAATATTACGTTTTACTTTCATCACGTTCAGTGGTCTAGACATTAGCTAAGTTTCAGTTTCGACACTATCGATAAAAGGAGCAATAGAGTAACTTTTACGCTCTATATAATCTCAAACCTATATTTTACATTTTATTTGAGCAGTAATTCAGTTTAGCCCATATATTGTTATCTAATATTCGCATAGACTGTAAATTCTAGACCTACATTACGTAAGCAGTTATGATTTGATTTTAATGTTTATAATTATATTCATGTTTAAAACTTTAAAACTTTTTGATTTTTTTAATTTAGAAATGTGACATATTGTAAAAATAATAACAAACCATACGAATATTATAAATGTGAAAGTAACTCTATTTGTTTGTCGTGGCCATTAATCTAAAAGAAAGAACTCTATTTGTCTGTCTATTTGTTACGTTTTCACTTCTAAACCACTTAACTGATGTTGGTGAAATTTGGTACGAAGGAAGCTTGAACCCTAGGGAATAAAAATGCGCAGTTACTGTTGAAAGGGAACCCGAAACTTGTTAAGCACTTATAATATTATTGTGGGAGTGAAACACCTACCATACTTACAAAACATCGCCTCGAAGGTTTCTATGTTATGTAAAGTTTTGGGCACGCTGTAATACAACGCGACTTTGACCTACTTCGTACATTGCCGAGTACCAACCGACAAGTCCAACATGGCTGCCAGAAGGGAATGCTATTAGTTCTAAACGCAAAACATCGTACAGATCTATATCTCATTATTGCGCTATACAATTTTCTGCTTTGGTGTAAAGAAAATAAGGTCAATTTCTGTTCAGTGCCGGTATTTTAATTGGGACCATTATACACATATACACACATTTGACATTGCACACTTGATCGAGGCATGCTCCAACCAATACATACCTTATGATTTCAAGATCATTAAAATCTTTCATTTTAAATGATGTTAACATGTTTATTGACAAATTCATAAACGTTATGTGAGTACTTACGTGTAATTGAACAGGGAGGGCAATTCAGATACTACATTGAATAGTTTGATTTCGTCGAACCAATCGCGATCTATCGCGTTGAGCAAGCGGCGTACAGTGTTGCAATACCTTCGAGCTCTAAAATTCAGTTGTAACATTTCGTAAACAGCAAATTTAACGCGCTCACGCCGCGGCCGCCCCGTGTTTTCTAATGCAACTCAATAAAATGTGGGTCACGGAACGACGCTGGTTGCGGGTAGTATGACAGCGGCGCGGTAATACGTAATGTGTATTTTAATATACTTGGAGCGAAACTAGTAATTAGTATATCCTTTTAAAAACAGCTACAGTTCAGATGTTGCCTTTTTTCATTTGACGATTATACTGATTCTGAGATTTGTTAACCGGTTACAAAATATTGCGTCAAACCCATTGCACCTTTACATCATAACAGCTGCTGTTTGTGATATACATTTTGTCCCGATTTATTGCCAACATTAAAGTATTTCAAAAGTTTCACTGACTATGAAATGATCGCAAGGGCGAACATCGTGGCAGGTAAATTTATTTGCTAGCGTTTATCTGTTACTAACACGTATGTAATGTAGAATTTTCTCTAATAAATGCTTCGATGTTCGTATGACCAGTTTAATGTTGGCAAAATGCTTGTCTCTGAAATATAATATCGAGGAGTGAATGCTGTGCACGTAGCAATGCGGCTCTCAATTGTTACAGGTGGATGATCAGATGAAACTACTGCAACACTCGTGGTCTGATATGTTAGTGTTAGACCATCTGCATCAAAGGATGCACAATGGTCTTCCGGACGAGACGACGCTTCATAACGGACAAAAGTTCGACCTGCTCTGTTTAGGTCTCTTGGGCGTCCCGTCACTGGCCGATCACTTCAACGAGCTTCAGAACAAGCTGGCGGAGTTGAAATTTGATCTTCCAGACTATATCTGTGTTAAATTTTTGCTTCTACTAAATCCTGGTTAGTATAACTTTTATTATTTCTTTATGATCACCGCTTTTCTGTACACTGTTTTATTTTTTGTATTGCCGTCATTGCGAATGTATTATTATATTGTCTTTGTTTTTACCATAGAGCTCCGATTTTTATGTTTATTGGTTTCAATATTGTTAGCCATGTTCTATTTTAATTTATTGCCAAGATATATGTTGGCGTTTCAGAGGTGAGAGGCATCGTAAATGTGAAGTGCGTACGAGAGGGTTACCAAACAGTGCAGGCTGCGCTTCTTGACTACACGCTTACCTGTTATCCTAATATTCAGGTACGAACAGACTCGAACATTATACACCTTTTATAAACTTAGTGCTTGGATTGAAAAAAAAGGTAGATTAAAATAAAACTAGTTTATACGGATTTTATCGCAGTTTAATTTTTATTTTAGTCTTTTATTTTGGACTAAAATAAAAATTAAACTGCGATAAAATCCGTATAGTTTTATTTCAATTTGTAATATTCGCTTAAACCTAAGAAATCACTAAAAAAGGTAGATAATGTAAAAGATGATATAGAAATCAAAATTTCGGTGTCATATGGTACAGGGATATATAATGAAATTGGTTGTCATTTAATACCTTAGAGATTTTATAAATTGTCGCGAATTGTGATTTTTTTTAGTTATTGCCCTTAACAAACCCAATGGTTTAACAAATCCCTAAATTTTGCTAAATGTCAAAAATCCAGTTGATATCATATTCCCATAACATTATTAATAAATTCAATCATGTATTATTTCCCCCAACCAGTTCTCGAAAATGGTCATGCTACGCTCTATTGGGATCGATCTATTATTACGGACAGGACTATTCTAGCCAATAAGCCTGATATTGTGGTAATAGATCGATTGACGCGCCGGGCAATGCTTGATGATGTCACTATTCCGTATGATGAGAACCTCGTAAAAGCCGAAAAACATAAAATGCCCAAATACCTATCTGGCTTACGAGGTTACTAACATGTGGGATGTTGACTCTACAATCATTGTCCCGATAGTCGTTTCCGTCCATGGGTTGATACCGAAGAGTCTCGACCAACATCTTCAGAGGCTCTTAATTGGTAGTTGGGTCAAAAGTCAGATACAGAAGGGCTGTATAATTGGACACGGCACGCATTGTGAGGAGGCTCCTGACACTAGGGCCCTAACCGCCGGTGGCTTGGGTCTTATGCCTCGCCATTGGAGGGTGATATTTTTAAATTTTTTTTTAAGTGATTTATTATTTAGAAATGTAAAAAACCTTAAATATAGTAAAGAGTACTGTACAAAAAAAAATCAATCACAATAGCTTTTTGCCGTCCAGTGTAGGACTTAGACTTCTTCCCTTTGATGTGCTACGCTTACATATTAGGTATATACGATAAATTTGTACGACGCATAGGCAGCGATAAAATATGAGTAAGAGGCGTTATTTTATGTAAAATGTAATTATATACGTTATTTAATATTTCCAGGACAAATTCGGTAAACTAGTTATGGTGGTACCTGAGATCCACGCGCTAGCGGCGCGGGGGGAAGAGCACCTGTACCAACGGCACTGCGCGGGGCAGGCGCCTACACAGACGCTCCTCATGGAGATGTTGCACGCTAAACGCAAGTAGGTACCGACTGCTCTCCACCGGGGCCCCAATATTGTCTGTTTCTTTAAACCTTACCCAATTTATATGCAAGATTTAATGATATTATATTATATTTACATTATAGGGAATATATATATCATAAAGATACTTAAAATATTGCCAGCTCCCGATTGCATTTTAACAGTTGGATAAAGTAAAAATGCAAGCAATGCTGTATTAATATTGGTATACATACATACACTAATGGCGTAAAGGTCGAATGATACCTTACAAACTTTTACTGAAATAAGTTCTGTATTCGTTGCGGTCGGCAGATGACAATGACACTTGTGTCTCATTCTAGGCCAAACGGAGGCGAAATGGTTAACCGGAGTGCCGAGCACACGTCAACTCTAGACAGATTGTATGTTACCCTATATTATAATTTATTTAATTTATTGTTATCTTTATTTATACAAGCATCTAATTGCCAAATATTTTTAATTTTACATCTTAACTCATTTGCTTAACCAAATTTATTAGAGAACTTACATTTGTTTTATTCTTATTATTGGGTATATAAATATCTTTTACTAAATAATGATTATTAATCAACATAGATTAATAGTAGTTAATGTTGTTTATTTCTAAACTACATAGTATTATTATACGTTGTAGTACAACATTGATTCGTCTGTCATTAGCTTATGACATAATTCATTACACAGTGCTTTTTAGTATCATCACCTGGTGTTGTTATAAAATACTTATTCAAATAACGTGCTTCTCATCGTTATAATGTCATTCAAGCACATACATCTGTTGGAATATATTATTACTAATATTTATCTACCTACATGTCGCCTGTACAAGTAGTATATGATTCGTGATTGTACAAACAGTTTTGTCAGATTACAAACTCTCACTAGTTATAAAAATTGCAAAATTAGTTATTGTAAATGTGTCGTTCGTTCGTAAATCTGATCAGCCCATCACCCTAAATTACTCCGTGACCACAGAATTGCTAGACTTAGCTTCACCCGGAATTGCGGGATATGGACTCAAGAAGACTGGGGTAGAGTATTCTTTTTTATTAGTTCTGATGAAGCTACGAGTATAAATATGGCGAGTACTACCAAGACCAGGGGAACGTTTTGCAGACGTGCGTTTTGAAGTAATTACCCCATATGGCCCACCATATGAAGCTGTCAGGCTCCGTTATGATTTGGACGGCGATTAATTTGTTGGAACGTAATATGTTGGAGTTAATGCCCGTCGTACATATCGGACAACTTAATTGATTCTTTACCTACAATCCGCATTGAGTGTTCTTGGAGTAAAAATATTTTTATAGATGGCAACGCTCGCGCTCCCTGTACTGGCCATGTGAAAGCGTATATTCAAGAAATCAGGATTTGTTGTTTGGTTTGACCAGCTCAAGGTTCCGAACTCAATCCAAAAGAGCACATCTGGGATGTTCTAAATCGATGAGTAGGATTAGTGCAGGCCTCTCCGCAAAACATAAATAAGCTAAAGAGCGTAACTGCCGTTAAGTGGAAACGTATTCCACAAGAAACTATTAAGAATATCATCGATAGCATGCCCCGCATGTAAGCTGTCTTTTTAGCAAGAAGAGGTCATCACACTCGATACTAAACTTTTACTTTTTTGCTTTTATGTTATTAAAAGGCCATAAATTATTTGTCCGTGTTTTAAATTAACGTGTAGGTACACTATTGGCTGTTAGGATTTTGACATAATATTTGTTATCTCGATTGAAATTTAATGTCGAATTTTTACAGTAACTTCTCTGCTTATGAATTTACACGATTCTGAAGATACTTATAATAATCAAATTAACGGATTGAAAAAAATCTGTTCAGCTATATAAAAGTTAGGTATTTTTATGATTCAAGTCAAGAATTTTTAACGGTTGGGTTATTGCAATATGCATCGATTGATTTTGGCGTCCGCCAGCGCTTTCATGACGAATATGTTATTGTTGATAGTCTCAATGACAACAGTCGACATTATATATTAGGACTACATTACTTACCATAAAATGCAAGTACTTTTCAGAAGGCAGGATAAAGAATAAAGGCTAAGAACGAACTTAGGTTCAAACTGTGAAAATAAATGAGTCAGTCCTCTGGCTATTTAAAAAATTAGCAAATGTTTGTAATTAGACAACGCAACTTGTAAAGAAACGAATTGTTAAGGTGAACGTAGACCTATCCGCACCGCACGATCCAAACGCGTCGCAGTTGTTTAATTTAAGAATTCGTTATATGAAATTACATGCACGCGTAGCAACCCGCGGCGGACAATGCGCGGATAGGTATGCAAAGTTGCATAAAAATGCTTAAAACTTCTAAAAAGTCGGACAGCGACGCGTGCGGGTCGTAGAGCGTGGATACATATGTATACTTTTACGTTTAGAACTGCTGACAAACAAATCACACAATACAACTTCTATACAAGGTGAATACGTTAAGTGTTGACAATCATTGGCTGTCTACCATATGGTCTGTATATCATATCTTATATATCTAATATACGAGATGGAAAATACACATATTTCGAAACTACATCACATGATGGAATTATGAAAAGTAATCCATAAAAAAATTATCGTATAAATATATTTTAAAATTACAAATGAACTTTCCCGTATATTTAAATTGGTCATTGCATTTTGCAAAAAAAAACATAATTTATATTAACAGCACTTGGGGGTTATTTTGAACTCATTAGTCTTTAACCAAACGTTAAGCCGTCTAAGAGTAATGTTTAAGAATTTATTATCCGCGCGACCGTTGGACGAAGTCCTACCAAAATTTGTGCACCGATATACCAATCAAAACCCTGCGGTAGGTCTCTGCAGCGGATTAGGTTCGCGAGATTGGCAGTGCCCCAGCTCGGAGCCGTAGTCCGTCTCCAAATGTGGGAGCTCAGAAGCTCCCACGCACCGAAGAACGGCCTAGGCGTCTACAAAAGCAACGAGTTAGTCTTCACCCAGCGGGGCACCACCTGCATCTCCTGTGCCGGCGGTAATATTGGGTCGGATTGGTCCCGAACACTCTCCTGTAAGATTAACTTCTTGCAGACACGGAGCTCCTCCTAATCTAATCTAACCAATTTTGACTCGATGGAGTTTTAATATAATGATTGATATAGGAGTTGTTCAGTATTTTCATAATTCCATCGAAGCAAAGACGTCTGTTGACACTTAACATTTCCACATTGTATAACAACCTAATGTATTGAGGATACATATTTAACAAATATAAAGGCCTAACAGCCTACTAAAAAAGTATTTTGAGGAATATTCTGTATGACTACATTGTGTTTCAAATTGTACTATCTTATTATACATTTGTGTTATTTATGCAAATATCATGCAGATGTGACGTCACCATAATGTAGGTTCAGTTATAGGAAACGGTGAATTTGCGTGCAACTTAAATGTTAATGAAGTCAAAATCTATTAATTTTATACTCATTGCTCCAATACCAAATGTTGAGTGTATCATGATGCTCAGTGCAATAAATAGTCTCCGTGATGTGATTCGTGAACGTACTTACAATAATAATTATTACACTCACATCTTCATCTTCTGCTGCGCTGCAAGGAGTTTATTTCATTATCACTCAAAGCACTGACTAGTTACTATGTATTTCAATCAAGTACATAAATTGTAATACAACAAATCAGGATAATAATATAATTAACCTATAATTCGTGTTGGAATAAATGTTAAAACGAATGTTTAGGAGGAATAACCATTATTATTTTTACTTTCAGTTTTATTTGTCTTGTGCCAAAAAAAATTACTTATATGACCATTTTTATTGTAGTGAAAACATCAGGAACGTTTTGACTTTGACTGATTATTTTTTTATAATTACAAGGGGCGTTGCCCATGTTTTTCGACAAAACATAAAATAAAAAAAGCTTAAAGTCCGACGAATATGAGACATATCTTACTTTTTTCCCCACATTATTCTGCATCGATTGGTATCGGTCTCGACCCCATACCCCCAGCGGTTTCGGAGGAGATAGCGTGACAAGCTTTTGGCAGCGGCGGCGGCGCCAGTTACATTTTTTTAGAATAGAGAGATTTCTTGAGTTTGAGTAAAAAGTCGTGTCAGATACTTTTACTTCTTGCAAAAGTTTTGTATTAATCAGATCTGCACTAATTTTTACACCGGAACTCTCAATACCCATAATCATAGGCTTATACATGTCTGGCAAACCCGCTAACATCAAAGTCCCGAGCCACTCATCATCCACTTCGAATGATATGTTTCTTAATTTATGTGCTGATGACATAATCTTATTCACATATTCCTTCACATTAGTAGAAGTCTCGGCAAGCAACCTTTCGGAGCATACATGAGTCCTGAAAAGCGCGTATTAAGTTGTCCCATATTTCTTTAGCCGACTTGGCGTCTTGAATATGAACATATATTACCGGATCCACTAATAATATCAGCTCGGACTTTGCCTTCTGATCCTTCTTATGATCAGTGGATATTGCTTTCACACATTCCCATAACTCCTCATGTTGCAAGTATGCTTTTACAGCAAAACTCCAACTAGACCAGTTATCACGGCTAATAAGCTTTTGGATTGATAATATTGAATTGCTTGAAAGTATTTCCCAAAATAATTTTGCTGAAAAAAAAACGCACCAGAAAACCGGCGACGAACAACGTGGAATATTCTAGATGGAGACTGACGTCTACTTAGTTGATTTATTTTAGCAATAACGGAATATTTTTACTTATAATTTTATACAGGCGGCCTGGGCCCATAACCTGTTGGAATATATGTTAAAACGAATGTTTAGAAGGAATAACCATTATTATTATCATGTTGAAAGTAGTCATCAGTAGATATGTGGTGTTTCTTGAAGCAAGCATCAAAAGCAACATGATTAATTCTTCAGCATCTGTAACAGAAATAAATACGAATAATAAAATAAGTAATCAAGAAAAGTCACAACAAAGTATTAACAGATAATATAAATGAAAAGAAAAATGAAATTAACTTACCTTTGACTAAACAACAGTATGAATAGTGATTTCTTAGGTTTACGCGAATATTACACATTGAAATAAAACTAGTTTATACGGATTTTATCGCGGTTTAATTTTTATTTTTATTCCCGACGTTTCGAAAGCTTTTCAGCCTTCGTGGTCACGGGAGAGACTGAGGTGTAGGTCGTCTCGAAAAGTTAATGTTACATTGGCTACCTTCATTTTAAAATTATATATTTACTTTTTTAATTATTTAAAAAGTTAGTTGACACTAGTCCGATCTACGCAGAAAGAGCTCACGGTGTCTTGAGGTCTGGCAGTTGGTCTTTTGGGTTCCAATTTAATTAAATGTATAATTGGATCCCAGGCTTGTGCAAGCTTCCAACCATCTTCTCCATTGAAACGTCGGGAATAAAAATAAAAATGAAACCACGATAAAATCCGTATAAACTAGTTTTATTTCAACAGTATGAAGTTAGGACTGAAAATGATAATGTTGCTCAGGATTCAGCTGCCATATAGAGAACTCCAAATATTTGTGACACCTCAAGTTCAAGCACATATGATGATTCCACAGACGAGACATACTTACCAGATGAGAGTGATGATTCCACTTAGATTTTTCAAAGAAATCTCAGGTCACGTCGTACATGATGAAAGTCCTGTATCTTATAAATATAAGGTATGAATGAATGTATGAATGTTAAGTCAACACCAAGCTTGCTTAACAATGATCCACAAAACCTTGAAGAGGCACTTAAAAGCAACAAGGCAGAAGAGTGGAAACAAGCAATGAATGAGGAATATCAATCTTTGTTAAACAATGAAACTTGGTCGTTAGTTGACATACCCACTCACAAGAAAATAATTCCATGTAAAATGGGTATTTAAGTCAAAACTTAACGAATTTGGAGATATCTCACGATATATGGCAAGGCTAGTTATTATTGAAAGCTATCAACAAGTTAAAGGAATTGATTATCATGAAATATATGCACCAGTTGTCAGATATTCGTCAATACGATATTTAATTGGATTAGTTGCAAAATATGATTTCAGGGTACCGCCATAAGTTGGTGTTCTAAAAGGCAGCAAACAATAGTCTTATCAAGAGGTAGAATATATGTCTTTAGCTTCTTCTATACAAGAGGGACTATGGCTAAAACAATTAGAAGAAGAGTTTTGGCCTTAGCTTATATGTATTCCTATGGTAATGTTCTGTGATAATCAAGTGCCATTAGTATTTCAGGTACTGAAAGTTATCATGCTCGGAGCAAACATATCGATGTTCGGTATCATTTTGTGAGAGAAAACATTGCTCTTAAGTATGTATCAGTATAATACAAGAAGGCTGAAGATATAGTTACTGACATACTAACTAAGCCACTGCATCGACCAAAGCACGAATGGTTTACCAAAGCAATGGGTTTGCATTCAGGAGAGGGTGTTGAAATATAGTTTGTTGAATGCAAACTCCATATTCATATATAGACAACTCATGGTCTATGTGTCAGGCTTTTATGTTTCGAATAATATGTGTTAGCTGACGGTTGTACTCGGTAATTATTAAATTGTTATTCCTCCTAAACATTAATTCCAACAATTCGATTCAATGTCTCATATTTATTCGAGCACTATTAATGGACATATACAAGAGATAATTGCATTACAAAAAGTATATTTGAATTTAATGTAAATATAAAATCCCTATAACGACCTAGAATTACTCCTATTCAAGGATTTATGAAACGGACGATGAATATTTTTTCTTGATTTTCTAAATTGTTGATGCATATTTAGTAACGGAAGAACGATGAAGACATGTTGTCGTTACTAAAGGAAGCTATTGGTAACAACCAAGTTGTAAGGAGTCAATTATTCTCTGCCAAAATTCAATTGCCATTCTGTGGTCAAATCTGCTCGGACGATTTACCCATGTAACTCAAATCAAAATCAGATTATAAATATTCAATATTTGTGTCCAAACATATTTAATACGTAGTCGACATTAATGAAATCACAAAAGTTCGACAACAGTGAGGCAAAATACACAAGTACAGCACTACATCACGGTGTCATTGCTATTTAATATTATGTACAAACTATATACCGTCTGCACTAAGAATGTCTGGTAAACCTCCTTTATATTAGGAGTTAAAGTATCAAATTCCGTTTGTTGAAAATTTAAATATTTTCATTTGTAAGAAAAAAATATAAATGTATGAAAGTATTTCCCCTCATTATTTATGTATTTCTGCCATCTCATGAGGAAATCATTTAAACCATTGCGATCTTTTCCGGAGACTTGGGCTCCACAAACTCTATGAAGGCATTTTGTATTGTTTTCTGAAAACAAAACATTCCCCTTGCAGAATATTGACCAAATTGCAGAACAAATGTAGTGGGTAGGAGCCAGGTCCGGCGAGTACCGAGAGTGACAGATGATTTCTAACTGCGGGTCGTGTAGTATTAAAACTGGTTGTCGAGCAATGCAGTCTTACGTTATCATGGAGTCATAATGGCGATGATCGACTTTAACATGTCGGGGTTTGTCCTCCAAGAGATTCACTATACCTAATTGTTCATATTTTCTCACCGACATCTGCTGTTATTTCTTCTTCTTTAGTCGTGCACTCTTGACAGAGTGGTCGTGGTTTATGATGATCGATGTTGGGTTATTAGTAGGTAATTAGTCCTTCGTTACAGAAGCCTTGGCGATGCGTCTCCATCGACATCGGTTGGTTGCGTTGCGCGAGCATTCCACAATGGAACTGCTGTTATTACTACACCGTAACTGAGAAAACTATGGTGCATCACGCCATGAATTGACCACCAAACTGTTACAACCATCTTTCTATGGGAGAACTCAGTTTGAAAGCATTTTTTTGTGTTTGTCCCAGATTCAACCATTCCGCTGATTATTCGCTTGCAATTATTGTAAAGAATCTATATGATACTACAAGTTACAATTCGGTCTAAAACCCTTCTTTCTGTAACGATACATCAAGGGAAACATTAACGAGTACCGCTCCCTGCAGATCAGACAATACTTGTTGCGAATGGATCAATATTGACGCTAATTCCTTAGTTCGTTCATTATTTATATTATTATTCGTGTCCTTTTCAAACATAGCATTGCTTTTACGAGCTATTTCTGCGAGGATAATTTCACATCGGAACTTATATCCATGACTTAATGTAAAATCAATTGAACAATTAAATGTTATATATACAATGTGTAACAAAAGCCTGTTGGGCGTTTTAACCGCGATATCAGAATCGATATTCAAACGAATAAAATAACTCGCATACGAAAATGGGACTATAAAAATAATCATATTAAATTTTTAAACTTTTCTTAATTTATTGTTTGTAAATCGAATTTCGATTGATTACCTCTGCAAGAGCGATGACTCGGAGCCAGAGCGAGATAGCAATTTGCGGCGCCCGCGCTACGAGTACATTAAACGCGCCTCGCCGTGCGCGCGCCGTTATTTATCACTTTTATAATTGATTGTGATTCGTCACATTACGTAAAACGATGCACAATTTATATAATATAAATACTATGAGCACTGATTACGATATTGTCTACTTGACGATCCCGAAGATGTTGTTCAAATGCCCGCATTGTACCTACTAGGTATTTGCGACACCGGCTCACAATATTTAACGGCACTCGTTGTAGAACCGACGTATCTGATTATTCGTGAATGTATTTCTACCTCGGAATCACACTTTTTTTGGAAAACAGACTGCTGAATAGTACCCCAGAGATATTAATCCAGAGGTATAAGGTCAGATGATCGCGCAGGCCAATTGCCGGGCACACCGCGGCTAATCCATCTTCCACCACATTCGGTATCTAAATAGTTTCTCATTTTCCGCGCGAAGTGCGGCGGCTCGCCGTCATGTTGAAACTACGAACGAGTGCTGACTATCATATTTAAGAAGTCTCCAATCACTCATGTGGTTTATGCCGAGTTCACGTCCCACAGATCGCGTACTTTGCGTAGAATCTTCCATGCAAGAATTTGTTTGCAACATTTTACAATATTAAAATATTCCTCCTTTCAATAAGACATCGTACACAAACTAAATCACTCTCGAGTCGTGACGGTTGCCTAATTTGACAATGCAATAGACTATATTATGTCCGACGGGAAGCAACATTCGCGGGTGACTGAATGATTTGCGGGCGGTGGCCGGTATCCTTCAAAGGGCTTGTCGCCGTGCTTGCGCAACAAGCGGCGTCCTTTGACATTTGTGTCAGACTGCTTTGTCGGTACAAAGCGGCGTGACTCAATCGGTATCAGTATACGTTTACAGATTTAAGTCAGATGTAAATACCATTTTTTAAATATGTTCAATCTTTTAAGCTACTTTTGTAATGATCTCGCTTCTGTTTATTATTTTTATGATTTAGTTATTTTTATCATACTGTCTATAAGTTTATCTTCACGACCCAAAAAGGGCCAATAGGTTTTTACTACATACTGTTTTTTTTATACTTAGAATGTTACATTGTGTGAGCTAAAAAGTTTAACTCTGGATTCTCACACCAACAATACAAACGTAATATTAATTCTTATGCCAAGTACATCCCCTATTATTTTTTAATATAACCAAAAATATTGCACGTCCCTAAAAGGGCGGTTTCAAAACAATTTTATTTTTGTTTTAAATAAACATACCTATCATATGCAATGTTGTAGCAGATAAACTAGTAACTCCAATAAAAAAAAACCGTCGAAATTATTACTCCTTAACTCGTAAGTTCAGAAACCACAATAAATATATGTGAAAATATGTATCAGAACAGTATTTAAATACATGATACTAACTGATACAAACGCCCGTGTAAAAGGTTATCTCACTTGATTTCTTTCAACTATTGTCAATTTGATGTTAGAATTGGATTATTTAAATTATTGATGTATTTAATTTCTCAAAAATTACAAATAAATGATATCGTTTACCAAAAGCAAACCATTAGCAATAATTTTCTATTAAAACATCGTGCTATGTTTTGCGTGTAATCATCATTTATTTTATGTTAATGCTCAGTCACCTAGATTTTGTAGTACCTTTAATCTAATATGATACCTACATAATTACAATTATGTGGTACCTAATATTTATTACCATTAGTGCTAAAACGACACAAATCGTGCAAATGTTATAAAATATATCGGGTTTTTTTGTTAGCCTGAATGACGAAACGTGTAGGTCGCTCACCTAATGGTAAGCGCCAACGTTGGCCCATAAACAGAAACAACACCACATAGAACCTTGAATTACAAAGCACAGCATGGCACATTGCATTGCGCTCGTCGCCCCGAGACTTAATGTTAAGTTAATGTTGAGGCTCATAATGGCTTTACTGGCTTCAGTAAATAGAAAAAGTGGTGGTACCAACCCAGACGGCTTCGTTAATATAAGGGACTTACCACCTAGTGGGTCCTTTTATCAATGACTTATTAAGAACTGAATTTGTCAGAGCTTTATAGGGGATGGAATGTATAATACATTACAAGTAATTGTAAATAGCAACATGAAGTTGTAATAGAATAATAGATGGATAAATAATTTATTGCAAAGATAACAAAAGATACTATAAGGGATTGCTCTCTGTGTGTCAGGTGCGGTTTCCTGCCAAGTGAAACGATTGAGCCGCATTCTCCAATATAGAGTAAGCATTGCTATCATATACTGTGAAAACTATTATGCACGCCTTACTCGCACTTTTATTAATTATACACAAATATTGGCACTTTCACTTTCTAGTCTTTCAGTTAACTTCGTTAGGCATTAGTAACTTAACTACGAGGAGGCTATATTACATTAATAAGAAATCTGTGCAAAATACTGATACAGAGTGGCGCATAAGGCATCACACGAAATATGTTCTCGAGTTCTCTGTCATAGTGACATAGATATTTGTGAAGTAGAGCTATTAGTAATACATATCTCCTTACTACATTTCGACCACGAAGTGAAAAGATTTTCCGTCTAAAATCATCATAGTTATGGGGCGCATTTCCACCTTTACGGATACTGTTGTGTTTCTGGGAATTAGCATGAAACGACGAAGAGCCATTTCATGCTCTTAGGGCACTGTTTTAAATACCGCATATGATTTGGCGATTTGCTATGGCCCGAAATATCGCCCGGTTTATGTAAAGGTGCCTCATATAGGAGAATTGAGAAAAGTAGTACAAAATAAGATTCACAAATTATTCAGAAAAAAAATAGTCCAGAATCCATATAAATATTATCCATAACTAGAATTTATTAATAACAAGAAGTACAATAAAAAAAAGTTCGTGATTACTAATGCAGCACCTTGTTTAATTATTTAAATATCATTTTACTATGGCAACAAACAGTTATAATAAAAGTTATAGTTACATAGTAAAATTCTGTTACCTATTAATTAGGTATTTTTAACTTATAGCGCCGAAAATAAATGTAGACAATCGGCCTTATTAAAAAACGTACACTACGTTAGTCTTGGTTTATAACAATTGGTTGTTACTATTGTCATATCATGAGTAACGGGTTTGTTTAAACCCAGTAAAAAGTTAGTCTACGTTTTGTAATACGGCCGATTGAGGTCATCTTTGTAAATATATATTAATATAGTGTGTGTAAGACTGGTTGATGGGCAACGTTAAATTCATACACGAAAAACAGATTGCTGACCGATTGATACCCAAGATACAGTGTACCCTAGTGTGGGGTCAGGACTATGTGTGTGACTGTAGGGTGGATGTATTCATTATTAGAACAAGCCCGTAACCAGCAGTCGGTCATTAGAGAATGCAGAGCCGATAAATGATGACTAGCACTATAATAAATATAAGTGACTAAAAATATTGTACAATAAGTGCTTTTGGAACTCTAAATTTACATAATGGAAACTGTCGATCGAGTTCTCATATTATAAGAAATGCAAATAATACGACGATGAAATAATAATAAAAGTTTGACTCTGACGTTCGCCGGCGGCTGTCGCTTCACTTGCTTGGCTGGCGCATTTATTGTCACAGTTCTGAAGTAACGTGATTTTGTCGAACAGTTGATATGTGGGTAATTCTACGATCGGACGCCGATATTAGAACACGACATCGACAGCTGACGCGGCAATGTCCCACAAATTAAAAAATCTTATTTACAAGCTCATCCACACACATTACAAATGAGCCGATATATCTTTAACCATTGCCAGCCACAATTACTGCAACACCTGCCTTATACTTAAAAAATAGAGACCAATTATGCTTAAAGCCCGAAATTGCACCAACCCGTCACTCTTTCAGAATGCCTTGGGTTTCCTTGATGATCCTGAAAATTTAAGGATTCTCATTTGCCCAAATCGGACATTTCGTTTAATTTATGCTATTGAGTAAAAAAGTGACCTGTATCGGTAAGATTCCTTTTTCTGTAACATTATCTATTTTGGCAAAGGTATTATATATTTTATCAAAACTTTTGTTCCACCACAAATGTTGTCAACTTATGCTTGGTAAAAAAGCAAATGTATAAAATACTTTAACCTTTTACGCATTGTCAAGTGTACATCACGTGTTACAGAAAGGTATGGTCATATTTAAGGGTCGTTACATACACGTGTCAGTGAGTGTTTATGTACCGGATCATATCAAAATCCAGATATCCTAAAATTTCACGCTAATTTTAATCTCTCGTTTATAACGATCTATCACAGCCTTATAAATAATAAGTGGCGTGCGTAAGTGAGAATCCTGGAGTGAGACAAAAGCTCAGCTGTTTATCATATAGGCACAGACTACTTAGAAAGAACTGACGTTCATATAGGTAATGTTGTCCAAAGTTGCAAGTCGAATATCAACATATTACTCATTCGAAAAAAAAAAAAAATTATTTATGCCTTAGCAATGCAATCGGATTTGGTATTACGGGAGGTAAAATACTTGTGTCGTTCACAATACGTTGCATAAATTTGACCACGCCTTCCATTTAATTCACCTCATTACATGTTACCTATTTAATTCACCTCATTCTGGCGCGTCTTTTTCCGATTCATCTGTAAGAAAATCGCAACAAATTTATAAAAAAGATATCTTCACCCCCTCTTATTCAAAACCATATGCATTCATTGCATACAGATATGAAATCTAAAATATAATTTTTAAACTAGTCATTAAGCATAAATCGGTTCATCTTTATCACATACATACATGCTTTGACAATTCGACACTATTAGTGTTGTTGTTGATTCAACATATATCATAAAATACTGTTTACACTTTCTTTTTACAGATCTTGAAACTCCAGTGAAGAATAAAGAGAACACTGCATATGCGCCAAGCGCTCCCGACATCACGTCAGCTAGAATATTATATTTAAATATTACTTATTAATTAGTTTTAGTTTGTAACTTGGTGTGTGATTAAATTTAATAAGTTATTACGCCGAGTGCCGGCCGGCGGTGCCGCGCGTGCCTAGTCCGAATACAGATAAAACAAATATTTATCTACGTAATTTCTGTAAAATAATATACAAAATATTGTACACCAGTGTTGAGTAGCTACAATTAATTTATTTAGCCGTCTTACACGTTATTCAAAATTGAGTGTATTACCTACTTTGTAAACTAGGTTCTCTGTAAGTCCGGTGCGTAGGCGAAGAGGATTTACAATACATATTTTAGGAAAGCGTCTGTGATTATAAATGGAGAAATTTGATGAAAACCATAAGATTCATTACGTATAATATAAAATATTCATTAGTTTTATTTCTGTACCCGCATGTTAAGTATGACGCGACGTGGCAGGACGTAGGCTCGACGCCTGTCCGCTCTTAAAATTGATGTTACTTACTATAACATACGAAATACGGTCTATGTTATTTTAAGAGTGCGCGGTTTTGCACCCTACGTGGTATAACTTACCAGTCTTCACAGATATACGATATACAGAGTTGTGTTCTATAGCTTACATGTGTGTTGCAGTGTAATATGTAAAAGTGTAAAGTATGCGTGTGTAATGCGTGTGCGTAACTAATATGATAAGTTTGTTAACTAGCGTGTGTGGCAATTTGCGATTGGCGCGGATTTTAGATTTGGCTTCATTGAGATGTTTAAAAATTTTATCAAATGTTGACATTTGGAAATTAAATTTGTTTATAAATAACGTAAGAACAAAATAAATCATGTTTAAAATCACAGTTATTCACTATAGATATTTAACTGAATGTTGTATAACAAAATATTCGATATTATTATTATTATTATTGGCCATACCAGTACAAAATCAATTTATCCTTGTAAATAACATATTAGCACATTACAGTGATTTATTCTACTTAAATTGTAATTATGTAAAATATTTCTCAACATACGTGCAAGAAGCCTTAAAAATCATAGATTTTTAAAAATATGGGTACTAGCGTCTACCGGCAGATGGCCGAGGGAGATGATGTATTTTTATATAAAGCATATTGTTCTTTATTAACATATATAATATGTTAACTGAAAGTACATAATTTCGTATTTTTCTAACAATTAAATATAATAGTGTTCGTGAGCAAATGTAATATTCTACTTAAAAAGTGGAATTTATTATACATAATAAATATGAAATTAATATAAAATTATCATTGTGTGTAGAATTCTATGGAATGACGTTACAAATTTGATTTGAAAACGTGTTTTATTTTTGTAATGTTTTGGCGTCAATTTTATGGTTTTTTACAAAACCCATTTCATAAACGGTGCCGTTCGACCACATTAGACTGGTGTTCTAAACTATGCGAGTAAATTGAGACAGGATTATACAAAGGCGTCAACACCATGTCTCGAGGCATGAGAGTTATGGAATGGGCGCTCCAAGTACATTATTTATGACGATTGATCTTAGTTGATTGAAAAATGTGATTGACAGATTGTGTTTTCATGTGAATGTTATATTTTATTAGTATATGAATATTTTTATCATGTCATAGCACCAAGTGCGAATGTATCGATAGTAGGCTGCATCAACGAGTAGTATGTATAAAATATTATTAATGACGAGTGATGAGTTATATAAATTTTGTTCAGCTTAGTGATTCTCACATAAGGTCTATGTGTAAAAATTATGGCACCGTGTTTATTCTATAATACCGTCCAGTGAACGCAAGTAATTTTATTATCATGACATAATATTGTTTTAGGGATTCGATTGATCTTTGTTGCAATTGTTAGCAGATGGGATACAAGGTGACTGTAACTTGTTGGGCGAGTTAAACAAGGAAGTATGTATGATATTCACCAAATAGGCGACAATAGAACCGAATATACCTAGTACTTGGTCTAACGAAATAATTACATTTAGTAACGGTCAACTTTAACGAAGTTCCTTAAAATGTTGTTGTGGTACAATTTATAAAATATACAAATATGCGGATTTCGTTTAAATCATACAAATTGAACAATTTTATAAAAGTTTACTTGAATAAGTGTTGCAGAGTTTACGAAATTACTTTGCAAATATTCTGTATTTATTATTATTTACATAATATAACCATAATTCTGCGTATGTAGACACATTCTAAGCACACGGTTAGAAACCCCAAAGGTGTCTTGCTGATTATTTTATATTATGAAAATTGTTTTCAATAAATAGGTTGATGAAGTCGCGATTTAGTGAGATTTTTTGTGCATTAATTTAATTATGTCCATTAATATAATATTACGGATAGTTCCCAAAATATTATTTGCATCGATGAATGTGCTAATAAAGTCATAAAATCCCCATAAAAACATAAATGTTTTGATGTATTGAAATAAAAAACCAATTTTTTATATTTTTTATTTAACAGTAGTATGTGGATAAATGACTTTTAGTTCGTTGGCTCAACCACCTATTGGTCTATTTATCACTGATTTCGAGTCATTCTACTATAGAAATGTAACACAATTGTGACGAGAATTTTACTTATATGCATAATTTTGAAAAATAAATGGAACAATTTTTATGTATGTAAATATTGTTTACAAATAAATTAAAATTTTTACGAACTGTAAATTCTATAGTTTAGCGATTGCACGTACACTGAGCCAACTCAGTCTTTCTTCAAATTAACCGGTAGTTCGAAGAGTTACAAATTATATTTTGCGAACTATACTTGTTCTATTTTGGTGTAAAAAACTTGTGTGACCAATTAATTACTTTGTTCAATTCACAAGAATCTGTACATAACCTCAATTCGGTGTGTCGGTTGGAGAAAAATAATAGGCCTCTTACATCTATAAATAAGATGAGCGTTAACAGATGATGCTCGGCACTTACGAAGATGGTTAGTAGGTAAGGTCGATGCGACAGCGACAGCGACGATCGCATAGCTCACAGATGAATTGCGTGCCTGGTTATGTTGGAGGAACTGAAGCACGTTGATGGCAAATCACGCTTAAGAACTAATACCTCATACTAGGCTGTGTCTTGAACGACAAGTCTCTCTGCTATGACTTTGCTCTTGTCGATCAATCGTCGTGAGTCTAATTCTCAGTTTTTCAGGTCGATGTCAAAAGACAACATGTCCCGTTTTGAGCTGTCCTTAAAACGTTATATTGGACGCCCAACCGGCCGTTTAACGTCCGCAATTTGTCGCAATTTGTTGCAAGAGAATTTGTCTTAGCAAACGAGAAGAACAATATCCACTGTAGAATCGAAGTTATTCGTTACTTCATTAATTTAAATGCTTTATCGAGGCAAAGCTTATCTGTGATGGTATGACGTAGTTAGGCTGTATGGATCGTATAGATAATTGTCTTTACTTTTAGACACATTTGTGAATTGTGATCACATCCTTTTGAAATATTACTATATTATATAAACTACTATTACACAGTTTCCAAGTTGCCGCTCGTTACTTATTTTACAGAATCACATTTCTGGCGGGAACCAATCTATATCTCAACCATCTTCTATTCACTTAATTGAGTTGTGTAAATTTAATTTATTCATGATTTTTTACCATACACAACTAATATTTGACTTCGCCACAAGACAGTTTTATATAATTATACAGTATTATTTTATACGCGAATATCACATTTATAATACTTACCAATTGTATGTTAATGATATTGAATGGTTGCATTGCAATATTAATGTATATGCATAGATATACTTTTTATATATATACTTGGCACTATGAGAAATATCGTGACTATTTTACGATTACAACCCTTACTTATTATATTCATAATAATAAAAAAAACATGAAGGTGTGAATTTTGTATTTATAAGTAACACATCTAGTGGCGTTTAATGTCCACTTAAAACGCTTGTCGTAGTCATAGTTCTGTATTGTTCATTATTTATTTAAATTTAGTTTTTCCACGCACATATATATATCTACTTGAATGAGATAGACGATTGGGAAGTTAGTAAATATTTAAACATGGAAAATTTTAATGAAGTGGATATATGTACATTGTACAGTCTCTAGCTATTTTAGTATTTTAATTTTAATGTTGACCATAATACAGAAAGTGCAGTAGCATGTGATCATGATACCAATACAGCAATTTATTTGTCCTTTACATGAAAACTTAAAAATCTGTTTAGTTTACTATGTTTATCAACTAACATTTTCTTTAAATCGACTTCGAAAAGGAGGAGGTTCTCAATTAATTTGTATATTTTTTTTATTTATTACATAAGTTCGACATAATTATATGATCCACTTTGGATTATTGATTTTGTATTCGATAGGGTTTACCCTGACGCCACACGGGTCCCATAATATTAATTTGGTTAATATTCGATGATCATTACCAGGCGAATGAGAAACTCCTCAACGGATTACAGCAAACGCGATTCAGGTTTTGAAGTCGGTTTCTGAAGGTTTTAATTATAAGTTAAAGATATAATATCTCTATATCCCAATTAATGTGCTGTAATCACTTTAACTTTTGTATTTAGCATTATAATTTTTAATCCTTCCACGATGGTTTTGCAAACTACACATGCATCCTTATCGGCTAATAGTTTGTTTCAGTGTAAACCGTAAGGATACTTCCTGTCCAACAAAATGGACCGAGCAAACATTAATTAATAGGATGGCACAAAATACGTCATGTCTGTAGTACAATCTTATTAGTTAATATTAGTTATCTCCGCTTTGTGGTGGGCAGGCTGAGCTTCCCGATTTAATTAAAAGTTGACTTATTTCGATAAGCATTTTGACCAGGAGGACATAAGTCCATCAGCCTACGCGACGGCGTAACTTTAATACAGGCGTGGTACACATCATGTTTATTACTACAATATATTTAGACAATTAATTATATTCAATATTAAGGTGCCAGTGTTCATAATTATTAATCTCAGTTAGTCCCATAAATCGCTATCTTAATCATTTGCCTCGTTTCCTGTGAATCAACCATACCATTCATGTTTAATCTTTTATTCAATATATAAAATTTAAACCTACTATTTACGTATAAGGTTAGGTTGTAATATACATAATAAAATTGTATTTTTAGGGTTTGTGTAAGTAATTTCTATATTTATGAATTAAAACTATAAGTATTTCTAAATGTAAGACATGATGCGTGTTCTATGTAAATGTACATTTTCAGTTCAATTAGGTTTTAAGTGTTAGGTAGTTTTATGAACTGCGCAGAGTCGAGCGATGCCCTCGCGTGGCCGCGTCGCACTTGCGGCTCGGAGTGCATTGTCTGCCTGATCGGGCACTGTTACTTCGCTCAGATTCGCTCGCGCAGTGCAACGTAACTACTCGTACATCGCTGTCGTAATTTTGTAACCGCGGTTATAAATTGGGCGTATTTGCGAAACGTGTAAACTCGTATACGGTCTTTACTCGAACACGCGTATATATGGTCTTACAATTACCCTGTGTATTGGCGTGCAAAAACGAGCTTATCACGTCGCAAATATTGGTTCTGTTAAGACAGAGGAGCTCGCTTCCTATACGTTAGTCTATATTATCATCACATGCTTCACTCGATGGTGGCCGGTTGTCACTTGTCGACACCGTGGTATGTCGCGCGGACTGGCCGCCGGGTTAGGAGGGTACGTACGCGTCGCACACATTCCAAAATAACACTAAAAGTAACGCTAGGTGACGCGCGTCGACGAAAGCGTTGCAATTTGTAAGTTAACCACTTTGTTGTTCATTAACGATAAGTTAGGTTTAATCTCAGTCGATGTTGTTAACTTTAGTCTGTGTATAGTATTCTCTTGGTTAAGTTTATGTGAGGCGTGAATTTGAGCGAATCGACAGGCCTAAGCCTGAGGGGTTCACATTAGCATATAATCATTAAGTACCCGAACGATAATTTCCGTTGCATCTAACTTTATTGCGCGAGCCGTTTTAGTGTTTTACTTTATCAATTGTAAATATAGATAGGACGAGAATATACAGAGTTTTCATTCAGTCTTAAACGGTTGTTTAATTTGAAAATGTGGGGCTGGCAAATACCAATGCAATTTGACATTTCATGTTTATAAATTTTATCCGAATCGTAGATTATGTATTATAGCTATTTTATGTGTTACTACTTCGTAAACAGTGGTGAGATTATGACTCTGAAGTCTCCTAAATTCTGTGGCAGTTTAAAATGTTCGTTTCAACGTACAGTCCTCAACTAATTGTTAAACGATTAGCAAGAAAGGTATAAAGTAGGCCACATCGAGCTCGTCTCCATAACGTGTAGAGTCTAGGGGTTCCCTGCAAACCGCGCGCAGAACACAGGCCTCGCAAATTCTCTCGGTGTAGTGTGTATATTTTTTGTAAAATAATAAGAGTTATACCCAAGTTCAGCCACGAAGGCTTGTGAGGTTGCTTCCGTTCGAACTGAACATAAAGCCAAATGAGACATAATTATTTTAAAACAAAAACGCCACATCACTGTTCACATCACTCTTTTTAACATGCGACAAGCACATGTTTGTGTTTATTTATTAACAATTTTATATTATTTAATATGAATTGGAAATCAATTTAATTTTAATAAGAATAATTTTAAAAGATATTTTAGAAATCAGTTAAAACGGAACTACCGAATTTATCAACCACAGCCACATTTGTACCATGTCATTACCTCACATTACGTCTTTTATGAATAGTTATTGTTGTCGCTAAATCTTTAAACTTATTATTATTGTATTGTTTAGAGGTGTCATTAAGTTTAAATCTGTAAACACAATGGTCTATTTTTAGATAACAACACAAATACATGTATGACGGTGTAACGTCGCAAGTGCATCGTCTTTGTATTTATTTTCATGGTGATCAATGAATATTGTGAGACGCACGTACACGCCGGCGAGCGGCGGTAAGAGCGCAAGCTCGCTCCGTCGCCCGTTATTGTAGAAATAAATGATATTTTCGTTTAAATAATTGTGTCTTTATTTTTATACGCTATATAAGTTAGCTAGTCATTTGATTGATTGATGATTGACTATCAACCAATACAAAATCAGATTTATATACTAAACTAAAAAAACTAATGTCTCTGCAACTAAAGAATGTAGCTACAGATAAACAAGCTTATTATCAAAAAATAAATAAAACTAGATTAATTAAAAATATTTATTTACATACATTATCAATTTTCAATTAAGTACTATACACCTACAAATGCGTAAAATGAAAAGGTAAACAAACTTAAGGTTGCATTCTTAATGACCCATCTAGTCGTATGGTTTCTCCGTTAAGCATAGGATTTTGTATAATACTTTGAACAAGAATAGCAAACTCTTGTGGATACCCAAGCCGAGAAGGGAAAGGTACGGATGCCTCAAGACTTTTTATAGCTGGTTCCGGTAGCTGCTCCATCATTGGTGTCCGAAATAGCCCTAAAATTAAGGTTAAAATTAATTTATTAAACAGATGAATACCTAACAAGGTGGTAGGTCCTTCGTTTGCGAGAGACCGGTTACCACCGCTTTGTCTATTTCTGCCGCCAAGCAACAGTGTGTAAGCACTGTTGTGTTCCGGTGTGAAGGACATTGAAGCCAGTGTAATTACTGGGCATTATGAGACTTAACACCTTATGTCTCGGGGTGACGAGCGCAGTCCAGTGTCATGCAGTGCTTTATTTAAAGTTCTGTGTGGCGTTGCTTCTGTTTATGAGCAGACGTGGCGCTTACCATCAGGCGAGCGACCTGCTCGTCTCGTCATTCAATCTAATAAAAACAAAAAATAATAATATCCTAGACCAACGCTTAGACGCTGAGTGATAGTCACGCTGTAGACAGTTTTGTCTACAACAATGAATGGGCCAGCTCTACCGGGTCGTTACCACTGTCTCCAAGAAGACCGACGTAAAGTAGCTACTAGCTGCTGCATTTCGTACGGCGAGTGGGATATCCGGAGGCCCAAATCTTCATCCCAACCCTTTAATTAAGGTAAAATGGGGTGAATAGGAACTGGTTTAGTTTATTTACACATATAAAATGAGATAAACTGTAATTAGCAACAAAAAATATATATCCACTATACATTTTGAACAAAAATTAAGCTTGAGATAACATTTTGGTCGATCCATCTATGTAATAGACTCAATATTAGTGTCGTCCCGATTCACCCAGTTTTACGGTACCCCTTTCCTGTAAGGTCTACAACGCGCCTATGATTCTTCTGGTGTTGTAGCCGTACATGGGTAGTGGAGATCACTTATCATCAGGTGATACACTTGCTCGTTTGCTGACCAATGCTATTGAAAAAATCACCGCGGGCGATTTTATAGCGGTAAATAGGTAGTCTCGCATTACCCACAATTTTAATAAGTAGGTACAAAGCTACCGTGCTAGCTTGCTCGTTTACTATAAAGATAGCTCGGATTTCGGACACTCAAATGTACTAATTCGGTCTTCTGTTTGTGCTACTGTAGGTACAGCAGTTAGAATCTTTACATAGTATAAAACACATTGCACATGGGCTTTTAACTCTTCCGCATCTTGTAACAAAGGGTCCAGCTGGATGTTCCACAGTATCGGGCCGCAGGTGGACCCTTGGACGCAGCCTTTATTGGTGTTCCGGGTAACTTTGGTGCCGGCGTACTCCAGGGAGATGCTTCTGCCGCTGAGATAGCTGGCTATCAGTTTAATTATGGTCCGGTCTACTTTCTTATCCGTCAGCTGTTGTAAGACGGCAGGCCACCAAGCGTTATCAAAGGCCCCTTGAATGTCGAGCGACAATACGGCAACAATCTTGCGTCCGGACAGCCCTTGCTTGATAATAGAAATGGCATCATACAAGGCGTCTTCGGTGCTCTTCTGTGGTATGAAACCGTATTGCCGCTCGTTCAATTTCCCTTCTGAGCCCAACTGCCACTGCAATCTGTTTACAAACAGTTTCTCTAGGGCTTTTCCCCAGACCGAAAGCAGACAAATCGGCCGGTAGGACCTCGGTTCGGTGTAATCCTCCTTACCGGGTTTCGGGATGATCTTGATGACCGCCTTCTTCCACGGTTTGGGAAAATGTCCTAGCTCCAGGCATCTGTTAAGGAGTAACAACTAGTGTAACACTAGCTCGCATTCTACCGCTAACACTCAGAACAAAAGAAAAACTGGACCTGTACGAAGTAAAGCGCGGAAAACCGTTACCCGAATTGCCTGGCAGAACACTACAAACTAAGATATCACCCTTCTCCCTGCCACATCCGTCTAAAAGAAAAATTCTCCCATTTGACATAGTAAATTCGAACGAAGATCTCGAATCTATTGACAACGGTCTCCCCTGCATATACACTGACGGCAGTAAAATCGAGGGGAAGGTGGGAGCAGTCACTTGCTGGATCCAAGGCAGTGAATATCGCAGCACCACCTTCCGACTCGAGAACTTCTCCAGTGTATATCAGGCGGAGATCGTAGCTCTAATTAAAGCACTGGACATCATGCTTGAAGACCCAAAACTCCGTATTGCAAACCTGCTTAGCGACTCAATGTCGGCCTTAGTGGCATTATCGGACCCGCAAAACTTGCACCCTCTGATCGCTGACGCCCATGACAAACTGGCACAGATCGAAATGATGGGGGGCAATAAAAGCACACATAGGCATAAACGGGAATGAAAGAGCCGACGAACTGGCTAAGAAGGCTGCTCTCACGAGTAAAGATTCACCAGCCCACGACGCGTTCCCCTTATCGCACGCGAAAAATGTTATAAGATCCGGTACCATTAAGAAATGGCAAGAACAATACTGGGAAGCAAAAACAGGGGCGGTGACGAAAAAGTTTTTCCCAAACGTCACCGCTGCCTATAAAAATCTTGGCAAATTGGGACACAGTACCAACTTAAGGGCGCAATTATTTACAGGCCATTGGGGTTTTCGGGCCTATTTGTATAAATTTAAATTGGCAGACACCTCTTTCTGCGCTTGCGACAACGAAACGGATGAGACCGTGGAACATGTTTTGATTGAGTGTCCGAAGTACGGTTCTCTCCGTTTCGATTGCGAGTGCAGACTGGGGTGCAAGATTACAGAAGACAATTTGAGCACCCTAATAAACGGTGACACGAGCTCCATTTTCTTGAGCTTTGCCGAGGAGGTGGTGAAAAGGGCCGCCAGGAACAATGGTGCAAGACTATAGAATTATCGTCTAAAATACATAGGATACATTTATATGTTCGCAAAAATACAATATACTATAGGACATCATTAATAATTTATAGTATAGATCAATAAAGGATCTCAAGGTTGCTGCATCAACTCGAAGCAGCAGTTATCATAGCTTATAATTAAAAAAAAAAAAAAACATTTTTATCTTTTACATATCACAAAAAAAATATGTGTTATTTACCAAGGTATTTTAAACAATATAATATTATTCGTTATCCAATTAAATGCATTAGATACGTTGTGAATTTCATGTAGATCAAAATTGCCCTTTACAGCGCATCATTCAAATTAATATCTTAGAAGACATCGGAGATTTAAAAAGCGGGAGCAGATCGGCTGGCGGGTCGTACGTCCGTCCCGGTTGGCAGCGGTCGGCGAACGCGGGGTGTGCTGAATAAGAAATAAAATGTAGCGCCCCCAATCAACGATTTTTGGAAAATTTACATTAAAAAGGGGGTTGAACTTTGTATGAAACACGGGAGCGTAGCAGTAATATGCACGAGGGTGAAGCCGCGCGGGATAGCTAGTTTAATATAAATTAAATAGCATGGAAAATATTTGATTTCCCTTTGTCAGGTTTTGCACAGATAGGTAATATTCCTTTTTCATTCAGTTATTAGTTACAGTGTCTTCCACACAATGGCAAACACAGATATCGATCAGTAATATCACAGGTGTGGGGGAGAGGTGTTAACGATCCCCGGTTTGAACGAGAATGTTTGTGCATACTTACTAATAACTGAACTAAAAGTACAATTTTAAGATCAGAATAGTAAAGTTAATTCTTGTTACATTTACTACACAACTGTACAATGTAATTGTAGGTATAAATCAATCTTCATACGAGGAGTGACTTTCGACTAGAAAGATTTAATCTTATTTGGATACCATAGTATTAACACATACAAATATACCTGGTGCTATGGTAACAACTCTGATTCCTTGTTTGGCAAGATCTCTTGCTATGGGCAATGTCATGCCGACAACACCAGCCTTAGACGCCGAATAAGCCGCCTGACCGATCTAAAAACAAAATTATTATCACGACCCATTATAATATCAAACAATAAACAGTTGGCTACATAAACTAGCTTTTACTCGATTCTCCGCACACGTGAAAACCTCTGGGGATTTTTAAAACAAAGCACCTTCCTAATAGGTTTGATGCGGTTTTTTTAATGATTTTAATCAATAGTTGACATTGCCCATAATTCATAATAGAAATAATTTTATTAATGCTCTCATAAATATGTAAGTTATAAGCTATTTCAATCTGGTGGAGGGCATGACTGTCAAAATACAATAAAAAAATGCACGCCGTGTATGATGACGAATAGGTACATACTAAAACGATGCCCCGATTATTATAACGCGTGCGAGGGAGATAGCGAGATGTTCCCACTACTCCTTAATTTATTTCACACACTATTTAATCAATATTTAAAACATTAATTGTAGTTTCATTTTTTCGTTAATTGATTCTGTTTTCGTAATAGGGTTATTTATTTATTCATATAAGATATATCCACAGCACAATGTATACAACACTTATTCTTTACCACTGCAAAAGCCAAATTCCAATACATGCGCCGGTTACAGATAAACCACAGATATAATATATATCTTATATATAAAATTCTCGTGTCACAATGTTCGTTCCCATACTCCTCCGAAACGGCTGGACCGATTTGCATGAAATTTTGTGTGCATATCGGGTAGGTCTGAGAATCGGCCAACATCTATTTTTTATCCCCTAAATGTTAAGGGCGGTCCACCCCTAAATTTTTTATTTTATTTTTTAGACAAAAAATTTTGTTTTTAGTTTTTTATGATACAGCATTAAAAAAATACATACAACCCTAAATTTTCAACCCTCTACGATCAACCCCTATTTTTTAATAGCGACATTAGTATTTTTGTCAAGCGCGTTTCTCACCGGGGGCGCCCACTAGGCTACTTTAATCCTGGAAATAGGCATTCACGCGGGCAGAGCCACGGGCAACAGCTAGTCTTATATATAAAAATCAATTGCTGTTCGTTAGTCTCGCTAAAACTTAAAAACGGTTGGACCAATTTTGATGAAACTTTTTGTGGGTGTTTAATTAGGTCCCTGGACGGTTTATATTGACAATTGGACCCGGTAGGTGGCGCTGCAAGCGGAGATGTTGCGGGTGAATCCGCGCGCGACAACTAGTATATATACAACGTGTTATAGAAAGGCGCGGGCAAATTTAAGCAATGTATAGTGTAGGGTAAAAGTATTTTATGCTCCATAGTACCAAATCCGATTGCATTGTTAGGACATAATTATAGATTTTTCTTTTTTATCGAATGAGTAACATATCGATATCGACTTTTAACTTTGGACAACACTAAATGATAAACAGTGATACTTCAGACCTCCTTTCATATAATTATTTTATAATTAAAAAACATTAAACAGTTGTCAAAAGTCAATATTTATTTGACGCAGTCAGTTCGGCAATTTCTGATTTTATGAAGTATGATTACGAGTTCAAAAATATGTTGTTATGACTAAAAACAAGTATTATGTATTGGTATTATGTGTTGGTGCAACTGATAACAGCTTTAAGCGGATCGTCGACTGTATTAAGCCAAATTCATAGATGGACGACCCGAGAATGAAGTCTTTAAAATGCTTCTAGAGGATGGTACCTATATCGTCTTCAGCAAACACTCTTTTGGGTACTGATTTGTGTTTAAATTACAAGTTACGTACGTAGAATTGCGCACATCTTAATTAAGTTTATTAAAAAGTGAGTGTCGTTCGTAATAATTAATAGTGATGTCATCAATGTTATCGATCTTAATAAACGAGTGATTAAAATTAACGTGTAATTTCTGGATGTCTTGGTTTTGAAAGATCCGGTACATAAGTACTAATTGTAATGTGTATGTAATGACCCTAAAATATGACCACACCTTTCTGTAACACGTTGTATATATGGTTTTTATTGTAGTAATTTATTTAATTTTGCTGCACCCACGTTTTGCCGAAATTATTTCCATCAGATGATGTTATAGTGGGGCGAGTCTCGCCATACCGGGTACAAATTTCAATTCCGGGAAATTCATGTTATTTTTCGAATCGATAACTCAAACAAATTGTAATTGCTCAGCCTGGGAATTGAATTCAGGACAGGTTCTCAACCTTAGTATGTCGCCCCTACACCAATGAGGCGATTACACTGGCGGACACTGTATAAACAGATATTATAGATGTTGTATTATTAAATCACATTACCTGACCGTCAAAAGCAGCCACACTTGCCGTGTTAATGATGACACCTCGTTGTCCATCTGCATCTGGTGCATTCTTGCCAATGATGCCTGCTGCTAGGCGAATTACATTAAATGTTCCTATTAAATTAACCTGTAACAATAACATTATTTCATTTGTACAAAGTCTGACAAGTGAAACCTGTGAAGTTTTGGGCTCGATTCCCAGGTCAGACAATCAATTGTTGATGTTTCTAAATTCGAATGATTAAATGAGGCAGAAATAACATTGATGAACATTGAGTGCAAAAGTTGCTACTTGTGCATGTGACATGCACATTTGCTTGCACAGCCAGGGATACAGGTGTGAACCTATTCATACTTCTGCCGCACTAATAAATTGGTTTGCCTGTGATAAAAAACAAAATATAGCCCATATATCAAATTGTCAATATATTTTCATCAGTGTAAATTAATCAAGATATTCATCACCAAAGCCCACATTCCATGTCATCTACTCTCCTAAGATATAATGACCTAACTATTATACATATTTATGGACAGATAAACAGACAAGACAATTGAAGCTGATATTACTAAGAATCAGCTCAGATGGACAAAGTGGTGACCAATAGGCTTAACCTGATATCAACCTTATGTATTGGTGATTTCTTATGTTTACGCGAATATTACTCATTGAAATAAAACTAGATTATACGGATTTTATCGCCGTGTATTTAAAATTAAACCGCAATAAAAGCCGTATAAACTTTTTTTATTTTTATTTTATGTATCGGTATTAGTTTTACATAATTGATTTGTTTTTGTTCCTCACCACCTCTCTATTTATGCTGTACCTTAAATATTACCTCAATAGTTTTCTGGAAGGATTTCAAGTCAAAAGGCTGATTTTTTTTAAAATTATATATTCTTGAAGCCGTTGCAATGCCAGCACAATTCACAGTCACATCAAGACGCCCAAATTTATCAATGCTTGTCTGTAATGCATTATTTACATCTTTTTCTGATGTTACCTGAAAAATTCAATAACGGTAAAATATAACATTCACAATATATTAAATATTATTAATATATGATTAATAATTAATATCTTATATATAAAATTCTCGTGTCACAATGTTCGTTCCCATATTCCTCCGAAACGGCTGGACCGATTTGTATGACATTTTGTGTGCATATCGGGTAGGTCTGAGAATCGGCCAACATATATTTTTCGTCTCCCTAAATGTTAATGGTGGTCCACCCCTAATTTTTATTTTTTATTTTTTAGTATATTATTTTGTTTTTATTTTTTTATGATACAGCATTAAAAAATACATACAACCCTAAATTTTCAACCCTCTACGATCAACCCCTATTTTTTAATAGCGACATTAGTATTTTTGTCAAGCGCGTTTCACATCGGGACTCACTAGGCTACTTTAATCCTGGAAATAGGCATTCAAGCGGGCGGAGCCGCGGGCAACAGCTAGTATAAATATATAATTTAATATACCCCATCGAATAATATCGTAATGCACTTACATATTTATCGTTATGTTACATACCTATTTGTTATTTATATTTTAGAGCTTCGATTACAGCATGTTTTTTAAATTTTATATACTACACAGTGGTGACTAATAATTAGAAACATTAAGCATGAATTTTTCTTTTAGTACAAATTAAATTAACTTGATAAAAAATAGTATATCACTTATCAATAGTGTGATAAGTGATATACTATTAATATACGATCGACCAACCCGTATTAGGCCAGCGTGGTGAACTAAGGCCTAACCATTCACAATCAGTTGAGAAGGCCTGTGCCCAGCAGTGGGACGTGTATAAAACAGGACTAGTATTATTATTAATATACGATTGACAACCTCCGTGGTGCAGTGGGCGAGTAGTCCACTGTGAAATGTGAGGTCGCGGGCTCGATACCCGCACCGAGACAGATATTTATCTGATCCACAAATATTTGCTTCCTTGTGAGAGCGAGCCTCTCGCAGTTTCTGATGCCCACTCCGTCATAAGATAATCGTATCTTACTGTAGGGTCAGACACAGTCAAACCATTTATTTTTCGACACACATACCTAATGTATGTCAGTTTGAAAATATTATTCAATGGGTTTGTAAAAACTATTAGTTCAATTTTAATATAAAACTAAAGAAAAATATAAAGTACTATCTAAAAGAAACATAACAGTGAATTCTTGGACCTAGAAAGGTGAAATTTTGCACAGAGGTTCCTTTTATGATGTAAATATACAAGGAATAGGAAGCGATATTTCGAAATTCAACTCCTTAAACGGTAAAATGGGGGGGTCAAATTTTGTACGGTGAAATAATATTAAATATGACATTTCAACTCGAAACTCCTAAAAACAAAAAAAAACAAATATGTAGATATACATATAATACGATTTAACGAAAATAAATTCCTTACCGAGTGAAATACTTAACACGTTAACTGCCAATAAAAAAGTGCACTTTTCCATTCGGGCCATGGGGGACAATGTTGGGCGGCACTGAATCTTTCCGTTCAAGCCGTGTCTGACAACGTTGACCGCGCGTCAGGCTTGTGTTCTAAACGCTCTGTGGCGCCGACGGACAGCAATACCGAGAAAATTCGCATATAAGATGACCCGCGCGGCCACGGCTGTTAATCTACGTACAACGAAACGCTCGACATAGCGCCATATTGTTTTAATGTTGTATGACATTTAGGGTTTTAATTCTTGGCCGTGATTGGCTGACGTGTAAGCGAATGCCGGACGGATTCATTTGACAATTGATTGACAAGTGACATTGACCGGCATTTTTGGACATTATAGAACTGTTGTTGATTGAGTGAAGTCGTTCGTGCTTATCCTCTCCACTTTCTCTATAATATAACTCTCCGTATTTTACCTGCGGTTATTTTGCATCTTGCAAAATGTATTACAAGTGCTGTGTTTGTAAAAGTTCGCGACAGGACGCTAGTTTACACCATTTTCCGTGCACTGAGAAAAGATTCAATAAGTGGTTAGAGTGTCTAAACCGTGATGATCTGAATAAATTATCACCAGAACTACTTTCGAAGCTTTTTGTTTGTCAAAAACATTTCGAAAAGAAGTTCATTACCTGCAAATCACGTCTCACAGGCAAAGCATATCCTTCTTTGTTTACTGAAGACGAGATTTCTAGTGGAATACCATCTCAGGATTACGCTGGTAAGTCTATTATTCTATTTTCTGTGTATAGCTTGGCCAGTAGTATATTGCTGAACTATGCCGTATACTAATATGAGTTATGGTAAGTTCCGCCTTCCCATTATGATTTGACGGTGGATTTGGTATTCTGTGGGGCGACTTGTTGTCCCACAATCCGCAACGGGAACCACATTTCACCATTGCCTCGGCTGTTAATCAGCAGAGTGTACCACAAAATGATGAGGTTGGTTTTGAGTGTAAGATGTTGATGGCCCACTTACACTAACATACATGTTGTTACTTTTAATATTTAAAAATTCACTGTTTTTGGAATAGTGATATTCTAATGTAGTTATTTTCGCTTTCTTATTATAGCTTTGCCTTACAAAAGTATTTTTTAACTCATCAAGTGATGCAAAACTCTCAATTGCAACATAATGATACTTGAGACTACCATATATTTCTTAGATACTTACTAAAGTATTGTTTTTTTTTATTAATTTCAGAAAATATGGATCCTAATACTGATCATAGCTACTCACGTAAAAGACACATTGACCACTCGTATTGTGTCAAACTGGAACCATTGACAGGTTGGTAAATATAATATTTTTAATGTCTATCTTTTGTATATACACAAATTGCAATAATAATTTAATATAAGATCACACCTGTATCTCTGAAAGAGTATGCAACTAGTACCCGACAGTTTGCTGACCTTACTTCTCTGTCTCATGATCCTATTCTTACTCCTATTTCAACCCTGGACAACTCATGTATGTTTTTTTTCAAATTGAAAACTCCAAACACAAATTGTAATTTTCCCGGCCTAAGAATGCTTCCACTAGACCAATAGTTGATAATTGATGAGCCGATCAAACATTGTGCTTCTAAATGTTTGTAAAACACATCCCTAATTTAACAAAATATAAATAAGTTATTGGTGTATTTTTCAGAAATTATTGCTTCTGGCTCAAGTGACTTCCAGAATTTACCAGGAAATCCATTAACCAGTCTGGATTTAGGTAATAAAGTGTTACCTTTTTATTTATTATTTATCTTGTGACATATTATTTGTTCATTTATTATCTTTCTGAACAAGAACTTTACAATAATTTTTACTTTTCTAACAAACTCTGTTAACCCAGAGATAATTGCGTCTAGACAATTAGATGTCAAGCGCCGGTCACATTTTACAGGTTAGTGAATCTCTATTATTTTAGATTAGCTCTTGCCCATGTGGCTTTACACAAATCCTAGGCAACTACTTAATGGACCCAAAAGAAAGGGTATTGTTTTGTATGTATATCCTTTATATTAATACAGAACATGGGCTATCAGTGTATGTGTGTTTGAATAATAAACATCCATACATCCTCACAAAATTTATAATATCATACATAGTAGGATTTAATATGTGGAAAAGCAGTAGATGCTATGATGTGAATTTGGTGCACTAGAGGAATGATGTGCTGAGCAATTTCTCAGTTACCTTTATTAGTTACTCAGGAATACAATCAACATTAAATTATATATAACTTTATTTAAGCAAGATATACTAGACTTTCCCATCATTTATGATGGAATTAACTAATCACCTTTGAGTTGGGACTTACTACTTTATTATGTTCTAGGTTTGGATAAACCCCGAAGTGTGAAAGCTTCCAGGAAGCGGTTAATTAAGAAAGTGGCAGATTTGACACCAACATGCCGATTAATCTACAATGAATATACAAAGGCAAAACAACAAACTGACTTTTACCGCAGAGCCAAAAAAGCTCTTAAGTTCAGCAAGGAAAAATCATTTGAAAAATTAACGGAGAACATGAACCCATATGCAAAAAAAATTATGAAAATGCAAATTAATCTTTGCACCAAAACCAAAAAAGGGCGTCGATTTACTGCCGAAGAAAAACTAATTGCTCTATCAATCATGAAACAAAGCCCTAAATGCTACAGATTTCTACACAAAATTTTTATATTGCCGTCAAAGTCAACATTGAATAAAATGGTATCAAAACTTAATATCACAACAGGGATCTGTCCTCAAGTATTTGAGTTGATGAAGAAAGAGGTATGTACCTTTTACTCCACATGTGAAAATTAACATGAAGAAAGATATAAAATTAAATAGATAAATACATCCAACAGTCAGACACATAGTCTCACAGTTACTCCATTAAAAACTATTTAAATTGGTTTTCAGGTTTCAGCATGGGATGAGAAAAAGAAGATGTGTTCAGTGGTCTTTGATGAGATGTCATTAGAGACAGCCTTGACATATGATAAGAATAAGGACATAATTAATGGTTTTGTTGAGCTAAATGAAAGGAGAAACGAGTTTGCCGACCATGCTCTTGTTTTTATGCTCAGGGGAGCAGTTAATAAGTGGCAGCAACCAGTCGCTTTTTATTTTTGCAAGGGGGCAACCTCAGGACAGGAATTAAAAAGTATTCTGAAAAAAGTGGTTACTGCTGTACTGGAGTGTGGGTTAAAGCCAATTACTTTAATTTGCGACCAAGGCTCTGCTTTTCAATCAGCACTTAAAAGCCTGAAAGAAGACACTAAGCGTGACCAACTACTGGCGAACCGCGAACCTGGTAGGTTTGAATTCTTTTAAAAATATTTATGTTATTCCTTTATTTTTAAGTTTAATTCTAGTTTATTATATTTTATATTTCAGATGGCACAGTCACAATCAGTAATACCAACCTTAACATTATTTATGATCCATCACACTTGATTAAGGGTTTGAGAAATAATTTTATAAATAAAAATATTATTTTTGAGGGCAAAATATCGAAATGGCAGGATATTGTAGATGTTTATGAAACAGATTGCAATCACACAGAAACCAGACTGCTTCACAAATTAAATGACCAACATGTCATTCCTGAAAAGATAAAGAAGATGAAGGTGGGTTCCATAGCATTTTTATACTGCAATAACCATTCCTCAGAATTTGCCTTCATAATATTACCAACAGCTTTTGCCCGAGATTTCATTCGCATCCTACAACTTTATGCACCTTTTTAGTCCAAGACAAGGTCTGTCTTATGTCAGAAGGCATGGTGAACAATTTTTTTTATTAATTTGTATTGTATTGAAATAAATAAATAATAATAAATACACCCAACAGTCACACACATAGTCCTGACCCCACACTAGGTAAACCTGTACCGTGGGTATCAGGAACTACGAGGGACTTGCGGTCCCACAACACCCAGACCCGAAACAAATATTTGTGGATCACACAAACATTTGTCTCGGTGCGGGAATCGAACCTCTCTCAGCCGGCTACTCGCCCGCTGCGCCACGGAGGCTGTCAAATGATGCTTTATTGTTATTATTTATTTATTTACTGCATAGAAAACGTACACCTTTAACTTATTAAGAATAATAATAGTATATTACACAGATAACCAATAACAAGTCTTCACTTGTAAGAAACTTAATATTTTATCCAATTCAAACATCTAGATATATGTATATACATAATTAATGTGGTCGTTAACCGAACTGCCCTTTATGTGTTAACATATCTTCACAAACTTTAACATTTATAATATTTAAGTTAGAAATAAGTATGACTGATTTTACTAACATTTGTATGTGTATGTTTTGTTTCCAGGTGAAAAATTGTGTAAAAGTTTTTAGTGCGACGGTATCTGCCGCTTTATCATACACAGCACAGTTTTGTAAGTATTTAACATGAGTTGTTGCACGATTTTAAACCTTAAGTCACTACAGCACCTTCTTGGTTCTAATTATTTGGAGTGATCTAGTATCTTTTATCGACCTAGACCTTAAGATCTTAGAGTAATGGGGTCTTGGGCAAATCACAATAGAACCTCCGTCTTTGACACGAATGTTTCGTAAAAGACGACGAAAGGAAAGTATTTTTCCCCCATCGTCTTATTAGTCTTATGGCAGCCGATCACAGCCTAATTACGCTGTTACTTAGGCTGTGAAACCGTTCTAGGAAAAAGGTCCTGGCTTCTATCCCCAGGTCAGATAATAAAATTTTGTAAGATTAGAAAAATCACGTGCATAGCTCGGGATTGAAATTTGTGTCCGATATGGCGCCGCCGGGCTTGCTACCCATTACATTATGGGATGGAAATAAGCTTTACGAAATGTGGGTACACTAGTTTCACCTCAGCCTACAAATATACAGGTGTGATGGTATGTACATATGTATACATATATAAGACATTAATGAAAGCTATTTTTTCAGCACACTATACTGATGGCAGACCTGTAAGCGAAACGATTAAAAATACGGCAGAAACCGTTCAATTTTTCGATAAATTATTTGATAGCGTCAATGGAGCTTCAACATTTTCAAAGAAAAGTAAAGGGAAAGTGTTACGTACAGTGGTGACAGAAAAATCACAACACCACAAGTTTTGGAGTGAAGCTATTAAGAAGTTGGAAAAAATGAAATATGTTGATTCAGCGGGAAAGGAAAAGTCCGTGCCCTCTATAATTAATTTTGTTACAACATTAAAAAGTTACATGAGGCTGTGGCAGCTTTTTAAAAGCCATGATATTAAAATAATGAGACCAAGATATTTTAACTCCGATCCTATAGAAAACTTTTTTGGCCAAGTTAGGGCATACAATTATCGTAATAATGACCCAAACTGCCACAGCTTCAACTGCACCTTTAAATCATTATTGATTACCAGAATTATCAGGTTTCATAATGAAACATTTAATTGTGAGGATGATCCTGCTGAACAAGTAATAAATTTACAATCATTATTTAATGAAAATTTAAAAAAAGATAATGTCGTAGCGGATCATCCCAAGCAACAAAACATTGAAATGATTGTGGAGCAGGCCCGGCGAGAACGTATCAATGTTCATTCGCGAGCCTACACTGCTGGATGGGTAGTTCGAAAGATTTTAAATAATTTACAGCTAAATTGTACTCTATGCAATAAAAGTCTAACAACTGAAAAAGGCAACATCCACGACTGGATAAGTCATAGAGAATATACTGCGGCTAAAAAGCGCTTAAACTACCCATCCGAAGGTGCAGTGAGGTGTTTCGGAACAGTTGTTACTGAAACAAATGAATACTTGGAATGTAATGCCCATGTTAATAACATTTCAGCTAATATTATAACAAGTATTTTATCCAAGTATTCATTTGATTTCATCGACTGTACCGAACACAAGACAATTCTCCTCAATCATTTCATTGCCTTAACTGTTAGGTTCACAATAATGAATTGGTGCAGTATAATAAATAGAATTTTAAAAGGCATTGATGTATTTCGGTTACACAATAGAGTTTTGCCTGCGATGCAAAAAAAGGCTTTTGATCATTATAAAAAGAAATTAAAAAATAAATCTTTTAATAAATAATGTGTACTTTTATTTAATTTTCCTCTACTAAAATAAATGGGATAAAACAGTAAATTATACTGGTGTATAAGCCTAGCGTTTTGAGCTGTACGTTACTAGTTCCTTTGCCATTTGCATTTAATAAGCCATAGAGTAAGCATACTTTATGTAGTCTGTGGATTAAGTATTCGACAGAAAAAAAAAGAAACGTCAAATGACACTAAAACTCACTAATGAATTTTTTGTTCTACAGTTGGCAGTCTGATACGTAGTATCTCTAAGTAGTCTGTGCGCGCGGCTCCTTAGTTTATCCTATATAGCTTGGTTTATACCAATAACTTTAACTTTTAAAAAAATGCTGATTTTCTGGACACTATCGCAAAATGTGTAATAACTTATTAGTTTTGAATATTTCTTTTGAATCCAAAGAAAACATATTTGTTTTCTTTGGATTCAAATGAAATAAATCAAGCTTTTATAGAAAATTTAACTGTTTATTAAAGTAATATTAAAAAACAAATCAACTCGTATCAATTAAGCCCTTCTAGGGCAATGAATATAGGCTTAAAACCTTACTTTATATAAAACATAAAAAATGAATGGCGGTAACTAGTTACAAACAAAATAAAGCATTGTCTTTCCTATCAATGTACTTTTTAAAATTTTCAACACAAAGATATGGTTCATTAGGACAATTCACACAGAAGGTGTTTACTTTATTGTTTTAGCCACTATACGCCGTTATGTAGCCACCAAATTTGTATAACATTGTTGGTACGCACGGCGACTTTTACTTGACGGTCCTTCCTTTTTTTCAATTGGTTATCTGGATTTCTGATCGGGAATCACGACTAAAGCCTAGCGCAAGGACGCGGGCGACTAACAGGTGCGCGGGAGTCGCGGTCGGGGATGGGCGACAACCAAAGCGACAACGTGACTGCGCGGCCCCTTTGAGACGGTTTTTAGGTTTTTCGTCGGCTGAGGCCAAAGGGGTCAATGTTGTCAGACGATTAATAATTGTTATTAGATAATCAGAAACTACTTTTCATTAATTAAACGCATCATTTATGAGTATAATCTAACTAAATAATCAAAAAATCCATCGATGAAAATAAAAAAAAAATGGTATTTTTGATTGGCTTGATAAGGTAGTTACGCGTCGCACAACATTGACCGCGTTGGGCGTCAACGTGTTAAATACGTCTAAAATTGTTACAATTGTTCCAGATAAAAATATACACGCTGGCGGAGCTAGCCGCGTACCGTGTGAGTTAGTTTGTACAAAATAAATGGCATACTTGGTGTTTATAATTACGTCATGTCCACCACTGTACTACATGTACATGTTTATGAAATTTAGTAAAATTCAATGCAATTACAATTTTATTATTCCATTAAAATAAAAACATCTTTTTTTACTCGAAAAACAAATTTACGGCGTTTACGGATTCTACAATGTCAATTTTTTATCATATGATACGATTGCGATATTGATCAAGTTAGAAAGCTTATAAGTACTTACATATTTTTTAGTTGATACCCATTATATTATATAAGATGTATTTTTATTAAAATTCTTATTATAGGTAATGTTCTGATAATGTTTATCTTATCATTCAGTATTACATCGTAATGTCGATCACTATATTCGACAACTAAATATTTTAAAAGTAATAAATTTAACGATAATAGTTGTTGATACTGTCACGCAATATAAGGTCACTCACTGTATTTGCTAAATACGTTGCTATATAGGTTTTACCCGAATAATATCGCAATGTTGCCTTACAGACTGTTGCCCTGATGTGCAGGTTCAGTAAAATTACTTGTGCCCTAATCCGAGGGCATTGTGGTTGTGGGGTCTGAATAGTCATGTTAGTGAGAAAACGGGCACCTATGGGTTAAGGCGGTTACGGATTTGTAGCGCAAAAATCACCACTTTGTTTTTTCTGCCGCCAAGCAGTATGTATGTAAGCACTGTTGTGTTTCGTTTTGAAAGGCATTAACGCCAGTGAAATTATTGGGCATTATGAGTCTTAATACTTTTTGTCTCAGGCTGGCAAGGAAGTCCAGTGCCATGCAGTGCTTTGTAATTCAAAGTTGTGTGGTATTGCTTCTGTTTATGGGCAGGCATGCCGCTTACTATCAGGCGAGCAACTTGCTCGCCTCATTATTCAAGCTAGCATATTTTCATCAATTTGTATGCAATAACAATGATATTCGATGGGGGTAGCAATATGATAATAAGATTTAAATGCAATTAATTACTGTGCCTTATCAAGCACCTGATACATTGATTTTGTTGATGTAATGTTTTTTACAGTGATAATAAGCTTATCATGATTTAAAATAATTTTAAACACACAAGTCTATATCTAATACTCCTGGTGAGAGGCCTGATTATCTTTGTACCTGACTATATAAAATTGGTGAGAAATTCGGCATAGTGACTCATTCAGATGAGTAGGATTCATATTTGGACTGCACTGTAGGTCCTTAACATCAGATCCATCATAGTCACTTTGCCCAGCCAGAATAAGAAAATTAAAATAATAATAATATAGAAAAATCACATCAATAGGAACAAATGCAGCATCTTTTCCAAACATTTTTGCAGTTTCTTGGCCATTGCTTGAAGGCAAATCACATATGACCACTCTGCCACCTTGTTTTAATAAGTGCTCAGCTGTGGCCTTGCCCAGGCCCGAGGCACCTCCAGTCACTAATGCTACCAGTCCCTGTAAATATAAAAAAATTACTACATTTTGAATACATCTTCTTTCTCTCTTATCTTATCATCTTCTTTATCCTGGCCTAATGCCAGGGTCCACCTTATTGTACCATGTATTCGGTGTTATGTGGCATAATAGGGGAGTGACCCACTGTCTGTCCCCCACAACCCGCAATGGGAACTAAATTTGGCCACTGCTTTATCCGTTAAACAGCAGAGTATATTATTAGTTAGCTTATTATATTTACAAAATATTATAAATCCAATCCAACACAGAAAAATATTAATGTTTCAGCTATAACATATGTAAGTAATATTATATTTGAAATCTATAACAATTCCAAAAATTCTTTAAGTAATAGTAAGCTAAAACTAGTTTATATATAATACATATAAGGTATAATTACAAAAAATAATCATAAGTTATGGTACAAAATTAGAACATTAATGAAGCTTACATTTGAAAGAAATCTAATTTTATTTTGGTATTGATACAGTATATAATTATAATTTATTTTGTTTTATTTTATTCAATAAGTATAGTTTGTTTTTTTTTTACGGGCAGTGAAATGCATGTCTATTTCAATGTCGTAACCTTAAAGGTATTTGGTATTACATCTTCTGTTCTCAATAACACTAAGTACTGTATGTTAAGATGGAATTTTAGAATTAATTCTTTTGTGGCACCCTGCAAACAGTTTAACTATTGTAAAATAAAAAGTAGAATAGGTACCTTTTTATATAGTTATATAGACATTTGTTTTTATGTTATCGCCAATTGTCTTAAACGTAATATTTTGCGAATATATATATTACGAATATATTTTATTTTTCTCTTGCGAATGATATTATGCTAACAAACTGAGTATATCACGCGCAGGTGAAGTTGGCTTTAGGCCTAAGATGTTGGTGGTCTAAATTGAATAATACATAAAAATAAAACCTATTTTTTTAAGCAAAACGAATGGGCGCATGACGGTATACAGGTAGCTACATACCTTCAGAAATAAATAAGTAACCAGAAAGAAACCTCTCTAATAAGAACTAATGCTTTACATTTAAATATAATGAATTAAACTCACCTTAAACATATTTTAGTCTAACGGATCTTACAAAATTAAATGTAGATTTTAAATTAGAAACCTAAAATGTTTCTTCAGTACCAGCACAACACTTACACTATCTTTTTTAACAAATCACCTATTACTTATCAATATTTGTAGATAAGTACGTATATATTTGATAAGCTTTGACCCTTCGTTTTGATATTCTGATTGTAGTTGACTTTACAGGTTTTAGGTTACGTTAGTACAACTATATACCACAGATTAACTATTAGTTACTACGTAACTATATACATCGATTTTCTAATCGCGCAGTATTCATTAATGTTTAACTTACACATTGATAGATGGCGCTTTTCTGAAAATGTGCCAGTGTTCGGCAAAGACTATAATGTATACTACTAGACCGGCTGTCGGAGTTTTGGCGGGAATTCTGACAGTGCGGTGGCTCTTTTGTTTTAATTATTTCCTAAACTAGTTTAAAGTTGTGTTTGTTGTATAAAAGTGGTGTGGTTTTGTGTAATAATCATCAACGCTGATGAATAGTGTATGAAAACATTGAAATAAGTGAATTTAGATGATTTTTGACTAAGGGTATCGATCGACCTTGTGCGTTCGATCCGCTTGAAGAAAGTCGTCTAAGAAGCATCGAACTGAAAGGAATTAACACTAAAAGACTAAAAAGACAGACAGACAGAAGAAAGAAGAAAGTTTTAAAAGACTTAAACGCATACTATACCAACTGGCGCTTGTGTCCAAACCCATATAAAACCGAAGTCAGTGCTTTTCACCTTTCCAACAGTTTGGCTCGAAGGGAGCTTCGCGTGACTTTTTGTGGAAGTCGCGTAAAATATAACTTCTTCCCCAAGTACCTGGGCGTAACTCTAGATCGTTCTCTGACCTATCGCGAACACTCAGAACACGTTAAAACGCGTGTGGTTCTTGTCGGTTGTCTGGCTGGAACCTCTTGAGGGGCTCGTGCTGATGTTCTGCGCACGAGCACACTGGCCCTTGTATAACCTACTGCTGAATATTGTGCCCCTGTCTGGTATCAGAGTGTTCACACCAAGAAAGTAGATATTCAGCTGAACAGAGTAATGCGTATTGTCTCTGGCACACTTCGCCCCACACCGCTTCCCTGGCTTCCCGTTCTCTCACACATAGCTCCACCGATACTTAGAAGACGTCAGGCAGCCGTCAATGAATGGGAGAACTGCTTTCGAATGACACCTCATCCAATGTCAATCCAAAAGACGCTAGATAACATCCTAACCCAGCGATTACCGTCTCGTAAGCCAATTTGGAGTGATAACACATTGCAAACGAAACCGGACCTAATATCAGAGTGGCGAAAAATGTGGCAATGTTCAAATTGTTCAGACGCCCCGACACATGTCTCGGACCCTACGGATGTGCAGCCAGGTTTTTATGAGTATCGGAAACTATGGACTACGCTTAACCGTATTCGAACTGGTGTGGCTAACTGTAACTAACATCTATTTATGTGGGGTGTCACTGACACGCCTAGCTGCGATTGTGGAGCCCCCTCTCAAACTACCCGGCGCATTGTTGAGGAATGCCCGAGGAGAAACTTTCCGGGAGGATTCACTGGCCTTCTTCAACTGTCCCCAGACGCTAGAGCATGGATTGATGGGCTGGACTTACAATTGTGATTAAGCACAATATACTAATCCTACACGCTTTACGAAATAATAATAATAATACTCATACCTAGAATTAGCTTAGAGCGAGCAGCGCTTCCAAAGCGTTAATGTAGAATAGTAAAACACAACAAAAACGGACACGCCAAAGTGGGAATAGGTACTTACATATTTAAAGTGAATTTTATGATGTTTGTGGTGTTTTATATATAGGGAAAGAGAAGATGGCGGGAGGTCAATGGCGTTAATTGTGACTGAAAGATGCTGATGAGACATAAAGGCATTAAGTACAAAACCATCATTTGACCTGTGCCCCGGTATGGGTGCGAGATGTGGCCTGTCCTTAGGCCCCATGTCAAGGAGATCCACATCGCGGAGATAAAGATGCTGCGGTAGACGTGCAACGTCTCATGACTAGATCGCATATATTACTAATACATCCGCTGCAGCCTTGGTGTTTGCGACGTGGCAGACAAACTTCAAAAATGTGTTTTAAGGTGGTTTGGTCCCCTTTTGAGGAAACTGCAGGAGTACGTCGGTCGCAGACGTCTGCAGTCTGTGCCAGACCATACCAGGGATACAATCTTGCTCCGAACGGCTCAATAAGCGTTGGCTTAACGTATGGAGGGAGACATGCAAGCCAATGGTCTCATTGCGGAGGATGCTCAAGATCGGGCGAAGTGGAAGCGTTTAAGTACAAAAATCACCTAAATTCAATTAATTCAATGTTTTCATACACTGTTCATCACCGTCACTGCAACACAGCAAACACAACTTCAAACTTGTTTCCTATTGAATTAAAATAAGCAATCAACCGCACTATTGGAATTCCCGCAAAAATCTCAAACGGACTCGGAACTAACGGAATACAACTTTTTTTGATTGGCCGGCGCTGCACTTTCATAATTAGCTCAACCTGTTAAGTTATGATGAACTTTCCGACTTAGTTTGTTATATTCCTAGTAGGAGTATTCATGTATTTATTGTATGTATATTTTTAAATAAATATAGTTTCTTATTTTATCATTTTGGGGAAGTATAAATATAAACATGGGGAAAAATCAGAAACTCGATCTTGCAACCCTAGTAGGACCAGTGTTTGGCTAACAGAGAGTTTTTTATGTTAAATCGATTAATCGAGTTAAAGAATGTTCATATCCGATTGTGAAACTTCAAACGAAAGTCTTCCACACAGCCGCGATCCTGCGATCTGCAATGGCTACATACAATCACGATCTATTTTTGCGATCTGATAAGCGTCCATCAATCAAAGGTCGTCATCCCCGTCAGTCATCATAGGTAGAGTTGCTAAAAAAATTCTACTGTTACAGTATTTTTTAGATTCGGATACAAGAATACAGAAAATACTATAGCTTTTTATGGAAATAATATTAAAGACAAAGGTATATTTGTTATTGATTTGCTTTTATTTATGGGCCTGCCTCGCAGTTGTAATGCATATGCGTTACGATTGCCAACGCTGTGGTCTCTGGTTTGATCCCGGATCGGGTAAAGTGGTATTGGGTTTTTCCATTACGAAATGCTCAGTATCATCAGCCCGGAATCTGGAATTTGTGCCCGGTATGGCGATAGGCTCACCCCCTATCATATCGTTGGACGGAGATACGCTCGGCGAAATGTGTGTTTACTGATTACACCTCTGTCTACCCTTTCTGGGATTACAGGCGTGAGTGCGTATATATGTATGTATTTTATTTATGTATGCGAGATTTCTTAAAAATCATAGCATCGAAAACACACCAACCTATTAAACAGTTTTTGAATCCAATAGGCTAGTTGACTTATACCAAAATTTAATAAATAATTGTTTATTTCCTACAGTATTTGGTTTAAGGAACCCAAATATATAAATTTCAATATAATATAGTAGATGTTTTTAAAATTTAATTTACAAAATATATATTTTATCTATAATTTAAAACTTCGAAAACGCCATTGTCATGATCGTGGAGTCAGACAATTTGTAAACAACTAAATGTCATTCGCAAATCTCATGTTGGGGTCTTTTGTAGCAAAAATAATAAGATATTAGGTAAGTACTTACATCGAAATGATCTACGCAAAAATAAATTTGAGTTACAGTCGATAGCTAGCTCGCTAGTAGTTATTTCAATTAATGTGTCGTAATTGCACAGATAATCTATAGGCCAACATGGCCCACGGCGTTTTCGTGTGTTCATGAAAAAAAAAATTTGAATTAAAGTTTTGTTGTTTTATAAATCTATCTCAGAAAAGTACGATAAAATAAAAATAAAACGGTCTACAAAGCCTCATTAACAAAACCAAGCCTATTTTAAAAATGTGTCAACTAGCCTATTATACAGTATGTAACAAAAACCCTGTTGGCCCTTACAGGGTCGTGAAGATAGACATATAAACAGCTTGATAAAAATACTTAAATTAAAATAATAATAAAAAGAAGCGAGATATTATCCTTACATAGGTATCTTAGAAAAATGCACATATTTTCAAAAATATATATATTTATCTGAAAAGTGATGAACAGCTGACTCATGTGTGGTAGTGACGTAGACAGGCACGCGGCGCGGCGCGTTTGTTGCACGTAGACGCCGCAACTTGCTATCTCGCTCTGGCTCCAATTCATCTCTCTTGCAGAGGTAATCAATCGAAATACGGTTCACAAGCAATAAAATAATTCATCATCATCATCATCAGCCACAAGACGTCCACTGCTGAACATAGGCCTCCCCTAATGTCTTCCAGGCCGAAATAAGATAATTAAATTATAAAATATAAATATGATTATTTTTATAGTCTCATTTTCGTATGCGAGTTATTTCATTACGTGTGAATATTGATTCTGATAACACAGTTAACACGCCCAACAAGGTTTTTGTTACATATTGTATCTAACGAAGAAACAATAACCGGTGCATGGCGTATAGGAGGTCTTGAGTGGAGACCGCGTTTAGGTAAACGTAAGGTAGGACGCCCTGCGGCCAGGTGGAGTGACGACCTACAGAGAGCAGCAGGCAATAATTGAATGTAAAGAGCCAAATATTGAGCTCCATGGTGTACATTGGGAGAGGTCTATGTCTAGCAGTGGACAAGTGTGGGCTGATGATAAATGTGATGATCCAATTAAACATTTTGCCAACACAATTCAGTAAATCGCTGTTTGGATCGCGGCAGTGGGTAACGTCGCGTGCGATTACATACAAAGTGCACTAGAAACATTTATTGCGGCCAGAGATATGTACTGTAACACATGTTATTTGATTTTAATTCGATTTAATAATAAAAACATGCCATAAAGCATAATGTATTTTTACCACTAATTTAAAATATTAGATAAAGTACCGTACACACAATACACGAGGTGAATCGGGACGAAACATAGATTGAGTCTATTACATATATGGATTGACCAAAATGTTACCTCAAGATAATTTTTTTCCCATTAAATGTAGTAGTTTTATATTTATTTTTAGTTCAAGTGTATCTCAGTTTATATGTGTAAATAAACAAACCCATCTTTGTCCCTATTCACCCCTGCATCCCTATTCAACCCATTTTACTGTAATGAAAGACAACTTTTACCAGCTGAATGCAGAATATGAAAATACTATAATTTTTAATTTAGGATTATATTTTTTTTTTCTAATTGAGATTTGATACGTCATAATGCCATATCGATAAGATTTCGATACATCGTATATGTGGCGTCCCGAATTGACGGCTCTAGTACGGTTTGTCATTTGAGTAACGACGAAGAACAGTGAACATCGAGGAGAGGTCGTGGAGGATTTTACCACCTTAGCCACCATCGCCGTTCGCCAATTACACCATGGCTGATACCGAAAAGGCGCCGCAGCCGCAGCCGCAGCCCGCGCAGCAGCAACAAGAACAACCGTCTCAACCGCAGCAAGCAAAAACGGCTAAACAAAAGCAAGTCATTGGTGAGTGCAGCTACGCCATCTTAGATTTGAGTGGCCCGACACAGATTTCTCAAAAGCACATGTTCACTAAATTGAAATTTTGTTCTTATTTCTTGGAGATTTACGATTGTTTGATTAAATATACAGTTTTTAGGGCATACGCTGTTCACAGTTTCAATAATTTTCCACGTTGGCTGGAAGGTAACATTATTGATCGTTTGTTGACCCCGCCGGCGTTAGTGCGCGCGCCTCGGTGACCTGAGTCACGCGTGCGGGAGAGGAAAAATCAATATGTACAGGGAGCATTGCGCACTGTTTGATAACCGAGTACGCCCATTTTTTTAAATTGAAGTATTTAGTACTTGATGAAAACAGTATATTTATAAAATTTTATCAGGCGTCCCAATTAATTTTGTCTACAACACAATACTATGTATCAACTAGGTAGGTATCTACCTAACTATTCAAATGTACTTTAGCTTAACCTACCGGCTTGACAATTAGCTTGCGTGTACAATGTTCAAATGATATTATTATAAATACATACAATATTACTAGTTAACATTTAAAGCCGTAAAACTAATTAAAAATAATTACTGTCTCAAAAGTTTTTTTAAGCTTATTCTACTAAAAATGTTATGCATTTTGATATAAAATGTAATGGAGACCAATTATTTCCACGCGCATCAGATACGTGATTTCACAGATCATGATTTCATGATCATACAGATTTTTTCTTTATAAAATTGCGGGAACTTATATCTGATGCCATTCTGCATATATCATTTGTATAAATCTTTTAATACTGGTAGATTAAACGCATTGCGATTTATTATTGACATGATTTTTAAGCAAGTGATTTCATTGCTCAGCGAATATTTAAAATTGTAATTTTTTCAACATACAACCAATAATATTGTCATTAAAAGTATTTATCATGAAATCAAAGTGTTTAGACCTGTGATAAGTAACCCTAGCAATTTTCACACATACTCATTGTAAATAATTGAATGTTTTTTTAAACTGTATTTATATTAATAATGTGAATTAAAGGTATATTTAATCAAACAGAAAATCTCCAAAGATATGTGGATGGTGGTGGGATGTGTGCTATGTCTCTGTTACTAAATAAATAAATACACCTAATAGTCACACACATAGTCCTGACCCCACACTAGGGTAAACTGTAACATGAGTAACAGGAACTTACTACTATAATACTTATGGTTTGTCTTTTTCATTACTAAGAATGGATGTATGTGTGATTCTACTCACCTTTTTCTCCTATTGGCAGTAGAAATTCATGTGTTTGACCAATTGGAATAGTTGTCATAGGCTTCAAAAACAAAGTCTATCTCTGTGGACTCGTGTTATTCCCAACTGTATGTATTTAGTACACTTGTCAATATAATTATTCAAATGTAACATCATCTGCTAAATCCATAGATATATCATAGTAAATGTGATTTACATTTATTTCAACCAGTATTTTTATACCAAAATAATACTTTTTTCAAATTTTGTCTGTCTGTCTGTTCTGGCTAATCTCTGGAACGGCAGGACCGATTTTGACGGGATTTTCTGGCAGATAACTGATGTAAAGGAGTAACTTAGGCTACTTGGGTAATTTTTTATCCAGGAAAATGACATTCACGCGGGCGGAGTCGCAAGCAAAACATAGTCTGAAATATAGTTACAATTACTGAATGAAGAAAATAATTAATATTCTTAAAAATATTAGTACAAATATCTAAAATATAGTTACATTTGCTGAATGAAGAAATAATTAAAATTTGATTGACTACAGTGTAATGTATTAGACAATATTGTACTTAAAGATATATTATCTTGAGTGACAAATCAAGCAGTTCACTTGCCTGATGGAAAGCTTCACGCCTGTCCATAAACAGAAGCAACACCACACAGAACTTTGGATTATAAAACACCAAATGGCATTGGACTGCACTCGTCACCCCAAGACATGTTGAGTCTCATAATGCCAAGTAATTTTACTGGCTTCAATGTACTTAAAACCAGATCAGATCACAAGAGTGCTTACACATTGCTGCTTAGCTGCAGAAATAGATAAATCAGTGGTACCAACCCAGATAGCCTCTTGCATATGAGGGACCTACCACGTTGTAAATAATATTTATATTTTATTATACCATTAATAAAATGTTGAAAGAAAGAAAAGAACAAAGAAAATGTTTTTATTACGATACCCTCATACATACGGCTAGAATATTAAAATATTTAAAACAAACACAAAACGACAATTTATAACATTATATACATCTATTAACATTAAAATCGTATCATTACATGTAATATATGGCAGGGCCCTATTAATCAATACTATTTGTATTCCAGCTGAGAAGGTTTCTGGCACCGTCAAATGGTTTAACGTCAAGAGCGGATATGGCTTCATCAATAGGTAATTTAGCTTGTAATAAACTTTGAAAGAATTAATCTAGGAAGTTGATTTTAATCTACCTACTTCTAATTGTATTATTGATATGAAACTTTGCAAGTATGTGTAATTTAAACAATTGAATGATGACATAAGCATGTTTCATCTGATTTCAAAATATAAGGTGTCCTTGATCCTGAGAATGTCCTTTTTTACATGGACACTGGATAAATCTTACATTGTCTGCATCATGCATCTGTCATATTAGATACAATGAATAAAGACTGTCTCATTACAATTATAATGATTTATGTGCTGAGAATTAATGGGCTGGCCTAACATATCACAAAGAACCGATAACCGGTGGGGTATACGGGTACTTAGTGGAGACGGCGTGTAGGCAAACGTAGAGTAGGACGCCCTGCAGCAAGGTGGAGCGACAACCTGCGGAAAGCGGCGGGTAATAACTGGATGCAAAGAGCCAAAGATCGAGCTCAATGGTGTGCATTAGGAGAGACCTATGTCCAGCAGTGGACAAATATAGGCTGATGATGATGTGCTGAGAAGTCATGCTTATTTGATATACTTTGTTATGGTATAAAAAACAAGTAGAAAGTGCAACATCAGCATTTACTACACACACAGGACAGGACATTCATATAGCAAATTACAAATGAATAATAACTGACATACCACTACTGCCTCTCACTAATTGGTGATAATGTAAGTACAATAAAAAGGGATATTTTTATAATGTAAACATGTGTTTGTAATGGACAGAAATGATACAAAGGAAGATGTTTTCGTGCATCAAACTGCAATTGCAAAGAACAACCCACGCAAGGCTGTGCGCTCGGTTGGCGACGGAGAGGCGGTGGAATTTGCCGTGGTCGCCGGGGAGAAAGGCTATGAAGCGGCTGGAGTCACCGGTCCCGGCGGTGAGCCGGTAAAGGGCTCGCCATATGCAGCAGATAAACGCCGCGGCTTCCATCGTCAGTCAGTATACATTTTGTGAACCTGTTATAATTAATTAATTCAATAATTAAATATCGATTATCATTTTGCATTTATGCGTGATCTGTTACTCTGTAGATACTACCCCCGTCAAGGTGGCGGACGTGGCGGTGAAGGCGCTCCACGCAGAGGTGGCATGGGACGTCGTGGCCCCCCAGTCAATCAAGGGGGTGCACAAGGAGATGAGGGTCAGGAAGGCGGCGCTGCACCACCACAACGCAGCTACATCCGTCGCAATTTCCGCGGTGGTCGTCGTGGGGGCGGTCCCGGCCCCATGAACCGCGGTGGCTATCGTCGCATGCGCCCACGCTTCCAGCAAGGGCAGCCACAAGGCGGCCAGCAGAACCCACCAGCTCAGCGTCAGAATGGTCAGGAAGGAGAGGCCCCAGCCCCTACATCATCCACTCCGCAACCGCAACCAGCCAAGCCGAAGAGCAACACAAAACCAGCTGGCACCACCATTGAGACCACCACCAATGAGAGTCAGGCCTAAATAACTGGTGGTTATGAGTGTGGCACACCCCTGTATGTAGTGCATGTTATTTCTAGCTGTGCCACACCTCCTATCACATCTTTATGTCTTGTCTATACACTGTACACCTGATGAGTGTAATGTATTGCTGTTGCTCATGTCAACCGTAAGATCTTTGCATTTCTTTTTTTATCTTGAATTGGCGGGGAAGTTGCAAATGGAACTGCATATGTATCATGGATCAAAGATGTGATATTTTATAATTAATAATATATTGCATATTATGTATTTATTGATATTTTGGTTATATACCATTAGATTGTGTATTTTAAACTTTTTAACCAATGTGTCTATAGACGCAAGCTAAAATTTTATCTCTTATTGAATCAAAATTGAATAACTATGCAGGTTCCAATGCCCCAAGGAAAAAGTGAAAAAAAATTGTCGAATTATTTTGTTAAAAATTCTACAGAATACGTAAGTTATTTTTATTGTGTAATAAAATTATTACTACCATAACATAAAACACTCTCAGGGAAATAAACTTCTTATTACTTGTGTGTAAATATTTTTTATATTATGAAACACCTATTCCACCTCCTATTTATAGTGAGTATCAAAATGGCGGGTGTATCATAACGGATCCAGTCATATACCAAAAAAATGTACTTAAATTGTACTATTTAGTACCTCGGATAAAAAAATTGTACCGCTATTAAAACTAAGTTATAACAATAATAAAGTACACCCGCCATATTGACGTCAATATGGCGGGTGTATTTTGATTGCGCATTAAACCACTCATGGGTAATAAAATATTATGATTTAAAAAAAATGTACTTAAATAGTACCCCAGATAAAGAAAACACACATTCAATCATGTTGAGTAGTTGCTGAGAAATAAACGATTCATATTTCCGTTTATGTGCGTGTTCCAAAAATAAATAAATTGACAGCGCTGTTTGATTTGTCAAAAACAAGCAGTGCTGCCAACGTAAAAATTCTGAATACCCCGCTATACTAGGAATCATTACCCGACTTTCCTCGCTACTATTTGCTAATTCCCTGCAAATTCTCCACCACGATTTAATAAATATAAAATAATAGCTGCCCCTTGCGGCTTCGCCCGCGTGCATGTCTCAAACTAATCACAGCGCCAATTTTTTTTTTAGAGAGGCGGCAATTGGTTCACCTGATGGTAAGTGATTACCGTCGCCCATGGACACCAAGAATACCTGAGGAATCGTTCTTGCGTTGCCGGCGTCTATACCTTAAATCTTATGAAAGAAATCTTCAAGTATTAAATTGCAACTATTGCTATAACAACCGCTACTAGGTATAGTAAAAAAATGTAGGAAGTCTCGCCCTGTATCATATCATGGGAGGGAAAAAAGCTGTGCTATTCCCGCATTAGACTCCTATTCCCCGCAAATCGGGGAATTTTCCGGCCAGTGGCAACACAAGATTCCCCAACCTCGTTACAGTGAGCGTCAGGGTGGTTAGACCAAGGCAAATGTTTGTAGTTTAAGATATACAAAGGTTTAGTATGTACCTGTTTGCTATTATTTAGTACCTAATGTAAAAATTGTACCACACTAAACGTAAGAAAAAATAATATAGTAACTAGTGGTGCTGGCGTCACGATGCAGGACCAAATTTATTTTTACTCATATGACCTCATAGTTATGATTGTCAGGATAACTGAACTATATATTTGCAGTTTGAGTAATGCAAAGTTTTAGTACCTATTTGTTCTTATTTAGTAGTACCTATGATAAAAATTTGTACCTCAGTACAGAGTAAGAAGAATAACAATAAAAATAGTCAGCCAATCTAACGTCAGGCTGACCTGATCACATATATTTGACCTAGTCGTAGGACTTCTAAAGACTTTATTTCTTGGTTAAGATTAAGTACTTAATTGCTCCTATTACATACGTAAATTTCATATTTTTTCAAAACACCTCAAAAAGTTACACCCAAAAGAAGCTATGAGCATCTGGGTGGCTGCAGTTACTAGACCAAAGCAGATATTTACAGATCGAGTAATGCAAAGTTTTACTACCTATTTGCTACAATTTAGTACCTATCATTAAGAAAATTGTACCAATCTTAAAGGGTTTTGTAAGTTTGACCCTTTGTTAATCTGTAGGCGTGCGTCTGTGGCATCGTAGCTCCTAAACGAATGGACCGATTTCAATGTGTTTTAAACAGATAGTACTCTAATTAACGACGGGGGTATTAACGGTTAGGTTATTCTTACTGTTGCAGACGCCGCCACCGTTACATAGTTCATAATAAGTAAAATGAAATGTAAGTGAAACTCTCAGGGTGCGAGCGCGTGACGTAAAAATTACACGAACAAGATGGGCGGGGCTAACAAGCATCGGGCCGATACAATGTTAGCCGCAGCCTCCTATTGGCCCACCGACGGGCGTTCAGTCGCGCACCCCGAGCGTATTCACATGTTAGGAAACGAATATAACCAGAGCCTTTTGGCCGATTTATGGTAATCATCGGTAGTCATCGTCTTGGAGTTGTACGGTGAACAAGTGAATAAGTATATATATCAGTTATAGTGTTTTGGACGCTTTTATTGGCATCCCGCCGGCACCCCTCAGTTTAATAGTTTCCCTGTAGGAAATTAGTGCGAGAAAGTGGACGCAATTTTAATTGCGATCAGGCCTTTCTAGTTGTCACGAAACCCGCTTATCTTTGCCCTGTATCCTACACTTACTCTGTATTTTTTTTTCTTAGCGACATAATAGGTAAATATTAAACGTTGTATATCTCAAACTATAAATATTTGCCTTGTTCTAACCATCCCGACGCTCACTATCTCGGAATTATTTTCTTGAGGGAACAAGCTTTGTAATCGCACACTGAACCTAAATATTAATTCTCAGGAATTAAACACCCTGATCGAGTGTGTGTTTTCTTTATCTGGGGTACTATTCAGGTACATTTTGGAATACTAATATTTTATTACCAATGAGTGGTTAATGAGCAATCAAAATACACCCGCCATATTGACGTCAATATGGCGGGTGTACTTTATTATTGTTATAACTTCGTTTTAATAGAGGTACAATTTTTTTTATCCGAGGTACTAAAGAGTACAATTAATAATTACGAGTATTTTTTTTTGGTATATAACGACTGGATCCTTATGGTACACCCGCCATTTTGATTCTCACTATTTTTATGTAATGCTGAGATAATTCAGATAATGGCCCATTCAGGCAGGAATAGGGGAAGGTGGTCATCCTTCGTACGCTTTTTACGTTTTATTTTTTTACTTCAAAATTAATCGACTAAGATCTCTGGTGTAATTATGTAAGTATCATAAATATATCGCAGATAGTTATAAAATAATGTGAATCTGTTACGCTAAAAGGTTAATGAGTAATTGTGATTTTTCTAGGATAAGATATTTGTACGAATGTGCCCCACGCGTGGGGTACTTTCGTACGTTGGACACTTCAAATGCAATACCATGCAATACTTTAAGTTTGGGAATTTGAACCATTGTGAGACCATAAAGCATCTTATAACAATTCGTTATATATATTTCCAATGTAAAAAGTTGAATGTTCGTGAATTTGGAGGGAAAAGTGAGTGGGGGTGAATTTGCAGGGAAATAATGCTTATTGCTAACACCAGCTTTAAATTTCTTTACTCAAATTTTCAACGTTGATGTTTTATTATTGTACAATTCATTGATTCTGCAATAAAAAAAAATACTTTACTAAAAGGAGCATTTGTACGCGTACTAATGTGCTCCACGTAATACCGTCCGAATGTGCCCCAACCCTTACACAACATTAAAATAAAATCCCATATTTATTAGGATTTAGTGTGAGACATATTATAAACAAGAAGTCCAAATAGACAATTTTAACATGAAGTTAACATTACTTATAAAAAAAGTAAAAACTGAACCAACAATAAGATCGTAAACTATAACAAAAAAAAACTCAACGGGCGCAAAAACACTTTTGTCTTGTCAATTCACCCAGAGTGGACCGACTGGTGTAATATTCGGCAAGCATCATGGCAGTCGCTAAGTTTATGCACAGGAGGAAACGTTTGCTTGTACTCCGTTTGGTTATTTTGTAATATTCACTGTATGTAAGTGCCCCATGTACGAAGGGTGACCACTTTCCCCTACAGGACTTTTTCAGCCGACACATTTTTATTTACGTGGTGGTTTATTTAACTGAGTATTAGAATGGTGAGTGTACCATAACCAATATATTCATGGCCCCCATGGCTTTTGATACTGAGATTTGTATCAATCGAGTGTACTTTTTACAAGCATACACAAAGACTTGAATACCATAGACGGGCTGTTCAGAAGTAAAATTGAGTTACAAACGCGGACGGCGAAGCGGGAATGACTTCTAAGGGTTGGGAGCGAGAGGAGTTGAGAGTAAGCGAGATGGCTGTTTTGTTTGGTATTAGTTTTCATACACAATAAATGAAATTTTCGATCAAAACCAAGAAATAAATAGTTCATCATTATCATCATCAGCCACTATGCGTCCACTGCTGAACATAGGCCTCCCCTAATGCCTTCCAGGCCGACCTGTTGGAAGCGGCCGCATCCATCGGCTTCCTGCAACCCTTGTCAATAATATAGTTACTTCCGTAAAATAACTTCAAATTGAATGAATAATATAAGCACGTAAATAATGTTTTATGGGTCACAATAAACAATTTCGTGTTAATTTATCGAATTTAACATTCGCAGCTATTCAAACAACAACTGCTCTTTTCGCTCTCTCGCGGGTGATAAATCAGTTGCGGTCAATTGACCGTAACTCAGTGCGCAATTTCTTTGTACCGCACAGCTTGTCTAGTAGTAGGTATACATTAAAGTCTTTGAGCATACATACTGCCTTCATTTCGAGGCCTTGAGTTCAAATCTTGTTTTTTTAGATTGATGATTGTTAGATTAACTTCTGTCCTATTTTTGTCACAAAAAAAAAACAATTGTGTTTTGTATAGTTCTTTTTAGTTTTATTTATTCTTAAAACTAAAATGTTAGTGCAAGAATCATCAAATAAGTAATTTTCTAGCGGTGGCATGACTTAGTACGGACTTTGGGGTAGTCGATGAGGCTAGTATCAATAAAATTATGATTTTGTACGCTAAACAATAAAAAATATTTTTACAGACTTACGACAAAATAATTATCACCTTTTCACCGCCAGGAGGTAACTTCCTAGCGGACGTTACTTACTTAGTATGCTTTAAGCTTAGAATATTAAGGCAACCGCAATATGCGCAAGCGGTGAATCGCCGTTCCATCCGGATTAAATCAACTGGATACGTTGCCCGGCACGTCAGTGTCCAATGTCAAACTTCAGTACGACGAACTCTCATTCGGAACTCGTAGAACGGTTGCCAGATCCAAATCTCCATTGCCTCGCACGCTCAACTTGATATCTCCCTTCCGACTCATTCTACGATAAAAAAAATTAGAGAAAATTTCCTACAATTTATATCCTAACATTTTTTTTTTGTTATTGTAGGAATTATTTGGAAATAAATACGAATTATGTGTCTTTTATAACTGACTTTAATTTATATGCAAGAAATAACGTCTTTACAATTCCGGAAGTCACAGTTATGTGTTTTTACTTTTTAAATCACAGATTACAAAATTATGATTGCGTTCCATTTCTAACACCCACCTCTGAACGCAATCCCATATTTGTTGAACAATAAACATGTTTATCTACGGTTGTTCCTTTAGTTAGAATATCAGAAATATTTTTGCAACCTTTAACATAGCAAAACTTCAATTTATTACTGACAACAAGATCCTTAAGGAAGTGATACCTTATATCGATATGCTTAGATCTAGGCAAGTAACAATCGTTGGTGGTTAGCTTGATCGCACTTTGGTTGTCACTGTAGATGATGAGTGTGCTGGGGCTGCCACGTACAAGCTCACTCTGCAACTGTTGCAGCCAAAGCGCCTCCTGTGCTGCACTTCCCATGGCCATATACTCAGCTTCTGCTGTCGATAATGCTACAGTTTGTTGTTTGCGAGAACACCATGATACTGCACCTCCCTGTAACATGAAAATGTAACCCGTGCATGATTTTCGGTCACGAATGTCACTCGCCCAGTCGGCGTCACAATACCCAGTGATTACTTCATTGCTGCTCTTTGTGTACATAAGCTTATAACTTTTTGTACCCTGTAAGTACCTCAGTACTCTCTTCACAGCAACCCAATGCTCAAGCTTTGGTTCTGTATTATATCTGCTTAGGGCATTCACAATGAATGATATATCCGGTCTGGTTCCTTGAGCGACGTACAAAAGACTCCCAATGGCTTGTTGGTAAGGACAGTTTAATGTCTCCTCCTCCAAGTTTTCAGTGAATTTCAGTCCCACTTCAACAGGTGTTTTAACAGATTTGCAATCCGACATATCGAATCTTAACAATATTTCTTTTATGTATTTCTCTTGATCTAACATAACTGTATTCCCTGTTCTGGTTATGTTTAAGCCCACACATTGGCTTGCTTCTCCAAGATCTTTCATATTTAGCTTCTGCTGCAGTTGTTCCTTTATTCTATTTTTAGTCTCCTTTTGTGAGGCAAATATGATGATATCATCAACCCAGACTGCAATGTAAATTCCCATGTCAGTATTATAATAAACACATGGGTCGGTTTTTGATTGCTGTATTCCCATTTCCTGTAAAACTTTATTAAGCTTTAAGTTCCACAGTCTGCTCGCCTGCTTGAGTCCATAAATAGTCTTATTTAAATGACATACCTCAGATCCTTTTTTATACATTTCAGGTTGTAGCATATATATATCTGTGTCTATTATACCTTGTAAAAATGCAGAAATAGCATCCATTTGGTCAATCTGAAGGTTTTGCTGAGCAGCTAAAGCGAAGAGATATCTAATTGAGGTGTATCTTACTACAGGTGAATAAACTTCTTGGTAATCCACACCTTTCTTCTGTGCATACCCTTTAACTACAAGCCTTGCCTTGTATTGCACAACATTCCCTTGTTGGTCTGTTTTTCGTTTGAAGACCCATTTATTTGGTAATGCAGTTTTACCAATAGGAAGGTCCACCAATTTCCATGTCTCATTTTTAATTAAAGAATTGATTTCTTCATCCATTGCCCGTTTCCATTCACTGCTCTCTGAGGACGACAGTGCTTCCTCTACCGTCTGGGGATCAGATGGAGTTGTATATAAACATAACAAACCCTTTTTTTCATTGCCTGCTTTGTTCCGTGGTCTCAGTGTTATGCTAGAAGTTTGATTTTTTTGAAGTGAAATGTGCCTCGGAGGATGGTAGGTACAGTCAAAGTCTTCCCCTGTATCAGTTTCATATTCACTAGAGGTTCCACTAATGGCTTCTTCCAATTTAATCTCATTTATTGGCTGAGAAGTAGTGACGGACTCTTCTTGTTTATCTTCACCTTGCTCGTTATCACTGTCTGACCTTTCTGGCATCTCAGATTTCTCTTCTCCATTAGTTTGTACTGAAACGGTAGTTAATTCATCATGTTGATTATAGTTTTCAAAGAAAATAACATCTCTACTCTTTATTATCTTATGTGTTTTTGGATGCATAACCCGGTATCCCTTTGTGGCTTCACAATAACCTACGAAGATCATCTTCTCTGACTTCTTGTCCCATTTTTGTCTCTTTTCTTTAGGAACATATACCATCACGTCTGAACCAAATATTCTCATGTGAGACAGTTTTGGTTTGTGACCTGTCCACATTTCAAACGGAGTTGCCTCTTTAAGACCTTTAGTCGGTGATCTATTCACAATATACGCAGCCGTAGCAATGGCTTCAGCCCATACCGATTTCTGCAGGTTAGCATTTGATATCATGCACCTAGCCTTCTCGACCAATGTTCGGTTCATTCGCTCTGCGAGCCCATTTTGCTGAGGGGTGTACGGAGTTGTTGTCTGATGTGTAATACCATAATTAGCTAAGTATGTCTGAAAACTACTATTGCAGTACTCTTTCCCATTATCGGTTCTTAATGCCTTAATTTTGCATTCAAGTTGATTTTCTACTCTATGTTTAAAATCCTTAAAAATATCTAAGATACTCAGCTTATCTTTTGTGAAATACACATGAACCATTCTGGTATAATCATCAATAAAGGAGACAAAATATTTCATACCTCCATAGGACATACTTTCCATCGGCCCACATAAGTCTGAATGTATCAACTCCAATGGTTTTGTTGCTCTCGATCCAACATGTTTGAACGGCAGCCTGGTCTGCTTCCCTTCATAGCAGCTTGAGCACTGCATTTGGATTTGACCACTTTGTTTCAGCATCACCCCCTCAGCACAACTGGATAATTTCTGCAAATCTGTAATATTCAAATGTGCCATCCGAAGATGCCACAGACGTATATTATTGGAACTTACATTGTCAGAAGCCAAGTGTACTGATTCTTCATTAGACTGCATGTCTAGAACATACAATTTATTTTTTAATGTAGCGGAACATATGACATTTCCTTTCATATCATGAATACTACATCCTTTCTCATTGAAATGCACTTGATAACCACTTTTTGTCACTGTGCTGACTGATATTAAGTTAGCAGCAAGTCCAGGCACATATAGTACATTTCTCAATTGAATATGGCCACCTTGGGATATACTCACACTGACATCTCCAGCACCTTTAACAGACAATGGCTCTCTGTTGGCCACTGTGATAGTCTTCTCCGTTGGTTCACGAACATTGTACATCCACTCTTTGGAACTGCACATGTGCATGGATGCACCTGAGTCGATGAACCATTTTCCACAATTTTCTCCAGTGGTTGCTGAAAAAGCTGCCGCAAAACTTGAACTCTCTTGTTTGGTAAGTGTTTTCTTTTTATTTTGACAGAACTTTGCAAAATGACCATAACCGTTGCAACTGTAACAACGTGGGCCCTTAATTGTCTTAGTATATGACTTGGAATAGCGCTGAACATGTTTCCCTTTTTTTGATTGTGACAGAAGTGCTGTACTGGAATTTGTTACCTCTATTTCTTGTAATAGCTTGGTCTTGATCAAATCTGCACTAATCCTAACTCCTGAATTCTCAAGTCCCATTATCATGGGTTTGTACTGATCAGGTAAACCCGTTAACATTAGTGTTCCAAGCCATTCATCATTTACCTCGAAGCTAATATTACGTAACTTATGCGCAGCGTTCATGATCCGACTAACATAGTCCTCAATACTATTACACGACTCCAACGATGTATTAATCAGCTCCTTTAGCAAACCTACTTTTCTGGTGAGGCCATTATCATCGAATGCTTTATGTAAACTAGTCCATACCTCTTTTGCGGTTTTGCAGTCTTGTACGTGTACGTAATTCTGTGAGTTTATAAGCAAAATCAGTTTGGACTTAGCTTTAATATCCTTCGCCGTGTCGATAGCCTTTCCTTCTCGAGGTTCTATGCAGTCCCACAGATCTTCATGCTCAAGGTAGGTCTTCACACAAAATTTCCAGGTGGCAAAATTGTCACGGCCACACAATTTCTCCAAGTTAAACATATTATTTGAAGTCGACATGATTTGGTACACGTTGTCTTATAACCTCAAAAGTATTTACGGCAGAATTTCTTTCGGAGACACTTCGGTAATTCGGTGATTTTATTTATTTCCAACCACGCTCTGCTACCATGTAGGAATTATTTGGAAATAAATACGAATTATGTGTCTTTTATAACTGACTTTAATTTATATGCAAGAAATAACGTCTTTACAATTCCGGAAGTCACAGTTATGTGTTTTTACTTTTTAAATCACAGATTACAAAATTATGATTGCGTTCCATTTCTAACAGTTATATTAATAGTTTCGGCGTACGAGCGCTGCAATGTGTAATTATTGTAATGTAAGCATTTTGTAAGCGACAATGCTCAGAAAATGTTCAGAACGAACTTTATAATGCCACACCTCAGTTAAATGTATGGAGAGCCATCTCAAAAATAATATTTCACTACACCTTTATGTAGCGGAATACACCTACATATTATATTACCACTTCATTAAATACACCTACCATCCAAATTTCATCCATATAGTGCTAAAGTCTCCAAATAAAATTGCTGTGACATATGGACGGACAGACGGACATGAGGAAATTATAAGGAATACGTTGACATTTGACTATGGAATCCTAAAAAATGGTACTACATATTATCAGCATGCATAATCAATTTAATGAAATGTTAACTAGACACACACAAATAACTATTCCAAGGGCCAAGGCACAAGCAGTCCCGGGAACTCTTGTCTGATTTTACAAATCGGACAAATATGATGGGGCGACCTGGAATTTGGACCCAGGACTACTTATATTAAAGGTACCTACTATCGAGTCGATATGGTTATATACCTACTCACTTTATACGAAGAGTCTAGGAAATTGCGCTACCGGGTATATATAATAGTGTTAGGGACTCAGCCCAGCGGTCGTCTAGATGTTTAGCATCTCTCCCGCGCGGCTTAACGTTGGATCGTAAGACCGGTGAACCCAACATAACAGTTCCGCCTCCCCCCGGGGTGGGGCGGTAGCAATAATTCGCTTTCCCTGTGACACAAAAATAGGTATGTACTTAGGTAGATATCCCATCGGTTCACGTTTAATGCCTAGTAGTGCGAAGTGCGGTGCACTGCGCGGCGCGGCGCGGCTTGTACCGCCACACACAGGTAGGTGTATCTGGAAACATTGTTATAGGCGATTGTACCTATACGGTTATGGTTACCTTGACATAACGATAGCGGTGGCGACTGGTGACTGGTAGCTGTGTGAGGTGTCGCGACTCGCGAGTCGCGATCCACAGTGGTTAAGTAATCTCAGTCTCGTGTCAGCTATTGGCAGACATAGAAGGCTCTAAACCGACTACCGTCGCCACTGTACTGCCACTCCATATTATTTTATATTCATTTAACATACGCGTAGAGTAAACAATTTTATGTTTGAATAAAAATAATGTAATGCTTTTTATATAATATTGTTTCGGTGTTCATGCTATTTACATTAAGGATAAAAAAATAGATTCATTCGCAGTGTCGTATTAGAAAGGATTTGAGGTAAGATGTTTTTGTATAATATTTGATATTCATTGACTAAATATACTTACATATTAAATGAACATGCTCATGTAAGTAGGTAATTCATGAAATGTTGAAACAAGTTAAATTATACAGATGTTTTTATCTACTGGAGAACTACTATAATTGTTTGAAATACGACCAGACTTTCTTTACAAGTAAAAATTAATCAAATAATTCATCAAGTTGTCTATACACACGGAGAAGCGATGGTCAAATTCACAGTCCACGGATAATAAATTGGTACTGAACGAAGACATACCTACTTGGTATTATATTACGTACCTATTATACCTACTTACTATAAATCACTATTATTTAGTATTATTTGCAAACGTGTCCGGTTGTCCAGTTCCAGTCCGTCATGCAAGTGAAAAATAAGTAAATAATATAATATGTAGTAAGTAAAAGTTTTTCATCACATGTCTGTATTTTCAAAATATCCGAAGATTGCCAAAGCTTATAATTTTAGGTAATTGTAGTACCTACTACACTTCCGAAACTGACTGTAATGTGTTATCAGCCGAATCATATTAGGTACGGCCTATATTATGGTACTAATACGGCTAATACTCGTACATGGCTAATATTTATGTTTCTAATACCTCTATGGCAAGATAAATATCTATGACGCGACCCAATTTGGTTGTTGGGCCACTGTTTGATCCGGAGCGTGGTGCCTCACGTGTACTAGCGGATCCATCTAAGGGGTTCCACCCCCCCAAAAGCATTTGTGTCCACTGACAAATCACAAATTAATAGTATATTTTCAATTTTATAAGTTAAGCCAAAAACAAAATCCTGGATCTGCCACTGCGTCACGTGCCCATTACGGCTGCGTTTTACATGCTGTTGACGTATTGGTTAACAGACTGGGTCGTGAAGCTTTGCTGCTGCTGTTGCGTTTCCTATAGTGAGTAATATATCCGGAGGGCCAAATCTCCCCTAACGATCCAAATTCCATAATTATCCCTTTTATTTCAGGTCGGCAAGTAGTCCATGATCTTTTTTATATTGTGGATATTTATGGGCGGTGGAGATCACTTTTCACCAGGTGGCCCACTTACTCGATTGCCGGCCTACTTAATGCCTAAAAAAGAGACCGCGAATATGTCTCACCGCACAAGCAAATCGATCTTATGAGTTACAAATAGGTACGTTTACAGTTTTCGAATTCGTATAAAATTACTACCGTCGAAGTGTCAAAGTAGTACTTCATACTGTAATAAAGGCAAGAATCGCTTGAAAACAAATTTTATATTCGACTAATATAAAATAAAATTAATCATATTATTAATGTTATTTCATCATAGTTCCCACTAGTGGCTACTGATACTCGACGTATGGAGAGTACCTATATGAAAACTTTCATCGTTTTATAAAACTAAGGCCTACTGAGCGCTTAAGACAATCTCAAACAGCGCGATTATATAATATTTTACACATTTATCAATTTTCGTATCTAATATCTGTATTGTTTGCTCTATCACCTGTTCCTGCAGAATGTACAATGAGACAGCTTAATTAAAATAATTTCTTTTTATTTAATTTCGCACTTCCAGTACAGCTAGGTATCAAACTATTTTGTAACAGCCGCACATAAAGCATTGTGATAAATTATTCAAACATAAGTAATTATTTTGTCGTAGGTATGGTCTCTAAATTTTTAACGGTAGAACTAAAATGATGGTTTAACCCAAAATGACACGCTGTGCCATTCATCATTTTAAATATTTCTGAATATAAAATATTGACTTCAAGCGTTAATTTATTGCTATAAACAACCTTTCATTATTTTATCGTCATTGAGATATAGCAAATATCCCCGGCACGGTTCCTGACTCTGAATCTTTGTCCTGCAATGCTTGTTTTTTTCGACCAGTCACTAATATAAACTTTTGTTGTAATGTTTCTGTAAATGTCCGTACTGTTGTTTTTCTTCGCAATGACTCTGGATGTTTCTGAAATTCATTTGTTTCTATTATAATAATCATTAGCGTATAATATATCTATACCTAATATCTACAAATTTCTTTTGCCCAATTTGTTTATTCTGCATATCAATGGCATGTTACCACTTGGTGACATTCATTGCTATGCAGATGACAGCACTGTGCATGGGCGTTACTACAGTAAGCCTCCTGGTAGCCGGGGAGTCACTGAGAGGCAGCGGGAGAATCTTGTTTTTGAGCTTAACCGGACCTTGGATCTCATTTCGGAATGGGGTACCAAAAATCTGGTTGAGTTCAATGCCAAGAAAACCCAGGTGTTTTACTCGTTTACGTGCAAACAATCCCCATTCTCTCTCCCCCCCCCCAATCTTCAGGGTATCCCGCTCGCAATGCGTAATAGCCTAAGTATCCTAGGCATGGATATTTGCTGCGATCTGAATCGAAGGAACCACATCGAGGGCGTAATATCAGCCACATCACGCAGGGTCGGAATCCTGAACAAAGTGCGTAGGTTTTTTTTTACACCCGGCCAGCTTTACCGTTTATACAAAGCGCAGGCACGGCCGGGTGCGGAATACTATTCGCACCTATGGGACGGTTCCGCAAAATACTTGCTCGATGCCTGGGATGGATTGCAGCGACTGTCTGTCCGCATTGTGAATGATGCAGACGTCACACAATCTGTAATTAATTAATTTAAAATTTCTCCAACCGGTTCATTGCGTTAGTTAAAATTTAAAATAGTAGGTACCTACCCCATCATTGAAGTTGACAGTTTGATTCACATTAGTACATTGCAGATGTTGCCTTATAGTATCATTATTATCTGGATTATTATTTATCTCAGAGCACGAGGATGAACTGGAAAAAACCTGCAATGAGCAAAACACTTCCTAATCATTCAGATAACTAAATAATAATACAAGATGCCTACTTCAGAATACTTCAGATATCATTGTACGACATCAGACGGCATAGCTAAGTCTGTCTACCAGACAATCTTATCTATCTTAAGAGTGTATTTTATTTATTAAACCTTTAGTACTTATTATTTAATCATAAGTTTTATGATATATTTTTATGTATCAACAATGTGAAAGTGAGTTTATTATGTTTATTAATCAATCATGCCGTATTGGCTAAATGGATTCAGATGAAGTTTGACACACGGTCAGACCTTGACCTGGATTACAACATAAGTTACTTTTTATCCCGGGAAAAATACCCACGCCGGTAGAGCCGCGTTCAAAAGCAAATTAATTAATACCTATTTTTGTTTATTAATCTTCTAACGGCTACCTACTACACATGAAAAGTAGAACCTTAATGCCAATTATAAAAACAGGAAGAAAATTTAACATTTAAGAGAAAGGGTTGACGCCAGGCGGCCGCTCGTAAAAACATCAAGCCAAATCTTTCTGTACGAGTACCTAACATGTGTTAATAAGCATGTTGTACGGTGTACCACTACAAGTGGGATAAAGTCAGGTGGAAGAAGAAAATACATTTAAGTACCGTACCTAATTCCTACACAAACCAAACATAGATATTTATCTACCTATTAATACTTTTTGGTCGTAATGTGTGTAAAATGTGCGTAAAGTTATCCGCTTTAGGTACTTAGATTACCAACAACACAACAACAACAACAACGAAGTACCTACAACCGGAAAAGGCAGCATTATTGGTCTCAAGAAAATCTAAAAAGGACAACCCCAGTTTCGATTTGCGTTGTTGGTGTAGAATCCTAGACAAGAGCATATTATATCATTTGCAATTTGCTTACTTGACGCTGAGACTAGATCGGAATGATATTTTGAACATTTAAAATTACGAGAATTGGCCTCCAGAGCTCAGCTTCCCTTTGTAGACGATACAACAATCATAATAATAATAAGGTTCCTCGTCATTGGAGGGTGATACTTTTATATTTTTAAATGTTTTATTTTATAGTAATGTAATATTTAAAAATGTAAATAAAGAATACTGTACATAAGGTTAAAGTAAGGTTAGAGCTACCTATAGGTATAAATACCGGTATAAGTGATATCCTTTTGGCCGTTTCTACACTATAGCTCGTGATTTCTGGAGACTTGAATACTGGATCTATGCATAATCTATTGTCTTCATTGACGTTAAATATGAAGAAGGAGTTAGCTAATGGTGGCAAGCATCTGAGCAGGATGTGGCAACCCGCCAATATCGCACATAAAATGGCGGCCACTACAGCAATGACCGGAGCATATCCTAACTTTTCTACAGGCAGACTGCATTCTGACTTGCGCTCATCGAACCTATAAATTAAGTTATTATTAATTTTCCTATATTTTTAACGTTCAATGTCAGGCGGTCGCGAACGCAGCATCGTGCCGCGGCGATGACGGTTAGCGTGTTATCCAACCGGCATTGAGCAAACCTAGGTTTACCTATTCTTGTGACATTATCCATAAAGCATAATAGTATATTATGTATAAGTAGGTATCACATATAGGTGGTTTTCAAAATGTTTTGATAGGTACGTGTGTTTTCTACTGTTCCCGAGTCCCGAGTAATAAAAATGACCTCGTCTCGGCAATTTAGTGTTGTGAAAACCGTAAAAGGTTGTTTTGCTTGGTAACAAACGAAGTAAATCATTTTATAACTCCATCGTCATTGACACATAGCACATAGTGATGAATGATGATTCTTTCTTTCTATCTGGCATAATCCCGGCTAGTGCCAGGGTCCGCTTTCCCATTTCGCCCGATCTTGAGCAGCCTCTGTAGTAAGACCATTGACTCTCATGTCTCCCTACGTTAAGCCAGCGTTTTTTGGGCCGTCCATTGGATCGTACTCCCGGTACGTTCTGGCACAGACATTTGTGACCAACGCCGACGTACTCCTGTGGTTTCCTCAGAACGTGATCAAACCACCAACAAACGTGACAAAACGACTTTCCTGAAGTTTATCAGCCACATCGCGGACACCTCGTTAAATGATGACAATCCGAATAAGTAAATTAAAATAATAATAAAGTATGAAATTGTACTAAAAACACTAAAATCAATAAATTTTCGAATAAGCACATTAATTTCGGTAACATTTTATAAATGAATTGAAGAATTAGTAAGTTTTTCAAATTATTTAGAGTACTTATATGAAGTCTAAATCTTTAAAGATAGACCAAAGAATAGACCTTACCAGGTACCGGGCCTTACGAGGTCCAAGTAAGTACCTTGTATTTAATTTTAAAATCGGTATAGTTCGTCAACAATCCACACAAAGGACATCCCGGCGCAACCTGAGTCCTGACAATCTCTAGAAATGCATGATTCATAGCCAATGTTCAATACCACTATCCGTGGCGCTGTGGGCGAATAACCGGTTGTGAAACGTGAGGCCGTGGGGTCGATTCCTGCGACACATACGATGTTTGTCTGATCCACAAATATTTGTTTCGGCTCTGGGTGTTGTAGGACCGCAAGTCCCTCGTAGTTCCTAATACCCACGAAACAGGTTAACCTAGTGTGGTGTCAGAACTATGTGTGTGACTGTTGGGTGTATTTATTTACTAGTGATTAGACTAATGAAGCAAATGAAATGAAATATAAATTATATGTAAAGATATGATATATTTATGATATTATATGTAAAGTGATATTAGATTTAACTAATGTGAAACTGTCCATACGAGCGGATGAGGCTCTTTTTTACGGCACGATTATATTATAGTCAATAACCAGCGAAATATATGGAGTTATTTAAAATACCTATTCCTTTCGATGGTCTCATTAAAATAAAATCTATAATACCCACTTAACATTATAATTAAATTTTTAAGAAACGCAATCCTAAACGTGTCTAGTAGATAAATAAACTATTGTAGGTGAATAGGTAGACCGTGGAGTAGAATTTTCTATTCTGGAATTTCCGGCTAACTGTCCGCACGTATGCCACTTGATTGAATGATAGATCCATGACCTCAATTGCTATGATAGTATGTTACTAAAGAACATTTATGAATGTTAATATGATGGCTTAAAACTATCCAATTGTAACCTATTTATAATCGCAATCATATTTGAAATAAGTAAAGCTAACCAGTCCGAGGCTCCACAATTTTTGATACCATCACAAACAACACCACTGCTAAAACAAAATTGAGTTCCACTGACAGAGCAAAATGTTTCATTACCACGATAGCAACCCTCTCTCGGCCGCTGTCTAGCTGAAGTTGCCGTCACTTGATATACATTAGCCTTAAACAAATGTATAAGCTAAATATAGAAAGAGAAATCGCAACTTGTAGTAATATAAAGTCTCGAAGGTTTCGATCGGTAAAATCTCTAGACCGGTTTATTATACATTTGCAAAAAACAGCCTGATCGCAAGGTTATTGATAGGTATATTATTATTTTGCACAATTACGAAAGCATTTGATCAACTAATCAAAAATATTAAAGCAGTTACATTAATATCTGAGTTGATACTGCTATTGCTTAAAAAACGAAATCGTATCCTTCCCTTTACTGGGACAACGAAATAAGGGGAGTGGACATCTCTTTCGGCCAGAGAATCGCAAAGACGAAGGCACATATTTTTCTTAATTACTGTAAAGGCATTTCGATTTACAGCACAGTTGGGGCCAATGTTGCCTGGAAACTTGATAACAATTAATAGAAACACTTGATCAGATTGAGCTGCTATTTCCACGGAACATTCGTAATCGACTTCACTTAAAGTTCGAAAGACCTGTAAAGGATTGCTTGCGTTAACTATAAATCTATATTCAAATATATTTTTTACATTTGCTTATTAAATACTTACTAATGTTATGGTGTCGGACATACCCATTCCGAAGGATATATCGTATCTCAGTCGATGTGAAAAGGCACATTCATTGCTGATATCCCTGGGACGATAGAGCAGTAAGAGGCCATGCCCCCAAACATTTGAAAATATTGTCCCAATAAAATATAACATAAAATACGATGAACACCACATTGTCAGGTTATTTTGTAATCTATGAGCACATGCACAGCTGTATGACATTTATAGGTTTACCTAGTGTGGGGTCAGGACAATGTGTGACTTCAGTATATAACAAAGTACTCTGTGGTGTGACTGTTGGGTGTATTTATTTTATTTATATATTTTGTAAACTTCTTACACAACGGCGTATTTTTATTTAATTTATATACTCGTATGGTACTGGTAATTGTAATTGATTGATTGATATAAAACAAAAATAAATAAATATATTATTTACTAGGTGGGTCACGCCGAGACATAAGTTGTTAAACCTCATAGTATCCTGCAGTAATTTCACGGGCTTCAAAATCCTTTAAACCGGAACACAGCATTGCTTACACATTGTTGCTAAGCGGAAGAAATAGACAAAGCGGTGGTACCAACTTAGAAGGCCTCTAGTATACGAGGTACCTACCTATCACCTTCTTACGTAGGTATACAAAAAATCTGAATTGGGGGCCTCCTTATTTTTTGAATTCGATTAATAAAATGCTAAATAAATATATATTGTTTGTTCTAGATGACATGCGACGATGTTTATGCTGCTGGTAGCAACTATGAATATAAAAAGAATTTCAGGACAGCTCTGCCTCAATTCCTTGCTGTGAGCGTTAAAAACTTGCTTTTATTAGGTAAGTAACATTTAATTACAATCTCTTGACAGCCTCCGTGGCGCGGTGGGCGTGTAGCCGGCTGCGAAGCGAGAACCCGTGGGTTCGATTCTGGCGCACACAAACATTTATTTATGGCGCTACAAATATTATTTCGGGTCTGGATATTGTGGGACCGCAAGTCCTTCGTAGTTCCTGATACGTATATCGTACACGTTAGTTAACCTAGTGTGGGATCAGTAGGCCTAGTACAAGTTTTAATAGTTTTTTTTTCGTTTTCTCTCAATACGTCAAATATTAGTAGCCACTAGTAGGAACTATGATGAATTAAAATTAATTACATGGTTTATTTTATTTCATAATAATAGAATATGAAATTAGTTTTCAAGCGATTCTTTTCTTTATTACCGTATGAATTACTAGTTTCACACTTTGACGGTAGTAATTTTATACGAATTCGGAAACTGTGAACTTATTTGTAACTCATACTAGGCCTACAGGACTATGTGTGTGACTATTGGGTGTATTTATTTATTATAAAGATTCATTTATATATATACTAGCTGTCCCGCGCGGTTTCACCCGCAACTACAGCAGCGCCACCTACCGGGTCCAATTGAGAATCTAAACCATGCAGGGCGCCACCCAAACGCATACAAAAAAAATCAATCAAATCGGTCCAGCCGTTTAGGAGTTTTTGCGAGACTAACGAACAGCAATTGATTTTTATATATAAGATATAAAGATAGATTGTGGTATTTTTTCTTCTTATAATCCGTCAAGCATTAAAAACTATTATTAGATTTATGTTTTTTTTAATACGTTCGGCTCGCGTTTTGCCACTATTACGCTTGATGCATCATATAAGAGTATATTGCACGCATCGATATAAGAGTACCTATATTGTTATTTCTGATCGAATAGCGTGGTTTTGTATTTTATGGATAAAACGAGCCTGCTTGTCTGCATGTAAGCGCTAATTTCGGCAAGTATTGAATACTAGATTATACTCGCGATTCGGCTCGATCCGCATGAATGTCTTCTTCCGGGATATAAACTATCTCCTTGCCGAATTTCATTAATCCGTTCAGTCGTTTAGCCGTGAAAACGCAACAAATAGACAGAGTAACTCTCGCATTTATACAGTAGGTAACAAAAACCCAGTTGGCGAGATATTATTCTTACCCAGGTAGCTTAGAATAATGAACATTAAAAAAAAAACTAAAACTGATGACTGAGATGAAGAGCTGATGTTACTTTTGACGAAACCGGATGCACACGCGGCGCGGCGCGTTTGATGCACGTAGACGTCGCAACTTGCTATCTCGCTCTGACTCCGAGACATCGCTCTTGCAGAGGTAATCAATCGAAATACGGTCCACAAACAATTAGATAATTAAAATTTAAAAATTAATTATTTTTATAGTCCCGTTTTCGTAGGCGAGTTATTTTATTACGTTTGAATATCGATTCTGATATCGTGGTTAAAACGCTCAACAATTACCTACTATATAAATTAATTTATAATACGTATTCCATATGATCATAAATATATCGCAATTTCAATCTAATTTTGCTAGAGCAAAAGATCCGCATGTCTTTTGCCGCCGGAATTCCATTTGCCGAAGCTGAGGATCATAATATCCGATCCGGATTAGCTGCAGTGCGCAAAAACTCTTGTTTAACTAGTCCTTTTAGACAAAAAATGTGTATTCCGTTGTGTTTTACTCGATTAGGATCCTAGATCTTACCGAGGATAAAAAATATTTGTCATTTCATATGTTCGTCTTCTACGCGTTTTCGCACATTGAAACTTTGTACAGTTGTAGTTGGTACTTGCGAGCTGCGCGAAAGCTTTTGACATAGTTACATATTAGATATGACTTAGAGAAGCTTTAAAACAAAGTCGTACATTATCTATTGTAAAATTGATGATGATTTATTATTTTATCAAAGTAAGTATAGTGTTGTAAAGTTTATATGGGTGCTATCTGTTAAAGCTATAGAAGCTATTATAGTAAATATTGCCTCCATTTTAGCAGATATTTTAAGTTTTTGTGTAAATTACGGTACTTTACGATTTAATAAAAATAAGTAAAATTGTGCCCATTTTTAAGACGAGCAGTGAAAATAGCGCCATAAATTATAGGCCTATATCTATATTACCAGCTATTAGTAAGGTTTTTGAAAAAAAACTTTAACTTTAGATCAAGACTCTTCAACAGTTTGCCTAGGAATAACTCTAGATAGTAAATTGCAATGGGATTCTCAAATAGAAAGATTATCTGGTAAACTAAGTGCTGCAGCTTATGCTGTCCGGAAAATAAGACGCTTGACTGATATTTCTACGGCTAGGTTGGTATATTTCGCATATTTCCACAGTATTGTGTCCAACGGCATATTCTATTGTGGGGATCAGCTGCTGATATAGACACTATTTATATTACAAAAAAGACCAGTTCGTGCTATACTAGGTATATGACCTGAGGAGCCGCGATTCCCTACCATCTATAAGTATTCAGGGATAGTAATATACTGAGTGTGCCGTCTGAATATATCTATCAAAATATTAATGTATGTTCGTAAAAACCTAAGTAAAGTATATCATACTAATATTATAAATGTAAATGTAAGTTTGTTTGTTACGCTTTCACGCGAATACTACTTACCTACCTAACCGATCATCATGAAATTTTGTACACCTATTCTTGGAGGTATAAGAAAGAACATAGGATACTTTTTATGGAAAAAATATCTATTTGTTTGTTACGCTTTCACGCCTAAATTACTGAACCGATTTTGATGTAGAGACAGATGGGACCCTGGAGACGGTTATAGGCTACGTTTTATTTCGGAAAAGTCTATTCACGCGGGCGGAGCCGCGAGCAAAAGCTAGTACTAATATTGCGACCTTCGTGTCGATCGCATTTGTGTTTTAACTTTTAACCTGCTTTCATCGCTTATTGGTGTTCTTTATCAGAATAAAATATAAGACATGAAAACTAATGTCAGTCAATGTAACAATTTCGGCTGCTTATCGTGAAATTAACCACATCATAAAGTGTTTGACCGTTTACAAGGATCGTAATACTGTCCTCCGAGATGTACTTACTACCTATTGCATTGTAATTTGTAATTGTTTATTTTGGTTGAGTAGATACCTATATAACTTATTTTAAGGATAGGTACCTAACAGATTAGCTTAGAATTGTAATGACTGTGCGCGAGCTGAGCGAGCAAAGCGAGCGTGCCGCGGGCCGCGGCAATGGCCGGTGAAACGGATTTGAATATGATGAATTCCGCATTTGCAGTTTCCATTATGTCATTCTAATTTCGTTGCGTGATCACCCTACTTTCTTTGTTACATTACATTGCATTGTGTTGCACTGACTTATACAAAGCACTGTCAACACGTCCAGTGATGGTAATTTAACTATTTTACGGTATGATTATGATATGTTTGGCCATATAATAATAAACCGCGCGTTACTCGATAATAACGATAAACAATTAAGTATTACAGTATTTATTGATCAAACCAGGGGGCTTAGCATATACAACACGAGAAAATTTTGTTGACTCCTTTTGTCGTGAAATACCTGATTTATCTGGTTGTTATGTTGTACATATAGGTACATACATCGAAGCTAACATGGCTGTATAGAATATTCGACGCGTTATGTTGTGTAGAGAAAATAGTACTTTCTATTTTGTCTACGAATCCTAAATGACGACGTAATTTTGTCGAATGTGGACACTTTTACCAAAGGTATTTGTCGTCGACAGTTATCTCTCTCGCGCACGATATATTCCGTGTTGCATAAGCTAAGCCTCCAGGGCACATCATGATGTGACTAAGACGATAATAGGTATGAAATGATGGCATTTTGTAAAATATCTGAGCACAATTTTACAATAGGGTAGTTTTCTATATTGAATTTTATACATTATTTTATAAACAACAGAAAATGATAAACCCTTTTATTAAAACACAATCAATATTGGTTCAGAAATGTGCCCGCAGTTATGACTTTAAATGTTGGTATGAGGAAAAGTGGGTGCGTAGTAGGGATATCTCACTATCTCGCTTGTACGCGTGCACCATAATGAACATTTTACACAGTGACGTCAAAGTTTGTGTCGTCTGTCATTTGACAATTACCGCTTCTACAGGGTTTGAATGGCTTCTAACTTATTTATTTTTGGTCCGATTTATAAAATTCTTTCGGCAATAGATTTTAAGTAACGTAACTTATTGATTTAAATAATTAAAAAAATCTAGTCAACTACCCTATTATTTAGGCCATGACACGTACAATAAGAAGCATATTACCTATAATGTAAATTGTCAAATTGGTACTCTAATTCTAATTGGCTGTCTTATCTGGCGGCTACCTACACGTTTTATTTACTTACCTAAGTTAAATATCCTATTCCATTCTACAGGAACAAGTTATCATAAAATATATCTTTCAGGTTATGGAATGACTCTGGGCTTCACAACAATACTCATTCCAGCTGTGGAAAATCCAAAAGATGGAGAAATATTGCATTTAGAGAAGACGGAGATATCGTGGATAAGTAAGTATTGATTATTTTCTAATTTGGGATCAACTTCTTTGTGAGAGGTAGGTTTTAGTTTGTTAGATGAGGAAGATTATTATACAGATTGAGCTGATTTCTTAGGTTTACGCGAATATTACACATTGAAATAAAACTAGTTTATACGGATTTTATCGCGGTTTAATATTTATTTTTATTCCCGACGTTTCGAAAGCTTTTCAGCCTTCGTGGTTACGGGAGATATATAAAATAGATTGTGACTGTCGTCTCTCCTATATCGGACAAACTAAAAGAAGCATAGGGACCCGCGTAAAATAACACATAGCTGATGTTAAACACCGACGCTCTACGAAGTCTGCAGTTGCTGAACATTCAGACGAAGGCTCCAAACATTACCTTAGATTTGACAAACCACAAATCCTTGTCAAAGAACACCGATTCCTACCTAGGATGATTCGCGAGGCTATTGAAATTAAGAAACACCCAAATTTCAATAGAGAAGATGGTTGGAAGCTTGCACAAGCCTGGGATCCAATTATACATTTAATTAAATCGGAACCCAAAAGACCAACTGCCAGACCTCAAGACACCGTGAGCTCTTTCTGCGTAGATCGGACTAGTGTCAACTAACTTTTTTTAAATATTTAAAAAATAAATGTATGATTTTAAAATGAAGGTAGCCAATGTAGCATTAACTTTTCGAGACGACCTACACCTCAGTCTCTCCCGTGACCACGAAGGCTGAAAAGCTTTCGAAACGTCGGGAATAAAAATAAAAAACATGTGGGCAGTCTTTGGGGACTGCCGATAGAAGTGAAACTTTTTTTCACATTATAGACATTTAACTAAAAATTTTTGAAATAATATTACATTAAACACTAACAAAAACAAAATGTAGAGGAACGGGTGCTAAATGTTCCTCCGGCGAAGGGGAGATCTTCAGTCAGGCGGATGTTGTACCTGACCGGCAGCGCGCACCGCACAATGCAACATTAACCAGATCCTGAATCGCGCTAGCAAAGTTTTCGCGACGATTAGTATATATACAAGTTCCGACCATCAACCATCGGAGGGGCCGCGGCCGGTCAGGTACAACATCTGCCTGACTGAAGATCTCCCCTTCGCCGGAGGAACATTTGGCACCCGTTCCTCTACAAAACAAAATAGCGTGCGAACTATAGACGCCGCCATATTGGCCTTGGCTGCTCTGGCGAGCGCCTTTCACTTTATCCCTACTATCGCGGCCGACCGTCACGCGACATGCAACACACATGCCAACAATTTTGAGACGATCTAATAAAAGTTTCACTTTAAAATAGAAAATAATTTTTAATTTGTAAATATGGCGCGTAACGGAAAAATGTTACCCAGAAATTAAAGATGGCGCGTAACAGAAAAACGTTACACTATAAAATTTCTCCCATACGCCGATAAAGAAGTTTCACTTCAAAAATTAAACCGCGATAAAATCCGTATAAACTAGTTTTATTTCAACAGATTGAACTTTTAGCCGGCATATAAACGACCCGTGATAACGCGAGCCGAAGACAAGGCGAGACGTCGCGTCGCCAAAAAAGAAAACAAAGATATACCTAAATATTTAAAATACGTAAATGACGGCCTTCTGTTATTTACTCATCTACCAATGTCTTATGAGAAACTCTCTCCATGGAAATGAGGTCTTAAGATTATTTTAACAGGTTCTGTTAAGAGCGGGAAGCCGGGATAAGAATCTTCGTCCGAGGACTCATGTTGGAAATTCTCGGAAGCTGGGAAGCGGATTTGTAAATAAACGAAATAAAAAAATAAGCCATCATTCTACCATGGCGTAGGTACCTATATCTAATTACTGATAAGATTAATTTCAATATAGCATAATCGTCGTAGCATAGTTTGTTAAGTAATCTGTGAATAATTACCTACTTAGTAAGAAAAAGTAAAGGAGATGTGTAATTTTGGGCCAGGTGTACCGTTTTTCTGTTACGCGCCAAGTGTAACGTTTTTTCTTGTTACGCGCCATATTTATAAATTAAAAATTATTTTCTATTTTAAAGTGAAACTTTTTAAAGTGAAACTTTTATTAGATCGTCTCAAAATTTTTGGCCTGTGTGTTGCATGTCGCGTGACGGTCGGCCGCGGAGTAGGGATAAAGTGAAAGGCGCTCGCCAGAGCAGCCAAGGCCAATATGGCGGCGTCTATAGTTCGCACGCTATTTTGTTTTGTAGAGGAACGGTTGCTAAATGTTCCTCCGGCGAAGGGGAGATCTTCAGTCAGGCAGATGTTGTACCTGACCGGCCGCGGCCCCTCCGATGGTTGATGTTCGGAACTTGTACTATATACTAATCGTCGCGCAAACTTTGCTAGCGCGGTTCAGGATCTGGTTAATGTTGCATTTTGCGGTGCGCGCTGCCGGTCAGGTACAACATCTGCCTGACTGAAGATCTCCCCTTCGCCGGAGGAACATTTAGCACCCGTTCCTCTACAGTTTGTTTTTGTTAGTGTTTAATGTAATATTATTTCAATTTTTTTTAGTTAAATGTCTATAATGTGAAAAAAAGTTTCACTTCTATCGGCAGTCCCCAAAGACTGCCCCACATGTTTTTTTATCCCGGAAAATGTCCTCTCGAGGTTGTACAAGAATACACATAATCTTGGCCAATAACCTTGAGGCGGAAAGTAACAGTAGGATCCAACTTGATTGGGCAGCATTCGGAAAGCTTCGTCAAGTCTCACAACGTCCATACCACAGTATCTCTAGGCGTAAATGAATCAGTGCGTCCTACCCATCATGACCTACGGTACCGAGACGTGGACACTCACTGTGGGACTAATTCACAAATTAAAGGTCGCTCAGCGAGCTATAGACAGAGCTATGCTCGGAGTCTCTTTGAAGGTTAAGATTCGGAACGAAGTAATCCGATAAAGAACCAAAGTGGTCGACATCTACTATTAGCAAGCTTAAGTGGCAGTGGGCTAGCCATATATTAAGAAGAACCGATAATTGGTGGCACCTATATGTGTTCTTGAGTGGAAACCGCGTTTAGGTAAACGTAGGATGGGTCAGGTGGTGCGACGACTAGTGCTAGCCCCTCAGTTTACGTATAAAATACTTCATAGCAATAACATTGAAACTAAATTGAAAAATTAAAATTTATAAGAACCTAAAAATGAGTTTATACCTACCACTTTTGACTATTATATTTATTAATATGTATCAAAACAAAAAACTGACTTTTTGATTTAAAATATTAACGCATTTCAATTGAACATTTTATGGGAAACAAACTTATTCCAAGCACATCATTTTTGTTCTTAAATTATCTGTATATTAACAGATGTAAACACAAAGCAGATGTATAAATATAAGTAATAAAATGTAGCTCATTTGAATTTAAAATTTATAACAGCCATATTCCGCAATATGTTACTTTTGATTATTTCATGTCCTTCAAACCGAAACACAACAATGCTTTTCACACTGTTGCTTGGCGGCAGGAATAGTCAAAGCGATGGTACCAACCCAGACGGCCTCTCACCTTGTAAACGTATCACGTAGGTACGGCTAATTGTAAAACGACAACAAAACCGGTTACGAACAACCGGTGCGAATGAACATGGGAAATAGCTGAATACGAATGTTTGATACGGCGCAGTATCTGCGCCGAACACTATTACAATATTATCACAATATTATCACGTTTGCCCTATTAGGATGCAACTTGGAAAGTTCCGCAGTCCAGATCTAATTTCCTTCTGAGGAAGATGCTGCTCGGCACCGCTCATCAGCTTCCGCGTTTACTCGATGTACCAACTTTATATAGAAGTAGGTACCAATGTCAGCATCTGTAATTGTAAAAAATATTAGTAACAAAGCAATTACGATAGTTAAACAATCGACCACAGATGAACAATCGGACAGACAAACAGACTCACAACCAAAGTGAGTCTATACGTGCTAGGTTAGGGTATTAGGCTCTTAAAAGAGGTTTGTTGCTTTATGTGACGAGTATTCCCCCGTAAGCACTATTGTAGGTATTCTGCTTTAGAGCCAGTTAAACTATTGGGCATTATGAGATCTAGCACCTAATATCTCGAGAGTGACAAGTGCAGTGCTCTACATAATTAAAGTTTTGGGTGATGTTACTAGTTACTACTGCTTATGGGCAAGCGAGCAGACTGCTCTCTCGTGATTCGATTGAACAAATACGATAATATTTGTTTTTGTTTCAGGTTCAATGAATCTTATTGTGGTACCATTGGGATGCGCACTCTCTGGTATAGTGACGTCACCCCTCGGCCGCCGAAGGGCCATGCAGATAGTTAATCTGCCTTTCTTCATAGCGTGGTTGACCTTCCACTTCTCAAGTAGAACGGGACATCTCTACGTAGCACTGTTTTTGACCGGGTTGGCAGGAGGACTGCTTGAAGCGCCTGTAATGTATTGTTAATACAGTATGTAACAAAAACCCTGTTGGCCCTTTTAGGGTCGTGAAGATAGTCATATAGACAGCATAATAAAAATAGTTAAATAAAAATTTTAAAAAACAGAAGCGAGATATTATCCTTAAACGGCTAACAAGAATATATTAAAAAAAAAATATTTTCATATGAATTTCTGTGTGTACCTATTGATGAAGCCGAGGGCGCGGCACGTTTGATCTACGTGGACGCCGCAACATGCTACGCACCACTCTTGCAGATATAATCAATCGAAATAAAGTTTACAAACAATAAATTACTTCAAGTTTAAAAAATACCTAAATATGTTTTTTTATAGTCCGATTTTCGTATGCGCGTTTTTTCATTGCGTTTGAATATCGATTCTGAAATCACAGTTAAAATACCCAACAGGGTTTTTGTTACATATTGTATATTATATACCTAATATATTTTTTATTCCTCTCTCCTTCCTAAACATGTAGTTATCCCCGCCGAAATCCATCCGTCATTGCTTCACAATTTTTTTCGGTATTCCGCACCATATTTATTATATTCTCACCACGACCGTCATGATGATCAATCGTGATGTTGACATCGAAGTCAATGATGTACGATATAAATATCGATGTCGATGCTGCACTGAGCTGTGTGTATAAATATCAATAATGGCGATGTCGGTACCGATGATAGTGATGTCGATGATGCCGATATTGATAATCAAGATTTCGACGACAAAAAAAGTGCCCAACGATACGTTTTTTTTATTATTGCATAGGCCGGCAAACGCGCCAGTGGGTCACCTGATGGTAAATGATCTCCACCGCCCATGCACACCCACAATACTAGAAGAATCATGAACACGTTGCCGACCTTATAGGAAAGGGATTAAGGGATTGGGAAGGGGAGGGGGATTTGGACCTCCGGATATCTCACTCACCGTACGAAACGCAGCGGCAAGCTGCTACTTTACGCCAGTTTTTTGTGAGACATTGGTCGACCCGGACGAACCGGCCCATTTATGTTGTAGACAAAACTGTCTATAACGTGGCTCTACCACTCCAAACACGTATGGCATTTATTGTGAATAAAAACTAATACAAAACAAAACAGCCGTCGCAATATTACTATCTCGCTTACTTTTCACTAGAATTTGATTATTCTCTGCAGTAGCCCTCCCTCCGCTTTCCTGTCTTACACGTCAAACTCTCGTGTCATGTGGCGTAATTTTACTTCTAAACAGCCCGTTTACATCTAGTATTGTAATATTTGGGGGAGAGTGTTACATTATAGCGTCACTTATATTCTAACCTCAAAATCTTGCTCGCCATCTTTAATTATTATTAACGCATTTGCAATTGCTGTAGACTCTAAGGCTGTACATATATTTTCTGAATACAAGTGTCTACAGTTCTATGTCTGCAGAATAGACGAAGTAATAATATTTACTCTAGAGCAGACGTTAAAAAGCATTGATAGTGTGGTTGTATCATGTATGTGCGTGCTGTAAGTAAGTATTGTATAATTTCACTTTCTGCACCGGAATGACCAAACAAGATGGATGTTAGATCCGGCTAAACAGGTTGTGTCTAATATGTAGTTAAGCGATAATTATGTTGCAAAACGTAATGATGTATCTTGTTTGGGCGAATTTATGTCTTGCTTGAGCAAATGTAAGGGAATTGAAGCCAATAGAATCATTGAATCAATTATCGCCTAAATTCAAGAAATATTAGACAAAACAACTACACGATAGGTATACTTGGTATTCATAAGTTGTCGTGGAATATCAATGACGTAGCTGTTATTCATGCGAGACGTTTAAGATATTTGGTGCGTATGTATGTATGATATATTATGTTCCCATTAAGAAATGTGACAAATCCAAATACAAAGTAGGCATCTAAGTATATAGATTCGAACTCTATCTCGATGTCCGAGTAGCAAAAAAGGTCATCTGCTAAAATGCTGAGCGATTCTGATGATGGAAATATATTTTGATAAATTTTATCATAATATGACGATCAAACAAGGACAAATGTGGACAAATGTTTCTCCTGTGGAATGTGGTCAATTCTTTTTTTTTTTGTTAACAATGTTCATTGTTATTATTATTTGCTTAGAAACGAAGTAGAATTCTATAATCTTGAGTATTCTTCTTAGGTACGTTCTCTAGTAAATCCAACTAAGTACCTACTATTACTTATAACTTTTAATGTGAAAGTTTGGATGGATGCGAATTTATAAGTTAGCGAATTTGGATGTTTGTTAGTCAATCACGCCTTAACGGCTGAACGGTTTGTAACATAGATGTAGGAATGTTAATCAAAGTATTCAAATAAATGATGATTTTAGTATTATTCAATCCATGCATTTTTTCCATTCGATGACGCATATACTGAGCAAATAGGTAAGTTAGCAAAGGCACACATTACAATCTGTTATACTTCGATTAAAATGTATCCGTTATTTTCAGGTGTTGACATACGTTGCGGAAATTACACAACCTCATCTGCGTGGGACGCTTACTGCCACTAGTTCCATGTGTATAATATTAGGTGTATTTACGCAGTTCCTATTCGGCTTATTTTTGTACTGGCGGACGGTAGCTTTAATCAATATTATATTCACGGTATGTTTATTAACGATAGGTAGGTACTTATTGTAATTTTCATGATCCGTATGCACATTGAGTATATTATACAATTAAACTTTTAAAGACCGAAGGTTTGAAGGAACCAGGATGAAAACACAATTATTGTGAGCTGTCTCGATGACTGCTGTTTGAACTTCAAAGTACGTTCTTCGCTGCACTGTTCATAGAAATAAAAAAGGAAAAACAATTTATTTGAACAGCCGACAACGCGTATATGAGTGAATTACTACATTTTTACAATTCAAATTACATTATAAAACTACATTTGTCGCGCCGCAGTTATGATAGGTAGGTGACCACTCAACGTACTGCTCTGCTATAGCGCTTACCATGCCACAATGCTGATTGTCATTGGTCACCTTAAAAGAAAAGCAGGTCTGGAAGCCCCGCTACGAGCGTCTCGTCACATATAAAATGAATAAAAAATAAAAAAGGCTTTTAATTCTTGTAATATCATACAAAGTTTTTTTTTATTTACTAACATATTTTGGTTCTTTTTTGGTTATAAAATTCTTTGATTAAGTAAATATTATTATGTGATTTATATATGGTATATATATACACATTGTTTAATAAATTTTTACATTAGTTTTAATTATAAATTGATTCAATTAGTTGGATAAAAAATTTGATTTCATACAATTGATTTAAAAATACAATAATAATATAATTGATTTGAATAACATAATCTCAGGTTGTATAATATTTCATGCAAGAACCCCTCGTGTGAGGGTGAAGGCCTCCTCCAGACTATTCCAGCAGTCTCTATCTTTGGCTGTTGACATCCAATTGTGCTCTTCAAATGTCGTTATATGGTCTTCCCAGCGAGTTAATGGTCTTCCTCTCTTTCTGCTACCCATTGGTCCAGACCATGACGTTAGTCGGTTCGTCCAACGATCGTTACCCATTCGTGCTACATGACCCGCCCAACGCCATTTTAGTTTTAGTGAATAATTTAGAGCGTCTGTTACTTTTGTTTTGTTTCTAATAGTGGCATGAGGTATTTTTCGTCACATATAAAAAATCTAAATACTTAACTTAGATCCACTCGATGCCAGCCAACAGCTGCTTTTGAACTAATTATGGTTCACATTACCGTTAATTTGATTAAAACTCAATATGCGTACGGAGCATAGTACTTTCGTTCCGCCACGTTTTATTTAATCAAATAACATATTTCAGGTATTAGCAGTTATCGCATTGTGTTTTGTACCGGAATCACCGCACTGGTTGGTATCCAAGCGGCGTCACGACGACGCTAGAAAGGTAAATTATAATTTCGTTAGGTATTATTAGTTCCTATTTCGCCACCTTTGTGTAAATAGTAATTACGAAATAATATAATAAAATTACACGTTTTGATTCAAAGGTTACTTTCTGGCATATACCGGAATAAAGATATACCTATACCTACTTTTAAAATAGCTATCTTAAACGTGGATTTATGGCTAAACCTTACTTAAATGTTGTGAGACAGACTCTAAATCTATAGTTAGTCTAATTACACCTGTTTGTCTGGTCTAAAGATCATCGTAAAAATACAACTACAGCATCATAATACCAATCATAAAAACCGCCGGTGGTCTGGGTCCTGGGCCTCATCATCGGAGGGTGTTGCTTTTATATATTTAGTTTAAGATATTTAGTTCTCGTAAAAGAATAACATTCACTTACATTAGGAACATATTTAACTACTAGCTGTTGCTGGCGGCCGCACACGCGGAGCAGCCTTAGTTAAACGGATAACATTATTTCATGTACTTACTGTGCATTCTCCCAGAAAATAAGTCCCGGTGGAAATAGATATGGCAAATCCCAAGAAGCATGATAATTCGTTTATGTATGATTTCAACATTAAAAAGCAAATGGTGCCTACAAATCTAAAATCGGGTCATAATTACCTATATTTCGTTTTTTCTTAGGAGTCTTAAGTAGGAGACAAATATGGCGGTATGTAAACCGATGATAACTGATAGGGTTGGGAAACGCTTGAACGAACTACTGAACTAATCAAACCTAAATGGAAAGTAAATGATTTTACTGATTAGGTAATAAAAATTACTTCGGTCATGTGGCAAGAAATAAAACGAACTGTTTCTTTAGTTTATTTATTATTTTTAATCTTTAATAGATGAAAAACATTTTTAGTCATCTGACTTTTCACTACTTGAATTGTCACTTTCTGATGCATGTATTATAAAACTCGGGGTCGCTGTTTCAGTACTGGAATCTATAAGTCCATCAAGCTGCATCATCTTATCCTTATTCTTTACATGTTCGATACACCGCACCCAAGACTCCGTACCAATTTTGCGTAAGCTTTCTGTTAATCTGTTTCTGCCTAGACTTCTGCCATTTTCAAACTTTTATTATTTTTGTCAACATAATATGCCCAGCTTGAGCTGTGCCCATATTAACTCTATTGGATTTAACTCACATATAGAGCGCACTTTAACTTTGCTTAGACTTATCTTACTCTAAACTTTGCCGAGTTTATTCTTAGCACGAACTGGGATTTCATATTTAAAGCTATTTGACGTTGATATTACCGCTGAGCATATGCTAAGATAATTAAGCCAATGCTAACAGATAGGTAGGCACTTAGTTATAATTCTATGGGTAGGTCAAAGACTTTAATGTATATCTAGACGGGCTGTTTAGAAGTAACATCGCGTCACCTAGCGGGGGAGCTAGTGCAATAACTAGGTAGATGCTCACGCAGAAGTGGCATTATAATGATTTTTGTTTTATTCCGGTTTGTCTCTCAGAGTAATTATACGACTGTTTTTAATGTTGTAAGTGAATTTCAATAAATATACTGTATTTTCTATTTATGCAAGGAATCAAGAAATAAATAAAAGGATCTTTACATTTTATTTTTATGCCCTCAGAAGACTTCTTCGTTTTTTGAGAATATTTTTTACAATACCCTAGTATGCAATTCGGCATTTTCGTAAGTTTACTATTTCAATCCAATGTCTTAAACACAAACATCACACTTAACTTTCACCTATTAAAAATCACTTTAGATAGGTAAGTACAGGTATTCCCTCTTTGGCGTTCTATCTATTTTTGTCGTGTTTCTTAATCTATATTAACGCTTCAGTAGTTCTGCTCACTCTAAACTAATTCTAGTTATGAGTAAGCGAGATGATAATATTGAGGCGGCTGTTTAGTTTTGTATTAGTTTTCATTCTCAATAAATACTATTTTAGAAGAAAATGTAGATACAATAATGATATATTAAAGTTCCTTACCTTAAAATATATGCACGTAATTATTGGCAACGTTTTATGGGTCACAATTAACAAATTCGTTCTATTTTGTCGAATTCAACTTTTGGGTAGCCTCATATGACAACAACCGTTCCTGTCGCTCACTCACTATCGACTAAATGAGTTGCGGTCAATTGACCGTAACTTAGTGTGCACTTTATATATACTGGTCGGCTGGTCTAGTAGTATACATTAAAGTCTTTGGGGTAGGTACTTATTCTCATTTGAACGTAAGCATAATATCATTTGCTCGAATCCCTTGTAAAATTATGTAAACTTACACGTCATAGTAGTTAAGCAGTACCATAGATACATAATACAAATGTGTCTATGGTAGTACCTATAAAGTTATTATTTGATATTCTGTGATCATACACATTCATTGCAGAGCTTGCAATGGTTGCGTGGCTGGACCGGCCCCCATGAAGTGGAACAGGAGTTAAGAGATATTCAATATTTGTATAGGAAAGGAAAGGGTAAGTAAATACAAATGCTTATTTAGCAAATAGCAATTTTATCATTCCAATATTTGAAAATACTTAGGTAGGTACTGATGATTTTTTTATTTTTATTAGCTTGAATGACGAGACGAGCAGGTAGCTCGCCTGATGGTAAGCGCCACACCTGCTCATCAACAGAAGCAACGCCATATAGAAATTTAAATAACAAAGCACTGCATGACACTGGACTGCACTCGTCACCCCGAGACATAAGGTGTTAAGTCTCATAATGCCCAGTAATTTCACTGGCTTCAATGGCCTTCAAACTGGAACATAACAGTGTTTACACTCTGTTGCTTGGCGGCTGAAATAGAGAAAGCGGTGGTACCAACCCAGCTGGCCTCTCGAGGGACCTACCACCTTGTAAATATGATATAAGAAGTATCCAATATTATGTATTTATTAATAGACACGGTACAAAAAGATTTTTAAGCGCCTTCTTAAATACTACATAGTTTAATTATACTACTGCAGTGTTTTTATTTTAATGTCGGTTTCAAAATTTTGTTGAAACTTATTTTTTTTATTCACAATTTCTTATTTTTCCAAAATGGCAAGTAAACAGCGACGGAATAGTGATTTCCGATTATGTAAAGGTAGTATTTTATACCGTTTCAGATTCGAAAGCGGTTACCTTACACCAGGTATTTATAAATAACCTTTACTATTTTAGATGCCGAGGAAGGAGAGGACACGTTGAAGGAAAAAATGAAACATTATTTAAAAAGAAGTTTTCTGATTCCGTTTTTCCTTATTGCCTACGGATTCTTCGTGGGGCACTTCAGTGGAATGACAACTCTACAGGTTCGATGTTAGCTTTTGTTCTTTTTGCCTGGCGTTATACCGGCCTAGTGCCAGGGTCCAACTTCCTCTAAGATGCCTTCACTTCGCTCGATCTTGAGCATCCTTCGTAGTAAGAACATTTGCTCTCATGTCACACGCCAAGTCATCCCTTTTTAGGCCGTCGGTGGGATCGTACTCTTGGTGCAACTTGGCACAAGTATTTGCAACCGACGTACTCCTGTGGTTTCTTCAAAACATTACCGATATCTGCCACGTCGTGGACACCAAGACTGCTGCGGGTGTACTCATTACGTATACGATCTAAACGTTACACACGTTGCATATTCATTTCCGCAACGTGGATGTCCCTAACATGATGTTTGTTGGCCGTTCCCAATATTCTGTCTATCGACAGATTTGCTTACCGGCAGTAAAATTTTGACACATTTTGTATGGAAGGTGGCCCAATCTGACACCCATACAGGAGCACAGACCGAATGATAATCTTATATATATGAGACCTTTAAGCCTCATCGGCATCTTTCGGTCGCAAGTAGGTACGCCTGAGCTCCCGCTCCTTAGCCTAAGCGGTGTCAAGGCATGAACTGACGTCGAGATCGATGAAAGCTTATTGTCTATTTCAGATAGGGTTGGCTGACACATCTACACAACGTAACGATATCGTTTCGAATTAAGACTTAGCACAAATACAGAAATTAGTCATAATTAAAGAACTAAGTTAAATAATTTAAGTAATTTCAGAAATTAAACAAGAAATAAGTTATAAGTACCAGATTCAAAAAGCTACTCAAAATTCATACAATTAATACTTAAACATAAATAATAAAAATATACACTAAATAATATATATAATATTATATTAATATCATCATCATCATCAGCCACAAGAAGTCCACTGCTGAACATAGGTCTCCCCTAATGTCTTCCAGGCCGACCTGTTGGGAGCGGCCTGCATCCATCGGCTTCCTGCAACCCTTGTCAGGTCGTCGGTCCATCTTGTAGGTTGACGTCCTCTGTTAATATAATAACACATAAATCCAAGTCACCAATAAAATATACCAATAAATTAAAATAAACATTAGTAATTTTCCAAATTAAACATAAAACAATAAATCCAACACCTAAAATAGTTCCTAAAGCACACATACATACATTTTACATATAAGAAAAGTTGTTGATACGAGACTTTGCCTTAATGCCTCATCGAGTTAAAGTTAAAATTAATTCATGCATCCATGTTCTGCTTGGCAAGGATCGAATTTCTTACACGTTTATGTATGTTATTTGCTCACATTTTTGTTAAAATATTTTTTTTTATCTATTTACGTACCTATGTGCGCTCTAAATATTAGTTTTAAACAATTGTTTCTCAGTAAGTGAATCTTGTAATTCTACATGAGAAATAAAGTTATTCTTAAACCTCAAGTATGTTTGAGGAATGTCTATGTTTAAGAAAAATATTTGGGAAATTTAAATTTTAAGGGGTAAAAATGGTGAAGCTTAACTTTATATGAAAACTTTTTTAGAACGGAATACGGTTGTGAAATTGAATACAAATATTGCTTATTAAATATTATATTTAATGAGACAAATGTTTCACATTTTTGTAAAATTCAACATAAGAATAGACAGACTACCTCTGTGGCACAGTTGTAACGCGTATGCGTTATGACTGAGGCTGACGCTAAGGTCTCAGGTTCGATCCCGGGTCGGGTAGCAGTGATATTGGGTTTTTCTATTACGAAATGCTCAGTATCAGCCCGGAGGCTGGAATTGACGATAGGCTCGCCCCCTATCACATCATGGGACGGCGACCATCCCATAGGATGGGAGCGAGAGGACCCCTAGACACACTCGGCGAAATGTAAGTGTACTGGTTACACCTGTGCCTACTCCTTCGGAGATTACAGGCGTGAGTGCGTATCCACATAGGCCAATTACGTTTTATCCCGGAAAATGACATTCTCGCGGGCGGAGCCGCCGGCAACAGCTAGTATTATATAAAAGTGAAATAATGTATAAAATTCAACACCCTCCCGCTCCCTCTCCTTTCGCGAGTGGAATTTTACAAACATGTGAAACACGTGTCTTATTTTTTTAATAAGTAATATTTGTACTTTTTACAGCCGTTCTTCGTTCAATAGAAAATTCAACCCACCGCCCACCTTTAACCCCTTTAAATCTAAATTTCCAAAAACCCTTTCTGAGCGGGCTCCTACATTACATAAACTATCTTCTGTAGTTTAGTAGTTTTTTTTAATATTTATCTTTGATACATATAGGCTACTGATCCGCTCCCATGGGTCGAAGCGTAATAATATATAGTAATAAACCATTGTCACCATAAAACAAATATATGGTGTGAATATGCCCAATCGGTTAAGTTGTTGAAAAGTTAAAATAAATACTTTCATACTTACTTCAATCCCCCTTCCCCCCTTTTGGAAGTAGAATTTTACAAATACCTATGTGAATCACATATTTAATTATATATGATATACAATATTTTTTTGAGATGGACGCTTGCTGATAGCCTGACAAGAGTCGGCTTTAGTCAGCGACACCGGACTTTCGGGCGAATGCTTTAGGCACTCCAACTCTAAAATTTAAGTGACCTTCGCTGAGGGCATCCACCCCTAATGGGGGATACGGACCTCGGCTCAGGACGGCCACTGGAGTGGGGCAAAGACATTTGCGATTGGGGTTTAGGGGAATTTATATACTACTTATAATCTAATTTGTATTATTCTCTTCATCGGCACGCGGGCCGGTCGAAGGGTCGGGGGTGCTTCGGGGAGCGCGGCGAGGTCCTCTTCGGCGAGGACGGAATGACGGTCTTGTCGAGTGTGCTTTATGTGTGGCTTCCTCCATCTCTCGGATGGCCTGAGTGGTCGCATCGTCGGGATCGGTGAGGACGGAGCGCGGTCTTCTCCTCTTTGCGCGGTCAAAGGGAGTATATATCGACGCTCTACGAATGAGCGTGTTTGGATGATGCGCGGCGCGATCGAAATAGCGTTTGCTAGCCACTTTCATGACTTGCCTGATGGTTGGCAAATTGGTATCTACGTGGAGATTGTGATTACGCACAAACCACGGTGCCCCCAGGACTCTACGCAGAAAGCGATTCTGCAGAGTTTGCATACGCTTATAACGGATTTCGGGTACATGAGCGAACGCCGGCGATGCGTTCGTCATTATCGGCCTAATACATGTGGTATATATCCTAATCTTGTTGCGGACGGACATTGGACTCTTTTTGTTCAAGAGCCAAAATAACTGACCCATCGCGAATGCGGCTCGCGCGCGTACCGCGTTTACATATGGGACGAAGGTCAACTTCTGGTCAAGGATCACTCCTAAATATTTGACTGTCTCGGCCCAGGGAATGACCACGCCGTGCATGTTTACATTCCGCGCTGGAACCGTGAGACGGGGATTTCTACAAAAGAGAATCGCGGCGCTTTTGGAAGGGTTGATTGTGATTCGCCACTTGCGGAACCATTCGCCGAGTTCATCGGCGGCGGCTTGCAAGAGGCGAATCACATCAGCCGGATTTCTACGTGAAGCGTAGATTGCGGTGTCGTCAGCAAAGAGCGCCAGATGGGCGTTCTTTGGACGCGGTATGTCGGCTGTATACAGCGAAAAGAGATAGGGGGACAGGGTGGAGCATTGCGGGACTCCAGCCGTTATTGTGTGTCGGGAAGAGAGAGTTCCCTCCACACAATATCGGAAAGAAGTGTTCCGTGATGCGGACCACCTGGTGCACGCAACTGTGCAACTCGCGGAATCCAAACTGCTCCTCGGGGAGCAGATTGTGGGATTTGACAAAAGACTTTAAGCGCTCGAGGACGATGCGCTCGTACATCTTACCCAGGGTACTGAGCAAACTAATGGGGCGGTAAGATGTCGGTTCGGTGGCGAGTTTGTCAGGTTTGTGGAACCCTATCACTACCGCCTCTTTCCACTGTTGTGGAAAGAGACGGTTGCGAAGGGCCGCCTCAAAAATGGCAATAAGAATTTCCAGCAGATGGCCGGGAAGCATTTTAAGGACGCGGTTGTGAATGCCGTCGCCCCCGGGGGCTTTGCGGCGTTTGAGCGCCTTGACCTGAGACTTGACTTCTTCGATCGTCACCGGTTCAAGAGGGGTAAAGTTTAGTGGCGTGTCGCCGACATTCGGGTCGACGACGAAAGCGTCGGATAGTGGACGCGCGGGTTGGGGCTGCGTATGCGATTGCGTCGGCGGCGGGGACGCAGAGAGCGCATTCCTACGTTCGACGAAGCTATCGATTGCAACAAGATGTTCCTGGTCTACGGGAACCGTATCGAGCGAGCATTGAGATTCCAGGCAGGTGACCAATAACTCGGCTTTCTCGTCGTCATCAAACGCTGGGCGTTGATTCGGACGATCGAGCGGAGGCATGGTGGCCATATCGTTTCTCCTGAAGTGACGACAGAGTTGCCAAAACGCCTGGTGCGTTGGTCTGATATCGGACAGGTATACAATAACTGTGCTTAATTTGACAGTCGTATTCCGTTCAATAAAAAAGTTTCATACAATATTCAAACCCCCCTCCCCCTTTTGTAAGTGGAATTTTCTAAAAATGTGACTCTCATATTTCATTACTTTTAATAAGCAATATTTGCGTTTAATTAAACAGTCGTATTCCCTTCCATAGAAACGTTGCATACAAAGTACAAACCTCTCTTTACCCCCTTAAAATGTAAATTTCCAAAAATCCGTTGTTAGCTGACGTCTACATTATATAAACTATCATCTGACCAAAGGACAAAGGGCAAAATGTCCCAAGTGTTGTAGCACTGTGAGTAATAGGTATATCATTAGTTAGATATCATTTAGAAGAAAAATATATTTTATGACAAGAAAGTTGAATTCCTCGTCAGAAAAAAGTTACAGGCATTTAAAATTCCACCAAGTACGTGAAGACGTTGTTAACGTTGTTTATTGTATTTATCATCATCATCATTATATCAGCTCACATTTATTCACTGCTGGACATAGGCGTCTTATTTATCACACCAATCATTCCGGGCCTGCGCCAATTCATCCACGATTTACTCTGAAACTTAACAATGTCTTCCCCCCCACCAGGCAGATGGTCTGTCCTGTGTCGGATCGGTAAGGCTGCCGTATGCCATCACTGTGGAAACCGCCGCGAGGACACAGCCCAACACGCTTTTGAAGAGTGCCCAGTCTGGTATAAAGAGCGCTGCGCTCTCAGAACAGTTCGTCGGTAAAGACCTTTCTTTGCCAGCTGTGGTAACTGCCATAATTGGGAGACGGACATCGTGGTGAATACGCTTCTCTGAATCTGCGACCGCGTCATGTCGCAGAAGGAGAGCGCCGAACGGGATCAGGAACAAACCGATCCCGCACACCGTCAAAAAAGAAGGAGGCTCCAGATTGACCACTAACCAACGCCTCCTCCCTCCTCCCTATAAACTGGGGGCTTTTGTAGAATTCCACCACGGTATCCTCTGCCTGTCGTAAGAGGCGACTAAATGGGGGCAAAGAAGGTCACGGCTTCGCAACGGGCGATGCGCATCCTTTGTACGTAATCAGCATCGTGCTGCCGGAGACCCGAATGGCGTCATTATTGCGAGTCATTAGGAGACGGGAACCAAAGTGGCAAAGTGCCGAGGCGGTTCCAGCAGCAATCCAGAGTACAATCAGGATCCTCCTGGACTGTCGAAATTGCGCTGAAGAAGGCCATGGCGGGGTTTTTAGCCGGTATAGCAGCGTAAGTACTATAGTTAGGGACCTGATCCAGCGGTCGCTCGGGTATAAGGACAACTGGGTCGGAAGGCTGGAGAGTCCGGCATAACCAAACCTCCTCCACTGAGGCTGAGAAGTATCCGTAAATAGTATTTATCCTGCGGGGAAAAACGGCAGGTGGTCTGCCTTTCCTTTCCCCTTAGTCTCTCTTAGTCACCATTCTGTAACAGTATTTGTTCACCTGTCGTCTTTACGTCTGACCAACTATCCCACCTCCACTTGAGTTCCGACATGAAACACATGTGTTTGTTTTGGGACATCTATATTGCAGATTCTAATGATGATGCCTAACATGGAGCGCTCCATGGTACGTTGCGCTACTTTTATATTGTGCTTATTTTCTTGTGTGAGCATCCCTATTCCGGCACAATAAGTGAGTTTAAGTAGCACACATCGGTTAAGAGTTTTTAACCTTAGTCTTAAGACTTTGCAGTTTTGCGTGTGTTGAAGATATCTCTATGCCTCTGGAACGCAGCCCAGGCCAGGCGTATGCGTCCAGTGGTTCTTTCTTTTAGTACAAAGTACGTTTGAAGTAAAATAGACGTAATGTAATAATTTAATGATATTTAATCTAAAAAAAAATATAACTGATTGTTAAACTATGTTTTTAAATTAAATTAAAACTTATAGGTTAGTTAAGATAGTTTTTTAATTTTATATTACATATTACCATTTTACCTCACCATGGCACAGTGAAACATAAATATTTAAAACAAAGTAGGTATTGAATATATTGGGCAAAAATTGCACTAAAAAGAGATTTTTCTATATACCATTTTGAGAATTCAATTTTTTTTTTTCTATACTTGGACATAACTTAGGGGGGAAAAATTACCTATACACATGTGATCAGGGCAACAAACACAACATTTCACCACATGCCATATATTGGATACAAGAGTTGGGACAAGCTCCATACAATTTGCCCATTGTCCTTTCATGATCCCAGCTTCAGTAGTTTGTGAGAAATCGTGATTAATCAGTGAGTGAGTAGGTAGGTATTTCGCTTTTATATATTATGTATATAGATACTAGCATTTACCCGCGGCTCCGCCCGCGTAAAAGTCTATTTCTGGGATAAAAGTTGCCTATGTTCTAATTCATATCTTGATCTATCTGTATGCAAAATTTTATCCAAATCCATTCAGCCGTTAAGGCGTAATTGATCTATAAACATTCAAACCTTCACTAAAATTCTCGTGTCACAATGTTCGTTCCCATACTCCTTCGAAACGGCTGGACCGATTTGTATGAAATTTTGTGTGCATATCGGGTAGGTCTGAGGATCGGCCAACATCTATTTTTCTGCCCCCTAAATGTTAAGGGTGGTCCACCCCAAATTTTCATTTTTTATTTTTTAGACAACATTTTTTGTTTTTATTTTTTTATGATACAGCATTAAAAAATGCATACAACCCTAAATTTTCACCCCTCTACGATCAACCCCTATTTTTTAATAGCGATATTAGTATTTTTGTCAAGCGCGTTTCTCACTGGGGGCGCCCACTAGGCTACTTTAATCCTGGAAAAAGGTATTCACGCGGGCAGAGCCGCGGGCAACAGCTAGTTAAAATATAAAATTCAATAGCAAAGTAACTAAGTATATTTTGTTTTTGAACTTTGCAGACTTATGCAGTGTCTATATTCAAGAAGTTAGAAGCACCTATAGACAAATACTACGCAACCCTGATTTTAGGAATACTGCAAATTTTTGGGACTGGCACTTGTGTCCTATGTGTACATTACACAGGAAAAAGACCATTGACACTGTTTTCGACCGCTGGAGCTGGCATATGTTGTCTCCTCGTGGCTAGTTACGACTATTATATACGGAACGTAAGTATGAATACCTTTTTCAGCAGATTATACCACCTGGTTACACGTTGACCTTCGTTTATAGCTTGACCTTTCTAGCTTGTTCCGACATAGAAGGGAATTGATTTCAATCACCGTGTCTGAAGACGACAAACATTCTTGTTTGCGGTGTCTCTTTGGTCGTAATGGTATCTGTGACATCAGCCTAATCTTCTTCAATTTCTAATTTAATGACTGACATTTTTCTTTGGCAGCATGGTATAACCCAGGAAACCGTGTCTGTGAGTTCTGATGTAATTTTTTACAATGTAACAACTGAAAACTCTGTAGAAAATGCTGTGGTAAGATTGCCTACTTATTTACTTTTAAATTAACAGATTGTAGCGTATTTTTAAGTTATAACCAGAATGAAAATAATTTCCAGAAGAATCCCTACTCCTGGATACCTACAACATTGCTAATGCTTTTGGCTTTAATAACACACACTGGTATACGTTTATTACCTTGGATTCTTATTGGAGAGGTAAGACGCCAAACACATAAAATTGTTTTACATTTTTCTAGTTTTTATTAGATCTAGTGAATTTTATACAACCCACTAACTCCCAAGTCCTATTTCATCACATAAGGGGTTGCGTAAAATTCTTTCTTAACGGTTAATAATACACAGTACCTACTACGATTTAAATTGTGCAATGTTCGTTTATCTTGACTAAACTTGAGAAACACGATGGCGCTATGATAATGATCCAATTTATAAAGTGTTACAGAACTTGTGGTCAAATTTAAGTGACATATATTACCAACTTAGAGGTATGCAGTTTACAACATAAGTATTTCAGTTACGTTCAGTACGTTATAGAATAAAAGTATATTATGATTATAGAGGTCGAATTTCGACCACTACACGACCACTCCTAATCTCTATACCTATAAAATCTCCTACCTATATGAATTTTATACGTAACAGAAAATAATACCACAAAACTCTTTAAAATACAATCAAATCTCTTTAAAAAAATTGCCCACAGTTATGATTTTCTACGTTGGTATGAGCAAAGGTGGGCACGCAATGGGGACCTCTCATTATCTCGCTTGCAAGCATGCACGGTACCCTGCACCGTAATGACATGACCATATCGCTTAGCGTCGCGGACGCACAGATCACATTTTATTCATCCAGATATGGCGCTCTACGAGCATTTCTACTTCCCAGCAATGTGCTAGGATGGTGCAAAATTACGCGAGTAAAATTCAGCCGCATTTTTCCGCATGGGTTTTATAAATCATAATAATAGTTTATTGTTATTACAGATTTTTAACTCAAAAACAAGATCAGGAGGCGCCGGTTTAGCAAGTGCAATCGGATATATTTTCGGATTTTTGACTAACAAAATGTATATTAATATGGTCGATACTCTGTTCATTTGGGGAACTTATGGATTTTATAGTATCGTATGGTAAGAAGTTATCATTATCAGATACCTATTGAAGTTGAAATATCATTTTTGTTAAATTGACTATAATATATTGGCTGAACCTCTTATCTTGTAATATCCTCTACCACCAAGGATATGGGGCCTGGATTGTGATTCAACAATTTTGATTACCTACGTGTATTACTGATATTTATTCAAGGCCCATCGCTCTAAGCCTGTGAAAACTGGGCTATGGCTACCGCGTATAGTTCGGATGCGGCTAAAGATACGAGAACTTACCAACAAAATTCCGCGATGAGACGATCTCAGGCGTCTCCAGACGATACCGAGATGAGATTACCGTCGGATGAGAATCGCGTTTCCTGTAGAAACGCGATGAAGGGTAACATATTTCGAAGTATTTGGCAGGGTTACCGACTGATCTAGTGAGTTCATCTCCGGCTGGAATGGGGTCGCTGTGGTGTTATCGTCAGAACTCCAGGAGGGTATTCTTGCAGTCTTTATGCTTATACCCCACAAGTAAGTTGCTCAAAATCGGTGAAAGAAGCATTCTGGACGTTATTAGATAACGTAATTCGCAGTGTGTCCCAATCCTAAAGTATTGTGTTTGGACCTGAATGGTCATGTCAGTTTGGAGTATAGAATTGGGTTGGAATTCAGCTACTATGGACGGGTTCACGCCGGCTATGGATTTGTACCGCACAATGCAGACGGAGACTCCATTCTCAAAGCCTGCGCTGCTTCAGATCTGGCCGCAGTGACCACGAAAGTCTAAAAGACACCCTAGCACCTCATCATGTACCGAAGTGGAAACAAATAAATAGATTACTTGCTTTGGAGGAAGTCCCTCATCTGTAAGGTGACTAACTACAAGTTTATTCCGGGAGATAGTCCCTGCGACTGCAAGATACCGATAAAACATAAAGGTCTCACATACAAGACCATCATTCGGCCAGTGCTATACTCCCGTATGGGTGTGAGACGTGGTCTGCACTTATGCATGATGTTAGGTTAGGTCCGGCTTACGCGACGAAAAACTGTTGACGTCTATTCTCGTCCCGACGAAATGTGGCGCGACCTTTAGACTGTACATTGCTAAACAGACTGCTGTCACCGGAAACACACGTGACACAAGTAGTCCCTACCCTCAACACGGCAAATTAAGTACTGGTTACGTCAAACTACTAAATATTAATTCTACGCTGCGGGAATCGAACCTGCGGCCTCTCGCTTCACAGCCAGCTACTCGCCCACCATATTACACTAATATAGTTTTTAAAACGGACGAGGATCTCAGTTTGGCGCGTTCCTTTTTTATATTGTTTAACCATGCATAACTCCGTCAACTATAGACCGATTTGGATGAATCATTTTTCATTCTAAAGAGTATAGCTAAAAAGTGTTCACCTTTTTATATAAAGAAGAAATTCTACCTCTAAGGGGGGTGGAAATTAAAGATTCAACTTTGTTATTTATGCACCGGTTTTGATAATTCTTTCATTAATAAAAATAGAAATATAAAAACTATTTTACAAAAACAAAACCGACTCAAAAAAAGCTAAATTAAATAAGCAAGTCTGAATCGGTGCTTTCTATCTATAATTGACTATAACATTGAAATATCAGATATTCCAATATGTATATTTTTATTTAAAATTTTGTTGAGTCGGTTTTATTTCGTTAAAAAGATTTTTAATTGAGTATATATACTACATTTTTCCTTTTAACTACTTTTTGTTTTAGTTTTTCTGGGTGTGTCATTTTTTTTATTATGATGCCTGAAACTGAAGGGAAGAAATTACATGACATTGAAAACCATTTTGCGGGTATTACAAAGTTGACGAACAGCGTGTACCGTTCGAAGGTTTGTATTTTTAATAACTATTAATACTACCGTATTATATTAAGAAGTATACCTACTCGGTGGTATATTGTGGTATACGGGGCGTAAAAGTAACGCTCCTGAAAACGGAGACAGGTGGTAGTGCTGGTGATTACGGACACGATACCACTAAAAATATCCACCGAGGTTTACTTGGGGCCCAGATGGTGGTTGGACCCCCTTAAACCTTTACAAATAATTACCCTACAGACAAGATAATATAATATGATAAATATGCTGAATACGTACTTATATACACTAAACATGTTTTGATTATCAGAAAAGACCATTTACCGAGACGACCAAAATGCAAAATATTACGGGGACAGCGAATCCGACATTTGAAGATGACACAATCAAATCATAGAAGGCAGTAGGCACAATAATCACAAATTGTCAAAGACTTCAATGTATGCAGTATGTAAAAAAACCCCTGTTGGACCTTTCTAAGTAGTGAAGATAGACATAATATAGACAGCTTAATAAAAAATAAAAAAATAAGAAAATAATAAACTTAAGGCAGATATTATATCCTTACACCTGTAGATTAAAAAATAAACATATTTGAAAAATGATATTTTCATCTGGACATTGATGAACTGCTGACTGATGCACGTAGACACCGCAACTTGCGATCTTGCTCTGGCTCCGAGTCACAGTTCTTGCAGAGGTAATCAATCGAAATACGGTTTACAAACATTAAAATAATTTAAGCATTAAAAATAAATATGATTATATTTTATCTCATTTTTGTATGCGAGTTATTTCATTAGGTTTGAATATCGATTCTGATATCACAGTTTTAAAGCATCCAACAAGGCTTTTGTTACATATTGTATATGCTATATGGGTTGTTCAGAAGTAAAATTGCGTCACATAACGCGGGAGTTTGATAAACAGGGAGCAGATGAGGAGTTGAGACTGACTGTAACTTAGTGGCACAATTTCTATGTACCGCGCAGCCGGTTTAGTAGTATACATTGAAGTTGTTGTTAATTCATTGTACTGTATTTTCTACGAGCAACAGCAAACAATACCCAAGCTATGATGAGAAAAAAAGTATATACCTACCTACCTAGCAAAGTCGTTAAAACAACAACGTTTGGTATTTTATTTATTGCCTAGATAGGCAGACGAGCAAGCGGTCAGTGACATCGGCAATGCCAGATGCACAACCCAGGCGTTGCCTACCGTTGAGAACTGAGACAATAATTTATTTTTTTATTATGTTATTTAGTAGGTATCTTGCTAGCGAAGGATGCAATCGCATTTCTAACTTACATACGTGCAGGGAGCCAACTACCGGTGTTTTTGTTTGTATCATTAATAATTACCGTTATGGTAACAGTAAAAAATAACGATATTTATAACGATACCTTTAACTCATAGGTCAGATAACGTTACGAGTTACCAAAATAACTTTAAATATGGTAAATGTAACGATACTTTTAACGGTATTTTTATCCCTACCGATGTCAGTGTATCGAATTAACGTTAAAAGTAACGATATTATTTAACGAATTTTTAATTATAAGTAATAGGTTTGCGATTACAATTATTTGAACAATAAAAATATAACACAACATAACGTTAAGGTTTGGTATTGGTAATTCTACCGGTAAAAAAGTGGTAACGGTAACCGCCCCTGCATGCGTGGCTCACATAGGGCTACAATACGCGCTAAATAACTAGCTATACTGAAGTTAGCCACTTCACTCGCCCTCTACGCCGCGCCGCACCGCACCCTGAGGCTGAAATTTATAGAGCGCATTTTGACTTCTCTGCCCTAGCTGTGAACTTATAGTCTAAGATCCATCAATTTTCATATAATTTTAATTCAATAATCAGACCGGTGCAAAATGCTAGTATCGATTTACCTGTTTAAAACTGGCTACCCGAGAGTTGTGACCGGAAAAGAATAGGCAACCTAACGTTTGCATATTCTATGGGTTTCATACTTTCTATTGAAACTTTCAAACAGCAACACAAGTGAAAATTATGCGAAACGTTTGTTTACACAATCCTAAACAAATATGTTTCTCACTAGTTCGTTCTTTCTGCCTGGCGTAATCCACTTAGAAATATACTACATACCTACTTAGAATTTAGAAAGAACTGCAATGGCCATAAAAGAAAGAAACAATAATAAGTAGAAAGAACTGACTGAATGAACTGCTGAGCTCAAGTGCTATCTATAGTTTCATTTCACGCATATACTTCTTAATTTGGCTTTGAATATTAGTAAAGTTCAAAAGTCTTCATTGGAGTACATTTGTCTATGAAACATTCATAATATTATCATCACATGATCTAAAACATTAAGTAGTGAGAAAAATATTTGTTTTAAATACATAATGATGACCTTAAGATTATGTAAAGCTTGGTGTAAACAAACGTTTTGCATTGTTTTTAACCGACTTCAAAAAAGGAGGAGGTTCTCAATTCGACGCGGTTTTTTATTGCTTTTTTATGAATGTACATCGATTTCTCCGCCAATTATGGACCGATTTTGTTGAAAAAAATATCATTCGATAGTTTAGCTACGATGTAGTCTCATATAAATTTGGTTAAGGTCTGATAACGGAGTACGGAGTAAAAAAATAAAACTCCTCAACGGACAACAGTAAACTCGTCGCGATTGTGTTATTGTATTGGAATTTACATGCTATTGCTGTAACTAAACTAAAAAATTGAAAAATAAAATTATATTTAACAAAACTTAGAATCCTACTCCAAAATAAAAACACAGATAAGTCAAAAATAACAAATTCTATAGGTATCTTTAGAGTATTTTGAAGTCGGTTTCTAAGTTTTGTTAAAGGCGACGTTAATTTTTACTTTTGACATCTGTGTGTATGTCACTTAACGTTCAGTGTTTCTGTTTTGCTATTTGAACGTTTCGATTAGCAGTTGTTCTAGTATTTAAATCCCTTAAAAATTTAGATTTATTTGTGTAAATAAATGAATGATACAATAATAATGACAAATTATTTATATTTACCGTAATTCAGAATCATTTGGCATTTCTGCTGTAACATTTCTTTGTCTTTTGTTTGTATTTAATTCCGAGGTTCCCAAATTTTATGGAAATCCTGTACAACGCGGTAACACTATCAATATCAATAATACGACCAAATGTAAAGTTCTGAAAAAGGTACGATGCAGAGTTACATGTTATACCACTATTTTTATTTTGTTTATAATGTTAAGTTTTTGGTAAGTCGTCGATTTCGTAGACGTAAGTGTTTGTTATTCGTAAGTCAAAGATCACTCTTTAAATACCGACACTGGGTTAGGTGTACAGCTAGGACGAGACATAAGTCAAAGTGCGTTCTATAGATTTCAGCCTTCTATGCCGGTATCTTAGAAGTATGTATACATAATGGATAATAATAATAATCAGTATCTCAGAATATTGGGACATTGTGGCCATTACATTCGTTCTCAATAGATGACTATCTATCGACAGATTTACTAATGGCCGTTCCCTATATTCTGTCTGTCTCTAGTTTTGCTATACCGGCGATAGAAAATTTTATCTATTTTCCGTTTTACCGTCCCAATAAACTTACTAATGATAGGTAATCCTATTCTTCATTGCTGTCTACCGATGAGAGGACTGATAGCTGACTACAGATATACAACACTATGAAAATGACAGTTCAAGCGTCCCAATATTTTTTATGTACTATCTGTCGATAAAGTTATTTAGTTTTTTCTTTATCGGTAGATTTTGACCGATAAACAGATATCCTCGGCTGTAAAAAAACGAAATAAATAACGCATTTTGAAGAAATAGCCATGAGTATACAAGGCTTACATGGCACTTGCACTGCAATACAAAAAACTAAATAAATTATGTAAAAATCTAAAAGAAAATATAAAAAAATTCTAAAAATCCCATAAATAAAAATAATGCACCGTTTTGATGATTAAATTAAGTGCAAGAGACATATCAATATTTGTTAATGCGAACAAAATAATTCCCCACTTCAGTAAAATCCCCCAAATTCGCTTGGGATTTTTGTTCAAAGGACTTGTATTCAGAGGCGTAATGTATTGACAGTAAAACGTTTCGTTATTACATTGTGTTTTGCAACATAATAAGTATTTGTCGTTATTATTATTTCATTTACAGTGGTAAAAAATAAGAATTATAGATAAATGTTAAATTAAAACTTATATTTCTAATCTAAATCATATCTTCATATTTTCTAACATAAATTAAACAGTTCCTCTTTCTCAGCTTGTATGAACATAACGCACAAGAGGGCCCAGATAGACTGCCTATCTATTGCTATCATAGTATCCGACGTGCATATCTAAAAAATAGGGACGATTCCAAGCAGTAGATAGAACAATACAGATGTTTGACGATACCTATCTATCGTGAAATTGAAGATTAATATTGGGAACGGCCATTAGTGGCAGTTAGATTTTGACACATTTTGTATGTAGGTAAGATCTGTCAAAATACTATTGATAGTAAGCAAATCTATCTTTAAATAAAATATAGGGAACGACTAAAAGATACCGACATAGAATAATATATTTAATCCGATCTAGCTCATAACTTTCATCGGCACACATTTGAATATTTTTATAATATAATAATAATATCTAGTAGGTACCTACTATTGTCATAAAAATTTAGTGTACCTACAAATTACCTTGTCTGTGATTCTAGAGGACTCTTGCTTGATCCTTGAAGTTTTGATATTATTATGTTTGATCTTTAGAAAAACTAGTACCTAAGTTTACATTGTTACCAGTGATAGATTATTATAAACCTGAGTATTTGAATATAGCTGTTTGAATTTTGAACTATTTTATTTACATAGTGCTCTAACTATATTATGTTGGCGAGATGAGTGGCGCTGTCGATAAACGCTCATTGGTCGATTTCCAGTTTTCTCACTTTATTCTAAACATTTTCACTAGTTTAACATTTGTCACCGCCAGCTTATAGTTGTTGCACTCTACCTAATAAATAAATATTAACAATAATTAAAATAAACTGTACCATGTATAATAGCTACTGAGTGACTGGTTGAACGAGGGACATAATAATATAAGTATATATTCAATACATACTTACAAAAATAGTGTTGTGTTATTTTCTTTAGAACATAAAATGCAGAGACGTATAGGAGTGGAGCCAGAGCTCTTGAAAAACAATATCTGTAAGGTCCCATTTGAATGGGAAGAATAGAGAACAATTAGGTAGTAAAACTTGTATATGAGGCTGCGTCATACAATTTGAAAACAGAATCGTATGCTGCGGTGAATCGCAGATTTTCAGCTACGTACTACGAGAAAATCTCTTTTTTTTTTTTTTTATAGTATAGGCTGGCAAACGAGCATGTGGGTCACCTGATGGTAAGCGATCTCCACCACCCATGTACGCCCACAATACAAAAGAATTATGGGCGCGTTGCCGACCTTAAAGGAAAGGGATAATAAGGGATTGGGAAGGGGAGGGGGATTTGGACCTCCGGATATCAAACTCACCGTACGAAACGCAGCAGCAAGCTGCTACTTTACGCCGGTTTTCTGTGAGACAGTGGTAACGACCCGGACGAGCCGGCCCATTCATGCTGTAGACAAAATTGTCTACAGCGTGGCTCTACCACTCGTACCTCACTTAAAGTGAGGATCAGAGTGGCAGGTGTACCAGGGTGTACCATAACGAATCCCGTCATATTATATACCAAAAAAGTACTTAAATTGTGCTATTTAATACCTAGGATAAAAAAATAATAGGTATCTATATTACAACGAAGTTCCTAATAACAAAAATAAGGTATAGTAGCCATATTTGCTACGCTGCATACACCCACAGCAGTCAAACTTGAAGCGCCCCGTCCTTTGAGGAAGTCCTCAAAAGACGCGACGCATCAGCGAGACCACTACAGATGGTACGAATATTGGCATGGTGGGAAGAAACATATTTAATTTGAATGCATTGTTCCGAATGTCATAGTGTGTATGCAAATGCTTACCTAAACAGTAGGTAGTACCTAAGTAGTACTCCCACAATCCAGAAGAACAGACAACCAACCCTGAACCCTTCGTTATTTTTTCAAAGGGTGGGGTGCCGGCAGCGCCCCGAGTGATTAGTGAATTATTGATTGAATAGTGATTAGTAATTTAGTGAATTATTCTATTAGCTACCTTGACCGGATATCGCACCCATGTCGCGGTCGGGGCGGATCTCCTCGACGTTAACACACTCCACCGCACAATCTCCAACCCTTGCGAGGGTCGTTACGCCTGTTTCCGGGTTGGCGGATGCATCCAAAAAGGACTCTCGAAGCTCCGCGGTTTTGAAGGGCCTAGAGACGAGAGGCGAACGCCTTCCTTCTAGTTCCGTCCCGCGGAACACCTCCCTCACTTTATCGGCGAGGGACTCGGCCCTTGCTCCGAGTCCGGCCCAGGTACCCCGTGGCTATCAGACGGGCTCGCGTATCGGCTATGCCAGGGTCGGAGGCTCTTTAGCGCGTGGAGTAGTGCTCCTCTTCTTACCCTTGCCCCCCCCCCCCTTGCGCGATGATTACTGGAGCGGAATTTGGAAAGGGGCGGAGGTAGCTAAAACCGCCAGCGCAGTCACGACAGCAGGGGCGGACCGGGGAGCGTCGGTAGGGGCGGATTTGGCGGAAGTTCCGCTCGCTTTCGCCATTTCCCTTTCCTTTCCCTTCCCCTTCCCCCTTGCTAGAGGCCGACGGACTAGCAACGGCGGGCGGAGCCCTAGAGGACCCAGTCACGGCAGCAGGTGCTGCCGATGGACCAACGACGATGCGCAGCAACGGCAGTGTCGGCCACTCGGTCGCCTTCGACCTGGCCCTGTCAGCGGCCAGTGAAGGCCGAACTTTGCGCTCAAGAGGCAACCATAAATAGATAGACCTCGAAGCGCGCGTCCAATATATTGAAAAGACGTCGCTCTAATTCAGCGAACATCTCTCGACGCACCCTCCAATAGGGTAGTTGACTAGATATTTTTATTATTTAAATCAATAAGTTACATTACTCAAAATCTATTGCAGCAAGAATTTTATAAATCGGACCAAAAATAAATAAGTTAGAAGCCATTCAAATCCTGTAGAAGGGGTAATTGTCAAATGACCGACGCAAACTTTGACGTCACTGTGTAAAATGTTCATTATGGTGCACGCGTGCATGCGAGATGGTGAGATGTCCCTACTACGCACCCACTGTTCCTCATACAACATTGAAAGTCATAACTGCGGGCACATTTCTGACCCAATTTTGATTGTGTTTTAATAAAGGGTTTCTTTTGCATATCATTTTCTGTTGCCTATAAAATAATGTATAAAATTCAATATACCTACTACCCTATTGGGCTACAGGCTGCCACTGCCCAAACCTCCTCAAGGATTTTGGACTGCTTCGCATGTGAAACCTTCAGCTTGGCGATTTCATTGACAAACGCTGCCTTCTCGGCCTCCAGGCGGGCTACTTCGGTGAAGCCCGACTCCCCCCTCCCCCTTTCCAACATTTCGTTGGCGGCGATGTTACACCTCCGGATGTTACAGTTAAAATGTTTGGATAGCCTGCTACACTTGCGCAAAGTCCATTTGCGTGCGCGTTAGCTACCTACTAATAATAAATTTATTAAAAAAATCAAGATGCGAGAGGGGCAACGAAACTGTCCTAGAATTTATTGAGTTGCTTCACGGAGAACCGTGTAGGTACAGTAAAAGCTCCTTATTCGCGCTTCCTTCATTCGCGTTTTCACTATTCGCGGATTAAATAATTGCGACCCAATTCCTATATTCGCGGATCTAGTCGGTACATCGGTACATACACATTGATAAAAAGGATTCCAATATGTACGTATCCAGCCGAATATCCTTTGTAAACGCGTCGTCAAATGGACTAATAAAAAAGTAAAATAGACCTTATTACAACTATGCCTAAAGTATGTTGTTAAATGATATCGCCGCTGTATTGGTTCCGCCTTTGACACAAGCCGCCTTCGCCGCGGTCGACGTTTTTGAGAATGTAAACAAACAGAATGAAATCAATCTTATTACTCAATGCATAAAGCATAATATTTTTAAAATTTACAAAATTCTTTAATCCATTGCCTAAGCCTGAAGATAATAATTAATCAATATGGTCAAAAACTTATTATTTAATTTTTTTTATATGTGTAATTGTTTATTATTTTGTCACCTAGGAACGTATCCCCTAAATAAATAATATAAATTACCATTCTATATTCACGGTTTCTGTATTCGCGGCATATTTACGGAACGTATACCCCGCGAATAGAGAGCATTACTGTTTAAGGAAATGGCACATAAATAATATATGCATACCTACCACGTCCATAAAATCGTCATCCATCCTATTTGTCGTCTATTCGAGTACTGTAAGCGCACATGTTTGCAAAGCATATCTGGCAGGTACACTTGTTTGCGACAAGCATGTGATCAATTGTGTGTTAAAAGGTCTTCAAACAAATGTTCAAATCTTTGAAGCATGTTTGAAGCTATGTCTGGCGTTGGCAAAATATATTATGTTCAAATCTTTGAAGCTATGCCGGCGCCGACATCAGACGAAATCTTTTCTTTTTGTTGTCGCGGGGAAAAGCGACTTATTGCTACCGCCCCGCCCCGGGGGGAAGCGGAACGGTAATGTTGGGTTCACCGGCCTTACGACCCAACGTTAAGCCGCCCGGGAGAGATGGTAAACATCGAGTACCTAACACTATATACACCCTATACCGCCATACCAACTAAAAACCCCGCGGTGGCCATCTTCAGCGCATTAGGAACGGCCCCGGGTTCCCGATACGAAAAGCGCCCCGGCTTCAGCCGGGACCGTCCATGCGCGGTGCCGCCTTGCGGCCAGTCTCCAAATATGGAGGGCTCAGAAGCCCCCGCCACCGAAGGACGCTCTCGGCGTCAACGGCAGCAACGAGGCCAACCACCCATGCTGCCGTCCATACTGGGGTCGCACGTATAAGAATGTTAAATATAAAGGGCGCTACAACAGCCCCCCGCTGCGCGCCCGCGACCCCCGATGGCCCCTATTAGTCGCCTCTTACGACAGGTAAAATACCTTGGCGGAATTCTCCAAACGCCCCCAACCCACAGGGCGAGAGACGCCGTCAGGTCAGTCGTCACCCCGGCGTCTCCTACGTCTCCTCTGGCGGCGGGAGGGATCGGCTCGTTCCCGATCCCTCTCGGCACTCTACTTCTGCAAGATTACGGCCTCGCAGAAGTAGGCCACCGCACGCCAGGACCTCCGACTGGCGACCATGTCGCGACACCACTGCCAGCAGCGAGAGGTCTCCTCCGACGACTGCAACGAGAGCGCTACGCTCCTCATCCCAGGCTGGGCATTCGTCTAAAGTATGTTGGGCCGTATCCTGTGGACAGTTGTCACAGTGGTGACACACGGCCGTCTCCTCTGTGCCGACTATTTGATACAGGTACCGGCCGAAACTACCGTGTCCAGTCAGGACCTGTATCAGTCGGAAAGTCGCCGCGCCGTGGCGCCTGTCCAGCCATTGCTGAAAGACAGGGCGCACTGCCGTGACGGCCCGATAACCCGCTGACGGGTTCTCCAGCCTGAGACGCCTCTCCTCCACGGCGGCTCTGCGGAGGGAGCCGCGTACGGTATCAACCTCTCTCGGTGCCGGTCTCTGCCCACGTCTGAACGCCTCCTCCCGCCAGTAAAGGTGGCGGAGAGGGCCTTAGCGTCCAGATCAAATATTATATATTTATTCACTAAATAACGTTTCAGCAACTCGAATTGATTTGACAGCGATGTCAACTCAAAGTTTTGTTAATTGAATGTTGATTTGATGAGCCTTTCAGAAATAGGGCGTAAGTGTAGTCATGACCATATGAATTGGCAAGTGTATTTTTTTTGTCATAGGTAATGTGCTTTATTTTAAAATATTTTCGGGTGAAAATATGTAATACCTGCTGAACTAATAGGTCCTTTATTTACTGTGCTATATGAAAATATTAACCTAATATGACATGATGTCTTTCTTTCTTTCTTTTATGGCCTTTGATGACATGATGTCACTAAAATTAAAAACATTGACATTAGGCTAGTTGACTTTTAACAAAATATAGTAAATAATTGTTTATTTCCTACAGTATTTGGTTTATGGAACCCAAATATATCTATTTCAATTAATTAAAGTAGAAGATGTCTTTAAAATTCAAATTACAAAATATTTTTTTTTTTTTTTTAAATCTTCGATAACGCTACCGCCATGATCGTGACGTCAGTCACTATGTTAACAAATAAATGCCATTCGCAAATCGCATGTTGTGGTCTTTTGTAGCAAAAATAATAAGATATTATGTAGGTAAGTACTTACATCGAAGTGATCTTCGCAAAAATAAATTTATAGTCGATATCTAGCTCGCATATGTTCTTCTTCTTCTTTTAATTGTGTTTGGCTCCACCGTAGATCGGTGATTTCGCCAGTGTCCATTGTGTAACATAGTGGCTGAACGCGATACTGTTTCATTCACACCGATAAGAAAGGTTAAACAGAAAATAGTTCGTAAGATATAGAAAAATAAAACTGTATAAAGTACCCGCATGTAATAAAAAATATCAAATAACTCTGACCAAATAACATAAGATTCATGAAAGAATGAAGATAATAATGCGTATAAGCTAATAAAATTAAGTCGAAGTAAATAAATCTAAAGCCTATTCAAGGAAGATGGAAACATAGTTAAACGAATCACTCGCATATGTTATTTCGCGTGTTTATTTATTATTATGTGTCATCATTGCACAGATAATCTATACGCCAACATGGCCAACAGCGTTTTCGTATGTCCATGAAAAAAATAAATTTGAATTCAAGATTTGCTGTTTTATAAGTCTCAGAAAAATACGATAAAATAAAAAAATTGTCTATAAAAGCCTCATTAACAAAATAAAGCCTATTTTAAAAATATGTCAACTAGCCTATTCCTGATCTGTATTTAATTCAACTAAACCTCGTTTTAAAAACCTATGTAATTCAATAAAGACTATACAAGGTAAACTCACATAAACATGTAGGTGTACACTGACATACAAAACCTGTGAGATTAATAAACCTTTTGAATGAATCCAAGGAAATAAAACGATACAATCTAGTTCTTTATTTTTATTTTTTAAATATGATACAATTATTTTTTCTTTGTCTACAATTTTTATTTTATATTATGATAATAATAGAGAATTATTACGAATGTCTGATCTTTACTTTAAGGCCTAATAAGTACAAGTTTCAATAGTTTTCTAAAACGATGAAAGTATTCGTTTTCTCTCCATACCTCAAGTATCAGTAGCCTCTAGTGGGAACTATGATGACTTAAAATTAATAATATAGTTAAGTCTATTTCACATTAATCGAATATGAAATTTGTTTTCAAGCGATTCTTTCCTTTATCACCGTTAGAATTCTTAGTTTGACACTTCGACGGTAGTAATTATATACGAATTCGAAAACTATGAACGTATTTGTAACTCGTACTAGGCCTACTGATAATAATCGTCTCGTCCAACGAACTCATGGCGATGAGTCCCGGAACCTACACGTCCGTTGGACGAGACTACTATCGGGAGAATTATTCTATTCAACATCCCTCAAGCTAGTAATCTGTGTATTTACTGTTCTTATCCTTTTCAGATCAAAAACGTCTATATTAATTTTCTTTTTCGACTTTGATTTATTTTACTTAGGCGTAGAAAATAGTCTGTCCTTCCCTTCATATTTTTAATATGGAACAGCGAGATATAGGCAGCTATCGACAGCTCCGTGGCGCAGTTGGCGAGTTGCCGGTTGCGAAGCGAGAGGCTGTGGGTTCGATTCCCACACCATGACTTTGAAATGTTTGTGTGATCCACAAATATTAGTCTTGGGTCTGGGTGTTGTGGAACCGCAAGTCCCTCGTAGTTCCTGATACCCACAATGCAGGTTAAACTATGTGGGGTCAGGACTATGTGTGTGACTGTGACTTGTGTGTATTTAGGTATTTATTTAAACACCTAAAAAACATAAATCACTGAAAATACAATAAACCACTTATAGTCTAAGATCCCGTCATACAACGACCTTTACCAAGATGTTTATTTGATGAAACATATTTTATATTTAATTTAATATGTCAATAAATATATTGCTTAAGGGTTGCCTAACAAATTTCAGTCCAGGATATGATTAATTAATAATGTAAAAAAAATATTTTTTAACAATTCACCGGTTTGATTATTAGACAAATTCTATACCAATAGAAAGTACGAAGACCATAGAATATGCCAACGTTAGGTTGCCTATTCTTTTCCGGTCACAACTCTCGGGTAGCCAGGTATAAACAGGTAAGTAAATAGATACTAGCATTTCGCACCGGTCTGATTATTGAATTAAAATTAGATGAAAATAAAGATTATTTCATTATGAACACGGTTGATTGCACGAACAACGGTTGGTAAATCAAACCGGTGAAATGTAAAAAAAAAAAATTGTAATTAATCATATTCTGAACTGAAATTTGCTAGGCAACCCATATGCAATATATATAGTTAAATATAAAATACGGTTCATCAAATAAACATCGCGGTGAAGGTCGTTGTATGACGGGATTCTATACTATTAGTAGGCCAATGTCCATTGCACATATTGTACTTAAACCGTTACTACTCCCTCTACGGTTAAAACTTAAACCTCTTTTTAAATCTACTAGTCATATTGACAACTAGGTGATGTTATATAAAGTGTAAAGCAATAGTTAATCCCTTAGATTTCCTCTGCGACAAATATTTGAATACATTGTAAACCATTTCTTTCGCCAATATAAATAGTTTCGGCATTATAACATACAACAATGAACAAACATAGAAAACCAATGAAATAGACCGCATTTAGTCAATACATTTCGACAGCAATGACATTAAATATCGTTATAAAGTTATTATTGTTGCCAGTACAACATATTCGTTCTATTGGTTAACCGCAACATGGCGAGATTTTTTATTTTTCCGGTTAGGCTATAATTGATATATTTTATTTTTAAAGGAAGTTTAAACAAGGAAAAAACGATGAAACCATTTTTTTATCAAAATAACATATGTGTAGATACACACAGTATACACTTTATTCATGCTTCCTTGGCCTTATGTGGGTTAAAAAGTGAATGACATGCGGGAACAGCATTGCAATTTGCAATGCATGACGTGAGTAGAGCTGGAGACGTAAACGATTGAATGACAGTTTTAGACTTTCAAAAATATATGTACTGGTATTGTTAAAAAGAATATATTTAAAAAATTATATTTTCTATTTAAATTAAATACAAACACAACATTAAACTTATAATTGAGTAATTTATACATCAGATTTTTAGAACCTTTCAGTGACAGTCACGTTTGTTTATTGGTTAACATCCGCCATTTTGTACTGTCGTTTGTTTAGTGACTTGATCTCTTTTCTAGTGATGCTATTATCCGTCTTCTGAAAATAAATATTGTGATTTTACAAGTGGTGAACAATGTTTTTGCAAGAAACGTTGTTTTCAAAGGGTACAAATTAAATTATTGTGACTTGTCAATCTGACATCGGTATATCATCTACTTATGTGCCGGATGTGTCCTACAATCGGTTAGGGTGATTTTACGTGCCACCTTGAGTGGTGTACGTGTCCCGATACCTATGCTGCCAAGAATATGAGTGGCAACGGGAATCAGGTGCCGTTGGCGCCGAGTCAGCGCGGGCCCGTACCGTATCCTTTTTAAAATTGTGTTTACTGTGCTATTATCATTATATTTACGTAATATATGCCACTTCAGCATCTGGTTATGCCGCAATTGCGAATAATTATGTATTTTCATACGATATATAGGTACATATTTGTATAAATTTTGTTGTTTTCTCCACAGATTGATCATGATTATGACACATTAACTGCTAAAGAAGTTACTAGGTGTCATCAAAATGCGCACTGTGGCAATCTTGTTGTTTACTGTGACGTACCTGAAAGTTATATATAATATAATACCTTTGTTTATGTTTTTCACTTGTATATAATATGTTATCTTTTTTAGGGTGCCTTGGTGATTACTTGAAACATTGAGGAAACAGTGTTAATTGGAAAAAAACACCCATAAATGATATACATAATAATTTACACTAATAAGGAACATGCTAAGCCACAATAGAAGTAATTTTATACACCTTATTTGCAAGAAGTATATTTTAGACAAGTACCTACTTATTATCATTATTTAAATGGCAATGTGTTCATGTTTGTTGTAGATCTAGCTTACCTTAGGTAATTTTATTATTAACTGTAGAGCAAAGCGAGTTTCACTTTTATCTCAAGCATTAATGCGAAGTATTTATAATTTCATTAACATTTAAAATTTATTTGCTATATTCTTTTTGACATCACTTTGCTCTACACGCATGTTCCATAAAGACTAGATGCAGTATTTGTTTTTGGCAATTATAGTATACCTTTTTATATTAGTGTTGTGTTTTGCCATTACTCTTAGTAGTTGCTACATAGTTTTGGTATGGTACATTTCATTATCTGGTATAAAGCATATTACAGTATTATAATTTAACTTATTTATGGTTTGGCAATCTTCATTTTATACATAAGCAATGACTTCAGAGACATGGGTATGGCCGGTCAAGACAAAATTAAGTACATAATCTAATTTTATAATAGGTTGGTATATTTCATACTAGACAAAGCCTGCTGAAGCACATAACTTCAATCACATAAAGGAGGTTAGCACTATATGCCATATATATTTTTGAAATTGTACATATAAATTATAAAGCTACTACAATGTTACTGGTGAATGTACCTGTAATTTGGCATAACAATGTTTGTCTGGTCTTGTTAAAAGTAAGGTATTATAATGTTATTATAAATGCATACTGCTATATCATTTCAAAACAAAATATGTTATGCATATAAATGGCAGCATAGTTTGCAAGTAGTTTTGCCATATAACTATTTATTCTGTACAAGATTAAACTATATTAAGGTTTGTATAGATAAATATTTAATTCTTCTAATTATTATTCACTTTTGACATTCAAACTCACACATACTTAAATATGCAAGGCTTGTAGTTTTTCCTAAATAATGTTAAAAACTTTTCTGTGTCACAATAACTTACTTTTACTTATAGCTAATAACTTACTATCACCCTCTTACTCGTTTCTTTTATATCCTTGCATGGCAAAGTGATTACATTGGACCTGATGTTAAGTACAGTGCAGTCCTAATAGGTTGACTGTCAACAAGATGTGCTCCTCGATGGTCGGCAGAATTATGTCAGCCTGAAGTTACTGGATATACACTGGCTGACTTCAGAACACGGCTCACCTGAATGAGCCACTATGGCGGGTTTTACACCAGTCAGGTACAATAATGATCAGGCCCCATTTGCTCCCTCTTCCCTCCTTTTAGAAAAACTAACTGTTACAATATGATATTTTATTAAGCTCTATACATTTAGCCTAATTAAGCTGTCGCCAGTGTCTTTGAAGGTTCCCTGTGTTAACTGAATTTATTTATGTCGCATGACTTGTTGTGTGAATGTACTACCATAAAGTGACTGTTTTTTCAACCACAAAAAATGGTCAATTACAATATGGTTAGCCTCGAAAATTAGCCCAGGACTGCATGGTATGATTAAGACAGTCATTATTATTAGTTCTGTATTAAGGTAAACAAACATGATAAGATAATCAAAAATGCTCTGTAAAAAGAACTTTGTATTAAAAAGTTATTGAGGTGGTTTCTATTAAAAACACTTAAAAAAAATATGGTTTTAGTACTGTAGATTACTTGATAGTACTAGCAACAGTACTATGACCATCAATCTCATGGATATTATCAATACCTTGATTGCTAGATGGTATCTCCCCTACTACAGGTTTGTTATTAGCGCAACCTACATGTGATAGCTGAAATGTGTTCTATAATACTTGTTAGTATAATAATTAACAAATTCAATTACATTTTCAAAATCATAATGAAGTTCTTTGAGTTATAATTTGCAAATCATGTAAACTATGTTATAATCAAATAAAAAATAATAGTCATAAATTGCCTAAAGTTTCCCACATTTGCCTCTTATAATGTCATTGGATATGATATATATTGGATGTCATTAATCAATGTGGTATTCATATATTGATTAATTTATAATCAGAGCGCTCACCCTATACACTGTCCCGTTGCTAGTATTAGGTTTCTTCTACTAATGAGAGGTTTAAGCCTTTCATCCACCATACTGGTTAAATTTTAGTTGATTCGTAGTTACACCCGTTTTCGAGAACAACACTTACTGACCTCTTTACTGAGTGTAGATTTCTGTATATGTGACTGTTCCATTTTGTTTATCACCATAAACAAACAATCACATATACAGAAAACGCTCCCATCGCGAGCATGGGAGTATAAGACCTCATGGTTAGGTCTGAATATGGGGAATAATGAACTGTGCAATAGCAACAATTCAAAAATGGTTACATTATATAAGAATCTAATTTTATTTATTGCTTTTAAATTTATAGTGTGTTGGAATATTTTTTAGTGTATAAAAAGTTTTTAGAATATGGAATTAAACTTAAATACACTTAAAATAAATATATAGCTTTATAAATATATCAATAATCCAATTTGACTGTGTTGTACTGAAATTATCCTACCCCAAACTGGTCCTTTGTGGGTTGAGTAATTTCTTTGTCCATACATAACTCGGATATAATTATTCAACAATTTGAATGATTCTTATTTTGTTTGAAAGAGTTTTGTACTGAGGGAAAGTTCTTAATTGGTAATGGTAAACCACCATAATTCGGATTTTAAAGTTTTTTAACCACTGTAATAAATTCTGACTCCAAATATTCAGTAGATACATATAATGTCATCTCATATCTTAATGTCAGGATCACTAACCTCAATCATTAATAAATAAACCTTTCAGTTTCCCTTCGGGTTTCAACTAATGGTCTTTATACTTCAGTAGTTATTGTTAATTCCCTTAAACATCATCTACAAATATTACTTCCTATAAGAAATAAATAGGCATTTTTTATAATATTATATTTATTGGGCTATTATATTATTTATTATATACAGAAATAAAAAGTAAGTCATTTTTACCTGAATACAGTCTTCAACAAGTAAGTAAGATCTCCTTACAAAGGAAATATTCTTTGTGGCCACTTTAGCTCTAACTATGCAAAACATTCTAATGGGGTTCAATATGGTACAATACGGTCTTGTGGTGGCAGCCTTAAAACTTTGTAGTAATGTTCGGAGAGAAGAGTATCGACAGGACCGTCCTAGGCCATGGAGGGGCTCTTACGAGACCAAGAGTTTGTGGCTCTTTATAATCTGCGCTAAAAAGGAGGAGGTTCGTAATCCAATCTTATACGATGACCTAGAAAATAGACAAAATGGTTTCACTTTGGCATGCACAAATGAGTAATTTTTTATCAGCTATTTTTGGATGAAAAATACAGTCTCAAACCACGGATAATTGTAGTACACATACAAGTATGCGTACTCCTTTCGTTTTCGGCGATTAAGCGCATCATTCAACGCAACTTGCTAACGCGGAGTATAAAATCTATACACACCGCGATGACAGTCAGCCTAAAAGTACGTAGAAAAAATTGGCACGCTTGGGTTTTATACAGCTTGACGTATATGTACTATAATATCCGTGATTTGTCGTTTTGAAGTTTTGGCATTTCGAGATCGTTGTAACCCGAGGGTTTTTGTTTAGTGCCCCATGTCACCTTATGGTAAAGACGAAACTGGTTTTGGCTTTTCGGGGGCCCATCAGGCTGTTGGCATTGGGTCTGTGCCCGGCGCGACGTGACCATAGGGTAAATGGAAATGGGTATCAATCTCAAATACATCCCTATAAATTTATTTCCATCTTTACCCTATGGGCACCCCGGGCACTAGCCTAGAGTCTCTGACCTGATGGCCATAAATACCAATACCCAGTACCTATACGTAGATACTTCTGAATTTATATAACAAAAACAATTACTTAACTACCACTGTTTGGCAGTAATGTAAGAGAAACTGGTGTGCCCAGGTGCCTGCATGGTTTATGGCGGCCTTGTATTGGTTTGGTTTTTATTTTGGCAGAAAAAGAATTGTGGCAGTTGATTTTTCTGCAATGAGAATATTATGTGACCAATTCTGAAATCTATTGTTTTTGGTTCCAGAGCTAAGTAAGCAAGAATGTAAATGATTGATATTGCGGAGTGTCGCCCTTTCCTGCTGAAATGATAACTTGCACTCGTCTGGGCACGTTGTCAAGGATATTTTTAATGGTTTTTTGTTTTCTACCCACTACGCGGCATCGACGTGTATGTTTCTCAGAAGCTTAATGTGTATCGTTTCACAGCTCAGAAGACTTAGCAACGATATCAAGAGACTGGTTCCATCAATAGAAAGTTTGATTCGCGAAGAAAACCATCCACCACAATATGGAATGACCGCGTCCTGGTTTGTTAGTCGTTGAGAAATCGCAAAGCTTTATGTATGGTTCCGAACTTTGAAGAAGTAAGAGGTGTGTAAATTACCCTGTAGACGTTCAGCAGGAGACGTTTTGAAAAAGATTCAAGAAGCTACTGTAGTGCTGTAAAATACTTATTTAAAGTGCTAAGTGTTATTTCTACAGTTTATGGACAAGCGTGGCCCTCACCATCCGACGCGCGACCTGTTCATCATTCCTTTATTTTCTAATAGTTTTTTTAAGTAATTTATCCCAAACGCTGCAGAGAGGGGCGACACTATCAAGTTTCTGCCCCGGTTCCAAAAAATCGTAGATCCGGAGCTGATTATCAGATTACTAAGACAGTTTCGAACATCCATTTTCTATACTGGCATTACCTGAAATCGAATAGGATAGGGAATTTTGTAGTAATGAGATCTGTGGGCATAAATCTTACTTTAGGATTACTTAGGGAGTACGTTGCTTTGGTGGTTGTGATAATTTAAAAAATATATACGCGTCGACTTAGATCCTCAAGTTGTCAAGTTGTCAAGTTGAGAACCTCCTACGTCGGTGAAACAGTCTTGTCGTTAGTGGATAAACTCTCCGGTTTATGACATTCATTTATACTGTACTGAACATTTTTATGTAGAAGATGCGACTAAATATAGGTATTTTATATTTAAAATGCTAATTAACGTGTACAAGAAACCCTATAACTAATCCATTATAACTATCACCTACCTACTAAAAAAAGAGGTTCTGATATTACCTCAAACAAACAAGCAATCCTTTCCTCTTCATAAGATTAGTGTAGAAAAACAAAAGAAAATTAGAAATTTGTTTCAATTTTGATGGCTTAGTTAATTTTATTACTTCAGTTTGTTTGTTTAGAGATATTTGTTAAACGAATGTTTAGATCATACTGACACATAGGATGCTAACAATAATTTGAATATATCTGTTGTGCAGGGAGGCAATTCTCATTTCCTTCGAAATATTCTCGGACTCGAATCAGCAGTTATATCGAGTCGGTTCTCGTACTGGAAAATTTCGAATGCTAAAGTATTTTTTTGGAATCTTGTATTCTCAGCAAGAATCAAAATAAAATTAAAATAAATCTATTCGTAGGACCAAAATGTTGTCATGTTTTTAACATAAACAGTGCGCGAGGCGATACGTTCAACGTAAGTAATGCGACTTTTTATCGCATGCGATAATATAACATGGACAATATCTTTAAGTCTTGTCGGATTTTTGGTGTCAATTCGATACTTCATAGACGAGATTCTTGAAGCGGATTGAACGACCAAGGTCGATCAACACCCCTGGTCAACGATCACCTCAATTCACTTATTTCAATGTTTTCATACACTGTTTATCACCGTCAATGTTTATTGCACAAAGCCACACCACATACCTATATACAACAAACACAACTTTAAACTAGTTTACGAAATAATTAAAATAAGAGATCAATCGCAATGTCAGGAATTTCCGCCAAAATTTCAAGCAGATTGCTCTATATGAACGGATTTAGTATGGATCGGATCAAATCCGGGATCCGGCACGTACCAAATTCGATGGTCTGTTAGCACTGTATAATAATATGCACCGAACGCAATTCCTACAATGGAGTAAACCGAAACCACACGACAGCTTGATTTGCTCTAACCGTTCAGTAGCTGCAGTGCGAGTTTTTTCGATAGCCACCTACGTTATTTGTATACAAGAAATATGCATGAAGCTAGTACGTTTCCACTACAATCCGCTAGGGGTGCTGTACGGGTTTTGCATACATACTTAATTTAGTGAATACAGATGATGTGATAGCTATCGAATATCTTGCAAATTTAAACTGCGGACACGGGATCTCCATATTTTTATTGTGCTTTATGCTTGCGATTAAAATATGAATGTTAAACGATTGAGTCACATGTAAAAGGGGCGGGGGTACGAATGAATGAATGATATATAATTATGCTATTATGTACCTATTCAATATAATTTATTACGGTAACTGCATAGGTATATCATTGCACCTTGATGAATAAGGAGACATGATCTCGATGCTTGATTATTGTTATTAAAAGAATAATTTATGGAAGCAACAAAAGTATGTTATAATAATATATGCATGTACTATGTATCATGTATGTATGTGAGTATCTAAAGAAGCTAGCCATTCCAGTATTCGACTTCAGTTGACGCTGCCGAAGCTATCGTTACAATAATTATTGTTTCACTTTAATAGCTTATTGCACAATGTTCAATAATATATTAACTGCCAGATAACGCATTAGTCAGTTATTTTGAGATGTATCCACGCTTGCACTTCTCCCTGTATAACGATAGAGATATAATTTTATTATCGTATATTTTACCCGATACATAAATCAAGTTTATTTGTACGTTGTTAAGCAGGCCTTAAATTTCATATGTTATAGTTAAATATAACATATGACTTGATTATAGATAACTATTTCCAGGATTAAAGTAGCCTAGTGGGCGCCCCCGTTGAGAAACGCGCTTGACAAAAATACTAATGTCGCTATTAAAAAATAGGGGTTGATCGTAGAGGGTTGAAAATTTAGGGTTGTATGTATTTTTTAATGCTGTATAATAAAAAAATAAAAACAAAAAATCTTGTCTAAAAAACAAAAAATAAAATTTATTGGTGGACCCCCTTAACATTTAGGGGGATGAAAAATAGATGTTGGCCGATTCTCAGACCTACCCGATATGCACACAAAATTTCATACAAATTGGTCCAGCCGTCTCGGAGGAGTATGGGAACGACCATTGTGACACGAGAATTTTATATATAAGAAGATAATAGGCTTGATCCCACCAAATTTTACGTTGCTCTGGAGTAGCTATTCTTAGTATATTTTGTACCTACTCCTCTTTTTACTGGAAGTATATGTAACTCTCGCCATTTTACTCTCGTGAGTAAACAAGAAATGAAAATGTCTGAAAACGGTCCTAATACGGAAAGTATGACTTTTGTTTATTTAATTGTCCGATAAATGGAATATGTACCATCTGATTTTATCGTAATACAGTTACAATAATCGTTGAAAATTCTGAAAGTATTCCCGTTTTATTGAAACTCCATGAAATTATTCAATGGTTTTTTTTTATTTATTTATTTGGAGTTTACAACAGAGAATACACCTGTTACATTTAAAGATCACAATACGAAATATACTAATGTGTCCCGATAGATTCAAAAAAAGGAAAGTAACATAAACAAACCAATGGTTTTATTACATTTAAGCTATTATTAGTTTTATATAGGAGGGTAGAAATAACGAGAAATTTTACTGAATACCGCTTTGTAATACAAGGCTAAAAGCTGTTTCTGTGCTAACGAAATAAATAATAAAAATTATTTATTTAATCAAGTTACAGAGACTCATTTGTGTTAGTATACAGACTTATATTTCTAATGTTAGTAAACAAAAAGGTTTTTAAAAATAAAGTACAATGGCAACCCATTAAAGTACTTGCACTCTAACGAATGATCGAAGAGAATTTGTTCTACTAAAACATTATTACCATTAACTTTAAGATTAATAATAGCGTTTCACCTAAATCAGCAGCATCGATCGGATATACACACAGCATCAATAGGTCTACAGAAAACCGAAAAGAATTGGAAACTCGCTGTTGCGTTTCGTTCAGTGAGTTTTCCGGAGGCTGAAATTACCTTGCCCTTCCATATTCCTTTCCTTTAACGTCGGCAACGCATCCATCATTTTTATAGTATGCTATGTGTTCATGGGCTATGGCCATCACTTACTTATCTGTTGACTGAGCAGTGTCTTCTTCCACCTGCCCTTATACCATTCGCATGTTACAGATGACATGGCCTGTAGTTTTTACGAAATTTCATTCGATAGAGTTTAGCTGCGATGTGGTTACATATAAACTTGGTTAAGATCTGATAATGGAGTACGGAGTTAAAAAAATAATGAACCGTTAGGATACATAATATGATAGCGCAGCCACAGTTTGGTCGTCCCGTTGCCGCGATATTGCCTTTGCGGCCACATACTGATAGGATGATATATACCTACATATATGGCAATGCCAAGCTGCTACCTGCTGTTGAAGGAATCCTCTTTAAGCCTCGTTTAAAAAAGGGTATGTCATAGCGCTCGTGGTCTTTTATCACCCGCTCCTTTTGGAAAGTAAGGATGTGCCTGCGGTCTATAACTTGACCGATCTTTTAGGGATCGAATGGGCATGAGCACCTTCCACGAAGGTCACTGCTCATCGTAATACTCATCGCCTCTCGCCGAGCGTGTGGTCGCGCGGTTAATAAAGTAGTCGAATGGAGTGAATGAGTGAACCACATCACCAACAGTGGGGCAAGTCGGCAAGTTAGTCGAGACTCGAGCTAAGTACAGCTGAATGGCGCGATCGCGGCATAATCGTGCATTTTCGAGTCCGCCATGATGAAAGGTTTGAACGGAAGTATAAACGGCGCGAAAATTTAAATATAATTTTAATTATGTACATACGCACTCACGCCTGTAATCCCCGAAGGGGTAGGCAGAGGTTAACCAATACACCCACATTTCGCCGAGCGTATCTCCGTCCCATGATGTGATAGGGGGCGAGCCTATCGCCATACCGGGCACAAATTCCAGACTCCGGGCTGATACTGAACTCTTCGTAATAGAAAAACCCAATATCACTTTTACCCGACCCGGAAATCGAACCCGAGACCTCAGCGTCAGCCTTAGTCGTAACGCGTACGCATTACAATTTACATTTGCGCCACCGAGGCAGTTTAATTATGTAGTCCCGGGAATTTCGGTATTTCGTGGTGGTCTACCAGATGTCAGAACAGCTGGAAAAATCAGTCAACGTCGCAATCCATCAAGCCGAAGACCGTAGCAAATGGAAAAAATACCATTGCTAGAATCCTTGCACGGAGTCACGATCCTCAACAATGAGGGAACGATTTAGGAGGAGGATACATGGGTTATAGAACTAATGATTAATAAAAAATACCAATGAAATCCTATCTTATACATATTTATAAAAATACCGTGTCACAATGTTTGTCCGCGCTAAACTCCGAAATTTAAAAGGTGGTGGTAGGCCCCTCGTATGCGAGATGCCGTCTGGGTTGGTATCACTGCTTTGTATATTTCTGCCGCCAGTGAAATTATTGGGCATTATGAGACTTAAAATCTTATGTCTCGGGGTGACGAGCGCAGTCCAGTGCAATGCGGTATCTTATAATTCTGTGTGATGTTGATTCTGTTTTTTTTTTATTTCATCTATTTATGAACAGGCGCGTCGCGCACAGAGGAGTATTTATATAAAAAAAACCCGGCCATAAATATTTAATTGTTGTAATGAAATAAAACTATGTTTTATCAATGAGCATACGTATTAGTTTAATAAAAACGCATTTCTACTACAGTTACAGATATATGTAGTTAGTCAGTTTCACAATCAGTTCGTTCAACATCAGCGGAACCTCTTTCTTCTCATTGTCGCTTCAATAAACGTCTGAGGCCTTGGAAGGTTCGTTTGAAAGAAGTAGCTCCAGGGCTTCTTTCGAAAAATAACTATTTGTCTATCACATCACCACCACTAAAGTCTGCATCTACTACTGCTTAGAAATGGATCTGAAGTCAATAATAAGCTGTATAAAATATCTCTGTTGCAAAGCTCATGTGAAAATTTCCTGGCGAAGTCGAGTCTGTATTACCTAAAATTATTATTTCTGTCCTTTTATCGACATTTTTTTTTTAGGAACTTGTTCCATCATTTCAAATAATGATCTTCTGGTAAATTGGTTTACCTTCCTTAAAAAAAAATTACAGACATGTTAAAATAATAAAATAAAAAAAACGTCACTGACTACGTTTAGTAAATTAAATGCATTTATAATGAAATGAAGTAAGAATGAGGAAAAACTTTCAACGGTATATGAGACGCAGGAAGCTGTACTTTATACATATTTAAAAAAAAAAAATGGCCGACAAAGCGCGACACATTACAAAAATGCCCTTGAATTAACTTTTTAGTCAAATATGGGAGTATTATTATTTACACTAAAGGAAAAACAGTTCAGGAAGTGATAGAATATTATTTTAAAATAAGGACATACCTTGTCCTTCCATAATTAAAACAATAATTTTAGCAGACCACCACAAATATGCATATTTCACCTTAGAACGCAAAACAAATATTCAGAGCGGCAAGAACGAAGACTTGTGATTTATACAATGGTTGTATTCTGACTGATCGTATTGAGAAGAGGCGCGCAAGGGATATTGTTTATGTCAGCTACCTCACTCAGTAGTTATAAAGATACATAAAAAACGGTCTATAGATAATAATAGGTTAGGTGGGTTACAAGGTGGTAGGCCCCTCGTATGCGAGAGGCCGGCTGGTTTGATACCATCGCTTCTTCTATTTCTGCCGCCAAGTAACGGTGTGTAAGCACTGTTGTGTTCCGGTGTGAAGGACATTGAAGCCAGTGTAATTACTGGGCATTATGAGACTTAACACCTTATGTCTCGGGGTGACGAACGCAGTCCAGTGTCATGCAGAGCTTTGTTATTTAAAGTTCTGTGTGGCGTTGCTTCTGTTTATGAGCAGGCGTGGCGCTTACCTTCAGGCGAGCGACCTGCTCCTCTCGTCATTCAAGCTAATAATAATAATAAAAAAATATCTAACAGTTTGAGAAATCGAGTTTTTACCGGTTTTTTTTATATAAAATTGAATGTTAACCAATGTGATCGGATAGATGGCGTTGTGCTAATGACTTCATTTTCTGAATCGCGGTGTTAGGATCATTTAATTTGGTCATAATTATGTTAGAATGATAAAGCTATCATTCTAACAAGCAAATCATATTAATCAAGCGTTTAATATACAACATGTAACACAAACCCTGCTGGGTGTTTTAACTGTGATATCAGAATCGATATTTAAACGTAATGAAATAGCTCGCATACGAAAATGAGACTATTAAAAATAAACATATTTATTTTTTTATACATTAATTAAGTTATTATTTGTAAACCGTATTTCGATTGATTACCTCTGCAAGAGCGATGACTTTGTGCCAGAGCGAGATAGCAAGTTGCGGCGTTTATGTGCATAAAACGCGCCGCGCCGCGTGCGTGCACGGCTTCGTCAATACGTCACATCAGTCAGCTGTTCATCACTTTTCAAATGAAAATAACATTATTTAAATATGTTTATTTTTACAAGCTACCTGTGTAAGGATAATATCTCGCTTCTTATTATTCGATTCTATCGCTTACTATTATATTTTAATTTAACTATTTTTATTAAGCTGTCTATATGCCTATCTTCACGACGCGTCAAGGGAAGGGAAGGGAAAGAAAGGGCCAACAGAGTTTTTTTACATACTGTATAGGGGCACGCTAATTTTCGGATTATTGGGCCCAAAGGGGGAGGCCTCACTGGTTTGAACTTTGTATGTATCTGTTTTATGTAACCGAATACGACTGTGAAATTGAGTACAAATATGGCTTATTACAAATAATAAGACACGTGTTTCACATTTTATTTATGTACAATTCCACTTGTATGGGTGTAATAGGGGTGGAGTTGAACTTCGTAGTCTGTGTATGTAACTTTTAAATAACTTGACTGATTGAGGTCATATTAATATACAACGTGTTACAGAAAGGTGTGGTCATATTTTAGGGTCATTACATACAACTTACACTAAGTACTTATGTACCGGCTCTTTTCAGAACCGAGACATCCTAAAATTTCACGTTAATTTTAATCCCTCGTTTATTATAAGTTCGATAAGATTGGTCCAATCACTATAAATTATTTTGAAATACACTCACTTTTTAATAAACTTGGATAACGTGTACGTAATTCTACGGACATACGTACGCAACATGTAATTTAAAAACAAATTGAACACCTGAAAGAAAATGAAACTACCATCTTCTAGATGCACTTTAAAGACTTCATTCTCGGGTCTTCCATATTTGCTTAATATAACCGACTAACCTCTTATCAGTTGCACCAATACAAAACACCAATTCATAATACTTGTTTTAGTCAAATAAAACATATTTTTAACTCGTAATCATACTTCAAAAACTTATAAATTGCCGAACTGACTGCGTCAAATAAACGATGACATCAACATTCATTGACAACTGTTTTAATGTTTTTTAATAATACAAAATTGAAATAAAAGGAGGTCTGTAGTATCACTTATCATTTAGTGTTGTCTCAAGCTGAAAATCAATAAAATTTATGAGTGGTAGAGCCACGCTGTGTACACTTTTGTCTACAGCATGAATGGGCAAATGGAAAACTGTGGTCAAATTTAAGCAACGAACAGTGTACGATACATGTATTTCCCCTGTAGTACTAAATCCGATTGCATTGCTAGGATATAAATTATTACTTCTTATTTATGAATGAATAACATGTCGATATTCGACTTGCAACTTCGGACAACACTAAATAATACACAACTAAGCTTTTGTCTCGCTCACGCACTTCACTTAATTTATAGGGATGTGATAGATCTTATCGATCGTTATAAGTGAGTGATTAAAATTAATGTGAAATTTTTGGATGTCTAGATTTTGACACGATCCCGTACATAAACACTCACTAACAGGTGTATAAGTAACAACTCGAAATATAGCCACACCTTTCTATAACAAGTTGTATAACTCTTCTGAACGTGTATGTGTTCCTCACTAAATTCCTAAATGACTGGACCGATTTTGGTGATTTTTTATGTGTGTGTTTGAGTGGGTCCCTGGATGGTTTAGATTCATATTTGGATTCGGTACGTGGCACTGCAGTCAGGTTGTTTTTTTAATATTTTTAGAGCCGGCCAAAGTCTCCCGGGCCCACTAGTATTTAATGAAATGCAATAATCACAAATTATGTCATCGAAAAATTGGCAACACATAAACATAACAAGTAAATAAATCGCAAGGCCATAGTTCCTTAATACTAATCAATATTTGAACAAATAAAGGTGAGTCCTTACACTCATAACCGATATCTACATACATGAAATATGTCAAGAAGTTATAGTTTTTGCATACCTCGATGGTGAAAGCGTTGGTACTCTCACCGATTTATCCCCAACGAACCCTCACCATATCACAGTGTGGCTCGTTAGGAAAAGTAGTGAAAAATGATTCCCAACTAGTCGCACTATTACTAGATTGTTCCCAACACAGCAAGTGTAACAGTGTGTGACTCGTATGGAATAATAATAAAAATATACCCATGCAGTTACCCTGTAACACATTTTTACTACTTTTCCCAGCCAGTAAACACTGTTTTGATCAATCAGTAGAAGTACATCCTAAAGTGTATCAAAACATTTTAACCTATGGAAAAAATATAAAATGGATTTGTAAGTTTTTTATGCGACTGAGTGACGAGACAAGCAAGTCGCCCGCACGATGATAAGCGTTCCGCATGCCGGTAAATAGTAGAAACACCAGTCAGAACTTTAAATTACTTTGGTTTTTTTTATAGCATAGGCCGTCAAACGAGCAAGCGGGTCACCTGATGGTAAGTAATCACCACCGTCCCCCGTTAGTACTGCACGGCACTGCACCCCGAGATATAAGATGTTTAGTCTCATATTGCCCAGAAATTTCACAGGTTTCAATATTTTTCAAACCGGAGCACAATCGCACTTGCACACTACTGATTGGAGTCAACAATAAGCATACGGCAGACCTATCACCTAGCTCTCATAGGAACGGTAAAATGTGGTAAGACAAATACGGGTCAAGACCATTACCTGTTTTACTTGACAGTTGATTATGGGCAGAGGTGACGCTTACCATCAGGCGAACGACCTGCTTGTTTCATCAATCAGTTGTACAAAAGTGTTGTTTATACATATAATATGCCTTAAAAACCTTACATTAAAACCATTTCATACACGTTAGGGTGTAGAATCTACTGTACTGTCGAAGTGTCAAACTAGTAATTGATACGGTAATAAAGGAAATAATCGCTTGAAAACAAATTTCATATTCGATTAATATGAAATAAAATTAACCATATTTACTTTAACTCATCATAGTTCCCACGAGTGGCTACTGATACTCGACGTACGGAGAGAAAACGAAAACTTTCCATCGTTTAGGAAAACTATTAAAACTTGTACTAGGCCTGTCCCAACAGTGTCTTTCTGGTAGTAAGAAGTAGTAGTAGTGCCAACTTGTTACAATGCAACTGCGTGGGTATATTTATATTGTTATTCCCAAAGAATACTGTTTGTTATTTATTGTTCAAAACAACTAATACTAATACAATTTTCCCCACAAATACAAATTTTACAATTAATCAGTCCCTTGACTTCTGAGCTAGGTTCTAAGCTTCTGTGTTACAGAAGTCAGTGTACATGTGAAGAAAAAACTGTTAACAAACAGGAAATGAATGAATAAAACATAATACATAGAACAAGTAAGAATTACATTTGTGTGTGAGCATGTGTGTGTGCGTGCGTGCATGCGTGCGTATGTGTGTTAAATTGTTATTGTAATAACAATTTAGTATGGTCATAGTCTAATTGTTGTAGCCACACGAGTCACACCGTTAGTCTTTTACCGCTTGAAACAAACGTAAAAACTTCTCCCATCGAGTAACAGTGTGACTCGCGTGGGGAATTATTTTTACTATTTTTGCCAATTATGTAGTGACTAGTTTAGGTGCGACTCATTGGGAACAAACGCACCGATGGAGCCATAACATGAAATAGGATTGAGTTGGAGTGTCCTCTACTGACGAGTGACGACAGGTGGCCGCCATGTCGCGATTTCTCGTTTAATTGTCTGTTACTGATAAAAATTAATAAATCTTTCCAAGTAGGGGGTTTTTATAAAACGAAAATTTATATTTTAACCCTTGTTCAAAAGACGGGTTTTATAATTTTAAGCCTTTTGATTGTATATATATGTGTGTGTATCTGTATGTGGCATCGTGGCGCCTAAACGAATGGACCGCTTTGAATACAGTTATTTGAAAGCTGATTTAATCGAGATAGTTCTTAATTCTTAGCTATGTTTGAAGATCTGTGCCTCAACCATAAGTTTGTCAGTAAAATCTCTAGCGACGACGTAAGATATTTATATGAAAAACTCAATGGTGCCTCCAGCGGATACGTGAGAAACAAAATTTTGTCAAAACAAATATTTTACGTCGTCGCTAGAGATTTGACTAAGACAAACTCATGGTTGTGGCATTGATCACTGATCCTCTGTTTAAAAGTTTGGTACGTACGGTACTCATGTTTTTTTATTTACATCGGGGGTTTTTACTATTATTGTAATGTGTTTATTTTCGCGTCCTTGGTATAATAACAACAGGTTTATAAGTAACTAAAACAATTAATCAACTATCTTCACAAAATTTCCACTTATCCTTGGGATGATGTCCATTAAAATTTTAATATTTGTTCTTGACACGATAGTATCGATAATTTATGTTTTTTCTATATTTTTGCAGTGTTGTGGTTCTCGGCTCTTGTTGTTTGTAGATTTATATCAATTTATAAATATGTACACAAACTACATATTTTATCTATAACATTTGTTTCACAATGTCCAAGTTAACGTTGTATAAAATACTACGTTTAATAAATAAAATATAAGAGCAAAACACAACATTCTGAAAGCGTGTGTCAAATTGAACAAACCTTTGCCTTAGTTAACGGAATTTGGTGAGGGGCTTCCGCAGATCACGGATAATCTAGTAGATATGACATGTATGTCGATAGACCTTTATAGATCCCAATCGTGCCAATTTTAACTATGTAAATTGACATTGTTGAGTACGGATAAAATATAGACTTCGCATGTGCACTCTCTTCGCGTGCCACGTTAACGCGCCAACGCGTCTTATAAAATCTATGCGTCCCGCGATGGCAACGCCAGTTTACGTAGTGAAAATTGACATGCTTGGTTTCTATACAGAATGTATATTATTATGTCATATCAACTCGATATCTACTATATTATCCGTGATCTGTGGTAGCAATGTTTTTTTATATACACCTGAAATAGTTTGGTGTTACCGTATCACTATCGGGATTCACTGAATATTTAGAGTTCGGCGAATCTTAAGGATAGTTAGGCAATCGGAAGGTCTTTTAATCCGCGGAACGTCGCGATTCGCGAACGACCGCCACACTATATAATTAATGCAGCTGGTGCATGAGAAAAACGTTTGCAAACGACTGACACGGTTCAGGCGAGTCGAATCCCTTTCAAGAGACTTGAATCAACAAAAGCTGTAAAGTGTTTTGTTGATCAATTGGATTGAAAATGTTTTCAAACGGTTTAAACGCATACGATTTAGCACCTGATCAACTGAAATTAAACCGTGTAATACCGCTAAAAGGTGTTTCTATTACCGCTACGTTTTTGATTACGGAAAAATGTACATATTCTATGAAATCAACATATTGTGTTTACTCACTTTTTACTGTTATAGTAGTTATTTTTTCACTCCAAACAAATTTAGGGATGTGCACCAATTCCATGTAAGGTCAAACATCGTTGAGTAAATACGCTTTTTATTTCACTAATTCTAGGAGTCAACTGGCAGGTTTACTGTGGAACAAGTAAGGGAATGTTTTGATAAAGAAACACGGCTAAGGGTTAAAGGGTTTGCAGCATGAAATACCTACTTTTTAATTTAGTTCTTAATATTATCACATTTCAGTCGCGCTTTGGTCCTAAAACGCTCGTTATTACAAATTGCACTTTTTTCAACCTCCATTTTCAGTATGCACCCCATGTACATACATATTCTAAATTTCATTAGTATCCACAAATAATATGAACGTTATTTGAATTGACCATATTAAAGCCAAAAATGTCATGTTTTTGAGAATATACAGCGACACAGCGACTTGTGGATTTGTAAGTCACATGCACTTAAAACTGGTCGGTTTAACAGAAACAAAATATGTATTGATACATGTTTCATTCAATATTATTTGTTTGTTTATCTACATAGGAGCACTGGGTAAATAAATCGTTTGTTTTTTTTCATGGAATTTCGGTTTCTTTCTATTTTAACTCATTTAATTTAGATTTTATGACACACATTTTACGATATGCATATAATATTTGTGACAGCAGTTAGTACGCAGTCGCAGACTGGTCCGGTCCGTCATGAACTTAGCACAACTGATATAAATCGATTTTGTGAGGGATGCGTTCCAGTGAAAATTTTCCATCTAGCAACTCTGTCGTCATTCGCCTCAGAAGTTCAATTTGCAGTATTATTTTTCGAAGACAAATCTGCCTATTATATATTTTATTTCTCGGTATATAGTATGTATTGTTACTATAGGAGACACATTTTAGTTAATGCCTTTGCCGTGGTTACTTGACTAGGGTGACTGGTTATTTGGAAACGCCCCAAAATTGTAACGATGAACTAAAACATACTTTTGTCTCTTTCTTTCATAGAAACCCCTTATACGTATAGCAATATGTTCAGCGAAACTATTTCTGGTCTGTCGATTTCCAGCGGTGATCACGGTTGCGTTTGTTATTAAATATATTTTACTAAGTAAAAAAGCAATATTACATAGTTAAGTGCTAGCGATAACGCTGGCGTCTGCGTGAAAGTGTCGAGGTGGCATAATTCGAGTGCGACTGTAGTTCGATATAGCATGTAGCGTGCCGTTTCCTTATCGATTTTCTCTATGCTGCATTAAATTACCTACTACTTAAATTGTGAATGCGGACTGCAAATATATTCGCAACATGAGTGGTTTTATAATGATCAGCAATATAACCTCAATTATAGTGTAGTGTTCAAATAATAGTGCACAAAGCTGGCATATATTTACACATTAAATTGTTATATGTTACAAGGACTAATCCCGTTTGCATGAATCAAATAAATTTCATATATATACATAAATTATTATGATATAATAATAAATTAAGAAGAGCCGCCATATGTCGATGATATTGTCTCCATTGTTTTGGGAATGGTTTAACATTTGGCTTATTCAATTTTTAAAAGATTTGTATCATGAAATTAAAATGGTGGCATTAAGAGGAAACAACAATTCAAACAATTTGTCGCATGCATGCATCAGTCATGGAAATCAATCGCAGCAAAGGGCAATGGATGTGGCGCAAAGTTTACAAACATCATTAAATATGCCCCAATCGTCACAGCATATAAACGCAAATCAAATAAATCTGCAGTCGCTAAATAATGTGTCGCTACAGTTCATACCACAACAAACGAACGCGACTTCTCATAAACATGAACAATCTTCCTCCCGGTATTCAAACTCCAATTGCGTGCTGCCTTCGCATCACTACAGAGTGCTGACACAAACTAGTAAGTATACACAATCATCACAACGCTAATATTATTAAATTAAATATATTTATAGCGATTTTATATGAAGAATCATAGATATGTAATCAAATAGTGATTATATATACATACCTACTCCTATATTTTTTAAATGCGTGCATAAACCATTTGCTGAGGGCTTGATGTTTATTAGTACAATGTTATTCGTAAAATATATTTCGTTTCTTACTTTACTATTGTCAAATCACATGCACAAATTTCCTTAGCAATGTACAGTTATCCACGGGCATCTACACCACACCGTGAGTGTTTGTTACATCGAAGTCAAGATGAAGAAAATGGCTGAAAATTCATTTCTTTTCAATCTGTGTACATATTAAATAAAATAATATAATTTACAGGACCGGTGGAATGTTACCACCCTTCAGGCGCCTCGGGGGCCTCATACATGCCGAGCACATCCGGCGGCACCCAGAGCTCGGCACAGGCCTCCCTGAGAGTCCAACCAGCACCACAGCCCTCGGCTCCACCGGCACCTCAGCCTGACATGTCGAAAAGCAGTATGGTACGTCTTCCCTTAATCATTACCTACTTATCCTTATCCTTAACTATTATACAACTGTAACTGTATCCGTGTTTGTTCGAGTATCACGCAGCAACTCCTAGAACGTTTTATGATTAGGCTTAAAAGGTGGTACTTGGATATGTATTTTATCGTGCTGCGATGACGGAACGGATGAAGGTATAACAATAAAATCTCATTTTTAGGGTTCCGTAGTCAAATAGCTTTAAAGGACTGCTTTTAATTTCGTCATGTCCGTCTGTCTGAATGTAACAACCATTTTACTCATAGACTATTATCACTCTATGGATGAAATTTGAATGACAAGTGTATAGTTGAACTGCTATGAAAAGAAAAAAAAATTGGTATGACTGGAGAGTCATACCACTCCATAACTGAGGCATAATTTTGATTTTCGATTGCAAAGAGGCATGTATGCTATGATTAGATAAGTCCTTAGCTATAGCTTAAGAAAAACCGTATCCTATTGTATATTTATATATTGGGTATGGTAAAACAAAATTTTATCTCGTTTTTACATCTCAAACTTTTGGGAATATTGAAAAATACCAAATTTATACAACAATAGCTGTGTCGCAGTTTCACCCGCGGGCATGCTACTGCTTTTCTCCTGTGGGTCATACATCTTCCGGAATAGGCTGTCTAAATTTTAGTGAAAACCGTGCCAAATCTGCTGAGTAGTTTAAAATAACTTAAGTGGACAAACAGACAGACAGACGCGGAGAGCTAATTTGTTTTATATTATTAAGATACGCAACATATTTCCCATATTTGTAATTAAAAGGTTTGAATGTATGACTTTTGCTTTTTTCAGGCTGGACATAACTACGTATCACAGAACCAAACAACGCAACAACGGCCGCAATATCCCAACTATCAATATAGAGCGGCACAACATAATTCAAGACCTTCCACACATCAGAGGTGAAATAGTATTTTTTAAATAACCTATCCGTAAAACGTCCAATGTCTATCAGAAAAAACATCCAACATTAAACGGTTGAACAGATTTTTATTAAAAATATCTAAGAAATAACTCTTAACAACAGCCGCCTATTGATAGCTCCGCCACGGCAATCCTTAGACCTGTTGCGTCAGGACCATCAGGGCGGACTGTGCTCAGCGTATACGTAATAAGTATCGGCTGCTTGACGTTGTCTGCATACATGCTTTCTTAACCTAGGCGGCAACCCTCCAATTAGGATACGGGATCACTAGCCTTACCTCGGCTGGTGGCTGGTGCTCCTGCAGTATGCGCCCTTCTAACCTTGCAAACCTTTTTGTTGTCCTGCTGAACCTAATGATATATCCCAGTTTTATATCTTGTAGTTGATCTTCTTCTATTCTATCCATCCCTAATAGCTCCAATCTAGACAGGGAGTACATAGGACACTCTACCATTAAATGGAGACTGGTCTCCTCTCCACATTCTGGCCACGAGTCGTCGGTCTTGCCTATTATTTTTAAATACCTGTTCAGCGTACAGAGTCCAGTCATTATTCCTGTAATTATCCTAATGTCCTCCTTCTTGAATTGGAGTAGATGTCTTGTATTTTTCTTATACAGTGTCTTGATGAAGAATTTGGATTGGCGGCAGCCATTCGTAATTCTCCATCTGGCATTAGTTTCTGCCGCTATCTTCTTGCTGATTACTCCCTTTGTCCTTTTTTCCTGTATGGGTAAACACGGCTCTGATCCTACAAACGTTTCATCAGCTCGTCAGCCTTTTCACTGCCTTTGATTCCTTGGTGTCCCGGTACCCAGGCAATGGTCAATTCTTTCTCGGCTACTAACGTATTGATAATGTAATGTTTTTTGGCATTATTTCACTAGCGCCGATGTTGTTTCTGATTTGACAAGTTCCTTCATGGCTGCTTGTCTGTGGCCGTAGATCAGTATTTTATTGATTTCTTGATCTGTAGTTTTATTTGTGCGATGAGCGCATTCCAGAATAGCTTCCGCCTTTAATTCGCTGGCAAATTGCTACGCTGGCGAGCTTAGAATCATAAGTGCTTCTGTTGGAGTCGTTTTTAATGCTCCTATTGTCATCAGCCCAGCGAGTCTTTGTACATGGGATAATTTCTTGTAGTTTGTCTTAATGGACGCCCTGTACTAAATCTCTGTATAGTAATCTAGGAAGTATGATAGCTTTGTATATCCAATAGATTATATTCGGCTTCAATCCCCAAATAATGGCTATTTTTGCTTTTATGCATTGATGGCTAATGTGTGAGTTAAACAACAGTTTGTCGTCTGGCATCACTCTTAAGTATTTAATTTCTTTAACTACTTCATTTTTTATGCCACCTATTGGTATAGGTGGCAGTTCTTTATTATTCCTCTTCGTGGTGAATAAAACCAACTTGGTTTTATCAGGGTTGGGATTGAGTCCTCTTTGCCTACAACACTGCTGAGCTATCCTGATAACTGATCATTCTGTTGCTTAACATATTTAAGATACTGCCGTGCTACAATCACGACCCCATAAGTCGAATACGCCTGCATGTAGGTGTGACTGTGATTTATTACCCTGATTAGGTCGTTCAGTAGTAGGCAGCACATCAGTGGAGACAGGCAGCCTTGCGGGAAATATTAAATTGAACCGCTTTGACAACTCTTTTTACTAGTCTGAATGACGAAACGAGCAGGTAGCTTGCTTAATGATAAGCACCACGCCTGCTCATAACAGACAGTGCTCGTCACGTTTTTAAGTCTCATAGTGCCCAGTAATTTCAATGGGTCTGTCCCCATCGCGATGTCTGAATTTTTGTCAATAGTCGTGTGTGGCGATGTTGCCTTGCAGCCAGTCCCACTCCTTTCTGTTGTCTATAGCCCGAAGGAAAAAGCAATGAAGCATTGATGCAATTGCAGAATCGCCGATCGCCGATGTTAAAAGTGTCGAGTGTCCTATATGTAGGTAGCTAATGCAGATTAAATTTTATTTCAAACATTTAGGCAACAGCAGCAGTCCTTCATCCCTGGGACGGCAGCGCCAACCGGACCTGTGGTGTATCCACTAGTGTTCCAACCAACTCATGTGAGCCTGCAGACTTATCAGCAGCCGAGATCCAGTACACAGTAAGTCAGCATTTAATCTTAAAATTGGTTAGTGACTATTGTTGTTGATCTGTCTATACAACTTTAAATTGTTATTTCATATCAGGATCTATTAAAAATAACATAGGTTTATACCTTTAACGTAAAAAAAAACTTTACTAACACTTTGTTTTGCACTAAATGGGAGTCAGTTCAGCATATTGCTAAGTTGGTGGCCTAGCGCTGAATTTGAACGGCTTAGGTATGTACTGGCCTCGCCTAACGATCCCTAATCGTACCTAGCCACCAAACATACTAATTGTAGATTTGAAAATATATTTTTTTATAGTATAGGCTGGCAAACGAGCAAGTGAGCATGGGCGGTGCAGATAATTATGGGCGCGTTGCCGACATTAAAGGAAAGGGATTGGGAAGGGGAGGGAGAAATAGACCTCCGGATATTCCACTCACCGTACGAAACACAGCAGCTAGCTGCTACTTTACGCCGGTTTTCTGTGAGACAGTGGAGTAGTTGATTTCTCCGCCAATTATGGACTGATTTCGTTGGTAAAAAATTACACTATAGAGTTTAGCTGCGATGTAAATTAAATGCCATATAATGATCTGCCATATAATGACGGAGTACGGAGAAAAAAAATAAAACTCAACGGACAACAGTACAATCGTCGCGATTGTATTGGAATTTACATGCTTTTGCTTGAAGTCTGTTTCTAAGTTTTGTTAAACGTTATGTTATAATAATAATAATAATTATGTCTGCTATTCAGGATCAGGTAATAAATACCCGCAATTACCAAAAGCACATCACTTGCATCCCTAATCTGCCAACTGATCAGTGTCGGCGTTGTGACAGTAGTTCGGATACTATACAACATATAACCGGTGCTTGTAAATCCATCGCACAAACCGATTATAAGCATCGCTATGATCAAGTTGCCGCCATCATTCACCAACACCTAGCATTCAAATATTCCCTTATTACACAAAAAAGCCCGTACTATAAATATAAACCCACAACCATATTAGAATCCGCACATTACAAACTATACTGGGACCGAACAATTATTACTGACAAAACTATACACTACAATAGACCGGACATCTTACTCTACGATAAAAGCAATAGTACCGTATATTTAATAGACATCGCTATACCAAATACTAACAATCTTGCATCTACATATACTGAAAAAATTGCCAAATATATGGACCTATCAATAGAACTCAAAAACCAATGGAGGGTAAACACTGTAAAAACAATTCCTGTGATCCTATCTTCCACAGGCGTCATACCTCATACACTGCACACTAGTCTCCAATCTCTCGACATGCACAAGCTCTCGTACACTCCTCTCCAAAAAGCCACAATTCTGAACACTTGCAGAATTGTTAGAAAATTTCTGTCAATCGATCTTACATATTAATTTATATAGGTAGTTATGTCTCAACTTCCATTTCTTGCTTGGCACAAAAGCCCGCAGAAATGGGGTCTAACCCCATCACGATGGGAGAATAAAATTTATAAAGAAATATAATAACAATAATACACCCAACAGTCACACACATAGCTCTGACCCCACACTAGGTAAACCTGTGTCGTGGGTATCAGGAACTACGAGGGACTTGCGGTCCCACAACACCCAGACCCGAGACCAATATTTGTGGATCACACAAACATTTGTCTCGGTGTGGGAATCGAACCCACGGCCTCTCGCTTCGCAGCCGACTACTCGCCCACTGCGCCACGGAGCTATATTTTATTTATTTTATAAAGGTACAGGCTACATTATATCTAGGAGCCAAGTACGAATAAGGAATGCTGAGCAAGTCGGCCCAAAAAAATATAAAACAAAAAATAAGAATAGACAATTGGTATTTACTATCTGCTTATTTTAAGAAATAAAAATAATGAACGATCTTTTTTTAAAAAATATAATCCTTTAGTCATTAATATCACAAAGATTCCACAGACTCATAGGCCCATACAATCGGTATTCCATATACACCGTAATACAGCCATTACTACGTACTAATCCATTATACGCTACAAAGGACCAAGCTGTGTTCGAAAATTGGGAACCCACACCACACATTTATATTATTTCCTTTCTTTCTGCCTGGCGTTATTCCTGCTTAGTCACAGGGCTCGCCTACCTACTTATAGCCGTTCCCTATATTCTGTCTATCTCTGGCTATACCGGCGATAGAAAATTGTATCTATTCTCCGTTTGACCGTCCCAATAAACTGACCAATGACAGTCAATCCTATTCTTCGTTGCTGTCTATCGATGAGAGGACTGATGGCAAACTACAGATATACGACACTATGAAAATTACAGTTTAATGGCCGTTCCCTATATTCTGTCTGTCTCTAGTTTTGCTATACCGGCGATAGAAAATTTTATCTATTTTCCGTTTTACCGTCCCAATAAACTTACTAATGATAGGTAATCCTATTCTTCATTGCTGTCTACTGATGAGAGGACTGATAGCTGACTACAGATATACAACACTATGAAAATGACAGTTCAAGCGTCCCAATATTTTTTATGTGCTATCTGTCGATAAAGTTATTTAGTTTTTTCTTTATCGGTAGATTTTGACCGATAAACAGATATTCTCGGCTGTAAAAAAACGAAATAAATAACGCATTTTGAAGAAATAGCCATGAGTATACAAGGCTTACATGGCACTTGCACTGCAATACAAAAAACTAAATAAATTATGTAAAAATCTAAAAGAAAATATAAAAAAAATCTAAAATTCCCATAAATAAAAATAATGCACCGTTTTGATAATTAAATTAAGTGCAAGAGACATATAAATATTTGTTAATGGGAACAAAATAATTCCCCACTTCAGTAAAATCCCCCAAATTCGCTTGGGATTTTTGTTCAAAGGACTTGTATTCAGAGGCTTAATGTATTGACAGTAAAACGTTTCGTTATTACATTGTGTTTTGCAACATAATAAGTATTTGTCGTTATCATTATTTCATTTACAGTGGTAAAAAATAAGAATTATAGATAAATGTTAAATTAAAACTTATATTTCTAATCTAAATCATTTCTTCATATTTTCTAACATAAATTAAACAATAGTTCCTCTTTCTCAGCTTGTATGAACATAACGCACAAGAGGGCCCAGATAGACTGCCTATCTATTGTTATCATAGTATCCGACGTGCATATCTAAAAAATAGGGACGATTCCAAGCAGTAGATAGAACAATACGGATGTTTGACGATAGCTATCTATCGTGAAATTGAAGATTAATATTGGGAACGGCCATAAGCGTCCCAATATTTTATAAGTGCTATCTGTCGATAAAGTTATCTGGTTCTATTTTTATCGGTGGATTTTGATTGATAAACAGATATCTTCGGCTGTAAATAATGAGAATTATAGATAAATGTCAAATTAAAACTTATATTTCTAATCTAAATTGTATATTCATATTTTTTTTATATAAATTATACAATAGTTCCTCTTTCTCAGCTTGTATGAACATAATGCACAAGAGGGATAGCCGGGTAGCCTACTTAACTATTGCTACCTGATTATTTAACGTACGTATCTGGAAAATAGGGACGACTTCAAGAAGTAGATAAAACGATACAGATGTTTGACAATAGGTATCTATCTTGAAATTGAAGATTAATATTGAGAACGGCCATTAGACGCTTGTATCTCGCTCGTTCTAGAACACCCTCCTTAGTGTGAGACCATTGGCCTTCATTTCACCCTGTAATATAACAAGCTTGCGCTTTTTAGAACATCCGCGGGATTGTACCCCTGGCACGCTCTGGCGTAGGTATTTGCGACCGACGTATTTCTGCAGTTTCTTTATTATGTGACGTAACCACCTTAAGCAATATTCCTGAGTTACGAGACTATCCCGCCCACACACCCGCCACTGTAACTCCTGTACGCCAGGATCGACAGTGGCACGCATATTTCGACACCGAGCAATGAAGCTCGGCGAGTCTCTAGAAATGCAAATGTGTCTTTATCCCGCAACGAAATTAATCAAATAGAAGGTTAAGGAGGAGTTGGAAATAATAATTGTCCACTTCCCTCCATAGCAAAACGGGAGACAAAATAATGAGCTAAGGAGGTCTCAGCCTCCGGCACAAGGACATTTACAACTGGAGAGGCCAGATGTAAAGCACCACGGATGTCACTAAGTGGGTCCTATCACGCGAGCTGTTAAACTTGATTCCAATAATAGGTATGGCAAAAACGCTGGAATGCACGGAAATTCCTCCTAGTCTCCACAAGATCCATATAGTATACAACTCCAGATGTTATTTGCATACTGTCTAACATAATGTTTTAATTCCTGAGTTAGTCGGCCACATGGCGGACACGAAGGTTGCAGTGGATGTACTCGGATATAGTCGTGTAACGTTGCACAATCATCGCAGCATCTTGACCTCCGCGTGAAGTGGATCTCCTTGACATGACGCTTAAGGACAGGTCACGTCTTACACCCATATAGAAACACAAGCTGAATGATAGTTCTATCTTGACGAAAATGTCAGGCCTCATGGCCTTTAAGTTTCATCGTCATCTAATTCGGTCGCTAGTAACGGCTGTAAACCACCCGCCACTTAGCATATACTAATTATTATTAAAGTAATACCTTAAGTACCAATATTAGTTACTTAATCCTACTGCTATTATAAATGTGGCAGTGTCTATGTTTGTGAGTTTGTGAATTTGGATGTTTGTTAGTCAGTCAATCACGCCTTAGCGGCTGAACAGTTTGGATGAAATTTAGCACACAGGAAGACCATGACCTGGATTAGGGCATAGGCTATTGTTTGTCCCGGAAAAGGCCGTTCACGCGGGTGGAGCCGCAAGCAAAAGCTAGTGTTCTATAAATGGAGCGTAATGCATGCTTGCGTACTAAATGCGAAAAAGTAAAAAATGTTATAGCGTTCTTAATAGCAATGTAAAATATTGGCTGTATTTATAATATAATGGCGGTAACGAGGAAAAGGATAATTCTTCCTAAACCTTGAATTTCCCGCCACATATAATATATGAATTTTTTTCCTTTGTATTTCCAACATGATAATGACACATAAGAATATTTGGAGCGTAGTAAAATGTATAATTTATTTTGTCACCAGGTACCATTATCCTCCTTACGTTGGTTACCTTCAAAATTACAACAACACGCCTGGGCCCACCCCTCAGTGTAAGTACATTTTTAAGGGCAATTATTGTTCCATAATAATAAGCTAAATTTGGTTTTATTAGAATGGTATTATTTGATACTTCATTTTGTTTAATATTAAATTATGCTTCCTATTATTAATTTATAAATGTATTATTGTATAAAGTTAGCCGTCTGAACCTACGTTACTAAGATTTGAGTTATGTGCTTCAGCAATCTTCGTGTCTTTTTATTTTTTTACGAATATACAATGATCGGTTATTTTGCCTTGGATCATAATCATAGCGTCTTCATGATTTCCAAGATAAGATAGATATAAATAAGAAGATAGTTTGCCTAAGCGCATAACTTAAATCGTTGTACTGTATAATATCATATCAACAGTGTACCGCAGTGCATTGATTATAATAATATCTATCCTATTGTTATCATACACATTTAATCATTTAATTTTATGATGTCTTAATTGAATCTTAATGCACAGATTTCTACCAATCTACTAGTCCCCAACTACCAACTCAGAATCCTCAAGGTAACGCACAAGGAAGGAATAACTCCACATCGTTAGTGGGACCCCAAAGTACTCCTGCTACAGCTACTGCACCCACAGCTACTATCCAACATCCTCAAGCGCCGTCACATATGCACCAACAGATGCCTGGTAATTACAATAATTTACCTTTTACGATTGAAAGAAGATAAGTAGGCCTTTCGTGCATTCACTCTGATCGGTTTGGTAGTCTTCACGTACCTTAAAATTCTTATGGACAAATCTCAGGTATGCAGGACGATAGTTTCATTAAACGTAAAACCAAACGATATTATTATGAACTAGCCTTTGCTCGCGGCTCCGCCCGCGTGAACGGCTTTATCCGGGATAAAAAGTAGCCTATGTCTCCCGGGGATAGTGTAGCTTCCCTACAGTGAAAGAATTTTTCATATCGGTTCAGTAGTTTCGGAGCCTATTCAATGCAAACAAACAAACAATCAAATCTTTCCTCTTTATAATATTAGTATAGACTAGCTTTATCCTGCAGCTTTACGTAAAATTTGTAGATAAGTTCTGTTGTCACGAATAAACTTAACCAAGCCATTACTCGTGTGGTTGGTAATGAAGTAAAACGACGATTTGACTAATTCTTACAATACGTACGAAATAACTTGGGCCGAGATGACTCACTTTATCCGCCCTCTCCATCTTCAGCCATCCTTTAATTTCTAAAAAAACAACAACTGGCCAAGTTATTTGGCGCGTATTGTAGATTGACAGGACTGATATACACTGTACATCGCACAGGACACTAGATTGACGTAGAACTAAAACTAGTTAATTTAGTTCTTTTTATACTATGTGGGTGTTAGTGGATATTCACTAACCATCAATCAGGTCATTGATACCTTTTTCTGTAAGCCCCTATAAACTTATCATGATTTTTGGTAGATAGGTTTGTTATAGAGTGGAGGCGTATGCCTAGGTAGTAGCGAATGCTAAGAGAGGATTATACGAATTTAACGCAGGTGCAATCTCGAGCACCAAATAGTATTTAGTGAAGTAGAGCATATTCCGCATCAACCATTCAGTCTGCCGTCATAAATAATATTATTATTACTAGGTGGTAGGACCCTCGTGTGCGAGAGGCTGGCTGGGTTGGTACCACCGCTATTTCTGCTGCCAAGCAGCAGTGTTGTGCACTATTTTGTTTCGGTTTGAAGGATATTGAAGCCAGTGAAATTACTGGGCATTATGGAACTTAACATCTTATGTCTCGGCATGACGAGCGCAGTTCAGTGCTTCTGTTTATAGGCAGGCGTGACGCTTAACGTCAGGCAAGGGATCTGCGCATCTCGTCATTCAAACAAATAAAAAAAAATGGATGATTTAATACATATTACTCGCATACTAACATTAGTATGCGAGTGCTAACAGGCATTTAGTGTATAGCAATAATAGTAAGTAGCATAGTAGAGGCTTAGTTGGGGCACGCCTTTGTGGAACACATGAACTAATTGTAATTTTAAAATTATTAATTTATAATCACGTTGTTAAGAAATTCCCGAATACTGGAAAATGTTTAATCTTTATTAAATGCTTAATTTATACTACAACAAGTATCAACAACAATTATACTTATTTAAGTTATAATATGTAGGTTGCATAGAACTAGAAAAAATAAAAAATACGAATAATATATTTTTTTACAATCGCGATCATGTTACTTTATCGATATGTAAGTAACATATTCACAATTCATAACATGTTTATGATTAGTAATGACGCAAACTAATGTAGTAACTAGTAAAATTAAATAACATAATTGAAGTAATCCATCACATCAAAAGTAAATAAGAAATCCCTCATTTGAATTAAAAAAAAGATCTTTAATTTCTAAACAGAAAATAATTACTTTTCATCAAACATATCGTAAGTTAAGAACCATCTCGATTAAACTTATTCACCCCTTGTCGGGGATTAAAAGAATATTACATCTAAATTATTATTGCATCAAAAAATAACCCAGTTTTACTATTTTTTACACTGGTAGGTCAAAATAATATATAATTTAAGTTACTCATCATAGTACGTCGTGGGATGTGAATTTATTCCATTTTCTATTTGGTCTATTTTCAAACCCGTTTCTGACTTGCTGGGATTTCCCAACACTAGATACCCGCGACGACGCTTTTTCAATATCCTACAATTTGCTAAGAAAAGGAACCCAGAAAATCCCTAGTAGTAACAAACGATTGACTAATTTAAATTTGACAGGGTTGTCATACGTCAATAGTAGAGATTGAATACACAACTATACTAAATAATAAATTATTAAATTGGTTTTAGTAGGGTGACGTTTGACACTATTACAAATATATACAATTTCACTTCACATAAAACATAACAAATGTATTTTATGTCTAGGTATACGGCCTGCAGTCCAAAAACGTCCAAGAATTAGACTCCAAATTATAAACCCAGATACAAGTAAGTTAACAAGTGAAATTATCCCTAAATAATTGCAAGTTTTACGTATAATATTACTACGCGTAAGTGTAATAGTTTGCCGCTTTGGAACTTTACGCCCATTACTACAAAATAATGTAATTTTTATTTAATATGTTGGCTTTTTTTATAGTTGAAATATAGTGAATAATTAATATGTACAACATAATTAAAAAAACATATAGGTAATATGTTATTAACTATTTTTAATATCAACGTGCAATAACTCTTTTGATACCAACTGTATGTATACAACGTGTTATAGAAAGATGTGGTCAAATATAAGCAACGTATGATGATGATGATAACGTAGATGGCCAAATGTGTTTCATACATAATTCACCAAGAACACAGCGCAACTTAGAAGTTGTGTTAGAGGTAAGTTATGACGTACGTTTTAACTTTTCTCGCGATTTAAAGAGCTGATTACTAGGCAAATAATTAAAGTGATATCATCCTATCAATCGCAATCAACTAATGATTAATATTAGCGTGAAAATAAAGGATGTCTATACGTTTATAAGTTCCGGCACAGAAACACTCATTGTCAGTGTATATAGCGACCCTTAAATATGACCACACCTATCTGTAACACGTATATTATTCGCTGAGCGAGCATCAAACGTCAACATAGTCCATAGAGAGCAAAATTATTAAATTGTTGTTTTGTTCGTAATTTTGACCTCTGTGCAGCCACTTGTAGCAAAGCTCGAAGCGGCAAAGTTATTATACGCGTACTGTACTTTCTGTTATAAAATAATAATTCTTTCACAGATCAAGATGTTTTGAGCGATATGTTTTCCAACGACAATTATGTTACCAGCGATTCTAGTGACAGACACACTCCGCAACCCGTAAGTCACTTAAGTATCAATGTTTTTTATGTATATCTTAATATAAACTGTGGATATATTATTCTATAACAAATCTCTTTTTGTATCCAGGAGTCAACACATAGTGTTGTTGAAGAGTTTAATAGAAGAGTCAATGAAGTTGCTAATCAGCCTTGTAATAGTGTTACAAAATCGAATTATATGTCAAAGAATGTAGAATTGCCGATATCTTCCACAATGAGTTCAATTCAACCGCAACCAAATGCAATAATAACTTCTATTAATCATAATCATACAAATAAGTCTGAGATGTTTAATATTAACGAAAGTAAGAGTTTAGGACCTGATGTTGCTGTCGAGCATAACGAAACTCCGATAGTTTCAGCAATATCAGACAGTCCTGTTATAGTGCCTAAAATGCCGACAAGCATTAAGCAACTCCAAAAAAACAGTGATCAGACTATTCAGTCTTTAGTTCTAGATACAAATAAGATTATTCAACCAAATAAGCAACACAAAAGCAAAAACGTGCCTCAAAATGATGATATAGAAAAGTCCTCTGATAGTATTAGTGTTAACGTAGTGAGCTCTTCATCCACATCGAATATAGTATCGACTACGGCCACACCAGACCTTGCTCCCTCCCAAACAAATGTTCCGTCGAACATACAAGTGCCCACTCTATCTACTACCGCTCCCCAACCACAGAGAATAAGGGAGCCAAGAGAGAGAGTCAAGTCAGAAGAAAAAGATAAAAATAAAGAATCTGTACAAGAAATGGAGACTCCGCCCACATCGAATAAACCCAATGGTCCTCCATCCCTAGGTAAGTACCATATTATTATCTGAAAAATATGTAACAATTATTTACATACATTGTTTGACTAGTTTCCTTTTTTCCTGATATAATATGAAAATATTCTTAACCGACAAGGGTTATTATAATTATATTAGCCCTGTATAATACATCTCCCACTGCTGGGCACTGGCCTTCTCTGCTGAATGAGAGGGGTTAGGCCTTAGTCCACCACGTTGGCCTTATGCAGATTGGCAAACTTCACATACCTTTCCAAATTCTAATGGAGAACAACCGGTATACAGGTTTCCTCAAGATGTTTATTCACGTAAATGGTGCAAGCGATAATTAACAATGAATACACACGTAACTTCAACGAAAAGTCAGAGATGCACGCTCCTGGGGCTGGTTACGAATCTGCGACTTTCGTTTATGTTATTTTATTTATTATTTTTATTTATTTAAATAAATACCAGTGACATATATACTGACTTCGTCTCAACAAACCACTCCCTGCTGAGCTGCTTTTATATCTGTTATCTTTATGAACATTTAATTTTAATAGGTTACTTAATTTAGAATCATATTTTTTTTTTTTTATAATAAGATGGATATACTGTGATGGTGGTAATTATAATTAGACACACAGGTAAAGGTCTGGTAGAGATCGCATTTTTTTTATTTATTTTTTATTTACTTGAATGACGAGACGAGCAGGTCGCTCGCCTGATGGTAAGCGCCACGCCTGCTCATAAACAGAAGCAACGCCATACAGTACATACTTTAAATAACAAAGCACTGCATGACACGGGACTGCGCTCGTCACCCCGAGATATGAGGTGTTAAGTCTCAAATGCCCAGTAATTACACTGGCTTCAATGGCCTTCATACCGGAACACAACAGTGCTTACACACTGTTGCTTGGCGGCAGAAATAGACAAAGCTGTGGTACCAACCCAGCCAGCCTTTCGCATACGAGGGACCTACCTACCTTGTAAATATTATGTGCATTAGCGATAAGAACGCTTATTGTTACATTTTTAATTAATTATTGCTTTTTTACACTTATATTTTGTAGAATAAAGTGTCATCTATTTATCTATCTAAACACTAAGAATGTTTTTAACTTTTACAATTTGACTTGATAATTAAAATAATATAATAGGTGGATATGAAAGCGATCCCACTGTTATCAATTTTGGAGTCCCCCAGGGATCAATATTAGGACTCCTCATGTTCCTTATTTATATTAACTATATCAGTGAACTAGGTCTCAAAGGTGACATCTTCCTGTATGCAGACGATACAAGTGTCTTTTACTTTGGTTACTCAGTCGAAGCTATAATAGCTGACGCTCAGATTGATCTTAACCTGCTAAATGACTGGTTTCTGTCAAATCTTTTAACTATTAATATTACGAAAACAAATTATGTGATATTTGCAGTAAAAAATAAAAATAATAATAATTATGAACTTAAAATAAATGGCCAACTAAAACCTAAAACCTTGAACGAAAACCTAAAAATAACTCGGCTCAAAAAATACCTCGGCCCTATCTTAGATAGTAACCTAACTTGGAAGCCACACCTAGAAAAAAATAAACTTAAACTAATTCCACTTACAGGAGCACTACGAAATATAACAAACTGTCTCCCTCGAAGAATACGTTATCTTATTTACAATTCTCTGGTTAAACCCAATATCAACTACCTCATTGAAATCTGGGGTACTGCAGCTAAGACTAATATAGATCCAATTCAACGAGTGCAGAATAGATTGATAAAAAATTATTTAACTATAAATTTCAAACACCTACTGAAGAAATATACGAGGACACAAAAAAAATACATATAAAACAAACGTACATATACTACACATGTATTCTTATACGTAAAATATTAATAAATAAGGAAATCCATTCTAATTTGAAGTTTGTAACAAAACATCAAACACGAAAGATTAATTTAAGACGTGCTAGTTGCTTAGCGACCCGCCTACCTAGAACTAACTATGGTAAAAGAACTTTGGAGTTTGAGTGTGTTAAAATTTACAACAAATTACAATCAGAAATAAAACAAGAAAAAAGTTATACCCGATTCAAAAAGCTACACAAAATCCATACAATTAATACATATAAATAAATAATAAAAATCTTTAAAAAATATACACTACATAATATGTATTATATTATATTAATATAATAACACACAAATACAATACACATAGTACAATAGAATATACCAATAAATTAAAAATATACATTAGTAACTTTCCAAATTAAACATAAACCAATAAATCCAAAACCTAAAATGGTTCCTTTTTTTTATTAGATTGACTGACGATACGAGCAGGTCGCTCGCCTGATGGTAAGTGCCACGCTTGCTCATAAACAGAAGCAACACCACACAGAACTTTAAATAAAGCACTGCATGACACTGGACTGCGCTGGACTGGACTGTTCATAAAGCACATATACATACATTTTACAAAAAAAAAAGTTGATACGAGACTATGCCATCAATGCCTCATCTACGAGTAGTTAAAGTTAAAATTAATTCATGCATCCATGTTCTGCTTGGCAAGGATCGAATTTCTTACAGTTTATGTATGTTATTCTTTTACCCACATTTTTTATTATTATTTTTTGTTTTGTTATCTAGTTACGTATCTTTGTGCGCTCTAAATATTAATCCTAGTTTTAAACAATTGTTTCTCTAGTTCACAGTAAGTTAGTTGCGGGTCGTGGGGGTGATTGACTAACAATCATCCAATTCACAAACATCTAAACTTTCACAATTATAATAGTTGTAGAATAGTAGGATGAAATTTATAATTTAATGTTGGAACAGTTCAAACAACACAATAATTATTAATCATTATTACAAGTTGTATTCGTATTTATTTTTTGACATACCCATTTTCGGCTTCAATTTTATTATGTTATTATTGACTTAAATAAACGCTTATAAAAATTAGACTTTATATTCATAGAAGTATATTATGATACATTGTTTTCAATTTCAATGGATCACGTTTAATTCTTGGTAAGGTACAAAATTCGAACACAGTTGGGTGGTACCAAAGCATACATATATTTTATTTACTTTTTGAAAAATATGGAAGAGGAAACATGAGTTATACCTTGGCTAAGCCACATTTAAAAAGCAATAACACGTTTTTTTGACATTTCGTTGGGTTCATTATTGCCATACTGACCAGGTTTTGCCAAGGTTACATAGTTATTTTTGAATTATGTAAAATTTAATTTGAAAGTGAATTTAATGATTCAGAACTTCGGAATGTGTTACAGAAATGTAGCAGTTCAGAAAACTACCCTGAACAAATATCTTAAAATAGAACAGATACTTACGAAAGTTGTAGAAATATAGACTAAAAAACGTATATTCTAGCTGTCACCGCGTTTTGTCCACCACTGGCGGATAATGCGGACCAACGAAACTAAAATTCTTCCATTGTCCCTCACTGATTGGGAACAAACGAGTGCCTTTACCCACCAGTGAGGGACATAGAAACTAAGAAATTACATTAGCCTCCACTATGTAATATAATTTATTGACATAAAGAATAAACTTACCTTCCAAGTTCCAACATAAACATAAGTCTCCCTGACAATGGAAGTTACGCAGTTTGGAAATATATATTTCTCATTAAGTAGTAGTGCCCCCAATAAGTTGTCCACGACTGTATGGCTTGTACCGCCAGACTGGGACACCCATATGTTGGTGAACGAACAGGACACTATGACTCTATAGTCATAGTGGCCTATGCCAGACCCAGGGAAACTAAGTAATACAGAAATCTCTGTTTCTTAGAGTCTCACATAAAACCGTCGTAAAGTAGCAGCTCGCTGCTGCTTTTTGTACGGTGAGTGAGATATCCGGAGGCCGAAATTCTCCCTTCCAAATCCCCTAATTACCTTTTCTTGAAGGTCGGCAACGCGCCCATGATTCTTCTGGTATTGTGGGCGTACATGGGCGGTGGAGACCACTTACCATCAAGTGACTCACTTGCTCGTTTGCCGGTCTATAGTATAAAAAAAAACTAAGTTTCAGCGACTCGATCAATATAATATATGGAGAGAGTGTAAAATATGTGCAGCAATCGTGAAGTGAATCCTGAAACATAAAGCAATCGGTGAATGAACGTTTCTTTGGTCGTCTGACAAAAGTACTTAACAGTTTTAAGTCACCTGACTTAACTTACTACCTGGTAAAAGAGTTCGTGCTGTTAATGGTTGGGTTGTGCCTGTGCTTATATAGTCCTTCTGCATACCCAAATGGAAGTGCCCTATGCCCTGGATCGGAGAGTCCGAATCCTACTGACGACACACCGAATGCACCATCCACGATCGAATAATGAGATTGTATATCCCGCAGAAATTTGGGGGTCGGGGCTTACTTAATGCTTAGGACCTGCATAACCGCATGGTATGTAATCAGGGATTATTTCCTCAACATCAAAGTGAATGTGCATAGAATGTGCATTCTGACAGTCTCCGTGGGCGCAGTGGGCGAGTAACCGGCTGCGAAGCAAGAGGCCGTGGATTCGATTCCCACACCGAGACAGATGTTTGTGTGATCCACAAATGTTGGTCTCGGGTCTGGGTGTTGTGGGACCGCGGGTCCCTCGTAGTTCCTGATACCCACGATACAGGTTGGCCTAGTGTAGGGTCAGGACTATGTGTGTGACTGTTAGGTGTATTTATAAAAAAAATAGAGATGTGGCCACAGTGGATAAAGGATTTAGTCCGCTCTCCCTGGAAAATGAGAACTGGCGGGTACTTTTGGTACTGATTACTGGGGATCGTTGGGAGGTATGGATGAGCTAGGAACTACACGAGCGATTCTATCGACCTCTAAATGGGCCCGATGTGGACCAACTGGCTTCCGCCTTGGATTCGTTTTGGTGATATTTTCGGAAAAACTGAGGGTTTTATCTTGACAATTATGGACAACATTATTAAGACCAACAACTACATAAAATACACCCTGAAGGTTAGTACGGTCGACATCTGTCGGGCATGCCACCGTGGCGGAGAGTCAATTAGGCATGTTATTTCGGGTTGCTCGAATCTTGCTGACGGCGATAATGTGCATAGACATAACATAGTAGACAAGATCATACGCCAGCAACTTCATTCTCGATCTCAGACCAAATATTGCTTTGTGACCACTGGGTACCCCAGTAGGTACCATATAATCAATATGTCCCCCAACCGATTAACGAAAACTGACATGCAACGCTGTATTGACATTCACGGATAGGACTATTGTGGCCAATAAGCCAAAGAGCGTCGACACCTCCAGAGGTGAGAACTTTTAAACTAAATAAAATCTTGTTTTCATAAATTAAATAAACAAAATAATAATCACCATAAGCCATTTTCTTTCACATAGATAACTAAATCAAACTCCATAATACTCCTTTCTATCATCTAACAAACTATTTTATTACTGTAAGTAAGTAATAACTAATTACTAATAATTAAATTAATTTCTTGAATTGTCATTGGTCCTTGATAAGTATGCCAAATTTCGAGTTAATCCGACGTTTTGAAGGGAGTCAAAATCATGTTCAAAGTTTCCGTTACATACATTATACATACATAAATACGTATGAAGCTAATAAAAGCTTGTTAAATATGGACCGATTATCGATTACCGATTATTATCGGTTTGAATGCCCTATTTTCTACAACTTTCGTAAGTATCAGTTCTATTTTAAGATCTTTGTGCAGGGTAGTTTTATGAACTCCTACATTTCTGTGACAAATTCTGAAGTTCTCAATCATTAATTCCCTTTCTGAAGTTCTCAATCATTAATCTAGCAACCCCCGACTCCCAAAAGCATTTGCGTCCTCTGACAAATCTCAAATTAATCTTGATTTTATCTTACTTTCTTGGTACTACTTACAATATAATTTTCATCGCTTATCCTTACTTATTCCATTTTATAATCAGCTGATATATGAAGACAGTGATTATGGAATATTATCTTCAACTATTCGTCAGATTTCCGATACATGAATACATCGAATATTACTAATATTATTCGATTGATATTAGTCGGCTGTTAAATGATGAATTAAATGAAAATGGAATATTCGGATTACTGATACATGAATACATCGAATATTACTAATATTATTCGATTGATATTAGTCGGCTGTTAAATGATGAATTAAATGAAAATGGAATATTCGGATTACTGATACATGAATACATCGAATATTACTAATATTTCAACGAATACTAATATACCAGCTTCACTCCAAGCTTGTTCTATTTCTGCCGCCAAATAGCTGTGTGTAAGCTGTTGGTTTTCGGTTTGAAGGATATTGAAGCTAGTGAAATTACCGAGTAATATGAGACTTAACATCTTATGTCTTGGGGTAACGAGCGTAGTCCAGTGCCATGCAATGCCTTGTAATATAAAGTTCTGTATGGTGTTGCTTCTGTTTATGGGCAGGCGTTACGCATACCATTAGGCGAGCGACCTGCCCCCTTAGAATGTAAAAACTAAACGTAACATCGGGTCGATTAAGCGTCATCCTGTCTCGTTTTTGAAACACGAATACGAAGCAACCGACTGTTGTGTTACGTCTAAACGCAATGCATTCTAGGTATGTATCGTTTAACATCACGTTGGTCACTAGATCGATCACAATGAACGTTGGTTCGTGTCGTATTTCTGAAGCTACATTCTAACCTCGTTACTCGTTTCGTCGTTGAAGCCTTTGGTTGAAGCTATTAAAAAACACTGCTCGATAGTCTTACGTAGGATTCCTAGCATTTTACGGCTGTTAAAGTATTTTCAGAATTAAATGTATAGGTACTACTAGACGGGCTGGCGTCACATAACGCGGGAGTTTGATAGCTCACACACGGAGTGCAATAGGGGTTCTAGTTGAGAGTAAGCGAGATGGTAATAATAAGTTACATAAGTGGTGCAATTTCTTTGTACCGTGCAGATTGTCTAGTGGTATACCTACATTAAAGTCTTTGATATTATAGGACAATTAAACAAATATATATTTGATACTAGCTGTTGCCCGCGGCTCCGCCCGCGTGAATGTCTATTTCCAGGATTAAAGTAGGCTAGTGGGCGCCCCCGGTGAGAAACACGCTTGACAAAAATACTAAAACGACTATTAAAAAATAGGGGTTGATGGTAGAAGGGTGAAAATTTAGGGTTGTATGTATTTTTTAATTTTTTTTTTTTTTTTTTTTATCCTGGCTCGGCAAAGTGACTACGCTACACCTGATGGTAAGTATAGCGCAATCCATGAATACTGTCGACCAACGATAGACACTGAATCTATCGCAGATCGGCAGACTTATGCCGGCCTGCTTAGTTGCTTCTTCACACTCCGTTTAAAGGATCCCAAGTTATAGGAAGGAGGAAACACGTGCGCCGGCAAGCTATTCCACAGCTTTATGGTCCGACAGAAATATGATTTTGCGAACCTCTTGGTCCGAGCCGAGATGGAAGAGACCACGAAGCTATGGTTTCGCAAGCCAGCACGCGTGGTTCTGTTAAGGAAAGGTGAGGAAGGAATAAGGTCAAACAATTCTTCAGAGCATTCACCGTGATACAGACGATAAAAGACGGAAAGCGAGGCAATGTCCCTACGCAGCTGTAGCGGCTCTAAATTGTTTGTGACGTCTGCATCATTCACAATGCGGACAGCCCGTCGCTGCAATCCGTCCATTTGCAATTCTATATCATAAAAAAAAACTAAAAAATATAAAATAAAATTTAGGGGTGGACCACCCTTAACATTTAGGGGGATCAAAAATAGATGTTGGCCGATTCTCAGACCTTCCCGATATGCACACAAAATTTCATACAAATCGGTCCAGCCGTTTCGGAGGAGTATGGGAACGAACATTGTGACACGAGAATTTTATATATAAGATATAATTTTGTTATTATTTTACTTACGTATGCACATAGGTACATATATGTATATTCATGAATACCACAATAGAAAGAGCATAACCTATCAAACAGTTTTTTATCCAATTATACAATCTGACAATACAATTCCGTCCGACCATCGATAAATCGCAGCAGTGTATAAAATGACACGTGTCTCTACTCCCTATACAAAATGTAATTAAAACTTAGATTATATACCTATAGATAAACCCATAGCGTGGCCCCACATGAGACAGCTAGATTTTTTGAAATATTGCTACGTTACATATATTTCCCCATTTCATGTTTGGGAAAAATTATCACAAATCTTCTCAAGTTCCTGTCTTTTAAGTTTAAAGTAACGAAAAACACAACTATGTCCAGCATTTAGGGAAAACGTTGGTAACTCAAAACTGCAGAGTTCTTAATTAAAAAAGTATTTTTTATATCATAGGCCGGGGAACGAGAAAGTGGATCACCTGATGATAAGTGACCATCCATGAACGCCTATATAATACCAGAAGAATCATGGACGCTTTGCCGACCTTAAAGGAAAGGCGGATAATAATGGGATTGAGAAGGGGAAGGCGATTTGGGCTTTCGGATATGTCACTCAATGTATGAAAAATTGTTTTTATTGGCAAGATCTATAAATGGATGAAAAAAAAACTAAAAATGCTTGTAGCTTAAGAACCCCAACTATATGTATCACTCAGATGGGTATCTAACTTAATTAATTAATTTTCCTTTCTAAGGGTTGATTTCAATGCAGATGGATTAGGTTGTTCTGTCATGGAAACATCTTCTGAAGTACCTGGAGGCACCATTAATTAAATAAATAACTTAAAATTTGTAAGGCGATAATTAACATTTTTGCATATAATGCCAAGTTAATTATATTAAATTAAATTAATTATTATTTATTATTAATTAATTATTACATTTTCACCCATCAGTCAGCTATTTTAAATATATATTTTTATATTTAAACTGCAAGAAACGGAATACAAAGTCAATCATCAATTAAAATCCACAGGAATTTCATTACAAAAATCAGCTGTTTAAGAGCAATTTAATGGGACGACCTGTAATAAGGACTACATGATAGTTGCAAAATTTATCCAGCATAGATTTCGCTCAGTAGTTTGCAGTTCTTGTAAAACGTTCAGACCTTCTGGGCTCACAACCTGTAATATTAAAAAACTTTTTATGTCAACTCAACACTACATACATACATACATACGCCTGTAATCCCCGAAGGGGTAGGCAGAGGTGTAACCACTACACCCACATTTCGCCGAGCGCATCTCCGTCCCATGATGTGATAAGGGGCGAACCTATCGCCATACCGGGCACAAATTCCAGACTTCGGGTTGATACTGAGCTTTTTCGTAATAGAAAAACCCAATATCACTTTTACCCGACCCGGGGATCGAACCTGAAACCTCAGCGTGAGTCTCAGTCGTAACGCACACGCATTACAACTGCGCCACCGAGGCAGTCAAAACTATAATAATACTATATTATTAAGGATACTTAGGTAAACAACTGCCACACAAATATCTAACACACAGACTTACACCCAAAACAGCTATTAAAATATAGGTACCATAGCTGTATGGCTGGGGATTACACCACCAAGACCTTGACATTGCTCAGAGTGCAATCACAATACCAACTAAATCAGGGTAGCGATCAACAACATATATAATCAATACTCACATGTATATGTATGTATTATTGTTACTGCTTCTACATGTAATATAACAATATTTTTTTTACAAATTTGTGTTTTTTCATTAAAATGTTCAGAACACAGTTTGGTATATTTTGCAGGCTTCCAATTCAACCTACAGTGAAATACCTGAAATAGTAGAATAAAACATTGTTTGAATAAATCTGGGTAAATAAAATTTACAACCTGGCAGCATCAAACCTATAAACGATTTTAACTTTTGAGTAAAAATACTCTAATAATTATTCTATATTCCTAATGGTTTCGACGTTAAATATTTCTTCAGAGTTTAGTAATTTTTACATCACATGACATTACAACAGCAAAATAGTAATATTTTCAACACTTACGAGTGAAAGGTTATGCCGGCAATTTTTCGTCAACTGCGGCTTTTACAGTCTAGCACACTAAACCCCACTATTGTCTTCTTTCGTGAATAATTGTATATTTTATCTTGTATGCGTCTTTATGTCCGTTATTACCTCACAAAACTTAATTTTCTGTCAAACCGCCCGATTGAAGTATGACAAACAAATGAATCTGACACTTTGACAAACAAAATGACGACGGGGACAAAAAATAAGCCTTTTGTCTCTCTCTTTTACCAATGTTTGGTATCTCGCGATCTCGCTTTCACTTTACGAAGTAGAATAATGGCTCCATCTTTAGGTTGTTAATCAAAGAATTAAAACACCTGATATGTTGTAAATATATCGATCGATTAACGACCATTAAACTATCTTAAATCAGTAAACTATCTTAGTCTGATTCAGCGGTAAATCGGCTAAATGCACAATACAGTTTCAGGGTCACGCCTTCAAATTATCTAGGTTGATTGGTTGACTTTCGTGATCTATCCGGATAATCGAACTAATTTAATTTATTGAAAATTACCGTAAGACGTCCGATAAAATCGTGACAGTGAGGTGGCTTATTTCTACTGAACTATTATGCCATTCCACGATAAAAACCATAGCATCGAAAACATACAAATCTAATAAACAGTTTTTGTATTCAATTATACAATACTAGCTTTTGATCGCGGCTCCGCCCGCGTGAATAGACTTTTCCGAAATACAACGTAGCCTATAACCGTCTCCAGGGTCCCATCTATCTCTACATCAAAATACCTCCAAGAATATGTGTACAAAGTTTCATGATGATCGGTTAAGTAGTTTTCGCGTGAAAGCGTAATAAACAAACTTACATTCACATTAATAATATATGTATGATTAGTATGATGTAACAAAATCCCTGTTGGCCGTTTTAACTGTGATAACAGAATCGATATTCAAATGTAATGAAATAACTCGCATACGAAAGTTGGACTACTTATAAAAATAATCATATTTATTTTTTAAACTTGATTTCATTTATTTTTTGTAAACCGTATTTCGATTCATTACCTCTGCAAGAGCGATGACTCGGAGTCAGAGCGAGATGGCAAGTTGCGGCTTCTACGTACATGAAACACGAAGCGCCGCGTGCGCGCCCGGCATCAGTCATGTCGAGTGGTAGAGCCACGCTGTAGACACTTATCTACAGCATGAATGGGCCGGCTCGTCCGGGTCGTTACCACTGTCTCGCAGAAAACCGACGTAAAGTAGCAGCTTGCTGCTGCGTTTCGTACGGTGAGTGAGATACCCGGAAGCCCAAATCCCCCTCCCCTGCCCAATCCCTTAATTATCCCTTTGCTTTAAGGTCAGTAACGCGCCCATAATTCTTTTGTTATTGTGGGCGTACAGGAGTAGTGGAGATCACTTACCATCAGATGACCCACTTGCTCGTTTGTCGAACTATGACATAAACAAAAGTCACCTGTTGCCTGTTCATCACTTTTCAGATGAAAATATATTTTTTTAAATATGTTCATTTTTCTATGCTACTTGTGTTAGGATAATATCTCGCTTCTGTTTATTATTTTTTAATTTAACCTTTTTTATTAAGCTGTTTAAATGTCGTATCTTTACGACCCAAAAAGGGCCAACAGCGTTTTTATTACAAACTGTACATTCTGGCAACTTAATTCGGTAGATTGCCGCGCCGTATAGATCGCGCGCGTCTGAGGATACAAAGACAAAAATCACAGATCGCGTCCCGTCCCATTCGGATCGCTGGTGTCTAGATCGCGGCAGTGGGTAAGATCGTGATCGCAGATCGCGGTTGTTGATGGGAGGCTTTAATGTTCACAATATTTGTGTCCAACAGTGGGTAAATTAATAATCATATTCTAAACTTTGATAAAATTAAATCCTTCTTACAAATTGCAGATGTTGTAATTTGTTCAATAAATTATAGTAATTTATTTCTTATTTATAAACATATTTAAATTACTTATTGATATTTTTCGATATTATAATTTACTAACCGATTTACTTATATGCAATAATTTTAATTTATATTTAAAGTTAAAGTTTATTGTAAATAACGCTCTAATAGTATACCATTCAATTAACATATAACTTTAAATGTAGTAACAAAGTACAGCTTAGTATGACGTAAACGAGTGCAACGAAGCATACTAGAACGCGACTCGATTTAAAAAAGTTGAATCGATCGATTCTGTACTTGCGCACAGTACTAGCTGCATTAATCTCCTGCCGCATGGAAACGATCCAATATGGCGGATTTTACTTCACAGTCACGTTGAGCATGGCTGCCTTTTAAATATTTAAGACTACAATATTCAACTTTTCTACGGCTGAATCGAGTTATTTTTAGCATTTTTAGTAATAATTTTTTGTTTAAGCTTTAAAATAAATAGTGTGGTTCAAGTGTACGAGTGTTAAAAGTCAGACATTTTAGATCCTTGAGTGACCTTTTGGATAGACTTTCTTTTACCATATTGCAACGACTGCAACGTTATCGCTTCACATTTTGGTGGAGTGAAGTTTTGGTAAAGAATTAGACGATTTTTTAACTGTGATAAAAATTAGCTACCAGTGCCACATAATACCGAGTCTTATATCCAGGTACTGTGCGAGACTCCCACGTGGAAATACTTCTCGTCTCTATTTATAGAAAACGTACTTGCTTAGCAAGGAGTGATATGCCAGATTAAAAATCAAATGCAAATACCCAATACTATACCTTTAGGCCGACGTGTGTTGATTTATTTTCACGTTTCTACTCAGCAAGTGTCCACCATATTCATTCCTTATGTATATGTATGTACATTTATATCTATCACCATCATTCGTTCTGTCGCTGTTTCTATAATAATGTATTATTATAACCATATGATAGTAGTACCCATATGTTACTATTAATATGTTTCCTTATATATTAACCTTTTAATATTCTTATATATCCTAGTTTAACAATATGATATCAACTTTTTGTACACTGGACACAATGCTCGAACTTGGTATAAAATAGAAAGTAATTAATGATGTCATTAAATACATACTTTCATTGAAACTGTACTTCACATAATTTCTATTAACAATGACAATATGTCAATGTAATGTAAGGATTACTTGAAATGATGTATCCTATATATATTAACAAATGTGTATTATATATTAGGCTATTCATAAATGTCTGGTATGTGTGAATGTGTTTTATATGCAGGAAACATATACATATAACTGTGCAAAGCCATATTGCATCACTTGGTTTATTAATTTATCATTGAATTAATGTCTCATTTTTGGAGCATGACATTTGTATTGTTTAGGAAGGTTTATTGTAGGTTTGGGAATTTATTTTAAGTTACTAAAATAAATTTATTTATAAATACTCCTATTTTTTAAAATATAGTTTTTTTGCTATAGTTGGTAATGTTTATTTTAGCATTGAAGTATTGTACTAGTCTATAAAGATAGTGGTTCAAGTCATGGGTGTTCTTCCATATTATTTAAAGAATGGTTAGATCAAAGTCCCATCATTCTGGCTTATAGCTGGTCCATGGATCTGTTATAACAAATTTGTTAAAGTCAGTCCCTTTTATTGTCATTAAATATTTTTAAAATACAATTGGAAGGTTTTAAGATTAAGCTCAATGTGTGTGATGACATAGTATTGTACTAACATTAACATCATCACCTGCATTTATATATTATCAGTAATAACCATAAATATGAGAATTGTGACAAATATCAGTTGTCAAAAATGTTTTGTTAAATAACCAAAACAATCTAGATAACTCACTTATTTTTATTATATTTTACAGCGATTAGTTCAGTTGATAGTTTATTGGATGCTACCAACCCACTAACTAGTCAAAATATTCAAGCGATAAGTACAGAATCTATAAAGAATCTTGAACATCCATCTCCAGCAACTGAGTCTAAAGTTGTAGCTACAAAGAGCGAGCAATCTGCCAGTGAGGTAATCCTCACTCCTACGGAACTGTTATCTGCAAGCATTGAGAAGCTTGTCAAAGAAACACCACAACCTGATACTAAATCTGAAACAAAGGAAACCTCGAGTGCAATTGAAGCCCAAGTTAAGCTAACACAAAGTCTATCAAGTGTACTTCGCAACAATCAAGCTGAATCTAAAATGAAAGATACTAACCTTAATAATAAGACTACAGGTTAGTTATGATAATTTTGTTAATTGATATAAAAATTAAGAGCAATTTTAATGTACTTTTGTTGAAAAGTTATGGTTATAGAGTAAATGTTTATATTATTATCTGTTTATGGTTTCACATCATAATTGAGGAGGTGATTAACTATGTGATTGAAATGAAAAGATAATCACAACTGCAAGAGCTTGAGTCTTAAGTACTTGACACTACTGTACTATATGGAAAAAAATGGCATTTTCAGTAAATTGAAAGTAACTAAATAAAATATGTGTTATTATACATCTGTTATAATTCTTTTATTATTGAATCAGTTGAAAATAGCAGCTGATGAAATAGAAAATAAATCAACTAATAACGATACATTGGGTTGCAATGATTATAAAAAAAATGACCTATTCATGACTCGAAAACACAGAAGTGTGACATCACTCCTTGATAAATAAGTTATAACAGGTCCAACATGGTATCTTAACGATACGTCACAACACACACCTTAAAATTTTTATGACAATTTAAAAAAAGGCTTAATGTTGAATGTTGAAAATAAAATTATGAAAATAGTTTTTGCTTTCAGAAATATACATGTATAATAGTCACATAGGAACACAATATATCCCTATTGACTCTGCACATATAGACACTAACAGTGGTGACTGGTGACGTTTGTATCTATCATATTGGAACTTTTGTAACCTACCCCACATCATGCTGGAAACTTGAATACAGCTTGCTAACTTTAATAGCAGTGTGACAGTTATCTTTTTGTTTAAATAACATAGTATCATAAAGTAACATGTCCTGTGTTACTTGAAAAAAAATTGAGAATAGCTACATTTTAACTTGGCGTGTCAGGTTTGTTACCACCTTGTACCATGTAACCTTTGTAATAAACATTATTTAGTATTGTAATATTGCTTTGTTTATAAATATTTAATCATTGATGGGACTTGAGTAGCTTACTCTCTAATTCTATTTAAAAAGAAAAAACCCTACAACAAAAGGGTGGGCATAATTGTCTTTTTGGTATTCACCTCCTCAATTAAAGTTTATATATTCTTAATATGAGAAGTATCTATTTTAAAACATGAATATATGATGAACTTTATTGATAGATGCTGATACAGCCAACGGAAATGGTACTGAATTGAACAAATCTGAGGCTACCAAGGAAGATATTAATAAAAATGAGAAAGTTGTAAAGAACACCAAGAATACAAATAAGAAATCGAATAAAATGGCCACTAATGAAGTTGACCTCAAAGAGATAGAATCATTTGAAAATGGTAAAGATGAGACTGATAAAGTAGTTAATGTAGAACCGGAGCAAAGTATGGAAGAGGAGACTGGAGATAAACAAAATGTTGCAGATGATACAGAGACTCCCCATGCTCAACCTGTATTTGCACCTAAATACAAGTATAGTGAAGGTTTGTTCGTTTGCCATCTATATAACTCTACATAAATATATTTTGTAGTATAACATAAATTCAAATATTTTATTCTATTTAATTTCCAGATCAATGGTCTCCTTTCAATAAATCTGGCAAGAAATGTTATGATATTGATTTGCTTATGCAAATTAAAGATGATCCATTGTCTAAAAATAAGCCTGATGCACCGCTATTGGAGTCTTGCAATGTTATCAGGGTAAGGAAAGTTTAAAAAAAACATACAACAAAGTATCATCACATTTTTATTTAATTAGTAACTCAGATATTTTACATGATCCATATTTTCAGAGTGCACCTATGCAAGACCCTCTTCCTTTTACAAATATTTCAAGGCCCATGAATGATTCCTTGTTCCCAACATTTTTGAAAAGCTCTGGCATGGGATCTAGAAATAACACCCCTCGTGATTTGAAAAAAGATGGAAGAAATATGACACAAAGTGGTAAGGTTTATATTATGTTTGAAATTAATAGTAATAAATTTATTATCATTTGTAAAACAAACAATATTATCAGGCAGGGGTGGTAGCATGAAAATGGCATCTACTCCTAGCGGTAGCAGTCCTCATAAACCTCTCATCTCTATAATATTGCGTGAGGATGTTAAACTAAATAAAGTTGACTCTGCTTGGAAACCAAACCGATTCCGTAAAGAAACTTTCACTGAGGAAGAACAGAAGACACAGGTTAGTAACATGGAATAGGAATGATTTCGTATTCGTAATATACAGTAAATTATAGCTTTTTTTTTTCGTGCAGGAACTCTACAAAAAGTTCAGGGGCATTCTGAACAAGTTGACACCTCAGAAATTCGACACATTGCTTGACCGAATCAAGACACTTGAGATCAATAATCAGAAACGTTTAGAAGGTGTCATTGATTTGGTATTTGAGAAAGCTATTGATGAGCCAAACTTCTCTGAAGCATATGCTGCCATGTGCAATAAGTTATCAAAGCTCAAGGTACAAAGGGCATATCATTTATTTTAAGATTTTGCAACAGTTCCATATTAACACAGTAAACTATTTCAGGTGCCAGCTGATAACCCTTCAACACCAGATCAATGTGTAAATTTCAGAGCGCTTATTATTAATAAGTGCCAAAATCAATTTGTGACTGACAAAGTTGATGCACAAGTTTTGAAGTTAGAAAAGGAGATTGCTGAATGCACTGATCCTGTAAGTACTCCCAATTGCTTTACACTCTTAGCCTACTATTGTAAAACATGTAATACAAAATTGCATTCAATATTTTAGATGAAAAAGAAAGAGATACAACTTATGCTAGAAGAGGAACATAGGAGGATCCGGAGGAGGTCTGTTGGAAATGTCAGGTTTATAGGTAAGTACTTAAATAAATTGAACTGTGGTTAAAAAGTCAACAACAGTTAATGTCCATCCTAATGCACATGTTAAAATGTGATGGTTTTTGGAATTTTTATTAGTTTAAATATGCACTATACAAATTATTTCTTTGAATAAACCTGTAACATGCAATTATTATTGTTATAAGCGTTTATGTACTTCTTTTTAACTAGTCTACTTCAGCTAATAATAGTCTCATAATATGAGAATATTTCCATTAAATATTACTGTAGTTCTCTATTCTGTGTGTACTGACTGTTGTAACATTATGTAATAAATAAAGAATATTTAAATAGAATAGCTCTGGCGACTGATTGGTTTTTCTATTTCATTTATAATAATTTTACAGAATTTGTGACAAAATATTATGATAGTTTCTTTTGTGTACATTTCATTGTGAAAAAAAAACGCTATGGTCAAACTTAGTTTGAATTGTAGATGCTTGACTATTGACGTCAATTCACCGCAAAATGACATCAGCGAATATGTTATGAATATTTTATATAATGCATTAAGCGAAATTGATTTTGAGTGTCTGTTTCTAGGCTGCTACGCGAATTTATTATCAGATATAATAATATAGTAAGTTTACTTTATTAAATAAAAATAATTATATTATTTTTCTTTATAGGTGAACTATACAAACTAAAAATGCTGACATCTAAAATTATGGACTATTGCATGACATATTTAATAGAAAAATTAGATGAAGAAAAACTTGAGTGTCTTTGCAAGTTACTTACTACTATTGGTGAACAGATTGAAAATGAAGCAAATGGCCAACTTGATATAATATTCAAGAAAATGCAAGATATTGTTGACCGAAAATCAAATAAGATAAGCAGCCGTGTGAAGTAATTAATTCATTTATAATGTTATATGTACAAATCTATCTTGTCATACTGTTATTAAAATATATTATTTTTATTTCATAAGGTTCATGCTCCAAGATGTTATTCTATTGAGAAGAAGAAAGTGGGTGGTTAAGAGTGTTGTAGATTCACAACCTAAAATGATGGATCAAATACAAAAGGAAGCAGAACAGCAGCAACGCCAAATAGAAGTATATATTTAATCTTTTTTTATTACGTAATTATGTAGTCGAGATATTTTATAAATACATTTTTCAGCTTATTAACGCCAACCCCATGGGTGGTGGTGGTGGATTTCGCCGAGACGAAGGTGGTCGTGGCAAACGTGGCGAAGGTCGTAGACAAAATCCTAATAATTCATTCATGGATAACACTTGGAAATCGTCTAGAGCCAATTTCCCTGTGGACACATCGAAGCTTAAAGCTGTAACGCAAAAGGTTAGAATTTTAATTAGAACACGTCATAATGGTAGTATTTTTACCAAATACAAAATCCGTTGTTGTATAGCAGTGATAGCTCAGCGGGGAGTGGTATGGACTGTCGTGACGAAAGTCGCAGGTTCGAAACCAGCCCCAAGTGCATACACCTCTGACTTTTCTAAGTTATGTGTATATTAATTGTTAATTATCACTTGCTTTAACGGTGAAGGAAAAACATCGTGAGGTAACCTGCATACCTGAAAAGTTCTTCATAAGAATTTCGAAGGTATGTGAAGTCTGCCAACCCACATTAGGCCAGTGTGGTAGACTAAGGCCTAAACCCTCTCATTCAGTAGAGGAGGCCCGTGCCCAGCAGTGGGACGTATGTAATACAGGGCTGGTATTATTATATAAAATCTGTTGAGGCATTGGGTGGGATGGTGTTTATTGTACTACTATTTATGGTGACTAAGTTTGTGGTGGTCGAATAATGCAGGGCGCGCGAGGCGGGCACCCTCGCACATTCTTGCTTCTCTACTTGTTGCGCCCGCTAGTACCGGCCGCGCTATCACTATGGAGTGTGGTTCCAGTGTCGTTCATGTATGTGCTACAAATCAAACAAGCCAGCTAAAATTCCAGCAGCACATTCAGAATTTTGCCGTGTGCCACTGCGCGAGGCTTAGCATAAAATATATGTGCAGAGCACATTCTGGCAAATGGCGTTAAAAACGTTTTATATATATCTGACTATGTCGGACTTACTTGAGCGTGTGCTAAGTCCTCTTGATTCATATAGTGTTCATTTTATCAAAAAATGAAGTACGGCCTCGAAACCAGCTTATATTCATAGATACATATTATATGATCGCAGTTTAAAATAACGATAAAACAATTGGAAAGACATGAGTTGATGAAGGTGAATTTATAATTTTAGAGAAATTAGCTTCAAAGTTTCCCTTCTGATTTTGCGAAAATTTGTATACAAGTGTAGTTTGAAGCCACAAATGCTGTGTTTGATAAATAATGTGTAATGGAATAAGGTGCATATTTAAAAAATGGATTTATTTATTTTAATTACATCACTCTTTTACATCTCTTATTGTAAGCAATAAATGCAAAAATAGAAAAGGAATGAACATAGTAATGAAATAACACATATTGCCCCTCTTTAAAGCTAGAATCTTAATTTAAAAGTATGTAATCATATACTATAATAATAGCTTCTTTTCGGCCGAAATCATCTCATCCATTCTTCCAATATGTTGAACTTCATGACTTCTCAGTGCATTTTTTTAATAGGTAAGATTTGTCTACACATACCCTATCGAAAACAATTTTTCTTTATTGAGACCGTTTTCTTTATAAAATTTGATATAATATCACGCCTGTATTCCTATAGGTAGGTAGGTAGGTAGGCAGAAAATTTGATTTTGGTGTGGTCCAACACTACTGACTTCCATCCACACTTGCATTGTCACCACGTCTTATCTCTTTCATCAGTCTCCTATTATGCATCCTCAATATGTCCAAACCACCTCAACATGCCATTCTGAAATCACCGTCACTACATTTTCCTTCACTTCATAACATTCCTCATATATCACATGTCATACCGCACCTTAACCTTAATTAGGGTATTGTGCCCAAAGAATTCCAACGGAACTCTATTACAAAGCTAACGCCGTCTAGTCTGTCTGTCTGTCTGCCTGTCAAACAAAAAGTCTGTTCTGAACCACAATAGGTAGCTGGGTGAAATTTTCACATAATATGTGTTATTATGGCGGACATCCCAATTTTTTGGTATTGATTTACTAGGTGGTAAGTCCCTTGTTGGCGAGAGGCCGTCTGGGTTGTTATCACCTCTTTTTCTATTTCTGAGGTCAAGTAGGAGTGCCCCACTATTAAATTATAAGGTAGTTAAACATACTATAAAAAACCGGCTAAGTGAAAAAAGTGGTCACCATTTTGTTTTTATTTGTTTTAATCTGACCAAAACCCATAACTTGGACGTCCTATAATTACAAACGATAGATCCGATATTAACATTTAATAATTTGGCCGCCGTTTTACTTTTTTTTATCCTGATATGACAAAGTGACTACCCTAGAGATGTACAATGCATTCCAAATGTAATGTCCACTATCAAGAGACATTGCGTCTCTCAACAATCGGCAGAGTTACATTATATACACACGCAATACACACTGGCTGACCCAGAACGCGACTCGCCTGAACGAGCCTCTATGACGGGGTTTTCACCATGTGTATGGTGGTTATTCAGTATCAAGTGTCCTTCCACCAGCTTGCACCACCAGTTCCCAACAGCTTTTATTGTTTTATAATTGATTGACTTCAAAAACGATATCGTAGTCGCCAATACGTAATTTAGATTCGATGTTAGAATTCTGGGCACTATTTGATTTTTAATGCCACACCGTTTATTTCCTTTTTTGTTTCATGCATAGATGTTTTTACTTTATTTATTTGGCATACATATTTCCACTAGGAGCTGATACTACAAACCCAAAGATCCTGATTTATACTCCTATTTCCTGGGAGAATGCATAGTACATAAAATAACTATCGTTAACTCTATTATTATGCACACAGTTTCATTTCTATTCAACCATGACTTTGTACGAATAAACGTTTCATTTATTTTCCTTAATACATCAAATTAAATATTTATATAAAATTGGTTTGCATGTAAATTTCTGTATAATTTTTAATATGTTGTCGTACCGTGGAAACACGGTGCAACGTCGAGTCGTCGCCGGAATTGTTTTTGCACAACAAGTAAAGTATCAAGATCTGGTCAAGAAATATTAAAAACGACTCGAGTCTTACCACTAGAATCAAAGCACATCGAAGTTGATAGATTACATAATGGTACACCTTTACGTAACACGTCGATAAGAATTGTGATAACAGAAAGTATTAAATTTCAATATAATGTACATTTTTATAATTCAGCTACTTTTTACTTGCGTTTTCGCCCGCTTGAAATTCCTGCTTTTTGAACTCTGGTTAAAAAGGACCATTTGGAATTGATTTAGTTATAATTTATGGCTGTACATATACTATATGGAGGACCCAAAAATTTATCCACGGATATGTTTCAGTATCTCGATATATTGGACAAGTTGTAGGACAGTATATTTCAACTATCTATACAAAAACAGTTGTGTTGGTCGGTTATAGTTGGTTAATGTACTCATATCCTATTAAGGTACGTTCTATCCTTGTTGTCTAATGGAGTAAACAAACTTCACTTCGCACTAAAATCACAATTTCCGAATCAATCACACATCATAAGTTATACGAGAAGGTGTCAACAAACACATACAATATGAATTAAACTTTAAATTGCTTCAATTAACCAATAAATTACAGCCTCCGTGGCGCAGTGGGCGAGTAGCCGGCTGCGAAGCGTAAGGCCGTGGGTTCGATTCCCACACCGAGAAAAATGTTTGTGTAATCCACAAATATTTGTTTCGGGTCTGGGTGTTGTGGGACCGCAAGTCCCTCGTAGTTTCCGATACCTACGATATTGCAAATTTTTTGTGAATGAATTAATGATTTTAATATAGGATATACAAGCTTTGGAAATAAATTTGAAATTTAATAAATTTAAATAATAAATACGATAAATAACTACACAAATCATTATATTATTATTTCTGTTTTCTAAACGGGTCATAAAATAAAAATATATTTTACAGATTTCACAAATGATGGAGCCGATCTAGCTCAGTATTGCCACCTTAGCGATGTTTTCAATAAAAGTAGCGATTTTTTTTTCTCTAGTTTATTTTATTTGCGATTTATTTATAAATAAAGCCTATTATTATCATACTAAAGTTTCTTTAAAGTATAAGAAGTAATAGGGCCTTATTAAACGTCGTGAAAAAGTTACGATGCAAAATTAAATTTTAGACCACTATTTTTATTAATCATTGTATTACATTGTTTAACCACTATTCTAATAATCTTTCATTTAAACTTTTCAAACATAAATCAAGGTTATACGTGAAAAGAAATATCTGTTAGCATTGGCATCAATTATCTTAGCATATGCTCAGCGGTAATATCAACGTCGAATAGCTTTAAATATGAAATCCCAGTTTGTACTAAGAATAAACTCGGCAAAGTTTAGAGTAAGATAAGTCTAAGCAAAGTTAAAGTGCGCTCTATATGTAAGTTAAATCCAATAGAGTTAATATGGGCACAGCTCAAGTCATATGTTGACAAAAATAATAAAAGTTTGAAAATGGCAGAAGTCTAGGAGTTATTAACAGAAAGCTTATGCAAAATTGGTACGGAGTCTTGGGTGCGGTGTATCGAACATGTAAAGAAGAAGGATAAGATGGTGCCGCTTGATGGACTTATAGATTCCAGTACTGAAACACCGCCCCGAGTTTTATAATACATGCATCAGAAAGTGACAATTCAAGTAGTGGTCAGATGACAAAATGTTTTTCATCTATTAAAGATTAAAAATAATAAATAAACTAAAGGAACAGTTCGCTTTATTTCTCGCCACATGACCGAAGTAATTTTTATTACCTAATCAGTAAAATCATTCACTTTCCATTCAGGTTTGATTAGTTCAGTAGTTCCTTCACGCGTTTCCCAACCCTAACAGTTGTCATCGGTTGACATACCGCCATATTTGCTGCCCATTTAAGACTCCAAAGAGAAAACGAAATATAGGTGGTAGGTCCCTCGTATGCGTGAGGATGTCTAGGTTGGTGCCACCGGTTTGTCTATTTCTGCCACCAAGCAGTAGTGTGTAAGCACTGTTGTGTTTCGGCTTAAACGACATTGAAGCCAGTGAAATTACTGGGCATTATAAGACTTAACATCTTATGTCTCGGGGTGACGAGCGCAGTCCAGTGCCATGCAGTGATTTATAATTCAAAGTACTATGTAAAGTTGCTTCTATTTTTGGGCAGGCGTTTACCATCAGGCGAGCGACCCGCTTATAACTGCTTGTAACTCAGGCTAGTAAACGTAACGTAAAAACGCGCAACACGTATTGCTTGCGTTGAACTCTTCGTATTAGATGCATTAACTGCGGAAGATGCGGCTCGTGCGATGCGGATAATTGGACCAGATTGCTTGCTTATAATGTCGTACTACTAAAATATCCAATAACAGGTTATGTACACATATACTTAGCTCGCGTGATCAAGAATCACAATCGCGCAGTATTGCGAAGGTCCTTCTGAGAATTACGACCGGAGAGTTTTCGTTTAATCCTTCTCCCAGTATTATAACCACAACCTCGATCGATTATGCTGCAACACATAAATTATGCCACTCGGTGACCATTGAAGTCCATGGTCAGGACATAAACCTTTTTAAGTATGGAATAATAATAATTTAATGTAGTCAATAATTGTAAAAAAAAATCAAGAACTCTGTGAAGCATTCCTATTGGGTACTGGTTTTGGGTGTTAGTTCGGATTCAGATTAGTGACATATAGACAGTGTGACCATCTCGAGGGTTTTTATTTTATTATATCTCCATCCACTATACCGATCCATAACCGTGACGTAACGAAGTCTCCTCAGACACAGAAGTTTTCATCTGTGTTCACGTGTTCATAATCGTTTGTACATTGTTCAAGCCCGTATAAAACACGGCACTGCACCATTTTTTTACCACCATTCTCGGTGGTAAAAACTAGGGTGCAGGTAAATCGTATGTATTTTATTTACACACAATAGGTTATGTCAATAACATGCTGGACCTAGGTCAGCTGTTTGCCATAACATAGAATATTGCACGCGGGCGACGCTGAGCTGGCACCTTAGTTTTATAAAGAATAAATTTTGATTGGAGTGGACTGTAACTTAACTTTATATTATGGCGGCCCGTACTACGGTTGATTGAAGGTCTATTCCGAAGTATGAGAATAATAAATAATACATATTTATTATTCTGATGCCCGAGGCAATCTTTTTGTTTTGCCGTATTATAAAGATGCCTTGGTGTTTCTTAGTGTTCCACCAATTTTACATTATACCATCTTTAAACCTACAACTATTATAAAAATGACAGTAGCTAAAGTTATGTATGGCTGTTTATTTACAGAATTTAAGCAATATTAAGTTGGCACCGCAGAACTCTGGATGGAATCATGGCTCTGGTACAAAGAATACTGCACAAACAGCTGGAAGCAGCAACTCAATGATAAGTCTCAGTAAAAATCAGTATAGCATGTTGGAGAATGTACAGACAGATCCAACTTCACTCAGAGGTAATCCATGAATGTATTTATAACTATGTTTTCGATTGCTTGCAATACTTATATAGTATTGTTCTACAATAATCAGTACGACAATATACATACATAAGCACTGTAATCCCCGAAGGAGTAGGCAGAGGTGTAACCAGTACACCCTCATTTCGCCGAGATTATTTCCGTCCCATGCTGTGATAGGTAGCGAGCCTATCGCACTACCGAACATAATTCCAGACTCTGGACTGATACACTAAGCATTTCGTGATAGAAAACTATTATCACTTTTACCTGACCCGGCAATCGAACCCCAGACCTCAGTGCAGCAATCGTGCCACGTACGCATTACAAATGACAGTATAAATTATAACTTATTTTTTTATAATCATGCGCTTCGGCAATGTTGAGTTTTTACAAAGTAGTACGAATATCCAACGAATGCCATCTGGTTATGGACAGTTTAACAGGTGTAAAATGTTAACAGGTTTGTATCAGGTTGTTATCATGACATGCCCATATTTGTTAAATATCCTAAGGTTGCCGTAGCGCATAATTTTAATCGTACTAATATAACCCCGTGGGTCGTAGCGTGATGCTATATAGCTACGAACCATTGTCTCAACAAAACAAAAATATATCGCGTATTCACATCATATGACCTCAATCAGTCAAGTCGTTCACAAGTTCGCGATTGCACACAGTACATCTGCAGCATTATATATAATAAAAATTGGTAAATATTAACAATTAATGTTTAAGGTACTCGTGATGCGACACCAAACTATCATTCAAAGGGAGCATCCATTGAAAGATCAACATTTAATTCAAGGCGTGACATTAGTAAGTAATATTATTAATTGACAAGGAAATTTTCATAAGGTGGATTCCAGGTTTTGGGAAAGTAAAATGAGTATCCATGTAGTACAAGGAAAAGTAATTAATTGTAGTTGCACTTATTATTATCAATGAACAGATAGAAAAAAATAGAATAAGCACTTTCTGATCTAAGATCAATCGAATAATATAGGTATTTGGATTTAATTTAGATAGGCATATCTTTTGTATTTTCGCGTTTTTAAATATACACTATGTAACAAAAACGCGGCGCGGCGCTTTTGTTGCACGTAGACGTCGCAACTTATCTCGCTCGGGCTCCGATTCATCGCTCTTGCAGAGGTAATCAACTGAAATACGGTTCCCAAACAATAAAATAATTAAATCATAAACAATAAATATGATTATTTTATAGTCTCATTTTCGCAAATAACATTACGTTTGAATATCGATTTTGGTATCACAGTTAAAACGACCAACAGGGTTTTTGTTACATATTGTATATTTCAACGCCTTATATATTATTGTATGCATCTCACAAATTTATAAAGAATGTTCCTAAAATTTGCGATATTCATAACTTGAATAACAGAATTAAAAAAATAAACTTATTCTAAAATCGAGTTCATAAATTTAGCAATGCAATAAATGTAATCACACAATAAAAAAGCTAAAAATATTTGCAATTATATTTTATTGATTATATACATACATCAAAGAGTTTGGCGAATTATGAAAGTAATGAAATTTTGCTTGTGTTATATTATAATATTACACATATTACAGTGAGCAGTGGTAACAGTCGATCAGGATCAATTGGCGTTGGTCGGTCGAACTCCAGCACGCGCAGTACGAGTGCCGCGCTAGCGACGCCAGCGGTTTCGGCTTCGGCCGATACTCAGGCTTCTCAGCCGGCTGTAGTGCCACAGGAGCCTCTTTTTGATTCCAAGAAAAAAACGGTTAAGTCCATGATTGAACTATGCCTCATTAACCCAGATGATGATGAAATGGTGGGAGAGGTTAAACAACTATTCCCACCACAGTACCACGCTGCTGTTGTTAGCGAAATACTCAATGTAGTTATAGAAAAGTAAGTGTGATCATTATTAGTAATAAGTGTATTTATTTGATTTGTTGATATAGTCAAAAACATTTTTACACCCTTTCAGATCAGCCAAGGACATTGGAAGTGTTGCAAAGTCTTTATTCTATCTAGTATCTACAAATACTATTTCTAAGGATAATTTCCTCATTGGAATGAAGGAAATTTTTGAGTATGCACCAGACCTGTACATTGATATTCCAATGTTATATGATTATTTGGGCAAATTTATCTCGCCACATATTGAAAAGAAGGTAAATACATCTAAATACTCACTATTGGTCTGATTCTTCAGACAAAGTGAAACCGACATTAGTTTCTGTAAAATATTCTAATGAATGGAAGTTTGATAATAATCATAGTACGCACTCAAGCCTGTAATCCCCGAACGGGTAGGCAAAGGTGTAACTAGTACACCCACATTTCGCCGAGCGTATCTCCATCCCTTATGTGATAGGGGGCGAGCCTATCGCCATACCGGGCGGAAATTCCAGACTCCGGGCTGATACTGAGTATTTCGTAATAGAAAACCCCAATACCGCTTTACCCGACCCGGGGATCGAACCCGACACCTCAGCGTTGGCCTCAATCGTAACGCGTACGCATTACAACTGCGCCACCGAGGCAGTCATAATAATATCCGAATCCAAATCGTTATTACATCTGAATAGGAAAAGGATATAATAGATCTTCTACTATAGATAATTATGTTCTATAATGTTATAGTCCTCATCAATCTTTCATTAAGGCCGCTCTGAACTGCGTAAAACGCAAAATTAGTTCAACAGCGGGACGTAGAGGAGTGTGAAAGGCGAGCGTTGAACACGAGACCGCCACACACATCGTTATTGGTTTCAGTTGTAACTTATCTATTATATATAATATAATAAACTTATATAGAACCATGGAAAATGAGATTTCTATGGATACAATCTAGACGAATCGATTCGCCTTGAACCTTGAACCTTGAATTAAATTGACCTTCAATAAAGTAATTCGATCAATTACCATGAGAACGTTAGTGCGTGCATCCCTATCTTTAATAATTATGTACAGAATAATTATTACATTATTGTCAGTCCATGATATTGCGATAATTGTTTCTTACTACTTTTTTGTAATTTTTTCTACTAGTTGTTGCTATTATGACTCGCGGACGTATAATGTTATTTTTGTCATTTGTATGAACGTTATGGGATACTATTTACCCTGGTAGGGGATTCGATTCTCATCTGAGAAAAATGTTAGGCGTACGTATTTACTTCTTTATTGTGTTCTTATGACATAATCTCGACCGTACCGACACGTTTTGGCGATCAAGCGGAGCTACGGGCAAAATTGTGTATGTAATATGGCTAGATACTAGCTTTTGAATAGACTTATCCGAAATAAAACGTGGCCTATAACGTTTCATGATGATCGGTTAAGTAGTTTTCGTGTGAAAGCGTAACAAACAAACTTACATTCACATTTATAATATTAGTATGATAGTAACCAAAAAACAAATTAACTAAATTTGGTTAAGCATAATGCCTGTCGACTGTACGTGCGCAGGTCCGAAATTGCATATTGCATTGCAAATTGCAGCTATGATCAGAGCGGCTATAAAGTCAACGAGACTCGATAACTGAAACCTGGCGTTGTTACACTTTTCTAGTTTCATTAGATGTCGAGATATGTCTGTTTGAACGAAAGTCATGATAGATAGTCAATGTCAGAGGGGAGTGGTCAGGAAAATCTCATATAAATCGCGTTTGTACATAAAGGCGATGTTAACACAAGTTTGGATGTATCTAACTTGTAATTTGGGGGCCTTATTTTACTCACATCTTAGAGTAAGAACTCTACTTAAATAATAAAGATTGCAATTGGCGTTCTTACCTCACAGTGCAATCATACGGGCAACCAACGCAATATATAAAAAAAAGATTAGATACCTATTTAACAAAACATTATTAACTATTAACTTATTTTTTACAGCATATCACATTTGTACAAGTATTAAGTCTTTGTGAAAATGTAATTTCATCAAATCACGGACATTTATTCCTAAGAGCCTTAATTAGAGATTTGAATGACAGCATGGGACCTACATTTGTGAAGAGCAAATGGCAAGAGTCTGAGTTACAACTGAAACAGTGGATGGAGGAAGATCAGGTATCAAAACTTTAAATATTTTAAGAGAATTTTGTTGGTCTGAGCAAGGTATTTTTAAATAAGTAGAAAGATTTACAATTGAGCTATAATAAATTCCTACAACTTTTAAAGCTTATGTTATCACCACTGGTTTTGTGAACTAGCACCATAGTGAGCAATTATACAAAGCAATTATACATCGACCCCTCGTAGGACTGAGGTAAGTGTATTGGTTCAACCACAAAAGGTTATATAAATATGCACAAAAGGTAAACGGTATGAAAGTCGAAAAGATTTCCAGTCATTTCATTGTTTTTAACAGAATGCCGTTAATGTCTTATTATTAAATTCTGCAGAATTATTCTATAAATCAATGTAAAGGAGGTTATTTTTTTTTGCTGATAACCTGAAAGTTATATTTCAGCTGGTGATATGGTAACCTGATCATTTTGGTAACCAATTGGCTAGTGGTCAAATTCCACAGATATTTTCAATAGGGTAGACAAAAAATAAAACATACCAAATTATCAAAATACATTGTTCAATATTCTTGGTGTTTTAGATTGCGAAATGGATAGAAGATAACAAGTTCGAATTTCTCGAAGGAGGTATAAAGTCCTCTGAAGACACGAAAAAGATATTGTCGCCGGCCGAAACTCAAGCCAAATTACTTCAACTTATGAATGCAGATGAAACAAGTGATTGTATAAAGGGATGGGTACAGGTTAGTAAGATAACTGATAATTAATATTGTACCCTTGTAATGTATTGTTAATATTTGGTGTTTCATTTGTTATTTTCTTTTCCTATAGGACAAAGTCGGAAAAGCCTCAAACGAGGATTGGTTTATGCGATCATTAATTCAAGCAATATGCGAACATGCATTGTTTGGCTCAGAAGGACGCGACGTGCCACATTTTAATCAAGATCGAATGAATAAGTATGCTAGTCTCATTCAAGACTTTGGCGAGACTAAACAATCGAGAGAAGCCAGCTGCTTATTTGGAATTCAGCAGTTAATACATAGGCTAGAACACCCACAAGGTTAGAATAAGTATATACGCGTATTAGTTATTTAATATAATTTTTACAAACTAAATTGCCTAATAATACATACCTCTGTTACAGGTTTAACTTTAGAGATATTCCAATACCTACATGAGCAATACATCATTTCATTAGATGGATTTATTGCATGGGAAGAGACAGAAAAGGAGCCAGAGGGCAAAGGTTAGTGGTGTCTACAGATGTAAAATGACTGAAACTGACCACAGGTCACTTTCGGTCATTTCAATAGGAACCCTCCTATTTTAATCTGTTTAGATAAGTACTATAAAATATTTATCTCGTAGTCTATATCCACATTAAATACGTTAAATATACACATCATTTAGATATTAAACTTCGCCAACACATTTTGAATTGAGCTGTGACATCAAACTTGTAGTATGGTGTAGACTAGGCGATATGACATACATTTGACAATGTCACAAATGTCATTTTAAAAACACGTAGTGATGAGTAGTCGTAGTCACTCGCCGTGAGTCGTCTTGTTTGCGGATTCCGTTTCGGAAAAGTGACAATGAGTCGAATTTCAACATTAGAGCACTTCACCACAGCTCCTCACTTATTAGATACTTACAAAGCACTCCATGGCTTGGACTGCGATTGTCACTCAAAGACATAAGATGTTAAATCTCATAATGCCCAGTAATTTCACTGGTTTCAATGTCCTTCAAAACAGTACTTACACACTGCTGCTTGGCGGCAGAAATAAACAAAGCGGTGGTATCAACTCAGACGGCCTCTCGCATACGAGGCACTTACCACCTAGAAAAGTTCGCGGCCGCGTACAAAAAAGTGTCTGATATACTAAATCCTCTCCCAACTATATTTTTGACTGTCAAGCCGGGACAACAGACTTACTAACGGGGACACAACGCTACAAACCGGACCATGACCCGGTGGTCTACCGGGGCGTATGGCAACCCTAATCTTAATTGACGTCTTTGAGTGTTAGTCACCGCGTGCCTAAATAAGTTATAATTCAATAATAGTAGTTTTTTTCAAATATTAGGAAAGCTTCGTAGGTCTAATTAAATAATTGTAGAAAAAATATATAAATATATTGAGATATTTGTTGGTTTGTTATTCTAGGCGTGTTGATGAAGACGCTTACATCGTTTTTCACAAACATCAAGGAAGCCGACAATGAAGATTCTAGCGAGGAATGACGCGGGCGCAACGTTGCGGTCGCCCCGCTGCCGCCGCACGTGATCGCGCACGCGCCCGCAACTCCTGCAACCCCCGTAACCCCCGCTCCCGGTCCCGCTCCCGCCCCTGCTCTCGCCCTCGCACCTGTGCTCGCGGCAGAAGCCCCCCCAAACGTCTTCTATATTTTTATATACTAGATTCATCCCTCACGGAAATCATAGTTATATAATAATTATTACAATGGTAATGCTTAATCTAACATATGCAGATAGACAAGAAGTTGTATAATATTTTTGAAGGTGATAGTTATTTATCAAGGTTCTAAATTCTTGCTTCAATGTTACGCGCAATTTGAAACAATATCTTAGAAAATATCTCCAGGAAGGCATTACTTTGATTTGCATTTATATAATGCACTTTTTTATTTTCTGACTAAATTAATAATGTCTTAAACCAAAATACAAGAGTAATTACTTTAAATTTTAATTTCTATCTTTCTACTTATGATGTTGTGGGGATCTTCAATCATAATTCTTTGTTTCCTGGATTATATTATTCTTACTATAAAACTACATTATTGTTTTTGTTATTGAATTTCTAATGATAATGAAAATGATTTCCAATGACATCATAATACTATTTGGTATTAGGTGTATTTATTGCCTATTATTACTGAATTGAATATAGCAGAATATATAAATAAATTATGTGTTGAAATATTTTAAGATATTGTTTTACGTGTTGTGAATATCTTTTGTCTCATCTATTTTTGTAAACGATATTTTAAATGCCTATATGTATAGAGTAAATGAGATGAGCAATATTAGTTCCGTGTTGTACTCATAATATGATCATTCATTTTTTTTAAATATGTTACTAATGTGCCCATTAGATTTAACTAATCTTTCGATTTACATGTAATAATTAATAAAAAATTGATATATGGACGCTATCTGATTGCACATGCTGTGGAGCATTTATTTCAGTATCGTAACAATCTGGTGAGCAGAGAACGTGTGAAAATATTAAATATGTTAAGAGTGACCTATAACACCAACGGAAATAATTTTCATAGCAATAAACAATACCTAAATATACCTGCCTAGTAATAATTAATAGATAATATTATGGAACTACATATATAAAGATGTTATGTATTATTATGGGAGAATGTAATAAGGGTAATGAAATTATAACTCGCGTTTTATCTGATATTCACGTAATAACGATGTCGGAGTATGGAACGTGTTTTGTTTAGCAATAATTTTTAACTGCTTTATAGACGTGAAATAGCGTTTATAATATACATGCTATAAAATTAAAATTGATTTTGAATTTGATGTTACAAGATTTATTATAATATATACATTTATCACTTTGTTTTCTTTGGTATGTAGGCGTAGACAGCTACTTTTAAATCAGTAAGTAATATAAATAATAATTGTAAAAAGCCTTAATTGACTTGAGATAATACGAAAAATTCATTGGGTTGACTGTTCTGTCTGGTTTTTTCTGTCAATTTCAAAATACAATTTTATAAAAGGTTATCTTTCTTTATTAGACATTTTATTGTTTAGTTATTAGTTATAGCATCTCAGTAGTAATGATCGTCTCAAATGTTCTGTGAATTAAGTGCGCAGGAGCAAACTGGCAACAAACTGCATTCTGTGGACACGCGGCCACGAGATCGTTGGCACAGCGCAGCGCACTACTCCGGCAAGACTCGTGGGTCTGCTCCACCGTGACTGAGCTACTAGCAGTGCATAGTTGAGATTTGCGTCACAAGTACCCTCTGACCAGCGCGCAGGGCAATCGCCTCGCGTTCATGTTACTCGTCTTCGCTGCTGAGTTTATTTTATTATAGCTACTCTTGTCAGTTACTATGTATGTTATGTAAATAAAATTTTGAAAAAAAAATACTAATCTTTACTGTACTGAATATTCCTATTAGTGCAACCATGATATAAGCGGCTCATATTGTGAGCGAACTGTTTCCAATTTACTTGTAGCAATATTGAATAAATAAAAACTAGATATTCCATTTATTTATGTATTCAACAAGGAATATATTTAGGTACAGTTATTTAATATAAAAATAAATCTCTGTGCGAGATTTTGTACATAACTGGTGTTTTAATTTAATTTATATCAAAATCATTGGCGAGATCTGAGTCATATACTTATTAAAATTCTTATGTCGACTGAAAAATTGGACATACCTTATTGCAAAATGTAATATCGATGAAATACTGGTGCGAAGTCCACGTCCTGGTGGCGCTCGTGCCACAGCGGGCGAGCCCCTGTAGTCACGTGCTCAGTTTCTGTAGTAAGAGAAACTTGTTCCAGCCCCGAATCTAGGGGCACACGCTCCGGATGCCAAAATCATAATAATATTATGATTTGAATTAAAAACTTGCTGACCAAAGCGCCTAGCATACGGAAGCCTGGTTGGCTCACTGTCGACTTGTAAGAAAAAGGCGCCACACCGGTCCACACCACAAGTCAAAAGTACAAATTTATTAAAGGTTTCTTAATGTCCTCCACGAAAACGGGCAACCGTTATATATTTGAGAGTTTTTTTTAAGTAATTTATCTCAAACGCTAGAGAGGAGCGCCACTATCAAGTTTCTGCCCCGGTTCGAAAAAGTCTTAGATCTGGGGCTGACTTTCAGCGACGCGTTTACATCTTTCTTACAACGCTCACCTTAATGCTTTTGAAATTACACGAACAGTGTTTTCCGCTGCTCCGTTCACCCTGATATCTATTTACAATATGTTACAAAAACTCTCTTGGGCGTTTTAATTTTTTAAACTTATTAAATTTTTAAAATTATTTTATTGTTTGTAAGCCGAATTTCGATTGATTAGCTCTGCAAGAGCGATGACCCGGAGACAGAGCGAGATAAGTTGCGGCGTCCACGTGGGTCGACCGCGCCGCATGCGCGCCCGTCTTCGTTAATACGTCACATTAGTATTTTTATACTTATATGTTTAATGCTTAGAGCTTTCCCGGCCAGTGGGCCTACGTCAGACAGGCGGCCGGTCGGAAAAACTACAAGCCAAATCTTTCTGTAACATGTGTTAAATATCATGTTGCGCTGACCACTGCGAATGGGGTAAAGGCAGGTGGAAGAAAAAGAATAAACGGGAGCGATCACAATAAATAAAAAAATACTAAAAATGAATCTAAGCCCTATCACAGTAGTCTTTTATTCTCATATCTTATTTTAAATTCTTTATCCGTTAAGATAAAGATTAGTAGATGTGCATACATGCATACATCACGTATATACGTAGTGTACTTATACATAATAAGACGATTACAATTCTTTCAAATTTTTGAATCGTTATATCTCAAAAACGGTGGCTCTTAGGAAAAGTATTTAGACATTTTTTATAGATAATTATCTGATCTACAATTTTTGTCTGCGCTAATTTTATGATAAAACTTACCGTTTTGCTAAAAATCGCGAAACCCCCGTTTTTGTGATCTTTGACCCCGAGTAATTTTTTTTCCAGGTGTCAGATCGATGAGGACTTTTCACATTTCATTTATAATGGTGTTTTGAACAATCCGACCAATTTTCAGCCAAGTTGAATTATTGTAACCTCACCCCTATTTTTTGGTTTAATTTGAATAGCCTCACATGACAACAACCGTTCCTGTCGCTCACTCGAAGTCGACTAATGGCCGTTCCCTATATTCTGTCTGTCTCTAGTTTTGCTATACCGGCGATAGAAAATGTTATCTATTTTCCGTTTTACCGTCCCAATAAACTTACTAATGATAGGTAATCCTATTCTTCATCGCTGTCTACTGATGAGAGGACTGATAGCTGACTACAGATATACAACACTATGAAAATGACAGTTCAAGCGTCCCAATATTTTTTATGTGCTATCGGTCGATAAAGTTATTTAGTTTTTTCTTTATCGGTAGATTTTGACCGATAAACAGATATCCTCGGCTGTAAAAAAACGAAATAAATAACGCATTTTGAAGAAATAGCCATGAGTATACAAGGCTTACATGGCACTTGCACTGCAATACAAAAAACTAAATAAATTATGTAAAAATCTAAAAGAAATAATAAAACAAATCTAAAATTCCCATAAATAAAAATAATGCACCGTTTTGATAATTAAATTAAGTGCAAGAGACATATAAATATTTGTTAATGCGAACAAAATAATTCCCCACTTCAGTAAAATCCCCCAAATTCACTTGGGATTTTTGTTCAAAGGACTTGTATTCAGAGCCGTAATGTATTGACAGTAAAACGTTTCGTTATTACATTGTGTTTTGCAACATAATAAGTATTTCTCGTTATTATTATTTCATTTACAGTGGTAAAAAATAAGAATTATAGATAAATGTTAAATTAAAACTTATATTTCTAATCTAAATCATATCTTCATATTTTCTAACATAAATTAAACAATAGTTCCTCTTTCTCAGCTTGTATGAACATAACGCACAAGAGGGCCCAGATAGACTGCCTATCTATTGCTATCATAGTATCCGACGTGCATATCTAAAAAATAGGGACGATTCCAAGCAGTAGATAGAACAATACGGATGTTTGACGATAGCTATCTATCGTGAAATTGAAGATTAATATTGGGAACGGCCATAAATGAGTTGCGGTGAATTACCGGACCGGACCGTAACTTAGTGCGTCTAGTAGTAGGTATACATTAATGGCCGTTCCCTATATTCTGTCTGTCTCTAGTTTTGCTATACCGGCGATAGAAAATTTTATCTATTTTCCGTTTTACCGTCCCAATAAACTTACTAATGATAGGTAATCCTATTCTTCATTGCTGTCTACTGATGAGAGGACTGATAGCTGACTACAGATATACAACACTATGAAAATGACAGTTCAAGCGTCCCAATATTTTTTATGTGCTATCTGTCGATAAAGTTATTTAGTTTTTTCTTTATCGGTAGATTTTGACCGATAAACAGATATCCTCGGCTGTAAAAAAACGAAATAAATAACGCATTTTGAAGAAATAGCCATGAGTATAAAAGGCTTACATGGCACTTGCACTGCAATACAAAAAACTCAATAAATTATGTAAAAATCTAAAAGAAAATATAAAAAAAAATCTAAAATTCCCATAAATAAAAATAATGCACCGTTTTGATAATTAAATTAAGTGCAAGAGACATATAAATATTTGTTAATGCGAACAAAATAATTCCCCACTTCAGTAAAATCCCCCAAATTCGCTTGGGATTTTTGTTCAAAGGACTTGTATTCAGAGCCGTAATGTATTGACAGTAAAACGTTTCGTTATTACATTGTGTTTTGCAACATAATAAGTATTTCTCGTTATTATTATTTCATTTACAGTGGTAAAAAAATAAGAATTATAGATAAATGTTAAATTAAAACTTATATTTCTAATCTAAATCATATCTTCATATTTTCTAACATAAATTAAACAATAGTTCCTCTTTCTCAGCTTGTATGAACATAACGCACAAGAGGGCCCAGATAGACTGCCTATCTATTGTTATCATAGTATCCGACGTGCATATCTAAAAAATAGGGACGATTCCAAGCAGTAGATAGAACAATACGGATGTTTGACGATAGCTATCTATCGTGAAATTTAAGATTAATATTGGGAACGGCCATAAATCACCAATGAGTAGATATTGAGCAATCAAAATACACCCGATATTCTGAAGTAAATGGCTATGGCTGGTGTAAGTGCCTTGTTTTTATTATAACTTAGTTATAATAGATGTAGGTACTATTTCTTTTAATTAATCTGAGGTACTAAATAGTAAAATGTAGGTAATTTTTTTGGCACTACGTATTTAACATGACTAGATCCGTTATGGTACACCCGTCATTATGATCCTCACGTTAAATGTAAGCCCCCAGTTATCGACGATTCGCGTCAGTCTACGTTGGATGCAGTCAAATTGAAGAATCTGATGCCATGGTCCACTGTCCAGAGATGAGCACAGTAGGTACCTATTCGGCTATTCCATATAAAACCTGTGCCTTATAAAAGGCGAAGGCGGTGTGAATCCTCTCGCTCTGCTGAGCACACCAATCTTTTAGGAAGCCAGTTTGGCTTTACCTTTCAGATGACCGTGGGACTAACGTGGCTCAGTAGGTACCTATGTCGATACAAAGGATCTCTAATACTAGGCGAGGCATAGTGCTAAACGCCATCACATCATCGCCCTTTACAAGATTCCTCACGTCAGTTCAGTACCTAAAGAAAATCTTTGACGGACAGATTTGTACTCTATGCAAGTGAAAAATTTGTGTCTCCATTGTAATATTTTTCCAAGCGGAGATGTTAAGTATCATTTTGTTTTAAAGGATATGCATATTAATTGACAGTGTCTATCCATGCCAACGGACAAAAGGATTTGAATGCAACCAGATTATGGTATGGTATGTATATATTATGATATGGCGAAGTACTTCAACCACCGCACTGGAACAGACGCGTTCTTGAGTGGCAATCGCGGCTCGGTAGACGAAACGTGGGACGCCCTGCATCTAGGTGGAGCGACGACTTTCGCAGGGTGGCGGGTAAGTAGTTGGATGAGTAAGAGCGGAGAATCCTGCTTAATGGCGAGCTTTTGGAGAGACTTATTGTCCAGCAGTGGCCTTACACAGGATGATAATGATTATGATGATTAGACCCAAACCTACCGAGGTCATTACAATGTCAAGACTCTCCTCTAGAGCGTCGACCTTACTCTCCACAGCTTCACCCTAGGTATGAGTGAGGTACTACACGAGGAGATCCCCAGCTGAGCAGCTGAGACAGAAACCGTATCAACGGTCGCTGATTAGCTGGCTTTCTTCAAGGCACCCTAAGAGTAGAGCGTTAGCAACTTATTCCATCACAATAAGGAGCGAAGACGTGATCGCTATAGACCTGTAGTTCGATCTACAGGTCAGTATTTGACAATAATCAATCGCGCAATTATTACCAATCAGTATTTGGTAATAATCTACCCAAAATATGGACTAGGTGGTAGGTCCCTCGTATGCGAGGCCGACTGGATTAGTACCACTGCTTTGTCTATTTATGCCGCCAAACAGTAGTGTAAGCACTGTTGTGTTTCGGTTTGAAGGACATTGAAGCTAGTGAAATGACTGGGCATTATGAGACTTATCATCTTACTTGTCTCTGGGTGACGATCGCAGTCCAATGCCATGCAGTGCTTTGTAATTCAGAGTTCTGTGTTGTGCTACTTCTGTTTATAGGCAGGCGTTGTGCTTACTATCAGGCGAGTGACCTACTCGTTTCGTCTCTCAAGCTAATAATAATAAAAAATAAAACTCTGTTATTTTGCTACCAAAACATTGTTTCATACTGTGGTTGCATACATTGAGAGCAAAAAGGTAACAGAAAATTTTATGTATGGACTTTTATGTACATAGTGTGTAGGTAAACTGAAATCCGATCAGAAGAGCAGACTTGGTTATTTCTCATTGAAAAACATTGCGATTGTTTGTGAAGTTTTATTTTTTTGACCGTCTGGTGTTATCCCCAAAACAGGTGATCCCAGGGGCATTTATATATATAAATTTACGACTAAGAAAATCAAAATGGCGACCACTTTTTCAAATATTTTTCTCCGAATATTTCCTGTGAAGGCGTGATTAAAAATTCTAGCTATAGCGCCTTTCTTTTAGTTCTTGCTTCGGTTAGGTATTAACTTTTGTACACATTGATACAAAAAATTATATCGTATAAATTCATAATGTTTTTGAATTCTTCAATAGTATTTTTGACCACAATTTTCCAATAATCTCGTTTGGATTCTTCGTCTTGTATTTGTATTTTAATTTGTTTTAATTCTGAAATAAGACCGAGTTTTAAGGTGCAAGCAGGATTAGAGAATAGACTAAGAAGTAGTCTCTGGTAGGATGTAGAATGTTTTTATTTTACCCATACTATACAATTGTAGGTATAAAACTCATAAAATACGGCTAAAATAATAGCATGGCAAGAACTAGGTATAAGGCTAGTCATTTCACATGACTAGCCTGTAAGTACCTATATACTTACTTAAAATTAGGTAATACACTAAATTCAGATAGCCAGGAATCACATGGCACGTTATTCACATAGACACATTCTGATTTGTAAGATTAATCCAGTTTATTATCTACTCAGACAGATACTCCGGTTGTGTAAGGCCAACAACAGTCAGTTTTGGAGACAGGGAACCGCTTTAAATTTCAAACTAATCGTCAGTTATAGTGCGTTTTAATCATCGAATTTAATTAGGTACCTATAAATCTGGGAAGTCGCAAGTACATTAATGAAATTCGCAGGTCTTATGAAAAAAGAACCTTTTCTATCATTGGTAGCATTGTACGGAATATGTAGCGCGAATACTAACTGTCGCAGACGCCATAGGAGACAATGTAAAGCATGCTTCGAAGATCCTCTTCATCTTGTACCCTGCCGATGTAGAAAAAGTTCACCAAATGAGGCATGATCTCAAACACTCTGCGAAGTGGATATGTTGCAAATCGCCATTGGTGAATGCTTACTGTCACTGTTGTGAAAGTTTAGCCTTTAGATGGAGAGTTATCACACGATCGAAGCAAGAATTTGAATATAAACCTCTCCGTAACGATGCCGCATTTATCATGCTCATCAAGAATTTTATGATGTGTCCTTGTAAATGCATTATATTTACGTGAGTTATTCTCGCTAATAGGACTTCAAATGATCTCTTCCGCGGAATAAGCAGATTAAGAAGGTATGCTAAACTGTTGGACTACTTACATAAGAATTATGTTCAGAAGGAAAATATTTACCCAAGCTGTAAGCAAAATAAAAGCTTAAGTGGCGAAAGAAACAGCTGAGATCCGAGTCTTGCCTTTGCTGCATCAACAGATCTATACCGTATTGTAGGTGAATTTCTCTGAGTGGAATGCTCGGTGATAAAAATCGCCTCGTGTTATCGTAGTCTCGAATTTGATCTGCATGCATTTATATAGTTTTTATGCACATTGATGTAATAGGAATCAAAAATAATTGACATCTATTTTGTTTTATGTTGATTTGTTAGTTGCGGTCATCGAATATGATGCGATTACTGCAGATGATGCAATTTAATTAAAAAACTCTTGACCCAAAACTGAATAAAAAAATGGGAATATACTATGCCTACTTAAAAGGATAAGCAATGAAAATTATATTGCAGGTAGTACTAAGTAGGATAATATCAAGATTAATTTGAGATTTGTCATTGGATCCAAATGCTTCTCGGGGTTTGTGCCATTAATACACCCCGGCCCCGGTTCCACTAGTGCCTGGTGTAACTGAATCTAGAAGTCAATGTGGAGTCTGTACTGTCGAGTCAACTTCCTAATACGGTCAATAAATTGAAATTAATAAGTTAGAAAATTAGAACTACCTAAACTAAATATTAACGACTAGCTTTTGCTCGCGGCTCCACCCGCGTGAATAGACTTTTCCGAAATAAAACGTAGCCTATATAACCATCTCCAGGGTCCCATCTATCTCTACATCAAAATTCATCAAAATCAGTTCAGTGATTTCGGCGTGAAAGCGTAACAAATAGTTATTTTTTCATAAAAAGTAACCTATGTTACCTACTTCTTATACCTCCAAGAATATGTGTACCAAGTTTCATGATGATCGGTTAAGTAGTTTTCGGGTGAAAGCGTAACAAACAAACTTACATTCACTTAAATAATATTAGTATGATAATAGGTATAAAAGCCAAACTTATGATAATAAATAAAATCAGATAACAGATTTTATTTCTTGGATTATACAGAGAATAACACGATCGGTGGATCAGCCAGGATCTCAATACCTATCGATGGAACCCCCATTTATCCCCATATACCACTTCTCCGTCTTGCGGTGCCTATTCACTATTAAATGTAGGCTGACAATTTAGCATACCCATTACTTTCTATTTGTTTCCAGGTTAAATAATTCTACCCTGGCGATTCCTGTCCATTCCCATATATTCCTAAGCCACGATTTTCTTCTTCTACCGATGCTTTCCCTCTACTTTACCTATTGCAATTGTTTGTTGAAGGCGATACTGAGGATGCCTGAGCAGAAGGCCTATTAAAACTGATTTTCCATTTATTGACGTACATTGATTCTCAATGTATGTTTCTCGAAAATTCACTGAAGACCTTTACAGCCTAATTATCCTAAAAACTACGAGCATTCATTCCGATAACCCTCCAAAATTCATTATGTTAGCACCGGCTTTAGTCGGATATGTTTGGAAATAAATGTGATTTGTTAGTAAAAAATAATTAAACCTAACCATATTTTTAATATAAAAGTGATGAACAGCTTTTATGGCAAAATGCCCGGCCTAAAAAAGCGCTTTTTATTGTAGGGCCTGACAACCGGGTACTAGGGTTCATGTAAAAAAATACTACTTAGATACTCGAATGGGTCAAAGACCCAAAATCGAAAAAATCGAAAAAAAAGTTTTATAATGATAAAAAGATTAGTCACTTAATTGACTCACTGGAGAGCTGATTTTGGTAAGTCTACGTTTAACGTTACGTTGGTAAGGTCATCTTCCATCTGCCCTTATCCCGCTCGCAGTTAGGTTGGGGCAACATGATTTTTAATACATGTTACAGAAAGATTGGGCTTGTAGTTTTTATGACCGGTCGCCTGCCTGACGTCAACCCCTCACTCTTGGGGGGAAAACACCCAGACCCGAAACATATATTAGTAGATCACACAAACATTTGTCTCGGTGCGGGAATCGAACCCGCGGTCTCTCGCTTCACAGCCAGCTACTTGCCACCTGCGCCACGGAGGCTGTCGAACAACACTACATTAGTAAGTACACATATTAGAAGACAATATGAAGCAAATATTATTTATAAAAAGAAACATGTTTTGTATTTCATACTCAGGTAAATGTTTGAAATGAGCAATATGGTTACTTAGGTAATTTACTTAGGAAATTATTGTTAATTAAATTCCTGTTGTCAACCCAGAACGTCGCCCTGATACGTGAACGAGTAGTTTTTATCATTACAATAAAATACGATTGACCCATTCGAGTATTAAGTGATATAGGGTAGGTGGTACTTACATTTAAAACACGATGTTCTGCGGCTACTAATTAAGATTAGTATCTATTTAGTAGCCTGAAATGACGCTGGTACTTATTAAAATATTTTGATTATTGGATTTTGGATTGTTATAATATCCCTCTGGAGTGAGAGCGTGATGTTTTGTCGGGATCCGTTGTGCAACTGAACAGTACCAAGAGACTCGCAAGTTCAGTAATTTAGATAGATAGATAGTAACTCTTTATTGTAGACACACAGCAACAAAAACAACAAAAACAGAAAACAGCTTAATAATAAATGCGCCACAAGTGGCGGCCTTATCACTAAAAGTGATCTCTTCCAGGCAACCATTGGATAGAGAGGAATAATATCAAAGCAATAGACGGGTGTACAATAAAGGGGCAATATTAATAAAACAATAATACAATATTACTTAAACATAAATAGATAGTGTAGAAGAAATGGGAGGAATAAAACACACTATGTATATAATACTTACGTAAAAAAAATTATACACTAATACATAGTAATAATATTACGAATAAGGAAATTAAAGATGGTGGCAAAATAAGCTACAACGACGAGAGATATGTACCAGTTTTTCACTCTAGTCTTAAAAACATCAAGTGACGGCGCCTCCTTAATGTCCAGTGGTAGGGCATTCCACAGCCGGACGGCTAGTGCAGCAAACAAACCACTGAAAAACGATTTTCTGTGCTTCGGAATCTTGAGTGAGATTCTCCGACGATCGAAGACAACGGGTGTGGGAGTTATGGACGAAAGAAAAGCGAACTTTTAAATAGCGCGGGGAAGTAGGGTTAAATAAAATATTATATACAAAGGAAAGAATATGAGCATTCCGACGAAGACGAATAAGCAGCCACTTGAGTTTCGCGCGAAAGTGAGATACGTGATCATATTTGCGTAAGCCAAATTTAAATCTGATACAAAAATTTTAGAGTCGCTCAAGCTTGTTTAGCTGGTCCTCCCGAAGATCAAGGTAGCTGGCGTCAGCGTAATCTAAGATGGGAAGAAGAAGAGACTGTGCGAGCGCAATTTTAGTGGCAGTGGGTAAGAAATTACGGAGACGGCTCAGCGACGCACCCGATGCAAAAACTTTCCGGCTGATCGACTGTAGATGCGCATCCTAACTAAGAGAGCGATCCATTTAATTACATATTTTATTATTTGCTTTGGCCTTTTAATATTAGTTTTTGAAGTGAAAACTTCTTTAGCATCGTTGTGATTTGAAAGTCGATGAAACGAAAAAGAGACAGACACATAAATTCATAAGATTTAACGTGGGAGAAAATGAGATAGGAAGCATTAACAATTGTGCGCGCATGCGTAGTACAAAGCTTGAGAAAAGGTATCGCAACAACCGTGGTGGTTTGTATACGTGTACGTATTATACGTTTGTAGAGTTTTTTCATCATTTTTATAATACAATTCTTCATGGTCGGTATCATTTATCGAAAATGTAAGCTCAGAGTCTGAATAAATCAATGTAATATATATACGAATAAAATATTAAATAATTATCACTATGATCATTACTAAAACCTACAATTATCCTCTTCCCGAAATATCTTGAAGGCACATTTTTTTAAGGTTTCACTTCTACCACACCACACTTCACACGAGAATTGCACACATAATTTTTTTTTATTGCATAGGCCGACAAACGAGCAAGTGGGTCACCTGATGGTAAGTGATCACCACCGCCCTCATGTACCTACGCCCACAATACCAAAAGAGTCATGGCCGCGTTGTAGACCTTAAAGGAAAGGGATAATTAAGAGATTGGGAAGGGGAGTGGATTTGGGCCTCCGGATATCTCACTCACCGTACGAATCGCAGCAGCAAGCTGCTACTTTACGTCGGTTTTCTATGAGACTGTGGTAACGACCCGGACGAGCCGGCGCATTCATGCTGTAGACAAAATTGTCTTCAGCGTGGCTCTACCACTCGTACAATAATAGATAATGTTAGAATAATGATTTATTTAGTATTCTTCGTAAACGCATAACCTGTTACTTATAATACTAAGCAGAGTTTGTAAACGCATGTCCCATGTCACCTGTCATTGTATTTTGCATGTGTTTGATTTTCCGTTGTGATTAAGTTTCCTAACTTAAAACTTCTAATCGGTTGAAAACGCGTACCTAAATCATTTTCTTTTACCCTCCATATTGCAACAGATAATAATGTTGATAATGTATGTATGTTAGTAATGAACTGATTATGGGCCCGTGGATATAATAATAATGTTGTGATTAAAGGATATTATTGTTTATTGTTTATTAAATTACTTACATAGGTACTACCCAATAAATATATGTAACAGATACAGTAGTTCTTATTTATATTAATTTACGAACAAGCTGCATTTTTTGTCTGATGGTATAGCACAGCTTAATTATGGAGCAGGGATGTTGCGATACGTGCAGCAGTGTTTTTTTCTATTAACTTGAATGACGAGACGAGCAGGTCGTTTGCCTGATAGTAAGCGCCACGCCTGCCCATATACAGAAGCAACGCCACGTAGACAACGCCAGACTGCGCTCGTCACCCCGAGACATAAGTTACTAAGTCTCATTATACCAGTAATTTCACTGGCTTCAATGCTCTTTAAATCGAAACACAACAGTGCTTACACACTGTTGCCTGGTGGCAGAAGTAGACAAAGTTATGGTACCAACACAGACGGTCGCATACGAGAGACCTACCACCTAGTAAAAACCTGCATCCGCAATTGCAGAAATTCCGCACTGACATAGACATCCGTATCCGCTTCTGCATCTGCAATAATGAATGCGGTGCTTTTACGGATGCGTATGTGAAGAAATTCGACGGGGAAATGGAGTAGCACGTGCCGAGGGCATGTATAGTACTTTCGCTGGTTGACCAATAGGAAGGAATCTTGGTTTTGGTCAGACGCCCCCTTCGATTAAAGAAAAAAGTAGATAGGCTTTTAGATCAACTTGACTTTGATCACCTAAAAATAAGTGGAAAACAGTTGAGTGAAAAAAGTATAGATATTTTGGCGATAATAATAGTTTTTACCAAAGAATTTAATGTACTAGACAGGTTGTGCGGTACAAAGAAATTGCGCACTAAGTTACGGTCAATTGACCACAACTCAATTAGTCGCCCGCGAGAGAGCGACAAGAGCAGTTGTTCGAATAGCTGCGAACGTTAAATTCGATAAACTAACATGAAATTATTTATTGTGTCCCATAAAACATTGTCATTATTTACGTGCATATATTATTCATTTAAGTAATTTGAAGTTATTTTAAGGAAGTAACTATATATTTTTTTGGTTTTGATCGAAATGAATTGTGAATGAAAATTAATACAAAACTAAACAGCCGTCTCAATATTGCCATCTCGCTTACTCTCAACTCCTCTCGCTTCCCGCCTTAGACGTCACTCCCACCTAGCCGGCCGCGTATACTACACAATTTAACTTCTGAAGGCCAATTCTCGATTATTGGTTTAAGAGAAGACTGCGACTAGATCGGAATGATATTTTGAACATTTAAAATTACGAGAATTGGCCTCCTGATCAGCCCGTCTAAAGTATTAAAGTCTTTGGCTTTTACATATAAAATTTGCCGTTCTGTACGAAAAAAGTTAAAGTATTTTTGTCATAATGTTCTTTGTGTTCTGAAGGACAAGGTCGCACATTTACAAGACCTATTAGGTATTATGGAGGTTCAATCGATAGGAATCGAGATCCTCTAACGACCTGCTTTCATTGATCGTGTTATTCGTGTTACACCTGTACAGATAGTCGATTCGTATAAAAGATATGTATAAACGAACAGAATGCAATAAGCAAATGGAGATCCGGGCAAGCTACTGAAACTCTTCTCCAAGCTGTATCCGGTATGTCATAGCCGCCAACGCCCAGTGCTGTATCACTGCGACCTGGTGTTTGATCTTCACGGCAAATTAACTGTAAAGATGAATTATTTCGTATTAGTTTGCCCTTTCGATTGCCGATTATCTATTTTTTGTGAAGTTTCTTGTAATTGATACGGAACTGTTTTTTTTATATATAGTATAGGCCGGCAAACGAGCAAGTGGGTCACCTGCTGGTCAGTGATCTCCAATGCCCATGTACGCCCACAATACTAAAATAATCATGGGCGCGTTGCCGACCTTAAAGGAAAGAGATATCTCTCTTACCGTACGAAACAAAGCAGCAAGCTGCTACTTTACGCCGGTTTTCTGTGAGACAGTGGTAACGACCCGGACGAGCCGGCCCATTCAAGCTGTAGACAAAATTGAAATGTTATCGGCAATCTGTATAATCCGGTATTCTATGGAATATCTCGGCATTCTATACAATACCGAATGTAGAGCCGGTAAAGAGTATAATAAGTTTGTACTTATTATACTCTTTACCGGCTAATAATACTAATAATATTATGATTATACAACGTGCTACCAAAACATGTGGATAATTTTATGCAATAGTGTACGATATAAATCTTTCATCCCCCATAGTGCCAAATCCGATTGCATTGTTAGGACATCATTATAGAATTTTCTTTTTTATCGAATGAGTAACATGTCAATATCGACTTGCAACTTTGGTCAACACTAAATGATAAATAATGACACTTGTGACCACCTTTCATTTCATATCTCACTACTGTGTACCAAACGCAACTGCAAGCTGTTACTTTACGTCGGTTTTCTATGACGTAGTTGTAACAACTAACAAACCGTAGGGATATTACGTATCTTTTTGACCCATTTGTTTGTTTGCCGGTCTCTGCTATAAAAAACTTTTTATAAATCCGTTCAAAGATAAATAAGAACCATTTAAATCTGATGGAAGGCGTACCTACTCGTCAAACGACAAATGACGCAAACCTTGACGTCATCGTGCAAAATGGCCATTATGGTACCTGCGTGCGAGCGAGATAGTGAGATGTCCCCACTACGCGCCCACCTTTGCTCATACCAACGTTTAAAATCACAACTGCGGGTTCATTTCCGAACCAATTTTATTTGTGTTTGAACAAAAGAGGCTCCTTTTTTTTTTGGTATCTTCTGTTGCGTATAAAATATGTAGTAAAATTCTACATAGGCAACTCTATTCGGTTTAGAGTTTCTCCGAGACTTCACGAGGCATTTTGCATGTGACGTCTTATAATGATGACATCAAGAGCAAATTAAATCACTAAGTACGCGTGTTCAAGATTTTGATAATAATTTCGACACACTAAGCTGTAGATTCATTATGTGAAACTGTCATGATTAGGGAAAAGGTTGCGAAGCGGAATCGGGAGAGGACTCATCCCGTTCGGAAGCGAAGACGTCTAGGCAATAGAAGAATTTGCATTGGCTCCTCCGCTTAGAGGCAAGGGAATTGTCGGGGAACGCATGCAGCGACTCTACTCTTGACGTGCTATTACAGCTTGGCATTGGAAGAGTTTCGGCATGTTTCTTTTCCGGTCCATAGGTCCCGGAATGTAAAAATCTGACATTCCCGGTCTCTCTCTCTTAAGGTGGGCGTAGATCCAAGAGGATTTGCTTCAAGTAAAAAAGTTGTACATTGTGTCATCCGCTGAGATTTATGTATGTGCTATCATCATTTATTTATTCAATCGTACAACGTACAGGTTAAACCTATCACTTTTATTTATTTTTTAAATTGTGTACTATGGTGCCTAGCCTAGCAATAAGAACCTGTGTGGCAATTCTCGCGCATTTCGAATTCGAGAAAAATCTCGGATTCGAACGTTTTTTCGAATGAAATTCACGTTGAGTTATTCTGGAAATCTCGGGCTTGAAATATCTCGTAGGTTGCTGATAGAGTTACTTCGAATGGTAGAGAGCGTTCGAAACGTAAATGTCGAATACAGATGACAATGTCAACTGTCAAAATATTTAAGTTAATTTATTTATAAATTACAATTTTCTTTTTACATTCGCTTTACGATCATACTATGTCTGAAAATGGATAAACAAAGTAAACATTACAAACAACTCGACCCCTATTACAAAATGGGACGGAAAGAATCCCGGCGAAATGTGGGTGTACTGGTTGCAACCAGTACATTAGGTGGTATTCATGTGGGTGTCCACATTAATACAGGTACAGAGGTGTACTTCTGCCTACCCCTACGGGGAATACAGGCGTGAGTGCATATGTGTAGTTATTACAAACAATAAATATGCTAAAGGAAGCTAGCTTGTTTGCGTGTTTGATATTGCTGATGATTGCAATTGCTTGTGACTAAACTTGTGGTACGAGTGTGTCAAGAAAAGTGAATATGGCAATTTAACAAGTAATGAAAGATGTATTTATAAACCTATTTATTTCCGAAGTGGTGGTAGTTTATTGAAATATATTAACTTTATGTTCTATGTTTTATTTCCTGTTTTACCCAAGTTTTACCTACTTATTTACTTGCTTAGAGAAGTTAAAATGTCGCAGTAAATTAGATGGTTACAAATGACTGATGGATTTTATAGCAGTGAAAGTACTTATTTAATATACTCTAAATCCTGACTCTACTTTTCTATATTATATAACTCTGTATATTTTTGTAACAAATGCAACAATTTAGAAAAATATCTAATTAATTGGAATAATACTAAATAAACATATTTTTTATAGCATATTTTATACCTAGGAATGGGATAATTGAGGGATTGGTAAGGGGATCGGTATTTTGGGCTTCAAATAGTAATTTGGTCTGTATTTTATTTACTTTTCACCAACCCTCCCACTATTTGTTTGCGCCAGTAAGGGCATTTAATTTTTCTTAAATTTATCCATCTTTTTTCATCTTCACGCTTAGAAAATATTGGTGAAAATTTTACACTTCGCAGATTTAGATCCGCTTCCACCATTTGGAAGAAAATGCTTCTGCGGGGTACATGGGTAGTTTTTTTTTATTGTATTCATTTTGATAGCAAAATAAACACAACGAGAACAACATGAAATCGAAACTTAGATAGACTAGGTTTCCCGCTTAAACTTTGATTTCCATATTACGTTCCATTACTGCAATTCTTGGGAATTAGCAATGTAAAAACTTATTTTAAAATCTTCTCATAATGATTATCTCATTATTTATGTTATAATAATAAAAAAACACGTATACTACACTTGTTGTAATACGTTATACATCTAAATATATTTATCTTATATCGCATGCGATTAAAAATCGCATTACTTACGTTGAACGGAACGCCTCGCGCGCTGTTATGTTTTTTAATGGCAACATTTTGCCCCTTCGAATAGAGATTTTTACACATATTGTAGCTGAGAATACAAGATTCGAGAAAATTACTTTGACATTCGAAATTTTACAGTAGAGAATCGCTGATTCGAATCCGATATTATTTCGAGGGAAGTGAGAATTGCCTCACTGGACTGAAACTCCATTGACAATCTAATATTTTAAATAACTTTTGCTTTCGAGTAGGTAGGTAAGTAGGTACGTAATATGAGATATTATCAAAGAAATCGATGACTTACCTATGAATATCACTAATTTTGGTAATTTCAAGTAATTTCTCCTTATAATAAAGTATTAGAGGTTTTTTGCGGGTATTCTGACAGTGCGGTCGATCTCTTATTTTAATTAATTCCCAAACTAGCTGTGTTTGTTGTATAAAATATGTGGTGTGGATTTGTACAATAAATATTGACGGTGATGAACACAATGGTATGGAAACATTAAAATAAGTGAATTTAAGTGATTTTTGACCAAGTGTTATAGATCGAACTTGGTCGTTGAATCCGCTTGGAGCAAATGGTCTATGAAGCGTCGTATTGGAAGGAATTGACACCAAAACTCCAACAAGACTTAGAAATCGGCCACATCGGTGTTTCATCGTTCTTGGAAATACTCGAAAATAATAAATACTTGTCGTTGGCTATATGCATAAATAATCCTAGGGCATAAATAACCAAAAATTATTATTGAAAATTAGGCCGGTGCACATTGGATGAGATTTCGTACGAATGTAAGTCGTGAGAATACGCACGACGCAAATCCCGAACCTCCAAGTAGGTAAGTATACTGTAGTAGCTTGCATATTGAGTGCAAGTTGCCGTGCGTAGGAAGTAGGCGCTGTTAATTTGTAACTGTCACTTCTTTACGAACGATGAGAAATTCACACGACTACCGATCCAAAGTGCGCTCGGTGATAATTATAAAGAATTGTCACCTGTAAACGGAAATGTGGTCGTTTCAAAACGGGCAACAATGACATTAGAGCGCTACCAGAACCGTCTGCAATATGCGCATATTCTAAAGCAAGAATTCGAAGGTTTTTCAATTGTGCCAGGCTACGCAAGAAGCAATGTTTGGTATTGGGTCGAGGTATATACTGACCACTACCTGGTAACATAAAGAAACAATTTTAGTAACGTAATAAAAAATGATTTTGAAGGAAGGTGACTGAGTAACAATTGGAATAACTAGGGGATTACATTATTTAAAAGGATTCATAGCAAAATTTAGCGGGTGACAAACTCTCTATCCCGCTAGTCATTCGTTGTATTGGCTCAAAAGTCTTGAAAGTTCCCGAATCTGACCATACCGGGCACACTTCCAGACTCTGGACTGATACTACTAGCGTGAACATTTCGTGATAAAAAAACTCAATATCACTTTTCCTCGATTCTGCCGAGCATAACAATCGTACCGCGTACCTACGCATTACAACTGCGCCACCTAAGCAAGTCAGTAATGTAACATTGTTAAAACAACTTACAAAATAACTTTAAAATTTACGTTTAAAATTATTAAAATAATAATCATTTCTGATTAAAAATCTAATGAGAAACGTACTTAATTAAAATAAAATACATTTTTTTTATCATATCCCCATGAACGGGCAATTATACACAACATCGAATCCTTTATTTTATGTCAATGTTAAATATTCATAACAAATACGTAAAGCACCTTTAATACGTTTATACATTTTAATAATGATATTTGTCTTAGAAAACATCACTCAACGCCAATTTTACGAAGACAATGCAAATCGTTCGCGTTACAACTTACGAGGCCTCACTGTCATTAGAGAATAAGCCCCAGCTTCCACGTGGTTTTACTACAAGCAGTGAAATAACGAGGATATAGGTACTTATCATAATTTTAATATAGATACTCTCATAATTTAAGTAGGTTTAAAAAAAAACAAATAACATAACCAATGATTTAAAAAAAGTGTTAAATCGGAGTTGTTGTGGTTATGTTAATATCGTGAGCATCTTGTAAAATAGTTGTAGCAGTAGTATTGTCAATTTTCTTGTATTGAAAGTTCGGTAAATGTTTTTTGGCTGCATCAACAGTTTCTCTAAGTCTAGCGCCCGTCACTGGTATTATATCGGCATGCTTCTGACATTCTTTAACAAGATTTTCCATTACTTCTTGGGATAGTGGAATTGACAATTCAGATGCTTTTTCAAGATGTCGTTTTAAGTCATTATCAATACGAAGTAATTTTTCTTTATTGGAATGTATTCTCCAAGGTTTCTTAGGATCTGGTGTCGTAATTTCAATGCGTTCAGTGGACGGTATTACATGCCTAAAAATGATAAATAATTACTAGGTATTTAAACATAATTTTAATTTTAGTGGTAGAATTACGCTGTATGCAGTTTTGTCTACAGCATGAATGGTCTGGCTCGACCGGGTTGTTACCACTGTCTCATAGAAGACCGAAGTGAAGTAGGTAACAGCTTGCTGGTGCGTTTCATGGGATGAGTGAGATGTCTGGAGGCCCAAATCTCCTTCCCCTTTCCAATCCCTTAATCAACCCTTTCCTTTTAAGGTTAGCAAAGCGTCCTTGATTCTTCAGGTATTGTACCATCAGGTGACCCACTTGTTCGTTTGCCAGTCTCTGTTATAAAAAAGCTTAGAAACCACTCAATAACAAAAATATATAAACTTATTTCTCTTACTTTTTGTTCAATTGCAACAGACGTAGTTTTCTATCGGTTTCTTCCAGTAATTGCGGATCTACCACATAAGGGTTATTGTATTCACACATATTTTCATTGTTTTCCTCTTCGATTTCTTTACCAAATTGTTGTCGGAGATCCTTTATGAGGCTCGAGCAACGCTCAGACAATTTAATTTCTTGTATATCAATATTTTGTAAAAGCTTTGCTATTTTTTGCTTCTCTTCATCGGTTGTCATTTTGCCTTATTGACAAAACTTTCGTTGCTTCGGTAACGGTACCTTTCGTTGTTCGAAAGAGTACCTATAATAGGTAGGTAAAATACTTTAGTTGGAAAGTTGATCGTCATTAGGTAATCCATTTTTGGTAATTCATTAAAATAAAATTTTAGAACTGCATACTCGCTTGCTGCTTGTATAAATATGTTTTATAAATAAGATTCCATAATCTTTATAGCGGGGTCTCGCTAATTAATGCGTTTAGCTTGGTATTCGCAAGAAGATTATAATGCGAAAATAATCCACCTATATAAACGCCTATCATGCTCAGAAAAGCTGCACAAGGTAACAAAAAGCAAAAGAGCTTAAAACTCGGACATAATATGAGTAAAGGAACACAATTAATCATTTTAGTAAGAAGATAAATAAACAATAATATTTAGTTAAGGTATGTTTTTGTTTTTATTATAATTTCTTGATATTTTATACGAAAAATTCACTAGGTATGATGTGCCATAAAATGCAACTTTGACAGATTTTTGACAGCGTACTTTTTCAGAAAATAAATTTTACGTAGTACCATAAAGTTTTATTACAGGTCTAGTCAAACTTTGTGGTCTAACTTTTGTAGGTACTTGCGCATGCACCTAGTACCTACAGTCGCAACACCGGTCGCAACACTGCATAACCAAATAAAAAATATTGAGACATTATTAACGTTATTAAGGTTATTAACAACCTTAATAATGCTCCGCTTGCTCGATAAGTCGTATTGGTACGGTCGGAACTGTGCCACGGGTGTGCAATAAATGGGTATTCATTTTCTTGGGACCAGAATACAATCCACTACCAGGATAAAATTATGCTATATCTAAAGACTTTGATATATACTATTAGACCGGCTGTGCAGTACAAATAAATTGCGCACTAAGTTATGTGACCGCAATTCATTTAGTCAACCGCGAGAGAACGACAAGAAAAGTTGTCGTTCGAATAGCTACGTACGTTGAATTCTACAAATTATCATAAAATAGTTTATTGTGACCCATAAAACATTGTCATTATTTCCACGTGCACATATTATTCATTTGATTGTAAGTTTTTTGGGAATACCTATATTATTCTTCGAAAGCAAGTGACAATTAGGCAACGTAGATTTCCTTAACAACCCTATTAAAATATTTGTTTGTTTGCATGTAGGGCTAATCTTTGAAACTACTAAGCCTATTTAAATAATCGTTCTCTTATAGGAAGCTGCACCTGCTGCTGCTGATCCCTAAGTAACTTAAGCTACATTTCAATGCAATATGTGAGCAGAGGGCCCCACAGATATCAATTTTGTGGTGGACTTGTAATAAGGCCTATTCTCTAGAACTACAGAACCGATTCTAAAAGCCTTTCACTATTAGAAAGCTACATTATCTTTTAGAAACTTAAGATGCATTTCGATATGATTTGTGACCACAATGCCCCCAGATATTGATTTTGTAGTCAATGTGAGGAGTATTCTCTGGAACTACGGATCCGATTCTAAAAAATATTTTATCATTTACTATCCATAAGTAACAAGTTTTAAGCCTAATTGACTTCGAAATTGATATCTGGGACGCCCTGTAGCCAAAAATGGTCGATCAGATGTTAGATCTGAAAAAGTGAGCACCACTTTGTATTTCTTTACTTTAAGGTTTATTGACTTTAAAATGGATATCTGGGACGCCTCGTAGTTTATCGAAAGCGCGAAATTTTGGTTTTAGACTCGCCTCTACTGTTGTCTGAGAAACCACTCTTCTGAAAATCAGGTTTTTAAGGGATAAAAGCAAACTTGTTCACAATGTCACTACTTACTATCCGCTAGTGAACCGCCGCGAATTCCGCAACCCTTCCAAATACGTCGAAAAATTGAGCAAACATATTACCGGCTGCTGCGACAGTTCCGCTGCCGGGTCGTCACACATAAGAAATAAGAGCACGTACCCGATAAGTAACTGTAGTTAACCAATATCGGGTTCTCGTTGGGTAAAAAGCATCTCCATAGAAACAAATATTTAAGTGTTTCCGCATTGAAACACGCTAGCTGTTGAATTAAACGTACGCCTTCTAATCGTTTACAGCGCATGTTCTCTATAGATAGTAGTTGCAATCGATCCTGAAAACTAAAGAATACTTCGTTAATAACAAACCATAAAATAAAAATTACCCAAAAGATTTGCTTCAAATATAACTAAGAACCATCCCACTTATGGGTACCAGTTTTCAAACAAAAATAAAACGCAGCTGGTTATTCGTTTAGGCGCTACAATGCCATAGATACATAAAAAGGTCAAAATTATAACACCCTTATTTTGTTGGCGTTTAAAAAGGGTAAGCGCAGTAAATATAATATTGTATGATGGTGTATATAATATTGTTGAGATAATGTAGGTATAGGTATTGTTATAATGAAGGTACTTCAAATGTAGTGAAGATGAACAGTAAAATAGTATGTGTGGGTGTACTGTAACCACCTTATAAATACACCGATTCTGTGTAAGGTACCAAGGCCTACTTTAGGGTTTATGGAGGAGGTCGGTTACACACACAGTGTGTAATGTGTCGTATGTTACTACACACAAGGCTACAGATGAACGCCGGAAGACTAACATTTTATAAGGCTAATAAAGTCACAATTAAAAGCTGTCAGTATGTTTGTGTTGTAATTTATTTAATAATCTAATTGCACATGCATGCTAATTAATTCAATATCTCTAAGCGCATCTGACTTATCAGTTATCGAACATACTTATTCATTGTTAATTAATTATTATAGCTCGCTTTAAAGGTAAAGGAAACCTGTACATCTGAGAAGTTCTCCATAAGAAAACTCTACCGCCAGTTCGGTTTTGACTTGATACAATAATCGATCTATGCAAAAAGCCAAACACTTAAAACATTGTTTAAAAATTGGTCATATGCGTTATCTAAACATTTAATTGCACATTATAAATGTGAAAGAAAGGCTAAATATTATATTGTAATAAACAAGAGATTACCTTAAAATATTATTTAGAATACGAAAAAATGATTTTCTTTTAAAATCATCTAGGCGATCTAGTTGTATTAACTGATCCGATACAATAAGACGATCCATTTGTATCTGCTTGGCTTCCATTTTCTGCGATTATAGGTACATGTTGGGTTAGATTAAGCGAGACCTAGGTCTTGTATTCACACGTCTCTTTAGTGCACAATATAAGAAATAATATTAAAGTAATAACCAGGTAACACCTATATGTGTGTTATTACTCTAAGTGTGATAATATTAAAAGCTTATTATACTTATACCTTACCTTAAGAGTAACCTCTAAAGATTTGTGGAGTTCCTTTAAATACAAACGAGATGGCAATTTCATAGCTGTGTTCGTTCTCCAAAAATAGTTGCCGAGAGGTGTAGGCATTCTCAAGTTTGGGTATTGATACGTAAATAGGACTTTTTCGCAATGTAAATCGCCAAAGAAATAGCGCTGTACGTCGTGTATGGACCAATAACGAGTATTTGTATTCCTGAAAGATTGGTAAATAAAGATTAATAAAACTAAAGAGATATGAAAATTACAATGTTATGTGCCTACTAGTGGTTGCTACGTTTGCGTGATTGTAATTCCACCAAAATCTGTATACATACATACATAGTTTCAAGTCGACCGTTTCGAGTAATGCGCGAACGCATAGAAGGCGAAGACACAAATAAATAATAATCATTTTACAAAAATTAGTATAACAGGATTAGCAAACGACATCAAATCCAACTTTAATTAAAGCTGTATTTTACATCGAGAAATATATTCAAAGTTTATATTAGATAATTTGCTTAGTTCAATGGTATGATCTAAATGTTTTGGAACGCACACGTTTGTATCGTTAGATAGTATGGTCTTAGCGATTTTTCATAATATATCTGACTTGTCCTATGGCAATTATGTTAACATACAAAATAGAAAAACAATATTTAGTGTTACTTAAGAACATCGTCATCAGCGAGCACGCCATCTGCACTTTCAACGTAGTAAAGCCATATGTAATAATCTTTGTTCCAATCCTCCAAGGCCAAGTGTCCAGGGCTGGGATGGTAATTGCGATGCCTTTGAATCCATTTTGCATCGTCCGAAAGGCCGATGATTTTCTTACATTTACAATCCACTACACAATGGATAATTTTATTTATTTATTTTATTACTTATGTTTTTTATTAGCTTGAATGACGAGACGAGCAGGTCGCTCGTCTGACAGTAAGCGCCACGCCTACCCATAAAGAGAAGCAACACAACACAGAACTTTGAATTACAAAGCACTGCATAGTATTGGACTGCACTCGTCACCCCGTGACATAAGATGTTAGGTCTCATAATGCTCTGTCAGTTCACTGGCTTCAATGACCTTCAAACCGAAACACAAACGTGCTTACACACTACTGTTTGGCGGTAGGGATGAAGCGAATTAGGACATACTGTGAATTAATAAATTTTGGAATAAGTTTGGGTGATTTCTTGACCCTAGATGATTTTAATTACTAATGGTTTCGAATAAACGCAGTGTTATTTATTGACAAGTTTCGTAAATATGTAGTAGTGTAATAAAATGCTGAGTTCCTACGAGTCATGTGTTTACCGTTAGTTAATTACCGAACCCGAAATCATCGCGTACTGAATATCGATACGAGTGTTTTGACCAATACCGAAAGTACTTGGTATCGAAAGAAAAGTATTGAGTAAATACTTGTATTTACTCGTATCGTTTATCCCTATTTGGTAGAAATAGACAAAGGCGGTGATGCTAAACCAGACGGCTTCTCGCATACGAGGTACCTACCACCCAGCTAGAAATACATACATACGCACTCACGCCTGTAATCCCCGAAGGGGTAGGCAGAGGTGTAACCAGTACACCCACATTCGCCGAGCGTGTCTTCGTCCCATGATGTGATAGGGGGCGAGCCTATCGCCATAACGGGCACAAATTCCAGACTCCGGGCTGATACTGAGCTTTTCGTAATAGAAAAACCCAATATCACTTTCACCCGACCCGGAGATCGAACCCGAGACCACAGCGTCAGCCTCAGTCGTAACGCGTACGCATTACAAGTGCGCCACCAAGGCAGTCAATAAATATATTTAAATATGCAGTCTAGGGCAGCAAGGTACTTTGATACCAAGTTGCAGTGAATAGAATCTTATTGTAGGTGAACAAATTAGTGGTGCATGTGTAGTGCTCTGTGTCTATCGTATTTGTACCTGGGCTCCGTCCGTCCCCTACACCCACGTCCCGTAGCTCATCACACGTGGGAACACTGACAACACTCAATTATGGATACCTCGCCAGTCGGGAGAGAACTGCCTCCCCGTAGTGGCGAGCGTATTTATAAAGTACCATCTAACGTAGATATCATCTTTATTCATATCTTCCGCCACTATCAAGTCTACTATACTTGATAGTGGTGGTACTCTTAGTAGTCATACACTACAGCATATATTTACAAATTTACTAATATTGAAATATTCAATCAATAATAGGGGTTTATTATATTTTTTGAAGATAAGTTTACAAAAGAAATCCGTGGCTATCGCACAACATCCCATGCGGCGCCTCGCGCGTTGGCGTGGTCCCCTCCTTGGGATCTGGAGGCCGGAATCCATGCGTCGATGTACGAGTGGCGCATGGAACTCCGGCTCCAAAGAGAACATCCCCACCCGGGGGAGATGCGATTACGGAGATTTCATGCTCGACAGTCCTTGCTTCAGGAGTGGAGGCAGCGGCTGGCCAATTCCTCGGCCGGCGCAAGGACTGTCGAGGCGGTCGGCCTGGTTCTGAATAATTGGGTCGCCAGGCGGCACGGGTCACTGACCTTCCGGCTGGTGCAGGTCCTTTCGGGGCACGGTTGCTTCGGGAGGTACCTGTACCGCATATCCGGAAGGCTATGGTCGAGAGCGAGAGGTCTTGGAACGCCATGACCGCCTTCTGCAAAACAGACATGTCGCGGAAGGAGGTGGCGGAGCGCGAGCGGGAAATCACATCCCAGCTCGCTATCAGCCGCCGAAGGGTCACGCGCAGGATAATGTGGGAGGCACTCCTACCCCCTGACAGAGGCCTGGGCGGCGGACACGTGGAAGTCGTCGACCGACTGTTAAGGCCTCGAGGCAGCAACCTCTCGAGCAGAGCAAATAGGTTGGTGGAACTCCCCCATCACCCACCGACCGGAGAGGCCCTTTACAAGGCCGTCGGGGCCGCGGAAGAGTAGGTACAATAGCGTCCCTACAGCCCCGACCGAACAAGCGCACCCGGAGAAACACCGTTGGGTATTAGTCCTTGAGAGTTGGATATAACCGCCCCGACTGACCACGCGGTGGGGCGGTACCCATAAAGGGTTTCCCAACGTTAAAAATGTAAGTTTACAATATTTTAAGGAATTGTGATTCCTCCAAATATAATTTATATCATTAACCCTCAAATTACTTTAGATTTATTACGAAGTGAAGGTTGCAGTATTGTTGATATTAAATACAGGGGAAGGAGCACGCTAAGCCATTTGAAGTAGGTATTTTGGACTCATTTAATCGTAGTAAGTACAAAATAAGTACCTATCAACAAGCTACCTACTTACTACTGTATTTAGTTGGAACTACCCACTTATGACTTGTTTCTGAGGTTGGCTTTATCCATATGTAATTACATTTCGAATATTAACACGAAATAACTATAATATACTTTAGCTTTCATCCAAATATTGGAGACTGGCGCGGGCGTAATAAAGTAAAGCATAGTTCTTTGGTATATGTAGGTAATAATAAAAATGTTTACCTTCGTTATCCATCTGTTTACACAACAAAATAAATAGATTTATTAAAATTAAACAAAAGATTAATTTAAATCATTTTTACAAAACCTCGTCAAAATTGTTTTTTTTTTATTCAAGCTATGTCTTTCGACCTTAACTTTCGACCATACTGCCTAGTCGTACGTGTAATCGTCAAAAATGTTTCCAACGCATTTTCCAACCTTAATAACATAGAATAATACTTAAACCGCTTAAACACTGTACTTTAGGAGGTACTTACTATATTCCTTACCAAAAAAATATAATACCAATATCAAAGAGTTAATATTTGGCATAGATACCTAGTTAGTCACTCTGTGGCCAAAGAGAATAAAACTTTAACTGTGGCTGGGGCGCGCCAACCAGATTGACGCAGTGACGCACAGATAATACCGTAATACACGTTGTTATACACATCTAACTTCTGATAGACGATAGTAGCGCAGCGTCGCGTCGCGACGTCAATATATCCGAATCGTATTTTGACTGACAATGTAGTTAGGCAATAATTAAAGTGCTTACTTACTTTTTATTTTTGCTAACGCCGATCCACGGACAAGCAATTATTCGTGTATAAAACGCCGCACACTGTTTAATCGTAGTAACAAAATTCGGTAATTTTGGACACCTGTGGCGTGTAGGTACGAGTAATTCGAATAGGTTGCGCCGCGCCTTCTTTGGTCGTGCCCCGTTTGACTGCAGCATTAGAGTTGAGACACGACTCGGTAGAGTAGAAAGAATGAATAAAAATTTAATGCAATCAACAGTCTGTATGCGGACCGTATATTATCGGGTATCCGAAGTACCTACATGTAATACCTATAAATAAAAATAATATTAGCCTTGTATAACTTGTATTATACACGCCCGCGCCCATCGAAATAAGATGACAAGAAACTGCAAGAAACGTAACTCAAGAAGGGGGCGGGGCTATAAAAGTAGGTGCATAAAAATATCTAGTTGACACCAAACAATTTAATGTATAGGTACTACTAGACAAGCTGCGCGGTACATAGAAATTGTACCACTACGTTGCGGTTAATTGACCGTAACTCAATATTACCATCTCGCTTACTCTCAGCTAGAAGCCCTATCACGCTAGCTGTTTGTGGGCTTCAAACTCCCGCGTTATGTGACGCAATTTTACTTCTAAACAGCCCGTCTTGTAGTACGAGTACATATACATTAAAGTCTTTGGTTGACACTTGATACTTCTAATTTTTTGCGCGGTGCAGAACGACGTATCTAGAGTTAAAGTTGCATACAAAATCCCATGCGTATTCTAAGCAGGAAATAATTCAATGTGTGCTTAGGCGGCGCGTAATTACTTTCGACGACACACAACAAGCGTATAAATGATGTTGCAAGTAAAGGACATTTTCCCAACAAATAATGATAAACTTGTCTTGTTACAGACTCAGAACTATCATTTATGTTGTTTTCAGAACAGTGTAACAAGTTATAAGCTGTCAGACAATAATAATTTTAGACATCATAGTTTGATAGCTTATCATTATTCATTACACTACTCAACAATTTTTTAACAAGCAAATGGCTTTCTATTTTTGATTCCATTTGTTTCTGCCATGCATAGTTTTGATCTTATAGAACTATCAATATTACTGCACTTATTATGCCGATGAACCAAATGTTTGAATTATTGTGCATTTTCATGGACATTGAATGACATGACCAAATTATAATGATTCCGTTTTACCATTTGGCTAAAAAACCCTAAAAATGACCCTGATTGAGTATTGTTACATAGTAGAAACTAACTTATAAGACTCTTAGAAGAAATGTCACGCCCATATCGAAAATATTAATATGAGTTATTCTGTTTTTATTTTGGTAAAATGTATTGAATGGTATAGAAGATTTAACTGAGGATTTGTTATAGCATACGCTGATAAACGTGTACGCCCACCGCCCATGTTTGCCCACAACACCAAAATAATCATGAGTGCGTTACCAACCTTAAAAGAAAGGGATAATCAACGGATTGGGAAGGCGAGGAGGATTTTGGCCTCCGGATATCCCACTCACCGTACGAATATGATGGTCCATGGTCCATGGGCGGCGGTAACCACTTACCATCAGGTGGGCCGTCTGCTCGTCTATAATAAAAAAGAAATACAGCAGCTCGCTGCTACGTTATGTCGGTTTTCCGTGAGACACTGGTAACGGCCCATTCGAGCCCACCCATTCGTGCTGTATACAAATCTGTCTACAAAATGATCTGTTGCGAAGTTTTTTTTAACTCCGTTATCTGTCAACAGATCTTAACCAAGTTTATATCGGACCACATCGCGAACTCTATCAAATAAATTTATTACTAACAAAATCGGTCCATAATTGGCGGATAAATCGATGTGTACTTAAAAAGGGGAAAATAACTCGCCGAATTGAGAACCTCCTCCTTTTTTACGTCGGTTAATAAAAGCGAACCCTGCTTAGGATCGGCGACATGCATTCTGACTTTCTCTGGATCATAAAATATTTGTGTTAACGGGAGTAGTTTAATCAAGTTATTAGTTCATACCTCATCATAGTTCATGATTATAAATCATCAGACCCAGCTCGATGGTATTATATTATTGTATTTTCATAAAATCTCCACACTCTGTCAATCTCCAATAAAACAGTAGGAAGAAAAAAGTGGTAAAATATTTTCCCATAGCATAGCAACATTTTAATTGCAATGGCGTTTGTCAAATTTATGATTTTATTTTTTGATTTGATGAATGTTTTACTATAAAATAAAAGATGTCTGTTCGTACGTATCCGTGAAATGTGATCTTTACATGTTTCTGGAAGTTATGTTGTGTCATCATTTCAAAGTACAGTAAGTCATTTTTTTAATAAAATTGTGGGAATTCGTCGTAAGCGTCGTAATTACCTGAAGTTTGACATTGGACACCTCCGGTAGGAGTAATAGTGTTCTGTGAATGGTTCTGTGTTGGACACTGACGAGTGACGTGCCGGGCAACGTATCCAGTTGATTTCATCCGGATGGCTGCAAAGGCCATCAAAGAAAGAAGAAGAAGAAGAACGGCGATGCCTATTGCGGTTATTCTTAGGACTATACTTGACAAAAAAAAAAACTATTTAGACATTAACTTTTATGAAATAGTTGATTTTGAACGTTCATTTATTTTTGTTGCGTGTTGAGTGTTACGTGTGATGTTACCTTTGCATGTGTGTAACAACCGCCACTAGTTTTACTGTGCCCGAGGTGGACCACGGCAAATGCAGGATGGCCGAGTGTAACAACCACCACCAGTTTTACTGTGACAACTAATGCCACCATTGAATAAAGAGTGGAACTTATTTATTCATTCTTTTAAATATCGAATATTTTGTAATCATTTGTACTAATTAATAATATATAATATGAAATAACTATCGTAAATTCGTATTAAATATAATACCTTAATTTGTATAATTTTAATTTGCATTTTGTAACCAACTAAACAATATGTAACAATAACCCTGTTGGGCGTTCTAACTGTGATACAGAATCGATATTCAAACGTAATTAAATAAGTCGCATACGACAATGAGACTAAAAAATAAGGTTATTATCTCATTTCTGTTTATTTATTTTTTAATTTAACTGACTGCCTCGGTGGCGCAGTTGTAATGCGTACGCGTTACGGCTGAGGCTGACGCTGAGATCTCGGGTTCGATCCCGGGGTCGGGTAAAAGTTATATTGGGTTTTTCTATTACGAAATGCTCAGTATCAGCCCGGAGTCTGGAATTTGTGCCCGGTATGGCGATAGGCCCGGCCCCTATGACATTTTGGGACGGAGCCGCGGAGATACGGTCGGCGAAATGTGGGTGTACTGGTTACACCTCTGCCTACCCCTTCGGGGATTATAGGCGTGAGTGCGTGTGTGTAATTTAACTTTTTATATTAGGCTGTCTATCTTCAATACCTAGAAAGGGCCAACAGGGTTTTTGTTACATACGGTATAAAATATGATACAAATGATTAGTTGCGGAATGGGCGGGAAAAACATTAGGAGGTAATAAAATTGGATTTGTCAACTGGTCAATAACGCATTTAATTTATTGTACCATTTCTGGATTCCATTAAATGTGTAAGTAATTGGAGCCGTATTTTTAGGCAGATTCATATAACGGTTATCGTTCTACTTATCCGATTTCGATATTCTATATCATTTCTTATTTTACGCGACACGGACCGAAATCTAATTATAAACGCGTTCGTAGAATAAATAAATAGAGATATTTAACAAGCCTATAAAACAACTATTGCCGCAACCCGAAAAAATCTACAAATAAGTGTTATTCGCCTCTCGTGTAAAGTGTGCCAAAACTGACGCATAGTGACGATTTCTCTAATAGCATAGTGACGTTCGCGCTCACTATGAGGTCTCATAGTAACGTTTATGAATACGGGGGTAAGTGTACGAACATAACATAACCGTCATGCTAAAATATATGGGTGTTAATGTAATAGATTCTCAAAAATCATAATATTTATTCTTAACGACTAGAGTGCAACAACTTTAAATTGATGTTGGCAAATGTTGGAAATAGTTGGAAATTTATATGATATTCAGTCAAAATAGGAAATCGACAAATAAGCGTTTGACAGCGCCACTCGTCTTGCTAACTTAAGTATAGTTATCGCACTGTAAACTTGTTATGCTACTTTCAAAGATAGCTTTTAGTTTTTTTTGTTAAATTATACTCGGTTATGGTGAAATAGACTCATAATGTCTACGAATGCTACAAGCTGTCGAATATCATGGATAATTAAAAGAATCGTTAAAAGTGAAAGTAATACGTGTTGAGTTCCAATAAAAATCAGGAAAATCTGCTGACAAATGTGTAGTATAGTTTCATTGCGAAGTTTTCTAGGGAACCAGAATCTGTATGAAACCTGAATTTACTTGAATCGTGTGATTTGGCTATTTGACGAGAGATGTCGCTCCACGGATCAAAAATTAGGCGACAAAACAAATTATCGAAAGTAAAACTTGAATGAATACCTTTGTGCTTATTTATCTTCCTTGACATAATGAGTTCTTAATGTATTTTAAAATAATGTGCAGTGGCGGACTAAGCCTGTCGGGTCAAATGTAATTAGGATTCCCAGTGAGCTTTTTCTTTCTTCGCTCTATAATATCTTACGCAATAAATAAGGAAATACGGCGACGTTTGTGGATAATTTAAGTAGGCTTTAGGGTTGACATGGTACTTGAGTCTAGACTATAGCACCTCGGGCTGCCTTTCATTTACTGGACGTAATAAATAATAGTATCTTGGGTCTTGTTTTGGCTTGGAACCTATCCTCAAGATTTGGGCCCCCCTAGGACCAGTGGCCCGGTGCGGACCACCCCCGTCCTAGTCCGCTACTGATTTTGTGTATATATTTAAGTATATAAACAGGGAACCTTTTATATAAAAAGGTCGGTTCGGAGAATGAAGATTAACACAATACCAGCAGGCCAATTCTCGTAATTTTAAATGTTCAAAATATCATTCCGATCTAGTCTCAGCGTCAAGAAAGTTGCAAATGGCATTCTCTTAAACCAATAATCAACGTCAAATGTGAATATAGATCGTAATGAGTATACATATTTATGCAATTCAACACCGGTAACCGGTATATCTCAGCATTATATGGGTACATATATGGTTAGAAAAACGGATAGAACTATGTTTACCCAGGTAATCCTAGGCAGGAATACCCAAGCCCCTGGGGTAAGGGCTGAATAATGTTTAAATTACCCACATCATGAAGGTCCCGGCCATTTTGTCATATCGTAAATTTTTTACATTAGCCGCCACTAGAGGCGCTGACAACGGTTAGTTTATGGTACTGGAAAGTAAGTATAGTGAGTAATAGTGACCATGTAATAAAATTCGAAGGACTATAATTGATGGCTTTCAATACTTATACAATCAATGAAATTTTATTAATAATATGCAGACGTACAATTATTTTGGAGTTATTTTATTTCGATGGTTATTTTACATTAATTTCTAATTTTACATAAGTATGTTATTTTCATTATTTGTTCGATAGAAATGTGTCAATTTATTTGGTTGTTGCAGTGTAAGTACTGAATAGTTCGAGAACCTGTCTGCATCCATGCAACAGGTGGCAGCAATACCTATAAGTTATAGTTTCAGAATTCATTGAAGCGTTGTGTTTTATACCTTTGTGTTTGATAAATATATTTTTCTCTTTATTCCATTTTACTGTCTTTACAAAAATACGTGTTTACTGTTTATAGGCAGAATTTAATTTAGGTTGGTACCTATATGTTTCATTTTGTTTTCGCGGGGATAAACGAGTTTATCGTTACCGCCTCGCCCCGGGGGGTGACGGGACGGTTATGTTGGACTCACCGGTCTTACAACCGAGCGTAGTCACCCGGGGGAGAGATAGAAAATCCAGATGACTGCTGGGCTGAGTCCCTAACACTATACAATATGTAACAAAAACCCTATTGGGCGTTTGAACCGCGATATCAGAATCGATATTCAAACGTAATTTAATAACTCGCATACGAAAATAAGTCTATAAAAATAATTAAGTACCTATATTTATATTTATACTTTAATTATTTTATTGTTTGTAAACCGTATTTCAATTTATTACCTCTGCTAGAGCGATGTCTCGGAGCCAGAGCAAGATAGCAAGTTGCGGCGTCTATGAGCATCAAACACGCCGCGCCGCGTGTGCACCCGGTTTCGTTAATACGTAACATCAATCACTAGCCTTAGCACGAAAAATTTGCACCATCGTCGTCGAAAAGTATCATCCGTAAGCAAAATGTATAGGGAATTTGAACAGCGCTCCGTAAGCGTATTTGGAACTAAAATTTGCAAGCACGAACATCTAGCGTTGCCTTTCGTATAGCTAGCGTAGCGTCATGGAATAGTAACGCGGACAATGTATGGAAATTGCGAACACGAATCTTTGTTTGACATAAGCTACCGCCACTTTACGATGGTTGGCTATCGAGAATTACTTAAACGCTCTCACCGATATTTTAGCAGTGAGAACACTATCGAGACACATTCTTGGTGTGTTTTTGAGTATTTTGTTATAAATTTTTGTGTGATATGTATTTTAAATGCCATTTAGAGTCATGTCTACGGCATATCATGTGTTTGCATGGTATTTGACTGAAGAGACGAGATGAGGAATATGTGAATTGATGTTCGTAAAATATTGTATTCAATCGTACGCACTCACGCCTGTAATCCCCGAAGGGGTAGGCAGAGGTGTAACCAGTACACCCACATTTCGCCAAGCTTATCTCCGTCCCATGATGTGATAGGGAGCGAGCCTATCGCCATACCGGGCACAAATTCCAGACTTCGGGCTGATACTGAGCATTTCGTAATAGAAAATCCCCATATCAACTTTTACCCGACCCGGAGATCGGAGACCTCAGCGTTGGCCTCAGTCATAACGCGTACGCATTACAACTGCGCCACCGAGGCAGTCTGCCTTGTATTCAAGTCGTCCTTATATTAGTTTTTTATAGAAGATCGGCTAACGATCAAATATGTTATCACCGTCACCATCACCATCGCCTATGAACACCCATAAAAGAAAAATCAAGGATGCCATGCCGATTTTTAACCAACTTTAATAATTACACACTTTTTTACTCAAATAATTTTGATTAATTAATTATTCAAATGATAAACGCGTAAGCTTATGGATGTATGTAAAGATATTATATACATACATAAGCTTACGCATTTATCCCCAAAGGGATAGGCAGAGGTGCAACTATCACGGGACGGAAATAAGCTCGGTAAAATGTGGGTATACTATTTACACCTCTGCCTACCCCTTCGGAGAGTACAGGCGTGGTGCGTATGTATATAAAGTTATGTAATATTATTAATAGCTTTGTGTTTGACATTATTTGTGGTGGTATATTTTGATTCCACATAATTATAACCACTTTTACTTAGTATAAGTACAATCCCTTAGAACAAATAAGTGTGAGTAAATTGTGGCTTAAGTTATGAAGGCATAACACAACCCAAGAACAATCAACACACATCAAGTACCCCACATCAATGAGAGAAAAAACAAAAGAGCACACAAGTTAAAATAAGTATTATTTATTTCACATACAATATCAACATATTTCAATATGATAAATAAGAAGCTACACTGTACAGCTGGTTCATCAGTTTTCAGATGTCAATAACACTTTTTAAATATGTAAATTTTTCTGAGCTACCTGTGTAAGGATAATACTCGTATCTCGCTTCTGTTTATAATTTTTTTATTTAACTATTTTTATTAAGCTGTCTATATGACTATCTTCACGACCTAGAAAGGGCCAACACGGTTTTTGTTACATACTATATATATCCTGCATCGGCAATACCAACCAATAACCCCGCGGTGGTCATCTTCGGCGCATTAGAGACGGCCCCGGGTTCCAGAAGCGCGGAGCGCCCTATTTTCAGCCGGAACTGCCCCTGCGCGCTGCCGCCTTGCGGCCAATCCACTAAAGTACGCCCTCGACGTCAGCGGCAGTGACGAGGCCAACCACCCGTGCTGCCGTCCATCGGGGGTTGCACTTACACACCCGTCGTCACCCCGGCGCCTCCTACGTCTTATCTGGCGGCGGGAGGGATCGGATTGTTCCCGATCCCTCTCGGCACTCTCCTTCTGCAAGATAACTCTCTCGAAGAAGTAGACCACCGCACGCCAGGACCTCCGACTGTCGACCATAGTGGGATACCAACTATGAGAGCGCTGCGCTCGTCGTCCCAGACTGGGCAAACTTCTAAAGTGTGCTAGGCCGTGTCCTGCGGAAAGTTATCACAATGGTGACACACGGCCGACTCTTCTACGCCGACTACTCGACACAGGTACTCTCCAAAACAACCATGGATTGTAGACACCTGTGTCAGTCGGAATGTCGGCGCGCCGTGGCGCTTGTCTAGGCATTGGTCTAAGACAGGGCGCACTGCAGCGACGGTTCTCAAACCCGCTGTCGGGTTCTCCAGCCTGAGCCACTCCCACGGCAGATCTACGGAGATAAGTACGCATGTCGTCCCCGTGAACGACTATGTGGGCACCGGTCGGTGGCCACTTTCGAGGCCCATGAAAACTAAGTGCCTTGGTCTTTTCAAGGGCCACCGTCAAACCTAATCGCCGAATGCGGCTGACAACGTGACCGGTGCCGCCAAAATCGCGGCTTTCTGGAAAGTCCCGGCAGATGCCTTTACCAGCGTATCGTCGGCACAACATGTGATGCCGACACCCTGAAGGTTGGCACCACGGATCACCCAATCATACCCGATGTTCCACAGGAGAGGGCCTAGGACTGAACCCTGGGGAACCCCGCAAGACATAGCTCTTGGGTGCCACCCGTTGCCGCCCCGATACACAACATACCTATCGGACAGGTATGAGTGTACCAGACGCCGAAGATAAGGAGGCACCTCGTGATACCTCAGTACTTCATGAATGCAGACCCAGGCCGACGGCCGTCCCCCTTTCTTGAGCAGGACGAGTATCCCTGTTTTCCAGCGGGACCGGAAGACGCCCTGCTCCAGACACGAGTAGAAAAGGCCGCGGAGCCTCGGCCCAAGGTGCTTGAGGGCTAACACCCGACTTTACTGGGTATGCCATCGAGCTCCGCGGCCGTGTTTTTATTCCGCAGCCAAAGCACTGCCGCCCGCAATTCAGCGGGCGAAACCTCTGGGGTTTTCCTTGCCAAACTCGACGATGGCGCTCACTCGCGGGGCGCTATCGGTGGAGGAGTGGTCTCCAGGGTGGCCGGGAACAAGGTTGCGAAAGAAACAAGGTTCCGGCCAAAACTTCAGACAAAAGTTTTGGCCGGAGACCCTGCGACAGTGGGGGCGCCGGTGGGCGAAGCTTGTTCATCTCTAAGCGATACGGAACCCTGGACCCACGGGTCCCTGTCGAAGGTCTGTAAAAACTCTCCTATAGCCACAGCCTGTGCTCGCTTTATGGACCTATATAATTATAATTTAATCAACGAGTGCTTACCTACCCGAATTTAAAAATAATAAAATCTTCATTAAAACCTTATTATTGCACAATATAGGTATTTTTCTATTCGAAAGTTGTTTAGTTCCATTTTATCTATTAAATTGATATTAATATCTATTCATGTATGTGAGATTAACGAATCTATTGCCTTTGAAACTATTTTCACTATCTTATTATACCCGTTACTCCACCACTAAGTCCTACTATTGGGCTTTAGTTAAATGAATTTATTAGTGTTAGTCTCACCGCGATAGAGACTATATTAATGTTGAGCACTAATGTAATCTTTTTATAAAATAGATACCTACTTACCTGAGAAAAGGAATTTAATCACTTGAAAGGAATCTTGTTGGTTTATTTCAATCATCATAAGCTAATAAAAAAAACTATGTAGTTATTATTGTAATTAAGATATTAACTTATTTTATTTAAGTATGTGTTTAGGTTCCCCGCAGGCAAATAGACACAATATATTTTTAAGTTGTATTAAAAATTCCATACATTTTGTATTTCTATAATGTAAAATGTAATCTAGTAAAATTGTATAATGCAGGCAAAACAGCTAAGGAACGGTTAAACGACGCGTATTGACCCGAGCCAGATCACGAACGGAGCGCAACCTACCTGTGTACACGACGCCACACATGAATTATTCGTAGTGACTACCTAGTTATTATTCGTAGTGTTCAGAAGTACCGAACTTCTGAAGATGGTTAGGTGCGCTTCGTCCGTGGCTCGGCTGGCGCTATCATGCCTAGTTTTAATTGGACCATTATGTTAAGAAATAACTATATTTGTTTACACAGTGAGCCACCAATTTATGGTGGTAGCAAATGTTGGGATTTATAATTGAAATTGTATAGAATAATTATTAATTAACGTCGAAATTTAAAATCAACCAGTGAGCGTAACAGCAACACTTATATGCACGCACTCACGCCTGTAATCCCCGAAGGGGTAGGCAGAGATGTAACCAGTACACCCACATTTCGCCGAGCGTATCTCCGTCCCTTATGTGATAGGGGGCGAGCCTATCGCTATACCGGGCACAAATTCCAGACTCCGGGCTGCTACTGAGCATTTCGTAATAGAAAAACCCAATACCACTTTACCCGACCCGGGGATCGAACCAGAGAGCTCAGCGTTGGCCTCAATACAACTGCGCCACCGAGGCAGGCAGGCACACTTATCTCGTTATATATAATGTTATAGAAAGGGGCGGGCAAATTTAAGCAATGTATAGTATAAGTATAAGTATTTTATCTCCCATAGTACCAAATCCGATTGCTTTGCTAGGACAATAATTATAGAATTTTCTTTTTTATCGAATGAGTCATGTCGATATCGACTTTCAACTTTGGACAACACTAAATGATAAATAATGATACTATAGACCTCCTTTCATTTAAATATTTTATAATTAAAAAAAATATTAAACAGTTGTCAAATGCCAATATTTATTTGACGCAGTCAGTTCGGCAATTTCTGATTTTATGAAGTATGTTTACGAGTTCAAAAAATATGTTGTATTTAACTAAAAATAAGTATTATGTATTGGTACTTTAAGTTGGTGTAACTGATAACAGCTTTTAAGAGGATCGTCGAATGTATTAAGCCAAATTCATAGATGGAAGACACGAGAATGAAGTCTTTAAAATGCTTCTAGAGGATGGTACCAATATCGTCTTCAGCACACAATCTCTTTCAGGTGATATTTTGTATTTAAATTACAAGTTACGTACGTATTGTTCGTAGAATTACGTACAACTTGTTCAAGTTTATTAAAAAGTGAGTGTCGTTCATAATAATTAATGGTGATTTCACCAATCTTATCGATCTTATTAAACGAGTGATCAAAATTAATGTGAAATTTTTGGATGTCTTGGTATTGTAAAGGTCCGGTACATAAGTACTAATTGTAAGGTGTATGTAATGACCCTAAAATATGACCACACCTTTCTGTAACACGTTGAATATGGGCAGATCCATTAATTCTCGACGAAAGTGTGCGCACTAGGGTCGGCGATTTTAATGCTGATTTTTCCTCGAAAGTACACCTAAAAAGGAGACGATCATGATCCCTAGTTCAAATTTTAAGGGGTTCTTGGGGACAGAATAAAGCAACTTTCCTGAAAGTTTGAAAGAAATCGAAGTTCGGAGAAAAAAGTTCTAGCTATTTAAAAACAGCGATTTTTAAAAACATTTATGAGATTTAAATAGCTATAACTTTACAAAATCAGAGCAATTAAGCAAAAGCTGGGTAGATTCCATTAAAATATACCTCAACAAAAGATATTAGCTGCTAGTCGATTCGCAACTACAAATACGGTACATATAATAGTGTTTTATAAATAGGTAAAATTTAACCAAAACAGTTGTTTAGATGGAAGCTTTAAGCTAAGCCCGATATAAGTTTAGACCTAATATCTATTTTTTACATAAAAGTAGAAGTCTTACTGAGAAAAATGCCGCTGGGCAGTCTTTAAGTTATATAGAAGCCGAGATACAAATATTTGAAAATTAGTGAAGAAACCATTTTATAAAATAAAAATAAATCTCCAGCGGCAGGATTTGCACATATCGGGCTCAAAATTTCAGGATCGTCTCCATTTTAGGTGTACTTTCGATGAAAAAATCAGCATCAAAATCGCCGACCCTAGTGCGCACACTTTCGTCGAGAATTAATGGATCTGCCCATATATATCAGAAAGAAAATCTTAAAATAACGCGGTAAACTGTCTTGCGAGGCTCCATATGACGCGAGGCCTAACGCCGCCACTGGATGTAGCTAATCCCTTTTTATAAAACGAGCTTCCCGTCCGTGTATGCATTTTCTACAAAGATAGAATATTAAAGAGAAATCCTTAATATTCTACTGCGTTCCTTGTTGTTTTTTTTAAGTTTAAGGGCAACTTTAATGCAATATTTATCAATCTCCTCAAAAGTTCCCCTAACAAGCATTCCAAGTGTTGAAAAGACGTGTATCTTACTCGTATGTCTAAAATGTGTATTTATGACAAAAATGTGTAACAGACACTTCTAGTTGGTTACACTAAAGAAGTTGCTTCACAAGGATCTTCAAATAAACCCAATATTATTTTTAAACAATTTTATTCACAATCAAGAGAATGCGACACGGAATAAACACCGATCTTCAAGATAATAATACGGGTTACATCAATTCTTAAAGTTTACAACACATACAATACAGCTACAGCGAGCCTTTCCTTAACACTGTACCAGTCAATAAACAAGACAACTTGCAAATAAAAGCGGTAAATGCTCTAGACAGATGACGCTCCAGAGTTCCAACGGATCGATCGCTGAATTGTTCAAGCATGGCGTAGTCTGCATACTGACACTATTCCGGACCAATCCTTCTATTTGCAAGAAGTCTGACTCAGGTAATTTATGTTATGATACCCGTTTAGATTATTCATCAGCTGATAGCCAGTGTCAACGAGATCGGCCGTAATACTTAGACAACGTGTGAACTACTTTGAATATGTATCAGATATATATTTAAATATCAAATAAATGCAGTCTTCAAAATTTAATTAAATACAAGTCAGGGCTATGCGCCCGCTTAGGTGGTAAAGATACTAATGAAAATATTAAATTCGAAGATATACGTTGAGGAGCTTCCGTCATATTACTTATCTGTTAATGTATGGAAAAAAGATGTTTCTGGGGTTCTGTAATTATAAGCTTCAGCTTTTTTGGATTTAAACCTTACAGTTTAAATTTCATACTCGTTACATAACTAGTTAGGTGTTAGACGAACCTAAAAAACAGCATGTTTCGTAATAATCGTAATTTAGTGAAATTTAATAAAACTACAGAAATATAATTAAATATTATTCTGATATTCAAATATTAATAATAGCTTTTTGATTACATTTCATAACATATTCCAAACATTCTAAATATTTTATAGTGTGTAGATATTTTTTCTCATACATTAACTCCCAACGCTTAAGTACCAAGCGGAACATGACGTCAGTCTTTCCTCAACTCACCTGCACATGAGGATGTTCGAAAGCTCGTTTAGACAACAGTAAAGAAAAAAATTGAACAAATATTTATTAAAAAAGAAAATGAAAATTAAGTACCAACGACATTCATATTGTACGTTATCGCGCACAAAATATAATTTGTTAGAATTTCTGTCTGTGGTAAAAAAATACAATAATCAACAAATGAATCAATGATTGGGTTTAAAAATAATGTACACAAGTATTAAAATACTTTTGAGCTCTTATTAATATCTAAAATATTATCAAACATTTTGTATTTGTGTCAGTTAACTGAAATAAAATCATAAATTGTCTATGATCATCAATAGGACGTGTTATAATTATACATTTTACAAATATCTATAGACATTTTAAATACAAATTACCAATTTAAATATACTTCATGTTTCGGTACAATATGAATATGAAACTGGTGTAACATAAAAAATGAACTATATAAATAAATAACGAGAAAAACATTTGCATTATTTCGATGACAGAAAGACTAGGCAGCAAGGATTAAATTATCCTGTTCTCAATGACATGTTAGATGAAGTCTCGTACCATATAATTAATCTCACTATCTTCAACGCGTTTTTGAGCCCTGATGAAGTAATGAGGCTAACATTAAGATCATAAAGGAATAGTCTTCCTTTTAATTAACCGTTAACGTCGTTGTGTCGACAAACCACATCGGTGAAGAGGGTATTCTACAAACAGAATACCGAAATTCCGATACAAACCAACAACGCAGTCACGTCACAGGACAAATCCTGCATATAAACGTAAAATAAAAAAATAATTTTAAGGCTGTTACGTAAGCCAAATCTTTAAAAATACCGACATACTTTAACTCGACGAGTTCCAAGAATAAGCTGAGAAATCTGCTGACCCAACCGCTTAATAAAAACATATATGTATTATAGCTTTTCATTATGGAACTTTCTGTCTTCTTTTGCTGTATTATATTGGTTTCCCATGGCGCGTAGGTTCGGGCTGGTGTCCGCCACTCGTAAAAAGAAGAGTGACTTGATGCAGCGCGTGCTCGCGCGTCTGTTCCACTTGAAGTCGGTAACGTCGAAGGCGTGACGCGAACGCACACGTGGCATACACAGCGTGTTGTACGGTGTGGAATGTGTAAGTGTGTTGGTGGCTTGGAGTCTGTGGGGCGGCGCGGCGTGCCGCGGCGTAGCGGGTGCAAAAATCTGCGTCATTAGGAACGTTGGCCTGGGCTTGTCTCTATTGTAATGCCTCTTGGCTCTATTATATGAGCGTATATATATCAAATCGTAATATCGTATTTAACAAAACTTAATATAAATACTTGTGACATATTCATAGCCCGTGCGATATAACACACTTTATACTTTATTTTCTCGTACAATCTAAGATACTTGCGTCATCGCGCCCCGAGCCCCCATGTCCACCTGTCTTTACAATTAACCTTCAAGGCAAAGGAGATGGAGGTCGGACAGGCCAGGGACAAAGGCGTTGGGTCCAGAACCATCTATATTGTCATATACCAGCCGTCCTGCGGTCTGGCAGTCACGACTCATGAGGAATGGTGTTCTTGGGACCCGCGTTCTTACTTACTAATAACACTCCTTCACTTTACAATACCGTTTCGACGTAAAATAAGTTCAAAACTTCGATAATAGTCTCAAATTAATACAAGCGTTTTCTCCTAGAAATGTCTGTTAATTTACAATGTGCACTGCGTTGAAATTATATAAGTAGGTAAGAATAACATTTTGTGGCAATGGGAACGTAAACTAAATTAAATATTATAATCATACGTAAACCAATAACTTTACGGTGAGAAGTGAGGATATTATACATCGAATAATACTAAAGAACATTGAGCATGTTGTATTTCCGTTATACACTAAATTTAGGTACACTTTACATACAAGATGTTAAAGAAAGGGGGCTTAGTTCAAATTAAGATCACATATTGAAAGATGATTTGTCACATATATGTAGTTCTAAAGGTGAAAAACTCGTAAACTAACAGCTTCTGATTAATTACACTTTGCAATTTGTGTATAAACATTTGTATTAGAATCCCAAATCAGTTATAAAATTTAACGAACTATCCTTGTAGAGACTGTCGTCTGTACCTATGTTAATTACATAGACAGTAAGTTGATATAAGCTAATTTTAGGATCGCAATGCAATTTTCGCAATGGATGAGAACATATCTATTGATAACAATGTCAAAATATTTTTTTTCAATCTTTTTCAGTAAATTACAAATCATTCACTAAGTTATGTGACTTAGGTAAAACCCCCTTTGTAGACATTGAAAACTTCATACTTCGCCTTGCCGTCTTAGTTCCTAGAGACAACTAGAAGAGAGCCTGTGTTATTACACGACGAAGGTTTTTTTAGTTAAACGTTTATAATGTTTCATTGGAACTGAGACGGCGGCCGACTGAGAGCGTTTTAAGGGTTTTTGGTTGTTACTTTTTTAGCCATCGAGTTAATTTTTTCCATTGCTGTTACAAACGCAATTGATTGAATACTATCGAATTGATATGATAATAATATCAACACCATAGGTAAGCACATACTTTTAGATGTTTCGACAAAATCTGCGCGGGAATCAATCAATTTAAAATTTAGCATGAAACGTTGGAATAGCTCTCAAATCGGCTTTACGCTGAATACGTATCGAGCCAATAACTGTATCAGATTGTAACTAAATGGCGTTCACGCGGCGCCAGTCAATAAAATCTAATTTTTGTTACAGTTTTGCAGTCGCCATTTATTCCCGGTTGGTTTTTACTATTTCATACATTAACTATAATCCACGACAGCACGCTGCCGAGAAAATAAAAACGTTATAGCACAGTATCGCGTCCAGTCTTCGACTCGCCTTTTCTTTCCCTGATACAACAATCTATCTGGAGTCAGGACAGTCAATACTAATTTCATTCCGTTGAAATAAAACCGCAGTATGACGTACTTTAAGTATATTTTTCTTCGTGTCTAATTTATTATGTTTTTGCGTTATGATATAAAATAGGCCATTGCTATTATTTATTAGCATATTTTTATATCAATTTAGGTGGCGTGGCGTCGCGTGTTCGCATCCCAATACCCAACACGTCTCCAGCACCCGGCGTCACACAACATAACACACATTTATGTACATAATATATAACACGCTAACCAATTATAAACTATACAATAAAAGGATGTGCGGAAAGACAGCTGGCCCTCGATTACATTAAATTAAGCGTAGCATAGACGACGTGCCAGCGTCGACGGTCAGTTAGTACGTTAAACCAAAACATATAATAAGTATAAATAATAAAGAGGCTTTTTTATTATTTTCGAACGATATTTATTCATTGAAAAGTAAGCGCAGTTTTTAGGGGCTACAAATTCCAGCCTATTAATCTAAACTAACCACTTCAAAAACTAGTGTCAGTCCCGGTAAACGCGTTAATGTACTAAATGAATAATAAAAATATTTATAAGGTGGGGAAAAACAGAAGGCCAATTCCCGTATTTAATTGAGACTGCAACTGAACCGAACTGAATTTAGATCATGGATTGACAAAAAAATTGGTATTCTGCTCCTTTAAAAGTTCAGTCCGGTTTCAATATAATATCAGTCTAGTTGCTCTATGAAGTCAATTCGTTCAACTAATAATCTCATGTCGAACGCAAACCGATCTCAGCTGCCATAGACTATACGGATACTAGAAATTAAAAATTATATAGTGAATGATGCAATTAACGGTGCTAGCTGACAAAAAAGTATTCGCTATGTGGGTAGTTTCAGTGTTTTAACTTTTAAATTTAAATGGTTTAAATAGCTATTTAGTACTTTAGCAGGTAAATAGTGATTTTATTAATTGGCTAATTCCCCATATTTCGCATCATTTTAATAGCCGTTTTTCGGCTTTCTGTCTCAGTTGTATGTGTTATTAAAATATTGACCTAAAACCTATCGTCTGTTAACTTTTAGTTACACAATGACGAGCCAACTAGAACCTCTATTGTCTAAGAGGTTATGGTGACAGAGCGTAGAAATCTTCATTCAGTTACATATATAGGTAATAATGTATTGTTTTATCGATAATAAATAATGTTTGCTTGTGATTTTGTGGTTTGATGGTTACATACCTACATAAAACGGTTTTTTTATAATAAATAAAAGTTGATGAGGTTTTATTGATTTAACTTTGTTATATAAAAAAAAATAGTTATAACATATAGATCCAACTTACTGCCACCGTAAACATTGATATATTACACAATATGACTCGGTGACCGTAATCTTATTTTGACTATGTTTCAGTTTACTTTATTCTCATTTAATTATGGATGAAAATACCCTCAAGAATACAGATTAATTTACATGTGTAATTTAAAATGTTAGCAGAATACCGTTTTAGTTTCGGTCAACTTTCGACATATTTTTAATCTAATTTCAATACATAAAGTCCACGTTTGACATTGTTTAATGGTTTAATTAAGGGAATAATACCATTTGTGAAATTCTTGACATTCAGATTAGATCGGAATAATATTCTGAACATTTTATATTACAAGAACAGGCCTTCAGGGATTCGACGACCCTAACCATCTAAAAAATAGTGCGGTGTGCCTCATCGCCGAGTAAACTATAAATAAGTAAATTAAAAACGAAATGTTAATACACGCCGACTGTCTTTACCGCATGCCCACTTAACCTAAACACTACTAATAATATACTCCATTAACAATATGCGATTACTGGGAAATTAAGTTCATACCATACATTTAGGATGTCGCGGGGTACACTTAAAGCCTGAGGAGACATTTACATACATATAAATCGGGGCAAAATACGATACAAAGAGGGGTTGTTAAAAATAACTAGTGTATGTGTACTATAATTAAATAAAACTACGAACGTAAAGCCTTCTTTTAAGGACTTATTTTTAAAAGATATTTTATTTTACCCCCCCTCCCCCTGTTAACGCGGAAATGCTAAATCGTTACGAATGGTACAAGTCTTCGTGTGAATATGTCTTATAATCAATATGTGAAACATGGGGTCATTTTTTTTTAACTTACACTTGACTTGCTTTCCGCGTCTAGTATGTTCTAATATAGATATTCTATCTCGTCCTATAGTGATCTCGTTATTTGGGCATATACAAATTGCACTATGATCGACTATAAGATTAGGACTAATGCCTGTCTGTACTAAAATTAGCTCAGTCAGTCACTGAACAACTCCTAAATTAATTAATCCTCAATATCAAATTAACTTGTACCAACCAGATTACGTTAAGGTGAGTCAGTTCATAAAAATGTACTCTGTGAGTGACTTACGCTTGACGTTGTGAATGAATGAGATAGTTTTCTATGAATTTACAATAGATCCTGATTTTGATCTACAATTAAACAAAAACCTTTTGTTATGTACTATATAAAAATGAAGCTGAAAATGCATGAAAAATCAATCGTCGAAATCATTAGGTACTTTCACTTTTGTTCATGACTTTCTGAAATGTTTTGCAGAGTTAACACTTGGTATGCATTTGTTTAGCGCTATGATTCGAAAAATCAATATAGCAAAGTTAGGACATGTCCTAAACCTTTGAGGAGCCACTTATAGTTGATGCAACGCAATTATACCTAACTACGTCAGATAATTAGGCACGAACTTGGCGTTAATTAAGTTACCTAATGCAAACACAAGACTAAACAAACAAATGTGAAATGAAAACCTAAATTACAGATACATGTAATCGACGCAAGTTCTTCTAATCTGTATGTAAACCAAGTACGCAACATTTGTTGTACTTGCTGTAATATCACAAGAGTAATTTAGTAATGAAAGACACCCTTGAACCGCTCGAAATTATATTATTAACCTATATAATATAAAAGCGAAATACCACTCATTCACTCACTGACTGACTGATTAATCACAAAATCTGAAAAACTACTAAAGCTAGAACCGTGGACTTTGGTTAGATGATATTTAATGGAATTTAGGGGCTAGCTAAGGTTATTTTTGGAAAGGGGAAACGAGGGTTGATTATGATATGAAACTAATAACTTTTTATGAACGGAATAGGGCTGTGAAATTGAGTAAAATATTGCTTATTAAAAATAATGACACACATATTTTACGATTATCCCGGAAAAAGACTTCACGCGGGCGGAGCCGCGAGCAAAAGCTAGTAAAATATATTTCTATCTACCATACTCGTTAAGAACAAAAAATACCAATCGTAAACGCATTGCGTTTGTAAGCCTACATCGTATTATACAAACTGGACTTCCCAAAAGTTTCCCAAACTTCATAAATAATAAATATATTGCTCTAGCGTGTATTTTTCAGTGACTCAAAATCTTTTCAAACGGGTTTTTTCACTTAGTTGCAAACATTTGCGATTAGGCAGGATCAAATGTAACAACGACCCTTAACCACGCCATACCGCTAAACGCTGAGACAAATTAAATAGAAAAATAGTGTACAGGATAGAATGTCCATAAAGTTAAATTCGACTAAATATTATGCTTTATGGATTACAATGAGATCTCAGTTTTGTTTGAGTCACGAAAGCGGATCTATAATACTGCATTGATCTTATTGATTTAAAATGCGTACGCTGTAAGCCCAAAAAGAGCGCCTGCAAACCTAAAATCAAATCAGTGCTTAAAAACTATGACTATACAAAGTTGAAATACTAAGGGTTACTGATAATGAGACTCCTAATCCATTGTGTACTGAACATAGTGTTAATTTCCAACCAGTGGAATATAAAAAGTAGCGCATTGCACTACAATTTTTGGTATAAAATAATCGTAAAAACAACAGAGAAAACAAATGCTTTTCAAAGCAAAATCATAAGTAATTACTTCTATAAATCGTAAAACTATGAGAAGATATGGCAAAAACAACAACACTTTAGTGTTAAAAAATAAAATTTGTACTGGCGGTCGTAACAAAATTGTCATTTAAATGTTACTAGATAATCTAGTACCGAAGGCGTCATTGGTTACCGTTACCCAGCGAACTGCGGGAAGGAACCTTACCTTGGGTAAGCTTGATGGTTAAACTTGCCCGATCCCGACAACTTCATTAATATTATGAGCTGATGTTTGCTCTGGTATTAAACAATTCAGTCCGTAGTGTCCGAATCTTCAGAGCCCGAAGTCTATGAGATATAAAGTCATAGACTTGTCCATGGGTAGTCATCTTTGTGAAAATACACCCAGAACGTAAACTCGAAAGCCTCGTTGCTTGCGTCTATCGGGATGTGGCAATGTCCAGGTTGTCTGTATGCACCAGGTGATATCGGTACCTCATTTTTGCAGGTATCATAAACACAGATTGTGAACGTTTACAACTTATGACGACGTTGCTTATAGTCCACGGCATCTATTTCGTCTTAATTTGAGTGAGATGACTTGAGCGTTTCAGCGCGATGAAATACCTGAACAAAAATGTTAGATTAGTACGTATTTTAAAATAATATTTTATATAAGAAATGACGTTGAAGTGATATTTCTAACCATTCACGAGCAGATATAAAAATATGACATTTACATATATTTTATTGTGCATTTCAGATTTTAATATTTAACATTGTTTATAGAATGATAGAAAATAATGGGTTAGTTGGTGTCATACTTTCTAGCGGTTAAAAATGACATCGCACGGACATCAGACTAATATCATAAATGTACGAGAAGTGTACGAAACTGTACGTTAAATAAAAAAATAGATACGTTAAACAGTTGTGAGAACACAATACTCAACGTGTCACCAGGAAGTATGCTTCCTAACGGGCGGTATCATAATATTAGTATGGATACATCAAATAGATAATATGTATGGTAATTATGTAGATAACATTACCAAAACTTTTCCAAAGAACAAAAAGAGATAAAAAAAAAAGCAATTGACAAATGAATAAAGTAATTTTAAATGTCAAGTATTATAATTACTTATTTACTCTTAGTAATATTAGTAGTAATAAATACTAATATTACAAATGCTAATACAATTTAGTATGTTACTTTTTTACGGCTATGCCTCTGTATTGATTGATGAAATGTGGTATGGATATACTGAACTTAGTGAAGGTAATAGCTACTTTTTATTCCGGGGAATAAAGCGTTTCAGCGGAATTGATGGATTCGATTCCTCAGAATTCAGTAGGATTCGTTGCCATAAATTCACACGAAATGGTTAAGTTTAAATTTCCCATTCAACAAGGACTATCAAGTTGTCTTATATTCTCAGCAGATGTTAGTGGTCAGTGTGTGATCAATCAAGTTAGACTTACCTACTCCATAAAAGTATTTTGGGGACCCTCTCATTCTAAACCTAGTAAATCCTTATTCCTATAGGATACTCATTCACCAATTTCGTCTGTCATTTTATTTGATAATCTGTTTTTAGGTTCACTATGATCTTGTTTACGTCTGTTATTTACGTCTTGCTACGTCTGTTAGTTACGCCTAAATGCTAGACCGATTTAAATTAAATTTAGTATGAAGATAGATTGAACACAGACGACGGACATAGGTTTTTTAAAATTCTACCCTTAAGGGGATGAAATAGGGATGTCAATTTGTATAGGCAATTTTGAAACCACCGAACCGATTTTGATGAAATCCAGGATGGATATATTTTGAATCTCAAGATGGACATACAACTTTATTTTTTAAATTAATCTCTTAGGATTTGAAATAGCGGAAGCAACTAAACCCTGTATTTAGCTTACAAGGTCGTACATATCTCGTTTTTTTTTTATTAGACTGAAGTGTTCTTGAAGTCCTTAGTGAAATAGGTAGCTCCCGTTAGGAAGTATGCTTCCTGGCGGATACATGGATTATTATTACTCGTCAATCTTTATAGTATTTTTTTTATTAATGTACTATCTCGTACATTTTTTTTGATATTAGACTGAAGTCCGTACGATGTCGACGCACGCCAACAATCGCTAGAAATTATGACACTTTCTATGCTATTAATTTTAGAGATATCACTTCAAACATGTGATTGTAGGCATACTCAGTATATAAACAACGTGATATAAATTAAACCAACAACACATCTATGTGTCGCATGTTGTACCATTCAAAGAAAACACCATCTACTTTAATAGTTATTGTGTGAAAGATGACCATTTATGAATAATACTGAGTTACTGACAGTCACTCATAGGTGAAACAGAAATATAAACCTCGGAAAGTGATTGCAATCCAGTAAATTGGCATCCGCGGGATCCAGTATGATTTGCAAGCCTGAGGGATGCCGCACCAGCTTGCGAATTCAGGTGCAGATTCGCAAATTCGTTAATTCGTTGACCAATCGTGCATAATCCAGTCAAATTTGCCGTACTTTTGCAGCAGATTAATGAATGTTATAATTTGTTTTTTAATATATGTTTTCAGAAAAGAGTAGTGAGTTGCGCTATTTAAAATAATTGACAATATTTAATATTTTCAACGTACCTATATTATTATCTTAGATTAAATATATAAGTGAGGAGCTATGGTAAAGTGGTTATATTTTGAAATTCGACTCTTGTAATTTTTCCGAGACGGGTCCGCAAACCAAGCTATTTTCGAGTGAGGGACTCATCACCAACATGTTTTTAAACGTTTTAAAAAACACTACGTGTTTGTTTTTCTTCCCAAATTGGCTTCCCTGCATGTGCGATGATTCTGCCAGGTGGGATTGGATTTCACCATGATTCCATTATATTAATAATGTTATCTTATTTCGATGTAATAATCGGTATAATGATTTGTTAATTGAACATAACAAGCCAGGAAAGGCTACACAAAACATAGATTTTTTTGTGGTTAGTAGCTTAGGTTAGTAGGTTCAGGACCGTTAGGTTTATGCATCGGGATTAGGAATATAGATCTAAAAATACATATATCATGGACAAAGGACAAAAATAGTTCAGCCGTATATGTGACGTGTTCAGACGCTTTTTGGTTTTATTTTTTTATTCCATAATTTAGTAATAAAAATTAACAAATTATAGTCTAACTTAGGATAACAAACTAAAGAAACGGTATTATTGTTTTAGACGCGTTTAGATTTTGAAATGTTGTCAATTATGTCATTATTTTTAAAAGCGAAGTTGCATGATGTGTTTTTATTTGTGCCGGTACTATGTACCTTCAATATACTTAAAAACAGGAATAAATAGGTGGTTTTAGGAAAAATACAAACGCATTTATTTGGTAACGTAATAAAATGCGAACTCGCTACAATGTTTAGTATGACAACATTAATCTAAATTAAAATAATGCAGCTATTACCGTTAGCTGGTCTATCGTTCCAAAATTGTACGGTTGCTATTTAATAAAATAGAGATTATTTACTTTGAAATATATTTTTATTTAATTCATTGTATTTATTATAATATTGTATTTAATGAATCGACAAAATTAAATTATACAGATGTTGCTCCGCCAAATTTTATGTTCGATCTTTGGGTGTATTAACTTAATTGTACATGAAGACAAAGAATTAAACCTGTAAATAGTTATTAAAAACGGGCACTACATGGTTTAGTTACTAGTCAATTTATTAAATAGTAAAATACCTATGCAGGATCCCACTGGATTTTAGTAACAATCCCATCGAATTGGGGATTGCAATCCTTACGTTGGTTCCATGTTTTTTTTCTATTTATAAATTATATTTTCTATACACAACATTGCCAGAGACATTAAAAAGTTGTAAGCTTTAAAAAAACGTAGTGCTGCCATAGAAGACGATAGACGTGCATAAAATAAAATAATAAAAAGCCTTAACAGCCATCAAGCACCTGCTATCACCTCAACGGGCAGTGAGCTTCTGCGAGGTAATTGCATAGCTCTTTCCTGAACGGAATATGTAGTCTTCTGGAGCCACTGCTGGCAGGTCGACAGTTGGTTAGGTTTCCTGCGTCCTCCGTTGACACTGTGTCGTATTGCACTGAGGGTGACCAACCCTCTCAGTTCAGATGGGGCGACGGGAGCTGGAGCCGATCCCCTGCGGCGAGTCCAACCTTCCTTGCTCGAAAGACTCCGGCACAGTACCTGAGGTATGGTAATCGTCATCTCACGCATCTTCTTCTCTTTGGGGCCTGTGAATTTTTTTAACAAAGTCAGAACACATTTTTTAATTTATCATTTTTTAATATATTAGTGTCTGTTCCCTATTCTCTATATATAGATTGATTTGCTTACTATCAATCATTTTCTGACAGATCTTCCATACAAAGTGTGTCAAAATTTTACTGCAGTAAGCAAATCGGTCCATTAGGAACTGCCATAGATGTGATATTTTGTTAATCTATACATAAATGCTAAAGTGTGTATTTGATTTCTCCTTCTTTTACGCAAAAATGGATCGACATGTTTTTTTTATAAAAAGAGTTTATAAATAAAATAATGTCATTTTATTGCGGAAATATGACGGGTTAGACTTTCATGCAGGTGGAGCCGCGAGCATATTAAATATATTTTGAGCTATGATTTAGTTAGTTTAAGAAGTGAAATTTTAATGTTTAAGAAACAAGAATTATTTGTATTAAGCTGATTTTGATTGAAATTCGTAAAAGTTTTCCCTAGCTATGTCGGTATTTACGCTCAAGATATTGGGACTTACTGTAAGCCATGGTGTCAGTAGGCATTGATTTTCTGCGCCGCTGGTTCTGCTCGGTATCGGGCAGCGCGCAGGCTATGTCTTCCACTTGACAGGGTAACTCTTCCGTGTCAATTGGAAGCACAGCTGCTCCCTCAGTGTCAGCGATTGTTTCTTCGGACCCCAATTGATCTGAGCTTTTACTCATTTCTAAGATTCTGGGGGCATTGTTATCTTTCTCACTCTTTGTAATCAAACTGCTGAGTTTATCTTTTGTGACCCAGTCGGGTGCATACTCAGCTTTAGCGGTGCGATGGTATATGGCATCCTCGTCGCTGGTGCAAAGTGGACGAGCACCAAGAGATTCGCTGCGGGTAGGCGCTACCAATGGGGGGAAGGTCTGCTGTCTGATCAACTTCCAATAAGCACGATTCATCATCACAATGTTTAGTCGCGTTGCCTGTAGCGGTGTAGTGATAGACGCGATGGATGAATCAGGTAAAAGCTTCTCCATGCCCAATATCTTATTGGCATTAGATAATCGCTCAATATGGCCGCTGATACAGAGTTGCGGATGCTCTGAAAGTTCACTTTCCATGATAGCGCGTTCGGCTCGGCTGCGATACTCGGATGGACTGAGGCTGTGGTCGCGGCGTTTACCATTGGTGTCCTTGTTTACGGCCACCGGGACTGAAAACCGCCTGAGTTGTTTCCTGAGGCCTGTTGACTTGGTAGTATTAAGCGAGCTCCTGCGCGGCGGAAGCAGTAGATCAGAGCTGTCAGAGCTGTTGGTTTCAGAGTAGCTCTCTGATTCATCTTCGTCTATACCAATCACAACGTCTTCAGCAGGTAACTCCGTCTTAATCTCCTCCTCCATCTCGCGAGCCAACAACGCATCCCATTGTTTCTGATTGAACAGGAGATTCTCGAGCATTTGAGCAGACAGATCATTATGCAGAAAGCGGTCCCACTCAGTAATCAGAGGTGTGACGACAAATTTGAAGAACCCTGTAATTTTTTTAATAGTTACAGCAGGCGAGATTAATCCATATTATAAATGCGAAACTGAGTTTGTTTGTTACGCTATCACGCCTAAATCGCTAAACCGATTTTGATCAATTTTGGCACAGAGATAGTTGGGAATCTAGAGACGGTTATGGGCTTCTTTTATCCCGGTGAAAGGCTATTTTTTATCTGGAAAAGGCTGTTCAGGCAGGCGGAGCCACGAGCAATAACTAGTATTTAATATTACTTTAAGTTTGCTAGGAATGCAGTACCTGTCTGAATTTTAGGTATGGATGTGTTGTGTCTGTCACAGAGCGGTGACACTGGTATATTGAGTCGCCGCTCGTAGTCGCCCTGGCGGAAGAACTCCTCGCACACTTTCATGCTCCATTTACGGCTGATGTCCCATGGGCGGCACGGGTTAGAGATATCAGCGCATTTCAGAGCGATCTGTAGTATTAGGTGGCGATGCTCGCTCTTTGTCATGTCCAATGTTTTTGTGTCCAAATGACCCTAGAACAAAAATATGCGTTACTAAAACGGAATACTATAATTGTTAGACACGTAACGATATACATATAGTATAATATATATTTTTTATATCATAGGCCGGTAAATGAAATGAGCAAGTGGGTCATCTGATGGAAAGGGATCTCCACCACCCTTGTACACCCACAATACCATAAAGATCATGGGTGCGTTGCCGACCTTAAAGGAAAGGGACAATTAAGGGATTGGGAAGAGGAGGGGGATTTGGGCCTCCGGATATCTCACTCACCGTATGAAATACAGCAACAAGCTGCTAATTTACGTCGGTTTTCTGAGAGACAGTGGTAACGACCCGGACGAGCCAGTCCATTCATGCTGTAGACAAAACTGTCTACAGCGTGGCTCTACCACTCGGAAAAAAACACGTAGTGATACATACAAAAGTATACAATATATAAATTATATTACTACAATTAAATTACATTGATAGGAAACAGATTAACGATAAAAGTTATTGGTATGAAATTAAGTTACACTGTAGGTATTAAGTATTTCTACACAATGAACAAGTGTCAAACACATAAACAGTTCGCAAACTTGTTTTCAAATATAAATATTGACAAAAATTCACGGTCAATGTGTATTGAAATTTTCGATGACAACGAAATCGCCCGAAACCGCGTAAAGCTCGTACAAATTAAGAAAAGTTCAAAGTCAGCCAAACAAGACGACACGAGTAAACAACTGCATAAAATTAAATTTATTTTATACACATGCACCTTTTAATTATAATCGAGTACCGACTGTAATTTGTGGCCATAAACATATTTAAGACATATTTACAAGTTTATTATTCATCTTTCGCCGAAATTTTCACATTAATGATTTAATTAGAGAATACTGAACACGAGCGCCGTGGTGGTCGCGCATAGTCGATAATTATATCCTCTGGATATGGCGATAGAAACATGGACATATCGTCCAAAAAATATACAAATGTAAATATGGCTACTTCCAGGTAATACAAAACGACCCACAGCAACTGAACTAAGAAAACTCTTGAGACTCTCCCTTAATAGAGCGTAGTTCATAATAATATATTTAATTTAGAAACGCTTCTATATATAATTTATTTCATGAATTTATAGATACATTACGACTAACGAGGTGAATTTTTGCCGCCTAACAACTTTATTTTTTTTTACCAATAACCCTGATTAATATAATATATTCAGTCTCATAACAATCGTAATATGTAACAAAATGCGTTCTAACAAACAAAAGTTTTAAATGTCAAATACTAAACTTCAATAACACGTTAATTAAACGTTTTCGACAGATCCAATTGTACATTGTTCGAATTCACTAGTATCAGATATTGGTTTCATCATTCATATGATTGAAGTTATTAAATTAATAATTGTTTGACGTTCATCAAATTTTACAAACGACAGTTCGTTATTGAATTTACTTGTGATTGGAAATAGGTAGGTACGTACTTATATGTATAGCTTTTGGACTAGTTCGTAATATTTTGTTGACGGTACCAATATTATTACTTTGACGTTAATATAATTTGCTAACTTTGCACCTAAGTGTAGCCCTAATCTTGGACCTTAGATTGTAAAAAATACCTCTAATACCATTGTAGACATATATTTTATAGACAATTTACGGACAAAATAAGGATTAGCTCAACAAGGCAAATGCATCAACTGTTTCGATTTTGATGGAATGTTTTTTCTATTTTATACTTTTGAATTCATTTCATTGTATTAAATAATACTGTAAGATGTCTCCGTATCGGCGATAACAAACCATATTTATTGGTGCATTACCAATAAGTTTACGAGAGATGTATCGTACACAAATAATTATGACAAAAATAAGGGCCCGTATATATAGATTTGGCATCGCATCCGATTAATTTTAGCGCGGCCTAGCGAGAGCCGCCCACGACGATGCGTTCTTACTTCTGGGGGTTCAGCGCCGCGGTGCAAATGTTTAACTACGTTTATAAATAAATGTTTCTAGTCTCTGTGTCATGGTCTCTACTCTAGTATTTTAGAACTATATTATATGCCGGAAAAAGAGCGTTTCATCTAATTATCATCCACTATACTAATACAGTAATATTTTTTATCTTTTTTGCCGCGGCGAAGATCCATCTTATGGACACCTTCCTGACCACAAGGGTACAAGGGATGGTTATGATGGACTCGCTCTCTGATCCAGTATACATATGAGTGACTACTAGGTCGGAGTTTAACCAATTTTTTTACTGTCGTTTTTTTATCGACTAAAAATCACGCGTGGTTATATAGGTACCTATTTTTCTCGTAAGTGCCTGACTAGGCGCGGAAGGTCGGACATTATTTGTGTATTGGTAGCAACTGCGATTTTATAAGAAATGAATATTGACAAAGTGCATTATTTTAATCGTATTTGTATGTATATACATTGATTGATTTTGTTTTCTCGCTCATTTTCCTAGTACTTACTATCAAACTAAGCAAATCAATCAACAGGAGCATTATATTTTAAACGTTTCAGTAATCAAATCGATGAATATCAATCAAACTATCTTGTAAATAATCTTTATAATGCAATTTCTAAAAAATTAAGAAATTTAGCCTTTATATATTAGGAAACATGTGGTAGTAAGACATTTTATGATTTAGTAAGTAGAAAAAGATGTATAATTGTTAGTAATAGGTACTGGACAAAGGTAAAGTGATTGATAGATGATGATGACCTTAGAAAGACATATCGCTGTATTCATAAACATTATTATGAGGCCTCATAATGAGCACAAATACATAGTGGCGATTTTTTTACACGTAATTGGTTAGGTTTTGGGCCTTGGGCCCGTATTCACTAACAACACTCAAGTGAGCTCTTTGTTAATTGTCGATGTCGGTGTACATGATTAGTCTATTTTTAATTTAACGTCAAAATGTAACGAATAATGTACTGATACAGAAATCGCCACTATCCGTTCGCGCACACTATGAGACCTTATAGTAACATTTATGAATACGGGGGTAAGTACTAAAGTTTTAATATAGATTCTATGTCAACCTTTAATCAAATCAATAAATTGTATAGCCAATTATCAGATTGCAAATAAAACACTCGTCGAGAAAGGATGTTTTTGACACGTTCATTTGTCTGTACGTATGCACGTCACGTAACAATCAGTTAACGGGCTGCGACATCGCCGTTCGGTGTAACACTTATGTAACTTGTAAGACGACTAATATCGGCGAAGACAGGTTAAACGAGCATTAGTTTTGTACGAGACTAAGCGTTTTTATTTTGGTAATACCGATGAATCATGGGCGTGTTGCTGTCAGTTTGCGGCATAAACAGAATATTGCATCGAGTCCTGCGATCTATTTCTGATTTGCAAATATCGGAAAATCCAACTATAGTCTACTCAATTGAGTTTGCTGCCGAGTGTCAGTTACCGGATGTCAGTACATGGAATTGGTAATGATGAGTGGCACCGCGTGTGCCATCGATTGATCTACATCGCATACAATACTGATACGTGATATGATAAAAAGTAATGTAGCTATGCATATGACTACAGTAGCGGCGCCATACGATGCTCTCTTTTGACTGTTCCGTATCCAGAGTGCTACAGGAACCTTAATACTAAGCCAAAAGCCAACCCGTCTGCCTGTTCTACGATCTATTTTAATTTGAAGTACTGGAACTTTTAACATTTAGTTTTGAATGTAATGGCCTCAATGTCCTTCAAACCTATATATAGTTGCAGAAATAGACAAATCAATGGTACCTACCCAGACGGACTCTCGTATAAGAGAAGGCCTACCATCTGGTCTTTTATCATTAATTTACAACGTCTCATTAAAACAAACTACTATGGGCCGATCATTCAATCTCCAAGTAGGTAACACTTTATTTCCCAGATAAAATGAGACGGCAAATTAAAAATATATCTCGGTATCAATATGGTCGTTTACACAGTAGCGTACTGGGCCAAATTGAATTGGCTGTAAAATGCGGTATCGGGCAGATAAAATTTATTTAGTCATTGAAAATCGGCCCTAAGTAATTAAATCTAATTTATTAATTCGATCCAACTCTTTAGTCATTGAGGATTCCTCAATGATAAGTTTTGACTTGTTAGCAAAAATTATAAGTTTTCAAACGGCTTTACTCACTTTAATGTGATTACAACGAACAAAGATCCAGCAAATGCACTTTCCGTAATGAAGTTTAGAAATAAACTTGCCGTTTCTATTCCACGGTCAAAGGCAAAGGGTGCTTGGCAAAAAGATTAATTAAATAAATATATTCAACCGGCCGCGGGACTAACAAACTAATTCATAACTACCAGTGAAATACTAACGCCCGAATAATGAAACCGCAACTCAAGAATTTATGTTCGTGTTAAACATATTAAGTGCATCTTAATTGTATGAAAATAAGTAGCTGTTAGACAGTCGTCCGTTGAGTAGCGTTTCAGTATTCGGGCGTGAGACTACTAAGTTTGTACTAGTCTTGATATAACAACACTCACAATCTGCAACAGATATTCACACAAATAATAATTGTTCCAACTACCAAAGCGTGAATGGAGGTTTAGAGGTTTGTGGTTGTCAAGATTTAACTTTGCGTATAGGCTGATTATGTAGGTCATACATAGACTCACGCCTGTTTCCCATAGGGGTAGGCAGAGACAACGGATTTCCACTTGCTACGAATATGTAGGTCATGCCCTTCTATATACGAGTATATATTTTTATTTATGTGTGTCCGACATTGGAGCACGTCCATGATACGCATAGGGCGGCTGGCCAAGAGTCTTCGCATTACGAAATCAACTATTGCTAAACTTTTGGTTATCTTTATTTAACGACACCAGCATAGAGCATTGTAGAACAGTGTTACAAGAGAATAGTGCTAATATCTTCTTCTTCCACCTGCCCTTATCCTACTCGCAGTGGCATCGGCACAACATGCTTTTTAACATATATTTCAGAATGATTTGGCTCGTAGTTTTTATCACCAGCCTGCCTTACGTCAATCACAGTGGGGAGAAAACACCCAGACCCGAAATATAATATAATACATTTGTGGATAACATAAACATTTGTCACAGTGCGGGAATTGAACCCACGGCTTCTCGCTTCACAGTCGGCTACTCGCCCACTGTGGCGCGGAGGCTACCCGGAGCTTTGCTATTGCAATATGTGAAACAAAAAAAAACATGTACGGTGTTGTTACGTCTTTGTTAATGAAACTCCTTTGAAACAAGTAATCTCCAGTTATAGTTATACAAATCAATTTTGGTTGTCAGTTCTGCGTATTTATGAGCAACATCTCGTAGGTATAGAACAACATTCTATACTGTCCAAGACACAGAAGATATATCTAAACGTGATGTGGGCGACTACAGCTTAAATCTAATTAGTCATACTATTTTACGTAAACGAGAACATTTGGTGAATGCTTAAGTTAGATTGATAATTATGTAAAAAAACACATGTCATATAAAACTTTATAACAAAAAAAACGACAAAAAAAAACTAGCAAGCTAAAAATAAATATAAAGAATTTTGAGTCAGTACTATTGCAATATAATTATCAATTAAGTATAGGTAGAAACCACGGAATCAAAATGCATTATTATATATTGATTTCTTAGGTTTACGCGAATATTACTGCCTCGGTGGCGCAGTTGTAACACGTCCTCCGAATGTGTCCGTATATATGTCCGTGTCCAATAATACAGCCTTCTGCATCTGACCTCTGACCCAACTATCAATTGAGAGCCTCTGAAGATGTTGGTCGAGACTCTTCTTCTTCTTATTATATTTATTTTTAGCTTTTAAGTTTTAATGAGTCGGTTTTATTTTTGTTATATAGTTTTTATTTTACTATTTGTAGTGGAATAATATTTATACATAAATGTTGAATTTTGAGTCTTTCAACCCCCATTTCAAGTTTACGTTTCTTTCACCGTTAAAGCAAGCGATACTTAACAGTGAATATATACGTAACTAAGTTAAAGCTGCATGCTCTTGGTTTCGATCTACGACTTTTGTCTCGGTAGTTCGTATCACCTCCCATACAGCATATTAGTATTTATAATAAAAAAGCAAAAAAAGGGCGGAATTGAGAACCTGCCATTTTTAACCGACTTTAAGTCTGTTACTATAGCAATATTAACTATAATTTAATAATATTAACCGAGGAAGCGAAAAATTAACAAAGGGTTTTTAAATTACTTCTCTATGAGCTTTCACTTTAAATTTACTGTATTTGCACATATTTTCCGCGATAAAATAATACCATTTAAACATAAAAAAAACTATAAATCAGAATCAGTATTAAACCAATTACCAGACATTAACCTCAAACATTTTTCTTTCAGATCCCAAACACAGTCGTAAATCTGTGAGTGTTTAGGCCGCGATGTTTACATGATATTTGCGTGCTGACGAGTTTCCGTACCAGATACATCTGCACTGTGACACGGGTGTGAATGAACCGATCACGTTTTCACCTACGTAACCGCGACGCTGGATTTAAGCATTGCACATTCATACAGTACATACTACGATTCTTTCTTTTTTGTTTAATTATGGCTTCACATTTCCATGCATATAGCCAATGAAAAGTGCATAATATATTTCTAAGTGTTCACAAAAACGATGAACCTCCGGTGTGGCCGATTTCAAAGTCTTGTTGGGGTTTTGGTGTCAATTCCTTGCTGTACGATGCTTCATATACCTTTTTCTTTAGCGGATCGAACAACCAAGGTCGATCAATACACTTGGTCAAAATCACCTAAATTCACAAATTTCAATGATTCCATACACTGTTCATCACAGTCAATGTTTATTGCACAAATCAACATTACTTTTATAAAACAAACACAACTTTAAACTTGTTTAGGAATTCATTAAAATAGGATAACGACGGTACTGTCAGAAGTTCCGTCAAAACTAATACCTACCACGAGTAAAATTATGCGTTTCGCCAATATTCGGACATTTAAAAAAACGGACATGTGATGATGACCTCAAACCTGTTATAAATTTCTTTTTTCACCTCTTTGGTCTCTCGTATGCGGGAGCCGTCTTGGTAGGTATCACGTTTAGTATAGTTCTGCAAATAACAGTGTATAATCATTGTTGTGTTTCGGTTTGAAGGACATTAAATCCAGTACAATTACTGGGCATAATCAGACCTAACATCTTATGTCTCGTAATGACGAGCGTAGTGTAGTGCCATATAGTGTTTTGTAATTCATCGTTCTGAGTGGTGTTGCTATTGATGAGCAGGTGTGGCGCCTATCATCAGGCGAACGATCTGAGCATCGCATTGAGTTGTATGCCATTTACTTTCAGTGCGAACATAACTCATTTTTCTCAACAAAAATCTGTTAGTAGGCACTGTTATTTCAAATTTATAACATACACCAAATAACTCATCTTGCTTGTTTACAATTTACAGGTAATTTGAAAACATTGTTTCATTAAATTGGTAATGTTATTAGAAACATTATACAATCATAAAGTTTGTTTATTGTAATCAAAATATATAATGAGATAGGTGTAATTTATGTGAGAATTCTTCGAACAATCAAAACAGTGCTCATCAGATTGTTGTATACAATGAAACTTAACTAGTAAGGTATGTATGAAATTATTAGTGTATGCGATATACCAAATCTATGCAACCATAACTGCATTTTTTACATTATAGACTGGCAAACGATCAAGTGGGCCACCTTTCTCCATCGCTCATGTAGGTACGTATAACCATAATACTAGAAGAATCATGGGCGTGTTGCTGACCTTAAAGCAAAGGGATAATTAAGGGATTGGAAAGGGGAGGGGGATTTGGGCCGACAGATATCTCACTTACCGTATGACACGCAGCGGCAAGAAGCTACTTAACGTCGATTTTCTGTAGGACAGTGGTAACGACCCAGTCGAGCTGACCGGCCGAATCTGTTTAAAGCGTGGCTCTACCACTTAAAACTTAATCTAAATGCAATCATAGTACAGTACTACGATAAAATCATGCGCTTCGCAAATATTCGTCTATTTCGGAAATACAAACGTGTGATAGTGATGATCAAAGGCACTGTGTAGACGTAGTAACTTTGATATACGAGATCCGAGCGAGACAGGCAAACAGCAACTAGCTCTTTAGCGATTTTCATATAATTTCAAGAAATTGCGCAGCCATATCAACTCTATTATCATTCAATTTTTTTTATTTACTATATGAGACTAAATAGTGAATTCATAGTAAAAGTATAGTAAAATAGTAAAGTCATAGTAAAAGTACTAATTGGTAAAGACTTTAATACCATTATACTTGATAATCGATTTAAATTTATGGTGGTAAGTATACTTTTCTTACATACGTATACATAAGTTCACGTTTGTATCTCCAAGGGTAGACAGAAGTGCAACTAGTGCACCCACGGCTCACCAAGCTTATTTCTTTACCCTGATGTGTTAGGGCGGCGCGCTTATCGGCCGCAATTTTTGGGTACAAATTCTAATCTCGGGCAATGGGTGTGTTAATTGATTTGTGTGTATTCGACTTAAGCATACATTTTGACATGAGCTCAGGACCTCATGGTTTGTCATGGTGTGTTCTGCAAAGCGGTATATATTTTAACTTGCTGTGATGGCGGGATTTGGAGATATAACAATAAAACCAAACTTCATAACCAATAGAAAGTGACCTCCCATTTCAAATAAATAGTACATCCATATGAAAGGGGATCAGTTTTAATTGGCTCTTGCAAGCTTGTGATTAGACTTCTATGTAGTAGTATAGTATAGCGGATTAGGACATATATCAATAAAACCATTTTGACATTCAATATAAGGTGACCTCTCATTACAAGTATACATACATATTAGTGAGGTTCAGTTTTGATTAGCTTTCGCAAGCTTGTGATTATTAAGTTTTTTATATTTTTATCTATCTGGGATTCAAAAAACAATTGTACAATATATTGTATAATGTCGATGTGGGCGATGGCGACGGAATAATAGGAGTAAAAAGTTCTTTTACTTCGAGATTCATCTAATTTGAGTCTGTACCCTATGCCAATGTCCTTGACGATTTGCGCCATACAAAAATCTATCGATATGGATGTTTCACGCGATCAAGATGCAACGCGGCGGCGCGGCGGCATAATAGATTTTATTTATTACTTCAACTACCTATTTGTTTAGAATGTTGTAAAATACGTCGCGTTTTTTCATTCGATCACAAAGATTTCTGGTTAAGGATACATTTCAATCGATATGACGATTCCACTACAAATGTTGTGTCAAACATTATAAAAACAGTAATGACTTATATTTTTCACATAAGTCGAGCGCACTTTCCGCTTCGACAAAAAAATCCGAACGAAAATATATTACACATACGAGTATGTATATTTTTTTAACTTACAAAGATTAGCTTAACAGGATTACCAAAACTCACCATTATTAATCCACCATTATTTTTGCAATTTAGCCTTAGTGGCAGCCTTAAGGTGAAAGTTGTAATGAAAGTTACAGCAACCGTCAACTCTGTAAGTGGTAGAGCTACACTGTAGATAGTTTTGTCTACAGCATGAATGGACCGACTCGACCGGATTGTTGCCACTGTCTGACAGAGAACCGACGTGAAGTAGCAGCATGATGTTGCGTCTCGCCAATCGTTTAACCCGTTGAGTGAGATATTCGGAGGTCGAAATCCCCCTTCCCTTTCCAATCCATTAACTATCCCTCTTATTTAAGGTCGGCAACGCGTCCGTGATTCTTCTGATATTATGGATGTTCATGGGCCATGCCATAATACCTCACCACGTGCCATATTTTAAAATTGTAGGTCAACGGGAAGTACACTATAGGTTTTGAGGAACAAAATATGTGTTATAAACGGCAGTATCTTTTAATTGCATTAGTCAAAAGCTTGCTTTTATTAGTTTCACATTTAACTATCAAACTATGTAGACAAATATTGGAAGTCGAATTTAACCAACTTCTGATTATCGTACCGAATTGAAACTATACAAATGTGTGTAACACCGATGACAATACATCACTAACGATGAGTGTCATAGTTCAATGAAGAGATTAAAAGGTTTCTAGGAAAACCCTCGTGTTTGGGCTCATTTGTTTTGTTTTAACGAGTCTAATATATTACACTTGGTAATTAGGGCCCGATGATGGAGCCTTAGGCTAGATAGTGGTATGCTTGAATGATTACTAGTAAATCCCTCGAGTTTGGATGTTTTCTTTACATATCCAATGAACCATAAACTTTTATATCTGATACTAATATCAACTTGATACCTGTAGCTGTTCCTCAGAAAACGTTATTGACGGACAGACAGACGGACAACAAAGTAATATGGGTTCTGTCTTAGCTTTTCGAGGTACCGAACCCTAAAAGCAATGATTATCGCAGCGTAAATTTTTTTTCTGGGGCTGTAGGTACAATATTATAGAAAAAAACACAGTCAAATACAAAAATAAGTAATCACATAGGATAGAAAAACACAAATTAAATTGAATAATACCTATAGCTGCTCTACAAAACGTCTGCTAATAAATAACTTTAACGTTTGTATTGTATTTCTAAAACGAAACCAATTAAAAGTAATGTATCATTATATTTCTTATCGGTATCGGCATTAGTGCACTGAGGAAAAATAATTAATGATGCATTTTATTCTTGCAAAGATCAGAATCGTATATATTACTTTGATTTCAAATGAAAATAAACTCCGCTTACTCAGTTATAGTTTGGATATAGCGCCCTTGGCAGCAAAAAACAGGACAACTACATATACATACATACGCACTCACGCCTGTAATCCCCGAAGGGGTAGGCAGAGGTGTAGCCAGTACACCCATATTTCGTCAAGCGTATTTCCGTCCCTTATATGTGATAGGGGGCGAGCCTATCGCCATACCGGGCACAAATTCCAGACTCCGGGCGGATACTGAGCATTTCGTAATAGAAAAACCCAATACCACTTTACCCGACCCGGGGATCGAACCCGAGACCTCAGCGTTTACCTCAATCGTAACGCGTACACGCATTACAACTGCGCCACCGAGGCAGACAACTACATACTATATTACAATAATTGTAGTTTTACAATTGTAAACACTCTTGCAATCTGTCAGCATTCTATAATATAATTTGTAGTAACTGCATCCCGATTTAGCGAGCAATCTGAATCCGTAAAATTAACGTTTTACTGAACGGACAAATATTGTGTCTCTATTGAATGTAATAAATGAGTGCTTGCCTGAGCTCCAGTCTAGACATAAAGCGCTCAGTAACTAAACTCGTTCAGAACTGCTGCCAATAAGTTTGCATCTGAAGTACTTAAATACTGCACAAGAGACTTTAACTAGTTTCCGAGGCTACTGAAATGAGGCATCTATAATGTCTGTTTCCATTAAAAAATTGTGAGAAAACATTTTTATGCTATTTTTATTCTTGTGATTGAAACTTGAAGTCACTAAGCAGTTTTGCAGTAAAATACTAAAATTATTTGAATGATACAAGGTTATGAACGACTGGTAGTAAGCATTGGATACAATAAATACTCGTAAAAATAGCTGATGGAATTGCAAAATCAATGAATTTGTCAAAATATGAACGTGGTGTTATGTTTGTTTTGTCGATTATATAGTATTGCAAAAGAATTTTGAATGTCGATTGGTTACAAAATTGAATAGTTAGAATTTCATATATTTAGTATTTTGCCAAATCCGACTGGGCCAACGAGTAGTTTAGCATGTTTTGATATGAATTAGTGTCCAACAAGACATTATACAGTTTGCGAAAATGTGTGGTTAAGACTCCCAAGGATTGAGTAAGGCACAGGACAAGGCATAGTATTTCAAACAGTGGGTTGTTGAGGCCTGGCCAAGTGTTGTAAGGATCCATACATTAAGTCGCCTATCTCTAATAACACAATCTTTTAACTGTGAAATGGCTTTGGTTTAATTTTCGTTTCATATCGGATATTAGTTAGTAAAAATACGTTTACCTAAAACTTCAAAACAGACTGCATAAATTGTCACTAATAATATAAACAACATTTATATCTTACTGAATAAAATATAAGAGCAGTAATAGCGAGTCGGCACCGATGCCGGTGCCGGTCAACTTAAATAGCGTATTTGACTCGATTATTTTTATAATTATAATCAATAAGTTACGTTCCCCAAAATCTATTATCGAAAGAATTTTACAAATCAAGTCATAAATAAATAAGTTAGAAACCGTTTAAATCTGTTGGAAGGGGTAATTGTCAAATGACGGGAAAAGGATGCACGACATGTCGTGTGACGTCACAAGACAGGTAATGCTATTACGGTGCACGCGTGCGAGGGAGATAGGGAGATTTTCCCACTACGCGCCGACCTTTGCTGATACCAAGATTTAAAACATGAACTGCGTCCACATTTTTTACCCAATTTTAATTCTGTTTTCGCATAACAATTTCTTTTTCGTATTCTTGTTGGTTCCATATAAAATAATGTATAAAATTAGACATAGTCAAATACCCTCTTGCACTGCCTCTAAAAATATATCTCGCTATACCGTTGTTGATTCTTACATACATACATAGAATCACGCCTGTTTCCCATAGGGGTAGGCAGAGACAACGGATTAATTTGTTGATTCTTGTAAGAAATTAATGTTATTTGTGACTTTTCAGTGTTCATTTTGAAGTTGTTTTTTAAGAGAACGCTAGTCGACGGCTCGAAGTCCTAATCAATGCTATTTGATTCTTGCATCATGGGGTCGAACATTGGAGTGAAATGCACCATAATTAGTGTTAAACCTAACTAGTGTTAAGAATTGCGCGAAGATTTTTAAAAAAAGAACATTGAATATACCGAACCAAAATAAAGATTATTCAACTCTTAAATAATTAATGCTATGTCTGTACGAATTGAGTTTTTAAGATTTCATACTCCCTATGTTATTTGTTTACGACCAAAGATGTGTAAAATTATATGGATCTTTTGACGCTTATAACAAATTTGAAATCTTTGTTTGTTTAACAACTATGTTATGTGTGCGATGAGATAAATCGATATCATACTTAAATTTCGACGTGTGATACCAAAGAGTTTATATGGAAAATATACCGACTAGCACAACCTTAAGTTTTAACAAAACGACTTTTTATTTCGCCATTTTTAGTACAATACAACAATACAATAACTGTATTGCATATGGGATGTAAATTCCAATAAAATAACCCAATCGCAACATTTATAATTAGTTTTTTTTCATTTTCAGAAACCCTCGGTGCGCGAGTCAGACTCTCTCTTGGTCGGTTTCTTAAATACCGCAACTACCGCATTTACGATTGAAGGGAAATTGAAATGTCCAGTACAGGTATAGATCAACTCAGTTTGGTTGTCTTTGTGCAAACTGTTGCTGGTTTTAAATGGAAAAATATATATGTACATCAAACGTCCATTTTCTTTGAATTACAAATTTAAATAGTCTTAAGTAAATAAAATTAAATACGGATTTGGACAGGTTATTTAAGAAAAAGTAGGTTTACGTAATAATATCGTATTGAAACATTTAAAATATTTTTTTATCCCATTCCCATTGTCGGCGCAACATCCTTTTCAAGACATGATACAGAAAGATTTGGCTTGTAATTTTACGACCGGCCGACTGCCTGCCCCTTGTAGGGAGACAACACCCAGACCTGTAACCGATATTTGTGGATCACACAAACATTTTGTCTCGGTGCGGGAATCGAACCCGCGACCTCTCGCTTCACAGCCGGCCACTCACCCACAGCGCTACGACAGCCTGTCCACAGTTTGTCCAAGGGGTATGCGTTTAATTATAAATTTACCTGTACGGTGTATCCTCATTTGAGCCATCGAGGATTGGCTAGATCTACTTAGTTTTAGAGTGTGTAATGAAGCTTCACCTAGTTTTAACCCTAGTTAGGATACATAAGATACACCTAAGTGTAATAAATTTCAACAAAAACCCTATTAATATTTATCAGCATTTACCGTATCAGTGAGGTAAAACTATGGTTACTGAATGTCTGAAATTAACGATTACCACGGAATAATTTGGACATTTACATTAAGACTTTGTAATGGACATCTTAGGATTTAATGGAAAATATTAACATTTACTATAGCTCGAGCATTTACAGTAATACATAATACAAAGGATACATTATTAGCTACATTATCTAAAATTTTTCTTATCTAGATGACACATTACATAATATTAAAACATTAAAGATCAATGCATTAAAGTCATTGTCGGTGACGTACTCGTATACATGGAGTACATGTCTAAAGGGCCAATTTATATATAATATTATGATTATGATCGATTTCATAAAACATTGCACTATTTCCTTCCTACGGATCGTGTAGAGCACAATGGGCTTATAAAGTAAGGAGAATGGCTCCGGTCATTCTTGACGCTTATTCATTGCTCATTGCGTTGGGTGCTTACATACACGCTATAAAATTACGGTGTTAAATTTGCAAAAACACAAAAATATATTTGTAATTATTTATTGGCTAATTGATTTTTGTCAATAAAATTCTAACGTCAGATTCTTATTCATTTTCAATCACTTATTAATTTTTTGATTTTGAAGTAGTATATTATTTATCAATGATACTTCTGATAGTATAGTTTTTCATGGGCGGTGAAGATCACTTACCATCAGATGACCTTCCTTGATTGCTAGCCTATGCTATAAAAAAAGGATTTAACTAAATTCGTAACACGAACATTTTTTTATGCATAAAAAAGCGTGTTTAATTCAAGTGCGTGGTGAATAAACTTTTACCATAATAATTTAACCAATAGATTAAGTTCAGATATATTATATAAGGAAAAGGTATATATTGTATTATATCCCTTTTCTTACTGCCTGGCGTTATCGCGGTTAATGCCAAGGTCCGCCTTACCGTCATGATTTGACGGCATTTGGTATTATATGAGGCGATCCAACTTCCGGCCACCACAACCCACAACGGGAACCAAATTATTGCATTATATCCCTAACTGTTAAAAATTCCCGACTTCAATTAGAAAAACATGTTATTTTTAAACGGCTGTACATATTGTCTTAATACATAATTAGGAACCATCTCGATTAAATTAGCTTTCAGAGAGAAAAACGCATTCAAATCGGTCTATTTATTTAGGCGCTGCGATGCTACGGACAGATAAAGGGATCAAACTTATGACACCCCTCTTTCTTGTTGGAGGTTAAAGAGTACTGAGTAAGAAAGTACTGGTATCAAAGGAAAGTACTCGATGCCAAGAAGTATCGATATTTTTTTACGTGCCACTGGAAATAAGTGCAGACATATGTGTGAATATTTTATTAAAATGTGACACATAAACAATGTATTCTGAATTTTAATGTTTTTCAGTACGTTACCCCGTAAGTATGAAAGGCAATATCCGACCTACTTTTAAAAGACAATTTTATTCAATATTAGGTATTGCCTGCGGCTTCGCCTGCGTGAAAGTGCCATATAGGAAAGGCCATGAAGGTTTTATAGTGACCTACTATTGAGAAATCATGAGAAAACAAGTAAACTCACTCATCAAAACCTATAAGTAATAATAGTATATACGTACTTCCCGTAGAGCTATAATCTTGAAATTGGGCTCGTAGAGAGGTCACATGCTATAAGTAAAATAAAAAGAAAGAAACTATTTATTTTATTTATTACTGCAAAATACTGAAAAATTTGTTTTATATGGAAATAAGTAAAATACGACATGCATTTTTTTTACTTTATATAGATACAGATCGTTAATGGCGAAGGCTTACTCGCTTTTGATGGGTTTTTATAAGTAACGTACACTAGCTTTTGTGGTAAAAAATATGTGAGAAATTTTTATTGCTACATATATCTCAAGATGCATAATTATCAAGAAACTGAATAAAATAGACCGCTTTACTTGTGCTGTACCTTGAACAAGGGTCAAGAACATGACATATGGCATGATCGTAGAGAATGAGATATAATAATAGGTCTTTACCTATGGAATAGCCGTGTACCTGCACGAAAATATATTTCTCATAGTGTTCTGATAGAGAAGCTCGCACAACTGCAGCCAGCATTGCTGCTGCCGCTGCTCCTGCACGACCACATACTGCACAACAAACAATCTCCAAGCTACAAGAGCTGGGGTTGGAAGCTCTGCGTCATCTGCCATTATCTCCAGACATTGCTCATACATACGAGTATTTCTACTTTTTCGATAATTTGCACAACTTAAATGCGGGGAAAAAATAATACTCAAGAGGCAGTACAATATGCCTTTGAAGAGTTTGTTGCCTCTCGTCAGCCGATTTATTCAAGAAGGAAATCGAGAAATTGTCACTGCGCTGGCAAAGATGCATCGATAGCATGGGTGGTTACTTTGATTAATAGAAATAAAAAAGATGAAAAAAATACTTTAACGTGGTTCGTACACGACGACAATTTCATAGGTAAAGACCTATTATATATACATTTTGTTTTATTAGGTGCTACTTGTGGAATTCAGTACAAGGTTATATTTTATAAAAGCATAATATGATATCTAGTAATAGTTAATCGACTTGTTGATCTTGTTCGATCATACCATGGTCTACAATAGTACAATCTAGAAATAATCACCATTAAATCATTCAAAGATACGTCACTCGTGTTTAGTTGCGGATTCAGGATTTCATTCGGGTTAATTATTGCGCGATGAGGCGAGTGGGGACAGTTTATGTTTTACTTCCAGTTGTATTTGAAGTAATACACACCGTATTTTGGTTCAGAGGGAAGTAATTGCACCTGTTGGCCCGTGGTAAGGCGACCGCTCATGTGACGTTCATCCTGCACGTTACTAACTGCTCGAGCCAGTTGGTCGGTCTGAATATTTATCTAAAACAGGGTCATGCGGTGCAAACAACTGTTTTTGGGGCAGTTCGCTCGAGTCGAGATGTATGCCGCGGCGCGTTCACGTATTGTAATTTTAATTCGCTATTGTAAACATTTATCTTTGAAACGAACAATCTTTGAATTCCAAAGCATCTTTCATAAGAAAAAACATATTATGTACTTCATACAACAGAAACGTATATAATTTGGTCAGATATTGTAATAGATAGGTAGCTGTCTTGTTATCCCATCACAGAACGGAAATAAGCTTGGTGAACTGTGGGTGCCGCAGTTGCATCCCGGATCTCTTAACTAATTGGAGAGATTATAATTAATATATTATAATACCGTGTAAAATATAAATATGTGTACAAATTGCGTTATTATATCGAGTATGGATTATATGTTTTATAAATATATTATAAGTTTAGAGTTTATTGCACGTTGTCCAGTGTACAACCACCTTTTAATACTGTTAAATTTCAATCAAAGACTTCTGATAAAGTGAATTTCATCTTTACAATTTAACGTTTTTAACCAATTCGTCTGTATTTATATACATTTTTATAAATGTTATTCAATTTTAACTCCACCAAATGTGGACTGATTTGGAGAGTAATACATTATTTGACTGTCAAAACAACATCAATATGCGTTCGTGTTGAGATAAGACTACTTCGAGAGAGGGCTGCGATGATGCAAAACTGCAATCGTTCATCGAATATAGTATAAATAAATAGTTGCATTTCGATCGTATATGTAGGTTTGCGGACTAATGCAATTAAAGCAAGGCATGGAATTAACATCCTTATATCAGACACTCCGTGGCAATTACAATCTTTAGCTCCCTGATGAGCCCTCCCTGCAGAGCAGGCTGCACTGATCTTACTCGTCGGTTCAGAACATCTCAGATAAACTCTATTGGATTGTAGTCGGGACTTTGAGCTGGCTAATTCAAACGACGCATCGGGATTTCGTCCTCCTCTTGAATATAAGCTTTCACACATCGCCAGATCTATTTCTTCAAGAACAGTCAATGCAGGTTGTACGTGAGGAATTAGTACCTCCGATATGTACCAGTGTACATTCAATATGCTATTTTCTATGACGACTAACTCCGTACGGTCCAACAAATATAAACGCTGCCTAAAACACAACGAAGCCCCTAGAATCCCGTCTAGCACGGTGCGTTTCCAGCGATAATTTCGACCACCCATAAGCTCTGGAATGAACTGCCTGCATCGATGTTTCCCGAGCGTTATGACCTGTCCTTCTTTAAGCGAGGCTTCAAAAGAGTTTTCCTTAGGTAGGCAGCGGCTTGGCTGTGCTCTGGCATTACTGAGCTCCATGGACGGCGGTAACCGCTTACCATCAGGTGGGACGTCTGTTCGTCTACATGGGCAATAAAAAAACAACTAATTGAGGTAATTTCTTCAAAATATACGTCTCTAAAGCGTTCTCCTCACCTTTACAGTACCTACGGACGTCTGCCCTCACTACATAGCTAGCCTATCCTAGCTTCATCGGAGAACAATACTCTACTCCGGTCCTCTTGAGTCCATGTTGCATAATTCCGGGCGAAAACAAGTAGCAATCAGAAGCAAAGTCACAGAGTAGGTAATTTAGGGCAAGGGCGGTGACTGCGTATATTGGCATCGAGAAGCCTCCTCCTAACCGTAAATAGGCTAAATTTCACATTTCACTTCCTCTAGGTTACCTCACTACAAGCACAGTATCACTCACTGCATGAGATGCCAGCAAATTGCCACTTTAATGGAAGTTTCCTCACGATGTTTCATTTGCCGTTAAAGCGAACGATAATAATTATTATTAACAAATTTTTCCCTCTAGCTCTGCCCGCGTTAATGATCTTTTCCGGGATAATCGGGAATAAAAGTAACTTATCCTTGTCCTTATCCAGGTCATGGTCTATCTGTGTGCCAAATTTCATCCAAAGCCGTTTAACCATTAAGGCGTGATTAACAGACAACCATCCAAACTTTTACATTTATAATTAGTAAGAAGTAGGATGAATACACACGTAACTTCGAAAAGTTAGAGGTAGACCTACTATTGGGCTGGTTTCGAAATCGCCACTTCCATCTCGGTAGTACACTTCCCCGCTACACTATCTCTGCTTAACATTAGACTTTTGATTTTTTTAAGCTATGTAAAAATGTATAACAAGACACGCGGAACCCTCCAGACACTACTAACAGCTAGTCTATAATGCTAAATTTACCGTCATTCATATATGCATTCCAATATTTGATAATCAATTCTGCATTGACACCTGTGATGTAAAGTGCACCGACACCAGTGGTCTCCGGTTCGATTTTCCGCCGGTAATGTTAGATACGACCTAGAAATATGTGTGTCAAGTCTGGATATATCACACGCTCTAAATACAAAGAATGAACTATTTTGGGAGACGCGACTTGGCTATTGCTGGCGGAAGGATAATTTTAGAATGAACTAGGTATATTGATATCTCATATCATTATTTATTGCCTAGTAATCTGTTGCCGCTAATAGATAAGTTTCGTTTAAGCGTTTGTGTTAAATAGGACTGTTTGCAGGTCGTGTTAAAAAATGCACGGTAAACATTTCTCCATTAAATAAAATAACTTTGTTAACAACAAAATATAGTGTTTTTTTTCACTAAAAGGTACAGTTTTAAAAGCGGCTTTTCAAAGCTCTGACGTTATCGTTTGTGTGATTCCAAAAAATACTTTACAGAGTGTAATTTAATTTTTCAATTTTCCGTCCACATGCACTTTGACTACTCGTCGGGGCTATACATAATTAATAACTTTTCCGCGGAAAACAAACATCCCTATAAAGTTTATCGAAAAAATAATATGATTTTCAGAGGACTGCCTATCGGGAAATACGTGATATTTTGTTCCTAATACGTTGCGCCGAATCCTTTAAGGTTTCGTTTTGTATAGACTTTTGTTATGTTTGTCAATGAATTTTGGTTTTAAAAATATTACAATCTATATAAAAAAATGTTTCTTTGTACGATTGCCCTCTATGCGTTCCTAAACCATTCTTACAATTGTGATTAAATTTTGCCATACACATTTCTTTACGTGGCATTTCAACGCATGCCGGGTAGGTACACCTAGTTTTATTCAGAAATATTGAAATTAAATTTAATATTTAACCAACACAAAAAACGTTTTTCAATTCGTCTGTAATTTTTATGTAGATATTGTTCACACATCATCACACAACTCCACCAAATGTAAACTGATTTGGGTAATTCTTTTTGTATCTTTTTGTATATTATGTAAAGCGCTTCAATGATCTTCGTTTTTTTACGATTTGGTACGAATTTATTAATAATAACGAACGCATAATTTAAATCTATGGATTGAGTAAAGAGTGGCCACCAAAAATGTTATTCCAAAATCAATCACTACAAAATATGGACCACAGCAAAAACCACTTACTCACCTACATTGCGAATACAAACTTATGTGAATGAAATTCAACGAGAAGAATTATTATAAATATTTTCTTGTGAAGTGGAAAACCGCTAACATTTCAATGCATAAATAAAACCATCGCGATCGTTGCGATAGTGTTTACGCGATTATCGACATTAATAACTTAGTGCAGAGGCGATAGTAGGTTGCACTGTTTGGCAGATGACTCACAATCCGACAAGATGACATGCTCTTCGTATAAATATCTGGGGGAATGACCCACTAAGAATATATTTATTATGAAAAATATCACGGAGGCGATGAAGTCTAATTCTAATTTATTAATGTGTTGACATAATTGTGTATAATATCTACATGAACAATGAATTGCAGATATACATAGAATACTCAGCAGTTATTTGTTGAAAATACTCCTACAACGAATTCTTAAATACTCATAAATGCACCCAATAGTCACACACATAGTCGCGACCCTACACTAGGTAAACCTGTATCGTGGGTAGGAACTACGAGGGACTTGCGGTCCCACAACACCCAGACCCGAAACAAATATTTGTGAGTCATACAAACATTTGTCTCGGTGCGGGAATCGAATCTACGGCCTCACGCTTCGCAGCCGGCTACTCGCCCACTGCGCCACGGAGGCTGTCAAATAATGATTCCATATTAAACTTCATGAAAACAACCAACTGTTTGTTTCTCCACCAACTCTGGACCGATTTTCGAAAAAAAATCCTCAACGTACATACACTCCTCTAGTACACTCGTCGCAATAGTCTTAGAATTTACAGGCTATTACCGTAACTAACACAAAAAAAAAAAAGTTTTAACAAAGCTTTTGTTAAAACTTATTTCATTTACTTTATGTCGCTACCATAGATAGCCTAGCATTTTTTTTCCAATCAAACTATACCGACACGTGACGTGTTCAACGGCATCAAAGTATAAAAGCGTAAAGCGAGGGTAAAACAAAGCGTCAATGTCAAACGAACGGTAGGTAAAAGCCTAACATGATTACCAGCTAAGTGTACTGCACATGGCAGTTTATAAACGCAGGCAAAAGAGAGGGATGTTGGACATTTGACTCCTTTGTAATTATGGGCGCGTATGTGTATGTATGGTAACGTCTAAACGTGTTGACAATGATGATATTAATTTAAAGCGGCTATTAAGATTGAATGCTACTTTAATCAAACTGGTTCTTAACTGTTTGGCGAAAATTTGTTCGAATAAGCCGAGACATCCTGTAATTTCGTGTTAATTTTAATATTCCTACCAGATCGGTAAGATCGATCACATCACTATTCATTATAACCACCCTTCCTTTTTAATAACCGTGTATAACGTATCCATAATTGTAATTTAAACACAATGTTACAAATAGTCTTTCAATAATATTTAGTATTTTGTGATATAAAAACGCAGCAGCAGTCGTAACGCGTAAGCATTATAATTGTACTACTGAGGTAGCCACATTTATTATTTAATTATAAAATTCATACGTCTCTATAAGAAAATCGGCTTCTACCTAGTTACGCGCCAGTGTAGATTAGCGTATACTCCTAATCTCTAAGCCAAAGAAGACAGGATTATGTTTGTTTGATTGACCCCGATACGGTGCAATATACTAATAATTGAATCATCGCTATGGCCGGGCTTTCGATAAACATTGGGTATACAAATGAAACTTAGAGGGATCTATTCAATGGATCAGAAGCTTGCGGGTGGGTGTAGGTTTACTGTGCCCAACGGATGCTGCCACTAAGTACACTGGACAAAGGCTATTTAAACACTGTTCAATGGAAATAGACCTGGCGCTCTCAGTGGGATACAGTATTTGCAAACTGGTCTCTACAAATGTCATATTGTAATCGTCTTTATATCTCTTTGGTGAATTCAGGTTATGAAGGAATATATAAATATAAAATGTCATAGTAATCAACGTACCTAACCTCGCTTAAGACATGATATAATAATCCTTAACCTTTTTTAATAAAATAAAAGAAACATTTAGTATCGAGTATGGCCGCCTCTTGATGTTAATGACAGCTTGCATTCGTTGGGGCGTGCTATCGATGATATTCATAATGGTTACTTGTGGAATAAGTTCCTACTCTGAGGCAATGACTACTCTTTAGTTCATTGATAGTCTTGCGGAGAGGGCTGCACTGATCCTACTCGTCGCTTCAGAACATCTCACATAAGCTCTATTAGATTGAAGTTGAGACTTCGAGCTGGCCAATCCCAACCTCTTGAATATACGCTTCCACGTCACCAAAACTGTGGGCGTGAGCGTTTTCCCCTATAAACATATAATTTTCCCCAAGAACAGTCCTTGCTGGTTGTATGTGAGGAATAAGGACCTCCGATATGTACCGGTGTGCATTCAGTTTACCATTTCAGTGGGGTCCAACAAATTAATCGCCACCCAAAATATAACGGAACCCCTATCATATGTGGTAATTTCTTCAAAGTACACGTTTGCAAAGCATTCTCCTGGTCTTTGTAGTACCCGCCGACGTCTGTTGTATCACTACACTGAAATACCCTAACTTCATCGGAGAACAATGCTCTACTCCAGTACTTTAGAGTCCCATGTAGTATAATTCCGGGTGAAGCTATGACTAGCAACTCTATACTTTTTTTGCCAAGGGATGGGCGGTGATTGCGTATATTGGTATCTAGAAGCCTCCTCCTAACCGCGCATAGGCTAATTTGCACACCTCTTCCACCACTTCCTCTAGGTTATTCTTGAGGTCGATACTTGAAGATTTTCGATTTCTTAGCGCCTGACTCACCCAAAAACGGTCATCCCGTGGTTCAGTGCATGTTTTTTTTTTCAGAACTATCCTTTTTATAGACTGAACCAGTCTTTTGATATCGCTGCCAAGTCCTATGGACAGTCGAACGACTCACATTTAACTTCTCCGATAATTTTACTGGCTGTTTGTCGTATTGTCTTATTAAAAACTAAAAAACGTCAAGCAAATTAAACAATTCAGCAATAATTTTTGAGTGGTAGAGCCACCCTGTAGACAGTTCTGTCTACATTATGAATGGGCCGGCTCATCCGGGTCGTTATCACTGTCTCACAGAAAACCGGCGTAAAGTAGCAGCTTGCTGCTGCGTTTCGTACGGTGAGTGAGATATTCGGAGGCACAAATTCCCCTCCCCTTCCCAATCCCTAACTTATCCCTTTCCATTAAGGTCGGCAACGCGCCCATGATTATTTTAGTATTGTGGGCGTACATGGGCGTTGGAGATCACTTACCATCAGGTGACCCACATGCTCGTTTGCCGGCCTCTACTATAAAAAAATATATATGTAAAAGTGATATAAGAGTCGAAACGCCCGCTTAATTCTTATATTTAAATTCGGAAAGAACTCTTTTTATACAGTACACTTCATTATTATGCCAGTGACTTATTGAAATTAATAAAAAAATAATCGTGTATGAATTTTTACAGATTAGATTAGAGATTAGAATTAAAACTGCTCGTTTTTTGCAAATGAGTGTAAGTAATAGATTAGTGGTTAAATCTTCCTCGAATATTGTGAAACAGGGTATTGTCAAGCTAAATGTAAAATATTTGCATCGAGGCTATAACGCTTGCTAAGGTGTAACTTATTTTAAAGCTAATTTAACAGGCAGGCGGTACTAAAGCTGTATAAAGGTAAATAAAAAAACAGGGCAGATAAAAAGCTTGTTATCGTACAAGCATTAGAATTAAACCAGAGTTATGAATAAATACCTTTCCGTTTAGCTTTAATGTAATAAAATTCAAGTCACAAGGGTTAATTGTATGAAGGGTTAATTAAATTATTATTGTGTTCCTGTTGTCGTCTATAAATGAAAGTCTTCAAGGAACACGTCGTTAATATATAAATGGTATTATCACGCTACAAGAAATAATTTTATACCATTTGCGTATACTACCTCTTTTGAAGCACATTATACAAGCCGTCTTATCTTTATTAAGACTACTGTCGACTTTATTTACGGATATAATGCCTTATTATGAATATGATTACTGTACAGCTTGTTATACGGCTTGTATGCTGGTTGGGAAACTTATTTAACGTATTTTTACTAATATGTGGTAAAGCCCTGGGTTCAACTCCCATGTTGGCCAAATAATTATTAATGAGTTTCCTGACGACTTGTGCGAACTGACGATAAACTCGCCTCTATCACATATTATGACGAAAATAAGCTATGTCTGGGTAGGATAGGTTAATCCTATGGTGGTATTCCCAATATGTACCACCGCTTTGTCTGGCGTTACGCAGGTGTGGCAGTGTGCCAAACATTGTTTTTTTAATCTGTTTTTATTTGTGTTTTTTTTCATTATGGACATGCTAACCCCGTCATACCTTATTACAATACACAATTGTATCAACAAACATTATCATTATTTTAATTGTTTTAAAATAAGAAGAATCACGGGTAAACAAATAAATAAAATAAGTAAATAAATACACCCAACTGTCACAATCATAGTCCTGACTCCATACTAGGTTAACCTATATCGTGGATATCAGGAACTACGAGGGACTTGCGGTCCCAAAACACCCAGACCCGAAACAAATATTTGTGGATCACACAAATAATTGTCTCAGTGCGGGAATCGAACCCACGGCCTCTCGCTTCGCAGCCGGGTACTCGCCCGCTGCGCCACGGAGGCTGTCAGTGTGTTACTAAACGTTACTACTAAACTAGGACCTAATACATTTTTTGTAGGTAACTTAGATTTATAATACACTGTATATATGATTTTGTGAAAGGCTATATATATTAATATTATACCTGTATGTGTAATATACATATAATTTAATATTAAACTGCATTCAATAAATAAAATGGAAACAACACGACAGCAAGTCCATCGCGATTTTATTGGTTTATTGGGATATTCATCCACTGAAAGTATTTAATAGGCGGGTGGTGGAAACTGTCTGCCATCGGATGAAAGGGTGGTAGTGTTTATTGCTTACCGGATAAATCAAAAGGTAAATAAAACTCTGCTCGGAGCGAGGATATTATTAATCTTCGAGCACTATGGTAATCTCCTTCGAGGCAAATAGTGATCTAAATGGGAATAACTGCTCATTGGTCTAGTGGCAGGGTAAGTGCAGTGCCTCGATAAATTATAATGTCGAGGAGTGAGAAGCGAAGACCCATAGGATTCACCAATGCAGATGGAAGAGGGAATGTAGGTACTCACTACAAAATCAAGATCCTTAAAATAAAGAATCACCATGAAAGCAAAGAATATGCCGATTGTAGGTAACGCCAATAAAATATTCTACATAAAATAATCTCAGACAGTTCCTATCCATCGATGGAGCATAAAATGCAGAAAATGGGTACAACAATTTTATTGGAAAATGGCTTCAATTTCCAGCTGTTATGAAATAAAGCTAGCTTATAGAATTATTTCAAACTTTATTAAATCCTGCTCAAGTTGCACTCGGTTTAATATAACCCGAGGGCCTTTTTTTGTTTCATTAATTAAAAAGCATTTCATAGAGCATTGTGTTACTGAATGATATTATGGTAAAGCATTTGATAACAAAGACATTTGATAAGAAAGATCTAAGAATTATAAAATTCTACAGATATTTTATTTCTGATGTAATAAACTATAACACACTAGTTACTATACGATATAATCGAAGCTGTGTTTTCGACATGGATGTTCAAAAATTACAAGTCGTCTTTCAAGAAATACAATTGGCCGCTACATCGAATACAATGCAGCGGAAACCAAGTAGATACGCAAGAATTGATGTTTATCAATACTAATATTATAAATGTGAAAGTAATCCTGTCTGTTACGTTTTCACGGCTAAACCACATAATTGATTTTGATGAAATCTGGTACGAATAAAACTTGAATCCTAGGGAAGGGCATAGGCTACATTTTAACCAATAAAATTTATAAATTTTGTTTGGATGGGAACCCGAACCCACGCGGACGGAACCACGAGCAAAAGCATTATAAACGCGCGGTAAAGCAGAAACTATTATATTGAAATCTATTATAATGTAGTGAACTTTGATGTTTAGGATATGTATTGTAATATAATAGTGTCAGTAATAATTATAATGTTAAGTCAAGCAATAACAACTACTAACGGGACCGTGTTGAAGTCTTGTGAAGTGAATGTATGTAACCAATTCACTTTAATACGAAACGATAAGAAACATGAAAATACATTTCACAAAACCTCGACGACCTACAAAAACTTATGTAGCTTTAATTCCCACACTTAAATAAAATACTCATACATACAATAAGACTTAAAATTCAATGGTGTTTTGGCTTTTGAATACTTTGCCAGTATCAAGTATGACAAAGTATAAAGAAAAGTTAACGATACAACACAGCGTAGAAGTAGCGGCTTTGTGGCGAATGCGGCCGTTGCCGCTACGACGAGACACGACGGCGGGAGCGGCGCGGCCGTCACAATACCTTTGTATGAATTCGAGCAAAATCTCCAGGCGAAATGCAATCATAAAATAAACGTAGTTACCAACTACAACAGCGCCGGTCTTTGTAAATGTGGGAAAGGTGAATTGAATTGTAAATAATTTTACTATTCTACTAGTAAAAGGTGGTAGGGTTTCTCATAGGTAAGTGACCGGGTTGGTACCACCGCTTTGTCTATTTCTGCCGCCAAGAAGCAGTGTGTGTTCCAGTTTGAAAGATATTGAAACCAGTAAAATTACTGGGCATTAGGAGACTTATTATTTCATGACTCGGAGTGACGAGCGTATTCCAATGGCATGCAGTGCTTTGTAATTCAAGGTTCTGTGTCGAGTTGCTTCTGTTTATGAGCAGGCGTGGCGCTTACCATCATGAGCGACACGCTCGCTTCGTCATTCAGGCTAACAAAAAAATGAGATGGACGTTTGTGAGCTTGATTGTTTGTTTATCGGTCAAGCTTTAACCGTAGAACGGATGTGGATGAAATTTGGGACACTTGTAGATCATGACTTGAATTAAAACATAGGCTTTTTATTCCGGAAAAGACATTCATACGGGAGGGAGCCACGAGAAAAGCTAGTTATATTATAAAGGTGAATTTGTAATATGTGAGCGTAGTTAATAATTAATATGTAAATGATTATTGAAATACATTTTATTTAATTTTTATTTTGTAACACAATATTAATCACCTATTTTAAGTTCAGTACTGCAAAACATAGTTATACAGTTTATAGTATGTATACATTTTACGAGGAAAAATACTCGCAAAAACTAGCTAGAAATATATTTTGTTTTTTTTATGACATAGGCCGGCAAACGATCAAGTGGGTCACCTGATGGTAAGTGATCTTCACCGCCCATGTGGCGTACAATAACAAATTAATCGTGGGTGCGTTCCCGACCTTTAAGGAAAGGGATTGGGGGAGGGAGTTTGGGCCTCCGGATATCTCACCGTACGAAACGCAGCAGCAAGCTGCTACTTTACGCCGGTTTTCTGTGAGACAGTGGTAACGACCCGGATGAGCCAGCCCATTTATGCTGTAGACAAGTATCTACAGCGTGGCTCTACCACTCGATAGGTGTCACGTGACACGTCATCTCTATTTACGAAAACATATAAAGATCCGTACAGTCCTCTAGTGGTTTATATTGGAAACGTATTACCTTCATACACGTTACACAGATAGCGATCGAAAAGAGTCGCAATAAGGCTACTGAATGGAATCATAGTGCCTATGAAACACCATACTACAAACTTGTTTCTGTTTCCGAAACTCTTATTCATTTACGAAGGCTCCGTGGCACAGTGGGCGAGTAGCCGGCTCTGAAACGTGAAGCCGTGGGATCGATTCCCGCACCGAGACAAATGTTTTAGTGGTCCGCATATATTAGGGTCTAGGTGTTGTAAGATGTATCTTAATGGGGGTGTTGTAAAATGACGGGTTAGTGGTGAGACTATGACATGTGACTGTTGGATGTATTTATTCTTTTGATTCAGTTGTAGTTCTATTCGGCCACTTTATTTAAAGTACGTGATTACAGAATATTATTCTCATTCAACTGTCTTACAGTTTGTATTCTACTCGGATTTTATTTACTATTTAAGCCGAATAAATGTTAAAGTTAAAACGGTTAGAACTCCAACGTGAAGATTTAGGTTTCCTTATTGAATGGAGATTTTACCTTCAACTCAAACCTTCACCAAGCGATTTAATACAAATGAAGCTAGAGTAAGGTGCAAAGGGCACCTACTTATTATTTCGAAACTATCGGAAATCGAAGGGAATCGCACTTTCATTATATACATACATACATACACACGCACTCACGCCTGTAACCTCGAAGGGGTAGGCAGAGGTGTAACCAGTACCTACACCTACATTTGGACGCGTTTATTTCCGTCCCAGGATGTGATAGGGGGCGAAATTGTCGCCATACCGGGCACAATTCCAGTTCTGGGCTGATTTCGTAATATAAAAACCTAATATCACTTTCACCCAACCCGGGGATCACACCCCAGATCTCAGCACAGCAGTCACAACGCGTACACATTGCAACTGCGCCAATGAGGCACTTTTATTAATAATAATAATATAAATTAATTATATTTTTAACTTTAAATACAAGATAGCGCAAAATTTATGTTTGAATAATTACTCGTTAAGTTAGGTTTGTCTCCATACGAGTTATCTGAGTAAATATTTTACTTACTTTATTTTTCTCAGTTCTGTCACGACAAACCAGAATACGCTAATAAATAAGTAAGTATAAACAAATATTCAATATAATAATGAAAAAGGCTTAATAGTACGGTTGCAAATAATATGCGATGACATATGACAATAGACTGCATGGGGTGACGCGGCCCCGTTTCCGCAACGATGAGCTTTCTATACTAAGGTGATATTAGTTCGATTCAACGGCGTAATTAAATTAATCATAGAGAAAGGTAGTTCAACATTTTAATCATATTATTTTGGTAACTTTCACTATTTATTGAGTTATTAATTAAGTTTTGTAAGGTGTGTTGGGTCACTGTGCAGCGATGGGACGAAAAGAATACACTTCGTAAGTAATTAGCGTTTATTATTGTATTTTCCACAGTAAGGAGGTACAGAGGATCGAGCTAAATATATTTGTTTGGTGTGGTACAGTTTAAGAATTTTAATAATTAACTGCCGATTATTTAATCGAATACATTTTATCTGTCTTATAACGCATTAAGCGTCAATTTATAAAGTATTTACTAATTTATAATACACTTCTCCGTTTGTTTCTTGCTGCATTATGTATATGTCATAAAAATTACTATTAAATATCCCTATTAAATGTACTGTAAATATTACTATAAGGCCTCATAGTAAGCGCGAATGCATAGTGGCGATTTCTGTACACGTCATTAGCTAGTTTTTGGCGCAAAATAGAAATAGACCAATCATGTACATACAAATCTACACTTAGCAAAGACCTCACTTGAGTATTGTTTGTGCATACGGGCCTTAAACTCTGGGCTAAAATGCAGTAATCTTAGTAAAAACATCTTTGCATTTTAAGCTTTCGTGGTGCGGTGGCAAATAGCAGACTACAAAACGAGATGGTGGGTTGGTCCTCTGCCTGAGATAAATTATGTTATGTGATCCACGTTCTAATTTTTTTTATGGCAGAAGCCGACAAGAGCAAGTGGGTCACTATACGGTAAATGATCACAATCGCCCATTAAGAAACACAATACTGGAAGGATCATGGGTACGTTGAAGGTTTGATTATGTGATCCACAAATATTTGTTTCGGATCTAGTATTTTCTCCCCAGAGGGGTTGGCGTCAGGCAGGCGGCCGGTCGTAAAAACTACAAGCCAAAACATAACCAACAACACAACAAAGTAACATGTGTTGAAAAGTATATTGCGCCGACCTCACTGTGAATGGGATAAGGTAAGGTGGAAGAAGAAGAGCTTATTAAAGCCATACCCAGGTTTTCGATGCCAAAACGACCGGTAACACCGCTGGCTGCATTGCCAATAATCGCATTCTTCTTTCTACTATTTCTAGCTTTGTCCGTTTGTATTGTAAGTGTTCTACTTCACAGCGGCTTTTGTGCACAAATTCAATTTATCGAAGCGTCCCGCGTGGCACACTCACCAGAGCTTCTATTTTTGTACTAAAGTAGCTTAAAAATATTGAAACGAACTATCTAACGTGGCGTGAAATGGATCCTCGAAACTATATGAATAGAACAAAACGTAGGATTTATATGTGCACACGTTCATATCATATTGTTTTGACAAAATAACTATGACAAACTTTTAACTGAATCCAGTGCAGTCCAAAAAGGAGAATTAACAAAAGGCTGACTGACTTTTATCTTACTGGATTAGTGCACAGTGCACATGAATTGCTAGAATATGCGCTTTTGAAATACGACTTATAACAATGAGTTAGTAGGATTGCTTGGAGATAATTTAGTTCATTTCCCAGTCAAACAAAGTAGATATTGCTCTGCATCGCTTAGTCTCTTGATAAAAGGTGGATCCACGCTGTGACGTCTTATCCACGATTCTTCTACTATTGTAGATGTTCATGAGCAGTGAAGAAAAGTATTGAGTAGGGCATACAAGAGGCAGCACATTTGTACCGTACATGACGAAATAAAGTAAGAGCGGCTCGAAATTGTTTCATGTACTACAAATTTTACGTCGCGTTACTCTTTTACTATTCCCATAATGCGGAGATAATGAGAACGTAAGAGTGAGAACGAGCTAGTCACATCAATAGTAGGCACGAATTTTTATGTATTTTGTCAATCATACTTGTAAGTAATGACAATACAAACTACATCATAGTTCCAATGTACCACGAGCTTCAAGATACCTCGCCTTATTTGAAAAAGACCTCGTACTGGTTCAGTACAAAAAGAAGTTACTCTTATAAATCAAATCATAACACAAATCGATCTCAGATAATTCATATACTTATTTTATAAAGCCTTCCTAATTAACTTTCCTTCACTAAAAAGAGTAAATCCGTAACGAAACCTAATACTGAGGAAATTAAACCCCTACTCAAAGACTATAATTATTTTTCTCTTTTATTAACTGCATACTTAACTTCAATGAAGTTTCGAGATAAAATATTCACGGAAAATATATTGTAGAAAATTTTCCTAGAATGTGTTTTGTTATTATATTTTTCATGGCTGAGATGTCGTGAAGTTATTAATTATTAAGGTTTTTGTAAGCTTCAGGTTACGTATTTCCCTTAGTAAAATGGTTTTTGTGAAAATATCGTAAAGTATTTATTACAAACCATAATTACACATAATTTCAGAAGGTGTGAAAAAATACAGCGGTAACGCCTCTCGCTCTCTCCGCGACTTCCTTTAAACGTCTTCATTTTAATGTTTGTAAAAAAGTTATTAAAAATTAACCAATCCTTCAAATGTTGAATGCTGTTATGTCACAAAAACCCATGCTGGACTTTGGAAAGAAAACCCCACAATACATTTATTATATACTAGCGTTTACTTTCGTCTCCACCCGCTTGAATGTCTTTATCCGGAACAACCCCGCCCCTTTAGAGCATTTCATCTTATGAAATATGAAAAATTTTACTTATTGGAAAAGAGCTTAGAATAACTACTTATAGATACTAAAAACATACGCTCTATTTAAGCCGTTCAATTGGAGCCATTAAGGCCTGAAACTACGATCACTTTTATGATCCTGAGATATATCTCATCATCATCAATGAATATATGAAACACGTTTTGCCCATCTACAAATTACAAAATTTTTAGGAAAATACAATTTAACTGACATTTATTTTTCAAGTAAACACATCACACTGAGCGAATTTTCAGCTCACGATTGTGAGTATGCGTTGTTTGGATATCTACCTTCTGTAAGTAGTTTTTCTAATGAAAAGAGGCTTTAATATACATTCACGTGTGTAAAATTGTATTGCATACGGGTATTATGGCAACTTGCAAAACCTAGGAGTCTTATATAAACATTAATAACAATAAACACACTTTAATTCTACAACGCTTCCACGATGTAGGAATTTCTGCTAGATATTGTTCACAAATAGTTTCTGTGTTGAGCGCTTTAGGCGCTCATTAAGACCGGCTAGAACATCACAACAGCTTGTATTAAACGGGTGCTCTCATGTCCGTTGGATTTTTTAAATGATGTCTTGATTATATGACTTACTAAGACTTGTCGTGGGTTTAGTGCGGTTAACAAAGTACAACGATGGAAGGTCGCCTGTTTTTCATTCTGTATATATGTTATTATTTTACTCAAACGGGTCCAAACTCCCTACGACAAAGTTGTATAGATAGTCTTTTGAAATCCTTCAGTCAACACTGCTGCCTATTCGAATATACGAATTACTATTTTTATACCTACACCACACAGACCCAAGGCCTTAACGGATTACCGCTATGATTCATCATAAATGTAACCCATAATTCCACAATTTTCCCAGCAAATCCGTACAATATGATGTACATACCGCTATCATAGTTTCTTACCTTGAATTCGCTCAGGTACTCTTGCTGGCGCGTGATGTCGGTGGCCAGGATGAGGGAGCTGATCTGCTGCTCCAGTTTAGGGCGTTCCTCCGTCAACTCGTCTAATATGCCGCTCTGGATCAGGCAGCTGATAGCCGACCGCCAGTGGTGGTTCTCCAGTACCGAAGTGTTCTATGCAAAAAACGTTATTTTTAAGAACAAGTCTTTGATGCCCCATGAATAAATTTAGATCAGATTTGGAAGAACAAAACTTATAATAATACGTTCCCACTGACTGATTAACTGATCACGTAATCTCAAGAACTATAAGGCCTACAAACTCTATTGTTTACTTATTAAATATAAAGGGGTGACAATACAATACGGATGCAAAATGTCGGGTCGACGAATATCCTTTGTTTGCCCCATCAAATTACCTACATAATAAGACTTTCACATTTCTATAGAGGTGTGAATTATAAAAGCAGAAATTAGTTATCATATATATCTGAGAATCTTTCCTAGAGTAAGAATTTTTTTAATATGCACATGCTTAATGCAAATATAGAGCAATAAGTCCACTCGCATGGGAATTAAAGTGGTGAAGAAATACGGTCTTAGAAAATGATCCATTCCGATAATTGCCGAGCTCCACAGTGCGGTGCCACTCATTCTCTAAACGAGGAATGTGAGGGCCTGCGCGGTGCACTGTACACAACAAAGCCTGTCTCTCGGGATCTGTTAATCAATGCAGTGGAAAACAACAAACCGCAACCAGTATTTTCTTATTGCCTTGCCGTTATTATTCGCCCCACGATATAATATTCTACTTAGGGTTTCAACAATGATATATATATTTCATTTTAAATCTTATCGAAAATGGTAGTTATAGAGTGAATTAAATAGTACATATATAAAAAAAAATGGTCGGTAAAAAAACCATTTTGGAAATTTTCGTTTGCACTTCAGCGCAGTGCTTTAAGAATGATCTTTGGATTATCAAATGAAATGAATGAAAAAAAAACAAATAATAAATGAAAAACAGAAAATGATTTGAATACGTTAAGTTCGTGTGTAGAGCACTAGGATCAAATGCGATTCGGCAATCTTCGTGTATTTCGGATATAAGATGATAACTGATGGCGACCTAATAGATGTGGTACAACACTAAATTTACTCTTGAGTGACTGACTACAACTGACTAAGCTCGAATGGCCACAATATATACACTGACTGTATATATTATTCATATTAATCAGTAGAAGAAAATAAAGATCGCCGAAGGGCATGAGTTTAATCGTAGTACTGTGTCCTTTTGATTGCACCATTGATATATTTTCTTGTGGAGGTTATCAGAAATAGGAAAAAATCAATGCATTTACAATTGCCCGAAGCATATTGCATAAATGATTTTTGCTGTAATGAAGATACACTCGCGTGGCATAAAATATGACAAGGTGACTTATTGAAATGTCAAATGGTCATTGGAAGCAGGTCATGACACAAATTTAATTGTGTTGTTACTGTAGGTAATGTTAATTTATTTATCGAAAAAATATAACACACTGAAAGCTTACGCCTTTATCCATCCCTTTATCTCCTTTATTTTATAAATTAATTTTTCCCTAATTTTTCGTTAAGGTCGATTTGCACGACGATCCTAAATCGAGATTTACTACTAAACTTATTTACTTATGTAAAATCTTCATACGATTTGACGTTTCTTAGGCCCACTTGCACCACTATTTTAGACAGTTTCGTCTACAGCATGAATGGGCCGGCTCGTCCGGTTCGTTACCACTATCTCACAGAAAACCGGCGTAAAGTAGCAGCTGCCTGCTGCGTTTCGTGCGGTGAGTGAGATATCCGGAGGCCCAAATTCCCCTCCCCTTCCCAATCCCTTACTTATCCCTTTCCTTTAAGGTCGGCAACGCGCCCATGATTATTTTAGTATTGTGGGCGTATATGGGCGGTGGAGATCTCTTACCATCAGGTGGCCCACTTGCTCGTTAGCTGGCCTATACTATAAAAAAAAACTTATAAAAGTAAATTAAATTAAAAAAAACGTTTTTTTTTTAGTTTAAGTAAATTTAGTGGTATCTCGATTTAGAATCGTCGTGCAAATGGGCCTAAGGTACATAAAATAACTCTAGAAGCAATATTTATAGTGTTTGTTGTTATTATTCTACGTATCCATTGTGGTTAGTGTCGCAAAACTATTTTTATCGATATGATGTCGAAGGATCGAGTAGCAATTTAGAAAAAAATATATATATTGGCGGGCTAGTGCTGATGTTCCACGTTTAGATCACATCATTATGCATCAAGGTATACATTATGAAGTACTTACGTGGTACAGTGTGGCCAGGTGGTTAGATGTCGCAATCAAAAACGGCTGGTTGACGCCAGGGTGGCCCATGTCATGTGCAATAGCAGCCAGTAGGGAAGCCATGATCTCAAGTGGCTCCAAGTGCTCACGAATCTGGTCAAGAAAATAGATCCATAGTAACACCACATATATATAAAAGATTTAAGCAAAAAATAAAACCGTTCCAAATATAATTAAAGGCTAAAAATAAAACTCAATAATTTTCGGTCGGTAAGATCAATCATTGACTATTAAACTACAGTACCATCAAATCATATTTATTTGTTTTTAGCTTTTTGTTAACAAGTTTAACTATTTTTTATGAAATTACTGGAAGAATCATCAAAATTGGTGCATAAATTACGGAGTTTGAGTCTATCATCCCGGTGAATCCCATATTTGTGGTTGTTTGATGAGGCCACCAGCGAATTAAACCCTATTGAATACAAAAAGAATCATCCAAATCGGTCCACATTTGGCGCAGCTATGCGTACACACAAAAAAAACCATGCTTAATATTATAAATGCAAAAATAACTCTGCCTGTCTGTCTGTTATGTTTTCACGACTAAACGGCTGAACGGTTTTTAATGAAATATGGTAAGGCGACAGGTTATATTTCGGGAAAGGACATACTACAGGGTACTTCTTGTCCCGGAAAAATACACGCGGGCGGAGCCGCAAGTTAAGCTAGTATATAATACGACGAATTGACAACTACTTTGTTGTTTTTAGTGTCAGCTAAAAATACGTATCAACATAACAGAATCGATGATTAACATTATTTCGCACGCATTTTCAACCAAATTAACTATATCACAAGCTTTGTAATTTAATTAACGTCACGTTTTGACACGATCGTTTGCGACAATAATTAGTATGGGATATAATTGGATTATAGTGAGCCGGAATACCCGTCGAGTACAAAATAACAACTTGAGGTTTGTACCACATCTCGGCCGCGACACATATCAGCGAAACCGTTGTTGTTCGCGCGGTCCGCCGAGCGCCAACGAACGCGGAGATGAACGACGTCTGAGTACATTACCGAAATCATGTGGAAAAAAGATAAATTCATAGTAACATTTTTGCGTTAGAACAGGTAGTTTCAGTTCTGTTTCGCAAGCCATGGGGTAACAACAGCGGTTATGCAGATATTATGGTTTTGTGGCGGAGACGTGCTAACTAACTGTCCTTAAGATATCTTTGGAACGTTAATTATGTTTTGTGTTTCTAAAAGCAGCGCAACGACGTGATAACGATAACGACGCCTTGGTGCGAGAGGCCACGGATTCGATTCCCGCACCGAGACAAATGTTTGTGTAATTCACAAATATATGTACGTCAGGCAGGTGGCCGGTCATAAAAAATACAAGCCAAATCTTTCTGTAACATGAGTAAAAAGCATGTTGCGCTGACCCCATTGCGAGTGGGATAAGAACAGGTAGAAGAAGAAGAAAATTCATTAGGTTTGTTAAGACTTGAGATGCTGCGACTTTGCCAAAGTATTATTGATACAACAAAATGCATGGGAACAACTAAGTCAGAACAAAACTTTAGTGTATTTCAAAAACGACGACGATCGAGACTATTATTGAGACAGTCTTGATCACGTATCCCGTAGTTCGGAACCGCGCCATACCGAACTACAAAATACCTACATGTAAAGTGGTTAGTCCCAAAATGCGATTCACGGGAATGAAGACAACGGCAATGAGTAATTTTATGGTCGTCTTTAGTGGGATGTCATCATCGCAAAGAACTGTCCGTACGTTTGTTGTGCATATTACCACGCCAAATAGTGGGTTGTTAGAAATAGACACACGTTTCAATTTGATGTCTGCCGCAAACAAATAACGAGTTGCATTGTATCGGATTTTATTGCTCGACAATCGCTGCTACTTATGGATGTGGCTGTATTTCATAAAAATTTAGTTAGGCGCCTATTTCTAAATCTCTAGGTACATATTATAAAACAAAGTCGCTATCAGTGTCTGTCTGTGTGTTTATCCGATTATTTTTCCTAAATTAATCAACAGATTTATATACCATTTTAACTATAATTTAGAGAATTTATAAGATTTATATGTATATCCGCTATCATCCATGTGAGCAAGGCAGTAACATTCCAGCAGTGAAACAGGGAGAGACAGATAGTATATTATAAAAAGAAACTATGAGACTAACAAGGGACTATCTTAAGCTGGTATTATACGTTACCACAGATTAGTGTCGAGTTTGTTAATTGTGCAACAGTTTAGGTAATTGCGCGGCATCCACGCTGAAAGCTGTGAAATTCGTAGATCCGCGAATCTTTGCTGTATTTACCGTGCGATAATGCGTAGAGTTTCCTTAACTAGTATGTGTCGCGGCTTTTGTAGCATTTATTCTAACTAACCGACACAGAAAAACAAAGAGGTTGAGAACCGTCTGTATATATCATTTTTTTATGTATGTTCACGCATAATTCCGCCATTTAATGTGGACCATTTGGTTGTTAAGATTATAGTGATTTCTTAGGTTTACGCGAATATTACACATTGAAATAAAACTAGTTTATACGGTTTAATTAAGATTATATTATTATTAAAGGCTACTTTATTCAGCGATTTATGCACCGATTTTGATGATTGTTACACAAAAAAATATAGTAAAATACAGAGTCGGTGTTGTCGTTGACTGTTAACTACAGTACCACATACTTAGTTGTTTAGTTTTATCTTTATCTTTAACGCTCAACCGGTCGGTAAGTCGGATTTTACTTGTAGCCCTTCGTAAGTTATAGGAACCGGGCATTATTGACATCGGAGGTTGTAACTGTTAGGTTATAGTTGTTAATTCACCTTACTATTGCTTACACAAAACAAATGTTTAATTTCATATTAATATTATCGCTTCTATTTTCAATACTTTTGTTAAAGGTTGTTTCAGTGGACACAAAAACTTGCAAGTCCCGATCCGCAGCACATACGCTACTCTTGTAGACTCGTAATAAGATTGCATTTTTAACTAGATAAGATAATGTCACAAACAAGAATGTTATAAACAATATATTTTTGATAGGCGATTTTTTGAATTAAACAGATGATTAAACTGTTGTCGATCCGCGGTAGTCTGGTCACGTTTTGTGAAGCGCAGTTTGTCTGTCTATGATATCTTTAAATGGGTGTATCTTTTGAACCGTGAAATATAGCTGGCTGACATTTTTAATAAACATCTGTTAGTATGGCGGATATGCTAATAGATAAAAATAAAATAAAATGTATAATTTCAAGGCGGTGGTACGGAACCATCGGTCATTAAAATAAATTATAATTAATTAAGATTAAATTACGTGTGTCGTGTTAATTGCGGGCTCTTATTTTCTAGCGTAATGTAATAGTGGTTTGTAACATACGAGAATTAACTTCTCTCTTTCTTTTACTAAATAACTTAATAAATAAAGAATTTCCACAAAACATATAATAAAGACTTATAATTATTATTAATAGGTCATATTAATTAATGAATTTCACTTTTTCTTGAGTCGGTTTAACTATTTCTTTTAAACTTATTATTTTACAATTTCTAACCTACTAAGGCGGGTATGTGCACAACTTAACAAAGTATTATGTCCTAATACACTATCAAATAAGAAGTGTAAGCGGGTCACCAACATTTTAGGCCCAAAGCCAACCTCACCTGCACTTAGTACACTTTACTAATTAACGGACGAGGTAATGGCGAAACTTGTTTCATGTTACTTGTTGTGTCCCACAGCCCGTGGGGTTCTGATGGCGGGGCGTCCCACATAATAATAAATACCGTCAAATCTATGGTATCTATGGATGGAGTACCATGGCTTTAAGTTGGCAGAAAACAAAGTATGAAATACACCCATAAGCACCCATGGTTGCTGCTCTTGTATATCCGCCGTCGCATCGTAACATAAAGCACAATACTAAATAGCAAAAGGCTCAGCGCCGAGCCCTGGTACCTGGCCCTGGACACCAACGGTAATTGGGAAGGGATTGGTATCGCCAACAGCAGTCCGAACCAGAAGCTCGGATCGGAGGTACATCTCAACGTAGGCTTCTAGCACATCCTTGACCCTTAAGACCTATCAGATCACCTCCCGGGGCACACAGTCGAAGGCCTTGAGTAACTACAAATAGAAATGCAGAGGTTTCTTCTACGTCTACACTACATCCTGTATGCCTTGACCAGTGATCTAATCACGAACACCGGATAGTGATGGTCATTTATTTAAACTAAAATAGTTGGGAAAAGTTATTCCAATATAAATAAATGCGGCTCTGGTTTAAAAAGTTAAATTGCGACGTGGACGCGGTTCATGTTGCCATACCGCAGTGTAATCTCAAGTTGAAATATCTTTGACTTTCTGTTTTTTTTCGGTTGTCTTCAAACAAATCCATTTGAGTTCCCTTCGACTCTTTTCATTCTTGAATTAAGGACTCCTTAAAGATTATATCTCGAACATATTGGTTTGGCACTGATGTTCCCCATAAGGTCTCCTCTACATAAATTCTAATAAAAATATACTAGCTCTGTATTATTATTATATATTTATTATTATTATACATGTCCCACTGCTGAACATGGGCCTCCTCTACATAATGCGAGCGGTTAGGCTTTAGACCACTAGATAACACTAGCTTAATTCATGTTGTCAGACTTCATATACCTTCGAAATTATGATGGAAGACTTCTCATTATTTATGATACGAGTATATATCTAACAATTGAGCATCTTTTTAAAGATGTCTACGTTTTGATCTTTATTTTTAGATATTGCTATTTTAATACTTGACATTGGCGAAATCATCGAAAATCGATGGGGCTAGAATCTAAAAATAGAATAGAATACGAGTATATTTTTAAAATATGTTGTATTTAACTAAAAGCAAGTATTATGAATTGGTTTTTTTATGTTGGAGCAGCTGATAATAATTTAAAAGAGGCTCGTCGGTTGTTTTAAGCCAAGTTCATAGATGGAAGACCCGAGAATAAAGCCTTTAAAGTGCTTCTAGAAGATGGTATATCTTCTTCAGCACACATGCTCTTTCAGGTGATATTTTGTGTTTAAATTAGAAGTTACGTACGTAATATTTTAGTATAATTACTTACACGTTATTCACGTTTATTAAAAAGTGAGTGTCGTTCATAATAATTAATAGTATTGTGATCAATCTTATCGTTCTTAGTAAAGGAGTGATAAAATTAATGTGAAATTTTATTAGGTTTCCGTTTTGAAATGATCCGGTACATATGTAGGTAGGTACTTACTGTAAGGTGTTTGTAATGATCCTAAAATATTACAGAAATATGTGCTCACACATTTCTGTAATACAGACCTGTTACATTAGATTATGTACCTACTTCTTTTTTCTCTTGTTGACTGACCGGACGGAATGATTCGGTTAGGCAAGGATATCTAGGGATCAAGAACGTTTTAGCAATTTACTGCAAGTGCAAGTTTAAAATTGCAATTGGTTTGAGGCAAATAATTTTTTTGCACGTCTTGTGTGTGCATAAAATTGTTGTAGATATTATGTAGTTTTGATTTGTGGCAGTGACGCGTCGGCCGAAATCCTATACGTGTCATACATTGTATCTATACAAACATAGTATGTGTGTAGTATGCACGCGAATATTAAACGGTATTTATAACGGTCTTTCAGAAGTAGCAAATAAATGATGCAAATTAAATACGAATTTGTAACAACTATTGTTGAAGACTTAAGAAACATTATAGTTAAGTCTACTTATCAAACTAACAACTTTATTATTTCATGAAAATACATTGTAAACTACCGAACAAAAGTAACTCGAACAATACATGTTGATACAATTGCGCGAACAGAAACGGGAAGTTTAAAAATATTCCAACATTGTCATGCTACCCTAAGTCTTAACAGGTGGAAACAGAATTCCACCATTGAATCCTACCACACGGCTCGCGCCCAATCAGTGAAGACATTGGCTAAGATGGACACGGCGTAACATACGAATGTTCAAAACAACACATTTCCACGATTAACGTTATTGAGAGGATAACTCCTCAAGCCTCAAGTAATCGTCAAATTCTTTAAATACTCCAAATATATTCCTATTGAAACGATCATATTAGCCGTAAATTAAGGTAAATTAAATTAAGAGTTGATAGACAGATTGGTTGCCATTCAGAAACATGAAAGCTTTTGATTGAATATCGAAAAATTGAGTAAATAATATTTCATGCTGCGATTAATTCTGTTTGATGCAACAGGTCCCAACTACCTGTAAGATTCCAAAGCTATAGAATTCTAGTGAACGATAAACCATCATTGGGAATATAAATCAAAATAATAATATGTTGGGTTAATAACTGTGTGACGTTCCAAGTCTAAACATTATTTGAAAATATTGCGCTCAGACCAAACCGAGGAACCTAAAAAGCTGAAATTTTGACAACGTATTCATAGAAGTCATCTTATTTCGATGCCTAGATTGATATAGTTATGCACCAAGAAATGCTTTTATAATATTCTGTCTATATAGAGTGGGAAAGTTTGTATTGGAGAAAATATTTTTCTGGCGAAAATAAGGTAAAGAAATGGCCTTAATGCTTTTCAAAACAATTAATGATACACGTATTTATCACATTTCAACCTCTAAGGGGAGAAAGGTTAACGTTTACGTTACGTTAAAGTTTGTTTATGAGAATAACTTTTGATTCCTGAAAGGTCGTTCAGCGAGGCTGCGAACAAAACCCGATATTTATCTATAAATTCAAATAAGCTAACCTAAAAGCATTATACTAACACGTCGCTAATTTTGCATGGCTGATACAAAGTGAATCAATCGGAAAATTTATCGGTTTTATGCAATAACCGACAGATTTAACAAGCTATTTACCACGGTTATTAAATGCAGCTATTTTATAACATAAAAGCTTTTCCGCGCAACTGAATATTCAATATCCGTCAGTTTTGCATAACTAGCTCGTTTAGTCTGTTCGATATAATTGAGTTACAGGTGGCGTCTATTAATATTTTCTATAATTGGTTTTATAATTTATTGTGATCGCATCGCAGTGCATCGGAACTGTGTTTTGACTTTCAGTGCAGGCTGAGTGAATTTACATACTTATTAAGAGAATAAGATCAAGCCTGTATTAACATCGTCTGGGTTGATACCAGTGCTCTGTCTATTTCTGCCGCCAAGCAACAGTGTATAAGCACTGTTGTGTTCCAGTTGATAGGACATTGAAGTCAGTTTGTAATTTAAATTTCTGTGTGGCATTGCTGCTGTTTATAGGTAGGCGTGGCGCTTACCATCAGGCGAGCGATCTGCTCGTCTCGTCATTCAAGCTAATAAATCATTAATCTATCCCCACCAATCCACATATTGGGCACAAATTCCAATCCCTGACAATCACATGGATTGAATTACCGAAATTGAAAAACTCGCAAAACAAACTCGATTTGTGTACGCCCGATCTGTGGACCGAACACAGCACTTCATCGGTTTCACAGTCGATATACGCTGCCATGAACAATGAGACCATAGGTGAATATAATTCAGTGGTAATAATGATTATTGAATGGTATTTAAATTACTAACAAATTACTGTAATATGGAAGCGTAAAAAATGGAAATAGGTTCCTAAAATAAATAATAGGTTGGCGACTAATGCCAAGCTTATGGGACCATTGTAAGCATCTGTTCATTTACATCTAGCATCGAGTATTATTTTTTTATAACAAAATTAAGGTACAAGCGGTTAGTTAGTAGTGTGTATACATTTTGGCGAGTTTTGCATAATCGCCGCACCATAACGTGTTCAATATTGTTGTTTTAGTACTTCAGAGCTATGGACTCATTGGCGATGGTGATTATGCGTTTTGCGGATTGTTATTGTAATAGTTATTTTATTAGTCCCCCATTAATTATTGATATGAACCCAGCTATAATTTAAAATAACTTATTTATTATGGTTGTCGCCCTTATTGTTCTGCTGTTTCGAAATATTTATGCAGCTTAATTTTGATTGCTTGTTCATTAAACTAGTCGCAAAAAAAAATGCTGCCAGTTTATTTTTGTTAAGACAACTTCGACCAGCAGTGAGATGATATAGGTTAGATAAAAACGATACTATATTTTTAACAGATGAACCGCCGGTTGTTTTATTATGAAACTTATAGTACACAGTTGCAGTAATTCATTAATATGGAAACCAATTATTACACGATATACCACTTTTTTTATAGTAAAGGCCGGCAAACGAGCAAGTGGGTCACCTGATGGTAAGTGATCTCCACCGCCCATGTACGCCCACAATACTAAAATAATCATGGGCGCGTTGCCCACCTTAAAGGAAAGGGATAAGTAAGGGATTGGGATGGGGAGGGGAGGTTGGGCCTCCGGATATCTCACTCACCGTACGAGACGCAGCAGCAAGCTGCTACTTTACGCCAGTTTTTTTCGAGACAGTGGTAACGACCCAGACGAGCCGACCCATTCATGCTGTAGACAAAATTGTCTACAGCGTGGCTCTACCACTCAGAAATCCTACGTCCTACACATCTAAAATGTCTACAAAAAAACAAAAGTCCTACCTGTTTCTGCTGCAGAAAGCAGTGCATTGCCTGTGTGACATCAGCAGCATGCACCGAGTTGTGGTATGGGTTGGTGCTATGGTAGCCCTCCTCAATGAGGGTGAACAGCTTCCAGGTCTTCGCGGCATCCAGCTTGAAGTGCGTTATCAGTCCGTACATTTGGAAAAGATGGATGCAGAGCACTGGGAGACAACGGCCTGTAGTGGAAGGGTGCATTGTAATATTTAAATATTCCATAGTTTACCTATTAAAAATCTTTATAATGGCTTACGTAAGAAAAAAAAATCTGAATATTATTCAGTTTAGGGGTTGTTAAGAATGGAAAGATAAACGAGTCTCTACGAGTCAGTAGCTCTAGTCTGGTAAATAACATTGACTTTTAATCAAATTTTCATTAAAAATAATCTCCGTTGTTTCTGCCTACCCCTATGGAAAACAGGCGTGAGTGTATGTATGTATGTATGTATGTAATAATGTCAGTAGGTTAAAAAAGGCTAGCCATGTTTGCAGTATTGTGGTTCGCCAAAATTTATAATATAATTATTTGAGGTTTGAAAATCAACGATTACAACAATGATGATGATAAGTCTATGGTAGTCTATGGTTGGTTTGGCAGTAGCCCTTTCATTAAAGCCTTAAAATCAAGGTCCTCATGCAACGCAACAACGAAGTTCGGAAACGTACATAGAGTTTTATTAAACTTTATGTACGTTTCCGAACGTCGTTGTTAGGTTTAGGTATAGAATAGCCATTACAATAATAATATTTTTAATATAAATTACCACTAATGAGATGATTCCGTTAGTAAAAGCCTTTATGAAAAGTGATAGTTTCTTTATTGGTTTTTCTATTTAGAATATAAATTATGATAAAACAATAAAAAAATAACAAGTTGATAAAATGACTGTCTCGGTGGCGCAGTTGTAATGGGTTACGACTGAGGCTGACGCTGAGGTCTTGGGTTCGATCCCCAGGTCGGGTAAAAGTGATATTGGGTTTTCTATTTCGAAATGCTCAGTATCAGCCCGGAGTCTGGAATTGTGCCCGGTATGGCGATAGGCTCGCCCCTTATCACATCATGGGACCGAGATACGCTCGGCGAAATGTGGGTGTACTGGTTATACTTCTGCCCACCCCTTCGGGGGTTATAGGTGTGAATGCGTATGTATGTGCGTACGTTGAAAAAATAATATACATGCTTTTATCGACGACTTTATCTTAGTTGTAGTAATTTAATACATTATAAATATTATAATTGTGATAGATTATCTATTTTACACTCCACTCTACATTTCAGAACTTAGTATCGTTTTATAGCATAGAGACCCCGATATCTTTATTAGAGCTTGCAACAAGTGCTGTAATGAGCAAATTAAACAACAAACAGCAAAACATTACAGTTACACCACAAATCACAATAGGACGTACGCAGTAATAAATTGCTTACAAAGATACGTTTCGACAATGAACCGAGTCAAACAGACGAGCGATTTCAGATGTTGTTTTCTCAAATATCTTAGCCTATTTGAGACCAGTGAGGCAATTCTCACTTGCCTCGAAATAACCTCGGATTCGAATCAGCGATTCTCTACTGTAAAATTACGAATGTCAAAGTAATTTTCTCGAATCTTGTATTCTCAGCTACAATAGAAATAAAATTCAAATAAATCTCTATTCGAAGGACCTATACAACGCACAAAATGTTCCGTTTAACGTCAGCAATGCGATTTTAAATCAAATGCGATAATTTACAATGAACAATAAACTAACAAATATCTTTAGATGTATTTAACGTGTTACTAGAGACATAGTATAAATGTTTTATAATATTATAACAAAAATAATGAGATAATCAATAAGAGGAGGTTTTAAAATAAGTTTATAAATTGCGAATTACCAAGATTTGCAGTAATGGAACGCAATATGCAAAACAATGCTTAGAAATATTGAATTCTCTCAACAAATCGTGGGAGGGTTGGCGTAAAGTAAGTAAAATACAGGTCAAATGACTATATAATTAGGTATTATTCCAATTAAGTGCGCTCGTACCACGAGCACTAGCTTAGTTTATCTCATTAAAGTTTTTGTGAATTCCTTACTACGCCAACAACTCTTTTTATATTCGGCGTTACTTAATTCAAAGGTGTCAATGCGTACGTCGCATCGTCGACGAGGTGGCCCTAGCAGCTACGTCTTATGTATTTTGCACGCAGTCTACAACTAATTTATTGATTATAATTACTAAATACACTTTTGTAAAACCCTTATTAATTTATGCACCCGTACAGATAACGCTACGTTTAACGTTTGATAAGATTGATTTGTATTCGACATTTACGTTTCGAACGCTCTCTACCATTCGAAGTAACTCGATCAGCAACCTACTAGATATTTCGAGCCTGAGATTTCCAGAATAGCCCAACGTGAATTTAATTCGAAAAAAGTTACGCGAGAATTGCCTCACAGGAATTTTGTTTCTGAACAAATGTGGGTATTTCGACATTATCGTAGGACAATGTCGTATTGCTTTCTCAATCGCTACTTCCTAGTGTAGCATCTCAAAGATCTATCTATAATCTTTGCAATTCATTTTAGATGTTTAGATGATGATGATGTTAGAGATGTAGCAATTAAAAAAAAACAAGTGCTAACGAATTGTTTTATGTATAATTAAAGTAAGTTGTAAACATAGAATAAAAACAAAGATTCTAAAATATGAAGTGGAAAAAATATTGAGCAGTAGCTCTAGGTTATGAAGTTACGCGACCTAGTACTACGATAATGTGGATTTTTAATTGTATGACACAATCCACCTAATATTCAGAAACATATCAAAATAAATTTTAATAAACGTTAATGTATGAAAATAAATCAATGTAGTAGTCTTCTTTATATCAAAGAAACCTGAGATTAATTGCTGACTTGAAGTATTTGTAATGTAAATACATATTCACAGGATTCTTAATTTCATTAATATGTATTGATTCGATATCTGTGGCAGTATACCCAAACAAAGTATAAAAATACTATCCACTCCAAATGCGCAATAGAATTTCCCCGGCATCGTAGTTGGCCTTGTTCCATCTTTAAGAAGAAAAGCGTTTAAATGGCATAAAATAAAAATAACGTAAATGTAGCGCTGCCTTTCCACGTTACCGATATTGGGATTTAAATGTACTTAGGCGGGATATATGACCTGACCACGTAATGACGATCGCGAATGGAAACTGATGATATTTAATCTGTCGACTACTAGTCTATGCTGGCGATAGTCATGTAAGTTGGTTGAGTCCCTGCGTGTCCATGTTCTACATGTGACTTTCAGTACGAACAATCCGCACATCACATTCTCTGGAAATGTAGTCTCCAGCAACCTGAACGCAACATTATGTTATACAGTATATAGATACGTGCATACAATCTGAGGTTGTATACTATAATGGGTCTCTTTTTTTCTTGTGGAGATCAGGAGGAATTGCCGCGCTTTTCAGTATTTTTATATAACTAGCTGTTGCCCGCGGCTCCGCCCGCGTGAACGTCTATTTCCAGGATTAAAGTAGCCTAGTGGGCGCCCCCGGTGAGAAACGCGCTTGACGAAATACTAATGTCACTATTAAAAAATAGGGGTTGATCGTAGAGGGTTGAAAATTTAGGGTTGTATGTATTTTTTAATGCTGTATCATAAAAAAATAAAAGCAAAAAGTTTTGACTAAAAAATAATAAATAAAATTTAGGGGTGGACCACTCCTAACATTTAGGGGGATGAAAAATAGATGTTCGCCGATTCTCAGACCTACCCGATATGCATACAAAATTTCATACAAATCGGTCGAGCCGTTTCGGAGGACTATGGGAACGAACATTGTGACACGAGAATTTTATATATATAAAGATAATAGGTACCTACACTATTATTGGAATTAACGTTGGACATTTCGAACACGTAAAGTATCTGTACGTAGATAGGTTATCATTTCAGTCGTTATAAATCTCTGATTCTAACTTTTAATCATTTTCGTTGTTTTCTAACGATTTGATTTTTTCGCTAAGTACCTTTACTTAAATAAACCAACAAAGAAAGTAAAATTCTTGATCCAAAGGTCATAAAAGTATGATGGGAGAGTTAAAATTCTAAAATATCGCAATTTAAAGCCCGTTTTTATTTAATTTCTCGAGATTTGTATTATAACGGCTATAGAAATTTATTTCTCCAAAGAACAAAATATTCACTTATAAGAGAAACACTGTTTATCTTAAATCTATATATAAAAATTAGCCACGAGCAAACACTAGAACAATACATGTCGAACTAAAATCTTATCAAAAATACTCTGCTACCGCGCCGTGATGCGCGTTCGCCGCTCATACTGTTCTTGCGTCCGGGAATTGTCGGCTTTCATCAGTAGGCCTTGCACCTTCCAGATCAATCCACTTCATTGATGGTCTGTTTTATCTAATAACGTGAAGTGCGTCCACAAAATTACGTGCATTTTCAGGAAAAGCGAACTTCAATCACTTCTTTTATTTTAATTAAAAAAAAAATATTTTAATAAAAAATATTTTTATTTTAATAAAAATAAACAAATATGCTTCGATTCCTAAAGTGTTGTGGGGACTTGAAATTATTCATTCAGTCATTGTATGACGCTGAGGATGTCACGTGTGAGATAAAATAAATAGCCATTTAATTTTCCGATTTCTAATATCTGCACATTTTAAAATCACATTAGCCACAAAGCCTTTTATAAAGGTGTCTACTACACGTTATTGGAAATATGGACAATAACCCTCGCTCGGTCGGACTGGCCGCGGCAGTTACAACGATCCTTGTTATCTTAACAAGCACCTAGCCTCTGACATTCGTACGAGAGCTATTTTTATGCACCGCTGACCTATGCCTAGTACCTTATCAATTATAATCTGTACCTATGTGTTTATAGGTTCTACGCAAGTGCGAAGCTAGTGGTTCGCCTCGAAAATATTAAACGCTTTTGAATTTCATTGAAAAGTGTCAATAAAATGATACAAACACGTACATCACATACATACATGATACACATGTATTGCTATGGTACGTTTTGAGGTCCGCGATCGAGATAAGAGATCGGACGGCCGACGATACGTCCAGTATCGTCGGCCGTCCGTTTGTATTTTATACAAAGCAGAAATGTTGCTAACGTTTGACTCACATCACGCGTTGCGGTCGCATATATCGACACCTCAAAACGTAGCTTTATATTGATTATAAAATGACTATACTTTTTGAATGGGTATGCATTATGTTCGATAATGACCGAAATGCGGGTTATATTTTCTCTAAATACAGAGGCCACAGTAGTACTATATAATAAATATTTTTAATATTAATATTAATAAACATTATTATTATTTTATATTAAGTTAGTCTTTATTCAGTAAACATGAGTGGTGTGAGTTGGAGTGGTAGAGACAGTTTTGTCTACAGCATGAATGTGCCGGCTCGTTCAGGTCGTTACTACTGTCTCACAGGAAACCGGCATTAAGAAGCAGCTTGCTGCTGCGTTTCGTACTGTATTGAGATATGCGGAGGCCCATATCCACCTCCCCTTCCCAATTCTTTAATTATCCCTTTCCTTTAAGGTCGGCAACGCGCCCATGGTTCTTTTGGTATTGTGGACTGTGAGCGGTGGAGATCAATTATCATCAGGTGAACCACTAGCTCGTTTACCGGCCTAAGGTATAAAAAAGTATAATATTCATTAAGAAGCATTATACGTGGTCCACTGTTTTAATTTTACTGACCGTTCTTAACAAAACTAGTTAATTATAATGCATGTTCACCTTTAAAATACATAGAATTAACTTTTCCTATGCCGTTTAAGCACTACGCGCACCGGGAAACCGAGTTAAACATTTTACTATATGATAATGAGCGTTAAAATTATAATTCACTTATAGTTAAACGTATTTACTGCACTCACAGAGGTGACGTCGTATGAAACATGATAGTGTGTGGATTCTTTATATTGTATTTTATTAAAACAGATTGGAATTTTATAGTTTTTGTGTTTACTTGATGAACCTCTCGTTAGTTTAGTTATTATATCTATATTTTATAGGTGGTGCTAAAATAACCCCGCACCAATTTGTGAGTGTGTGTGTGTGTGTGTGTCTGTGTGCGTATGGCTGTGGCACCTTAGCGCCTAAACGAAAGAGCCGATTTGAATGTGTTTTTTTTGTTTGAATGGTAATTAGTGCTTCGTAGTTATATTTGAGGAAAATCTTTTGGGCTGTTTATAAGTAACATACATTTTTCTGATTGACAACAGGGCTTTATAATGCCGCGGTAGTTTTCACAATCCTGAACTACCGTTAGGTACCCTTGTATACGGGAGTTACAAAATTCAACAGTCAAGGGTCGGCAATTTATTTAGTGTTCAGGATGCGGTTAAATAAGCCGACAAGAAGCTCTACACCATAAGAGCCTGTAGGCTTGTAGCCTTCCACACCGCGACAAGATTATTATTAGGTTCAACGGCTTCCCGATTCTTCATGTGACGGGAGACAATTAAGGACGTCGTGAGACGAGATGAGGACAACCAATCCTCTAGTGATCTAGTTCGGGTTCTTATATAGTAGTTATTTCATGATTAAAATAATTGATAACATGTGAATGCTAAAAGGTAAAATAGTTATACGTTGAGTAGCTCCAGGAATATTAGTAAGTTAATATCTTGATAAATAACGAATCTTTTACTGAAATAACTTTATAAACTTTTAGTAGATGTTTTTTACTAAAACTTATATTCATTCTTAACTATATAATATTTAAATAACGTAGAACGTTAAAAATTAAATATGTTTTGAAGACATGAGGATTGAGGGATATAGTGTCAGGATAACTTTAAAACCATGATGCGTTAAACAATGGTTTATAAATTATAATACATATTTTACAAAATCTTGATGAATAAATTAATTATGTACACATTACTTGTCACTATGTCACTTTGCCAAAACGCAGTGGCCCTTAATCCATACAACAAGTATTGAGGGACATGTTCGAAACCTCTTTTTTATATGTTTTGTATATACGTGGATCTTCCTGAATTTTTAGAGAAGTATTGCAATCATGTTTTTACTAAACACTGATATTAGATTTAGCATCTACTTGCATCGATTTACCGAGATATAGGTAGTGTATAACTTGCTATGAAGAGGCGCTCATAGCCAATTGCACTAGTGACTAGTCGGTAAACGATTAGCGAGTTATGTAATCCTTGGCGCGTTCATTCTATGGATGGGTGATCGCTTCATGGTATTTCAACTGAGCGTCTTCGTGCTTCGGAGGGCACATAAAAAGTCGGTCCCGGTTGTTTTATAATTTATAGGTATAGATATCCAATCCAATTTTATATTGTGGCTCCATCGGCGTACGATGATTTTAGGTATAGATATATTATTAACTTTATACATATGTATTTCTCGTGACGTATTGACGTGACAGGTATCAAAAAATCTATCACTAGCCATAAAGGTGATAAGAGGTGTGTAACGTAGGAGGCTGGTATTTTATTATTCTCCTGAATGACGAGATGAACAGGTCTTTCGCCTGATGGTAAGAAATACCCAGATTATATTAATAACAAAGCACTACATTGCCCTAAACTGCGTACGTCACCTCGTTAAATGAGATGTTAAGTCACATAATGCCCTGTAATTTCACTGGCTTCAATTTCCTTAATTACAACAGTGCTTACAATCTGCTGCTTGGCGGCATTAATACACAAAACGGTGGTACTTACCCAAACGGACTCTTGCATACGAGACTTACCTAGTAAGATTAAGAATACCAATTAAGATTGGTGTAACACATGTATATTAAGTAAGGAACGCTCGTGTACTATCAAAGCGTACCTCATCGTCAAGGCTGGGTGATGTAGAACATAACTAGTTTAACATTTTGTTTGTGCGGCTCAACTCAATAGAGTATTTGTCCTTGCTATGCCCGTGACCTACTCCTTTAGTTCAAAAGCAAGTCGTTAAGAAACTATTTATTCGCCTTAATCAGTTATAACGGCTCGGATAGAAGTAGTAACAAGAGAATCAAATGTCTAGGCCGTACTGCATTCTGTAGATGAACGAGAGGTCCTGTGCAGCAACATACTTTATTGTGTTTCATGATTTAATCTATGTTGGTGTATTGCCACCCTTCTTTAGCTAAGAAACCGTGTGGATCATAATTTGTTTCATGTTTTCAATTCGAATAGTCTTACATTACATTTCCGTTCCATGATGTGATAGAGGAAGCCTATCGCCATACCGGGCACAATGCCAAACTCCGGGCTGATCCTAAACATTTCGTTATAGAAAAACCCAATACTACTTTTACCCAACCTGGGGATGGAACTCGAGACCTCAGCACAGCAGTCATACCGCGTACACATTAGAATTGCGCCACCGAGGCAGTTCTAAACACATTGTCTAAGCTAATGCAATATGGGCAAAGCACTGTAACCAATATGTAATTTGCGAGTATATTTAATAATAGACCTAAAGATAATGTGCTACAGCGATAAAGGGACTTATTATAACAATCCGGCAATCATCTTTTCAAATAAATAATATTTAACTTTAAGACAGCCTGAAAACACTTAAAAAGAATTTATTTATATTACCTGTAATGATGAAATTCGTAGACGCTTGAGAATTCCATCAACAATTATTTGGTCGTTGTTTTTGTTACACCATAGACACGTTTGTTTACGGCATGAATAGGCCGGCTTGATCGATTCAAAATAGTGACGTAAAGTGGGAGCTTGCATTGAGTTTCGTACGGTAAGAGATTTCCGGAGGCCTTAATCCCTCGTAATATCTATTGCTCACCTGAGAGGTCTGCAACACATACTTGATTCGTCTGGTATTAATGGCCGTAGAGATCACTTATCTTTAGTTGACCCAGTTGTTCGTTTGCCGACATCTATAATAAAAAATCCTGCTATGTGCCTCGACATTTTCTGAGATAATATGTAAGAATTTTTAAAATTTCATTGTAATGCTGTGGCATGTTTAAATACAAGTCTAGTTAGGAACATGAGACATGAGGTGACATGAGAATTGTAGCTTTTTAAAGTTAATCTCCCTAGTGTATGGAGGCGTACGCGTCTTCATACATTACGAAGAGATTGTGCATTATATCCTATTTTATTCTACTCTATCTATCAATTATTATAAATGTTACCACGTGTTGGTGGCACCATCAGCAGTCTCTCGGATCGGAGGAACATGTTCCCGATAATGACAACATAGGCTTCTGACACTCTAAACGACTACCACAGTGCCTGCCGAGTCACACAGCATTATGACATGTCCTTCTTCAAACGAGGCTTAAAAAAGTATTTCCACGATATGCAGTGGCTTGGCTGTGACTTTAGCGTCACTAATGTCTATGGGCGACGGTAACCTGCATTAACATATGTGTAACTTATATGTCTGCTTTCGAAAGCTAATAAAAGCCCTTCTACTTTCCCTTCGAAGAACTAAAAAGGCAATATGCAGAGGTTTCTTTTTCCCTCTATCTGCCTCATCTAGCAATCTTATTGTGAACATCGTGTTCATGGTTCATTCATCATCTGCTGCGAAGCCGTATTGTCACTCTGGAGACTACAGTCTTTGCGGAGCTTATAGTTATCATAACCCTGAACATTACTCTCACCCTTTTATACGGAAGTTATGAAACTCAATCGCCAATGGTCGGACAATGTGTGGTGTTCAGGATATAGTTGAACAGGTCGGCAAGATTGTTGACAACATAGGAGCCCTTTGCCTTTCACGCCTCGATATAAATTTTACTCGTATCATGCCGCATCGCTCTCCAATCCTTCACGCGAAGGAGACTTTTAAGGTCCTCTTTTAAGATGAGAGTTGGTCAACTAGCTCTTGGTTCGATTGGCTCATGGAGAGACACGTGCAAATGCTGCGTGTTCAGGAAGTTGTGGAAGAGCGCCATATCTCCGTTACGGTTACCGCGCTACCCTCACAAACCAAAATTATTTCAGAGTCCCTGACACATTAGCATTTAGTTATGTCAAGTGTCTCAGGAGACACTTGCCCAGGGGCTTTAGCGAGCCGGTGTGCGATTCTTTAGCCCTTTGCGGTCCCAAACTTCTCATAAAGACTTTTAGCTACAATAATATTATATTAAATTTAGATAGTACAACATTCGTAGAATATGCACGAATTTTTATGTTATTTTGGTAGAGTTGCTTCATTATCCCTAACTCTACCTTAAACTACTATTGATTATAATTTTGCTAATCAAACCACATTATATGCGAGTTGTTCCCAATTTTATTTTCTCATTCTTCTTATCGAATGGTTAGTGGCTAACCTAGTGTCAGAGTTTTTCAAGCCACCCGAAGACCTCCGACTTGGCTTAACGACTGCTATCAGTTGATAACAGCCGGGACCGACATTTTACGTGCCCTCCGAAGCACGGAGACGCTCTGTTGAAATACCACTAAGCGGTCACCCATCCATAGACTGACCGCAACCAAGGGTTGCTTAACTCGCTTATCGTTTACAACTTAGTGAGTGCAACTAGCTATGAGCGCCTCATAGCTAGTTTAGCTCATTTTCTCATTAATGAGTATAAACAAAGACACCACATTATATCAACAGATTTTAATCCAACGAAAACAGAGGGGTTTCTCAATTCGACGTTCTTTTTTGTTCCTTTTAATGTTTGACCACGCATAACTTGTCACAGAGTGGTCCAATTGTGATATTTTTGTATTTGATAGGTTAATTAGACCTACATCCAAATTAGTCCCATTTTTTGCAAACTAAAACTATTAGCAAATTGTAGTCTAATTTTCGTATCTTACATTTATCAGTAAGCTACAAATCCTTCTTGTATTGAGGTTTTGAACCTCTTTCCTGCAAACTGAATAGTTTGTTGTAATATTCATTACACATATTAGAACCGTGATTTAAAAAAGAACTATTATTGAAAACTACAGATCAAGCTCAGACACCGAATACAAAAATTATGGTAGTTTGTTCCAGTCAAATTATTATCTAAGTTGCTTTTTATTGTAACGTCTATGACTAGTCGAATGCACCCCTCATCCTCTCAGGCTGATATCTATAAAGCGCACTTAGACTTAGCTGTACACTAGCTGTGCACTTAAGTCAGCATCGGTATTTATAGAGTGATCTTTGATTTGAGCTGGGTACAAGACACAGGCTTAGCAAACACATAAGTCTATGAAATCGACGACCTAAATAAAATTCATCTAAAATTTTATTCTGCATCGTAACCCTTTCACGACTTTTAATTTGTCCGCACTATCGTTGATGGTGTAAAAACAAAAAAATAGATGTGTTCCATTTTTCATAGAGTTTGGCAACCTCGGAATCCAAATACAAGGAAATGTTACAAATATTTCTGAATACCTACTTAGCAAAGTTTGACGTAGGATGCAGTTCTTTTCGTTAATTTCATCGAAATGGTCTTTAAAGAATATCTAATCAGCCGTTTAAAAAAACAGCTAGCTATTACTAATTGACGTCAGTTTTCTGTGACAGTGGTGAAAACTGGGTATTGAGCCAGCCCATTTATGCTGTATACAGTGCAGAATGGCTCTATCTCTTGTAAAATCCACACACATTAAATTGCTCATCGCCACATCCCTAAAGTGCCATTACATTATTGCAACTATTACAGGATTAGTGTTGAGTAGGACGTACAAGAAGCATTACATTTGTTCCGGACATGACGAAATAATGTATAGGCGGTTAAATTTTTTTTTCTGTACTATATCAAATTTTATGTTGCGTTGCTCTGTTACTATTCCTATAACGCGTTCTGCGTGCGTGAAAGACTGAAAGAGTGACAACGAGCGAGTAAGCTTCAAGACGCCTCGCCTCATTTGAAGTGAGACTTTTTGTACTCGCTCAGTACAAAAAAGAGGCTACTCTTAGAAATTCATTTAAAAATCGTGTCCTACTAAACGCTATACTGGATATTGTAATCACTGCAACAATGGTACGTACTTGATCGCCTCGCGGTAAACCCGTCCGCATTTTCAATTCCTATTATCGCTAGTAGAGATATAATTACTGGCATTTAATGCAAGGGTTATTCGTGTGTGCTCGCTCAGGCAACGGCGCCCTCGTTAACACACTTCAAAAATAAGATGATATGTATGTATGTCAAATGTTCAATGTCTCGTCGGATTCCTTATACTCGGCCGGAGAAAAGTTATAGCGCGATTGAAAACGATCGTGGCGCCATCTATTAGACGTGTAGGCAAACTTACTACACGAGAGACTGAAGAAAGAGGGCTTCCGAACGAGCACATAACGACTCTACTTGCATTGCTTTAACTTTACTTCGGGTTGTACTTTTTTGTTTGTGAGTTTTGATTACGCAATGGTGTTCTACCAGCAAAATATATAATGAAAATTTTTCAAAAAATGTTACAGTATTACCAGACTAGATTTTAGAGTCATAAAATATTAATGTATAAAAAGTGCACAAGATATAAGGGTCGAAACACGCGAAATACCTAGACAGCATTTAACTTATTTGCCATTAGTAATTTTAAAACGACGACGTCGTCTCGCCACCGAGACGGTCTATGGTCGCTCGTGCGTTACGACCCTCAAAAGAAATTTACCCCCAGAGACGGTATCTAATGTGAATGCATTAAATTGCCACATCGCGGCCTGGATCAGGATGCACTGCAACAATAATAAAAATATTATTAATTTAAAATATCTAAATTCTCTTGACTAAGCACACATCATCCCATATCGAAGTACTAATATACCTAAGCCTTAATAAATTCGTAAAATAAACGCGTTTCGTCATTCGCAAAAGCTTTAAATTCGCAAAGATAGTAATGCAAAACAAATAGGTGTGAATTGCGAGAGGCCAAGCCGACGATCTCAGCGCCATTGACGACGGCTCGGTGCACCAGCGCTCGTATCCAAACAAGTCTGTTTACGAAATTCTTGGCCGTTTGTCAATGAGTGCACAGTCCGGAAGGAATTTTAATACGAGCATTAAACACCTCGTGTACGCTGTGCGGCACATAAAAAAAGACACTTCCTCAAGTACAAACGTAAACAGACGCGTTTAACAAAATGCAAATGTATTTATCGTGGTCTTAATAAATTTAAAACGGAACAAAAGTTCACCGGTATTTGTCGGTCACATGAAATGCGCCAATTCGCTTTGCCTTTGGTTTGACAATCAAACTGCAATTGAAATTCTTTGTCGCCAAGATATTCAACTCGAGAGTAAACTGTTAGGATTTACAAACTTGCATTGAATTACCTACATCTCCATCATTTGCAACTAAGCAAATAAAGAATCTCATTCCAGTTTGGCGTGGTCGTTTAAAATATTAATACACCTATGCATATTTCTTACTGGATGCGTCAAACCGTTAGCGGGATTTAGGCATGTAGCTCGACATTCACAGAGCGCCAGCCGTCCTTGTACAAACTACTTGGAAGGCGGAGCGTTATGTTGCTATATGTCACATGAACGTACATAAGTACACACAGTGCGTGCGGACGCCTTATGAATACAAACAAATGGCATTTAAATTAGTGGTGATGGTGAGAATACGCACTCGCTGAGGACTCCGCAATGACCATGATCGCAGTACAATGTGTGAGGATGGGACACATCGTTCTGCGATAGCACACAGACGCGTGGTAAATTTTCTGAGAAAACATTCCGAGTTTTGGTTGCGTAGAAATTAGTTTAATTTGTGAAAAACTCTGTCTAAAATATTAGTTCTAAATATTGAACGACTAACGTGTCATCATTTTAAAACACTACTATGGGACATTTTAAGTCTCGAAATTTTAGGGTTTAAAATTTTTAAGAGAGTCATTCGGTAGCAGAAGGTAGTACAATAATAATTTTCCATGCCATCGTATTATTAACACAACTAACCACAACGAATTTGAAAAGCGAACTTATATTAATTAAGTATATTTCTTTGGATATGATTACGAGTATATGATATTGAAATTAATGAGACTTATGAGAGAAAGACTGCATGGGCCAGGACGATATATGGAAACCAAAACTTGGAAAGTCCAATGGTCAACAGTCATAGACCCTATAAAAGAATTTCTGAGAATTAGATGCTGCTCCGTTGCTGTATAAAACATACGATATCCTCGAGAAACATTCGGACTGGAATCTGCTTTTAGAGCTACATACCTGAGGGTGGTAGGAGAGAGGCGGAAGATATTCCAGTATACTTACCTCCACCTGTCCATGCTGCAGATCGTCTAGCAGCGCCCGGTCTGTGCTCAGTGATCGTGTGACTAATGGTTTTTTGCGGCGTTTGTGCATTGTCAAGAACCGTCCGGTGAATACTCTCCGTCCTGCTAATGGTTCTATCTCGAATATGCGGTAGATCGAGAGGCAGGGTGAGTTCACCATATCATCCTGACCTGTAAAGAAACGCTTTGGTTAGAATTTGTTTTATTTAAAATAATAATTAATAATTAAAAAGCAGCGATAGCTTATCGGGGACTGGTACGGACTGTCGAGACGAAAGTAGAAGGTTCAAAACCAGCCCCACGACCATGCACTTTTCTAAGTTATTTGTGCATTAATTGTTAATTATCGCTTGTTTTAACGGCGAAAGAAACATCGTAAGGAAATCTGCATATCTCAGAAATTCTTAATTTTAAAGGTATGTGAAGTCTGCCGACCCGCAATACGCCAGCATGGTAGACTAAGACCTAACCTCTCGCATTTAGTAGAGGAGGCCCGTGCCCGGCAGTGGGACGTGTATAATACTGGACTAATAATATATTGTATATATATATTTCTAATCAAATTTTAAATTGAGCTAGAAGTATGCTATTTTTTATGTGCAATTTACAATAATTGTAAATCAAACATCAGTCCCCCAGAGATGTTGACGTCAGATAGGTGGCCGGTCGTAAACGCTAAGCCAAATCCTTTCTGCAACATGCTTGAAAAAGTGTGTTGCGCAGACGCCACATAAATGGGATAAGGGCAGATGAAAGAAGGTTCATTATTTGTCTTTTTACACATAGCATTCCTTCTCTTTCTGCACAGTAAACGTGAAACGAATATGACCGAACGCGTGGACATTTATTCCACGATCTCTATTTTCTAGACATATACTCTATATGAGACGTGTGTCGAGTGGGTCTGACTAGAAATGAAAGAAAATTAATTGATTATAATATTTAGCAACTAATCACATTTATTCGATTTTGCAAGTTAATCTAGTTACGCAAATAAATATGTACGACATTACCTAGCACGTTTATATGTGTCATTCGCGGTCTTAACATATGAAGTCTATGTAGTAAAATGCCCCAATGAAACAAGTTTATACCTGACGCAAAAGCGACAAATCCACCGCGAGGAAAGGATTCAATCTGATGCGGAAACAAGCCGACAAACGAGGCGATCTTATATCTTAAATCATCCAGGTAATTATATTTTTCAACCATGACAACCTTAAAACGCTCAATAAACTCTCGTAAGTATCACGACCCGTCCTTGAAGGGCCGCCAGTGTATATTGGTAGTCGTATACATAAATTCCATCTCATGTTCTCGCAAATTCCGACTGCCTTTATGAGATTGCCGCTTACTAATTTCAATGGATGGATATCACGTTTTCGTTAGACTTAATCATATAGGATGAATGGTGAACTTAAATAAAAACGTAACTTTGACTACCGTATGAAGCATGAACCAATTCGAATATGTAAATTTTGCTACATTAAATAGATAGGTACATCTATCTCTATCAACATTTTACCTGTTGCTGGTTCTTAGACGCCTTTGAGTTTTACCATATTTAATTATAATGAATATTTTTTTTACCATGTACATACATACATACGCACTCACGCCTGTAATCCCCGAAGGGGTAGGCAGAGGTGTAACCAGTACACCCAAATTTCGCCGAGCGAATCTCCGTCACATGATGTGATAGAGGGCGAGCCAATGGCCATACCGGGCACAATTCTAAACTCCGGGCTGATACTGAGCATTTCGTAATAGAATAACCGAGACTTCAGCGTCAGCCTCAGTCGTAACGCGTACGCATTAAAAATGTATTAAGTGTCAACTAGAAATCATGAATATATTTTTATGAATTATGAATGAACGAGCTGCACAGACTTTTATAGCCCGCCCCCTTGCACAGACTTTTGGTGGGGTAATTTTTTTGCTTGAGTTACGTTTCTGGTCATCTTATTTCAATGCATGCAACAGAGTTTCCTAGTGATTCTAAAACCGGCCTGTGCCTCAACCATGAGTTTGTCTCGGTAAAATCGCTAGCGAAGACGTAAAATATTTCTATGACAAAATTTAGTTTCTCAGGTATCGGCTAGTGGCGCCACTGAGTTTTTCATATAAATATCTTACGTCGTAGCTAGCGATTTTACCGAGACAAACTCATGGTTAGCCTGCTGAACATAATGCAAATTCTTTGGATAAAAAAATATGTTTAATAGGCTTTGCGCTCGACATATCAATAGTAGCATCATTAGCAAAATGTGGATGCACGCGTATAGCAATAATAAACAAATAGTTATTATGTTTGTGTTATATCAAACACAAAGTTCTACATTCGCGCCCCATGATCCTACATGATGATGAACGTTAACGATATGTTTCCCCCGAACTCCAACTTCATTGTCATTGAACATTGTCCACAACACACGGACATATTATGAACGCATATCGAACCACACCGCTAAGCTCTAATAAGCCGATATTTAACACAAAATCGTGTAACCAAAACCTATAACCATTTGTTAACTTGTAACTCTATTTTTAATATTAAAGACTAATTACTATAATAATAAATGTCATGACGGTCGCCAGTATACCGTTAGCAGGGACCTCCATGCATTATTAAGGTAACAAAAAAAGCTGTCACTTTACGACATATCCTTTTTTTATTTTATTGAAGTAGATAGGCAGGAGAGCGGGCGGCCCACCTGAGGGTAAGTGGTTACCGCCGCCCATGGACCTCAGCAATGCCAGAGCAGAGCCAGGCCGCTGCCTACTGTTAAAGGAAAGGGATAATAAGGGATTGGGAAGGGGAGGGGGATTTGGGCCTCCGGATATCTCACTCACCGTACGAAACGCAGCAGCAAGTTGCTACTTTACGCCGGTTTTCTGTGAGACAGTGGTAACGACCCGGACGAGCCGCCCCATTCATGCTGTAGACAAAATTGTCTACAGCGTGGCTCTACCACTCGTATAGCTCTACACTACTACTCGGGTCCTTCTTAGCTTCGCGATGTCAAGACCAACAGCCATAGCCTCACCCTTGCTCTCCAAAGCTTATGCCCAGCGGTGTGTGAGGTAAACAAGAAGATCACCAGCTGACCGAACGTGACGGAAACCGTACTGACGATCACTGATCAGCTGGTGCTCCTCAAGGTACCACAACAGCTGGGCATTTACCACTCGCTCCATGACTTTAGAGAGCAAGGATGTGACCGCTATCGGCCTATAATTCGAAGGGTCCGACCGGTCACCTTTTTTTAGGGATGTCTTTCTCCAAACATTATTACTTGTCAAAATTCAAATATGGAACTGTCTTAAGTTCGTATATATCTGACGGCACGCGTGACGCACGGCATAACGATTCGCATTTGTTTTGTTCCACGACAATTTGAACAACCGATTTTGTAGTCCCAACGACTTTTTAATTAGGAATTGTCGTTAGCTAAGGCAAACGACATTGCATAATCCATCTTTTGTGGCAATCTGATAGCAATACAAATACATATCAGGACGCCGTGCTGTTTTATCTAGCGTATTGTTTGCAAAAGCGAGTAAAAGCTTGTATGAAATACGCTAAATAATGTTATGCCGCGTTATGACAGTCCATTACCCGATCCCGCAAAACTTGTTATGATAGCAGGTTTTAGTTCAGACGATACGATGATGACACGATGACGATCCAATAATTACGGCAATGATGTATTTAAGTACCTAATAGGATGGCGAAGACTATACGTCACGTATGTCAAATGTAGAGTGTATAGGGAATGAGTTTGTTTTTTTATCATAAGCCGGCAAACGAGCAAGTGGGTGACCAGATGGTAAGTGATCTCCACCACCAATGTGCGCCCACAATATCAAAATAATTATGGACGCGTTGCCGACCTTAAAGGAAAGGGATTGGGAAGGGGAGGGGGATTTGAGCCTCCGGATATCTCACTCACCGTTCGAAACGCAACAGCAAGCTGCTACTTTGCACTTTACTTTACTTTTACTTAGTAAAAAAAACATTACTAAAGTGATATCCAAATAAAATACGTCTACTATTACCGTTTCAATTAGAAAAAGAAAATAAAAAAAGCAATACATACGCATTCACGCCTGTACTCTGCGAAGGGGCAGGCAGAGGTATAACTAGTACGTACACCCACATTTCACCGAGCTTATTTCTGTCCCATGATGTGATAGGGGGCGAGCCTTTCGCCATACCGGGCACAATTCAAGACTCCGGGTTGATACTAACCCGGAGTCTGTATGTAAATGCAAACTTGGTTTGCATATACATATTATACAAAAAACAAATTCATAATATATAATAATTATTTATGCCCAACATGGGTGCATTGCCTTTTTTTCTTTCTTCTTATGTAAAAGACATTGATTTTTGCGGGCGTGCGCTCATATACGCACCAGAGTTTTATCGCAATCGGTCGCATGGCATAGACACGCTTAGAGAAGAACAAAGAAACATAACTATATAGGTATATAATAATAAAATACACTCAACAGTTACACTCATAGTCCTGACCCCACACTAGGTTAACCTGTATTGTGGGTATCAGGAACTACAAAGTACTTGCGGTCCCAGAACACCCCGACCCGAAACAAATATTTGTGGACCACACAAACATTTGTGTCGGTGCGGGAATCGAACCCACAATCTCCCGTTTCGCAGCCGGCTACTTGCTTGCTGCGCCACGGAGGTTGTCTTAATTTTAAATAATTCTTCGTTATAATAAATCTATACTTATTTATTTACTCTTCCGCACATCAAGTGATAGAGACAGTTTGTTGGGAACTAGAAAGATAAGACGGTCATGACAATTGAATTAATCATTTCTTAATATTTGAATCCTCGTATTTACAACAAATAATAGAATAAAGGGCTTTAACTTGAATCCATATAAAACGCAAATCCTTTTTTATCAGTCAGTGATCCGATTTAAAAAGAAAGTAACAGTATAATTATATGCTAGTGATACGCGATGGTATCACGTGACGTATTAAGATAAAATATTGTTTGTAAACCTACCGACTAATACGTTAGTAATTATATTGATCTGTATACATATTCTACGCAGTAATATTTAACACTAAATGGTAATAAAGAGAAAACGTTAGAAGGTAAGTGCATAAAAATGCGGATTTTTTACTAAGTGAAAATAGTTAAAACAAGACACAGGTACAGTTACGAGTTCACAATAATAAAATACTCAGCGAAAGTATATAAGCATATACCAGTGGGGGTGATTTTTTGGACCAAGCCACCGTTCCTTCTTTGCCATAATTATAAGTATGTACGCTTTTATCGGTCAGTGTATTTTTTATCAACATTGATATCCATACAGCAAGGTGCATCACTATAAATATCTACTGCAACTATAAATATCGAGCGTTTTATTCCGCGCGTTTTAAAAGTTAACAAAGACACATCATATTTTGTTACAAATAATAACAAAACACGCCCGCTATCACGCTTAGTTTAGCTACACCATTAAATGTGGGCTTTTGGCGATGCGCCGTGCCGCATCGCGTCGTGTACACGAGTAGGCTGCGCTTCGCTTTTTAGCAAAAAAAACCCACAGCAACATTTAAAAATGAAGCAACGTTTGCATGTAATTTAAAAAATGTATTTAAATAAACTTTAAAAGTACTTAAAAATTATAAATAATAAAACTAGCTCAGTATTATACACGTTCCACTGCTGGGCACGGGCATTCTCTACTAAATGAGAGGGTTAGTCAACCACGCTGGTCTAGTGCGGGTTTGTCAGGTATGCAGGTTTTCTCACTATTTTCCTTCACCGTTAAATCAAGCGATAAATAACAATGAATACAAGTGTGGAAGCGCATGTTCTTGGGGTTGGCTTTGAACCTGCGACTTTCGTCTGGACAGTCACGTAGCAATCCCCGCTGAGCTATCGTTGCTTAAAAGTACAAACATAAAAGAAAATAACACATTAATTGTAAACGATCGTTTAAGTACTTGTTGATATTCCTCGATGGTCAGATAAGACTATTATGCAATATCATAAAGGAGATCATATAACTGTATGGACACTGCCCATTGCAGAGGAAATTTAATAATGGCGTTGAGACCATGTCTAAATAATGAAGTTTCCTCGAACCGTCATCCTCTGTCCTATACAAAATAATCTTGTTAGAGATTAATTGAGTGAAACCGTGTGGTGACTAGCGAGCAAAGACGACCTAGCTGTTTGCATGCGTCTAAAATGTGTCTGCCTATTTTTCCTACGTTTAAATGGCTCTATTTATTAAAGCGTAAGTAATAGCCAGCTGAAATGTTAACATACCTAATATGTATTATTGTACTGGTAGATAAAAACAGTTAAAAGAACAGTACAAATGTAAGAATGTCTGTAGCTACGGAAGCCTCGGTGCGAAAATCTGACTAGCACCTGATCTTTTTTGTAGTTGAGTATGACTGTAAAAGTACACAGGGTAATGTTCCGATAACAAACATTGACACTGTAACATACGGGAAGTCGGTATTGTACGACGCGTCGCGTCGCGTCGCGCGTGGTGACAGACAACCGCTCTCTGTATAACATCGCACCTTCATGGAATGTTGCATATTTTATAACTTTTCAAATGACACACTTAGCTGGTGCCGTCGTGGCAGGACGGGTATGAGAAAAATAAAATTGTTTCTGACACCCACGATCACTTAGCCCACCCGCACACGGTCTCCTCGCTACCGCTTCGGTACTAAGTGAATATATACTATTATAAATGGTAGGCCCCTTGTATACGAGCCTGGCTAGGTAGGTACTAGCTCCTTGTATAGGTGTATATGCAGCTAAGCATCAGTGCGTAAGAACGATTGTGTTCACCAATTACTTTGAAGTAACTGCAATTATTTTGCACTGTGCGACTTACGCCCGAATACTGAAACGCAACGCAAGTATTTAAGATCATGATAAACATGTTTAAGACCTTCTTGTCTGTAAAAATTTTATGAAAATAAGTAGCCATCAAAAAGTGGGCCGTTGAGTAGCGTTTCAGTATTCGGGTGTTATCATCTTATGTCCTGGATGATAACGCCCGAATACTAAAACTGACCTCAATCCTTATGATGTACATATGTATTAAGGTCCATATTAAACCGTCCGAAAAACTTAATGATATCAAGATGTTACAGTTGCAAAACATATTAAAAAAATTGTAATGTAAAAATACAAGATGTTAAAGCAATTGAAAGGTGAATGTCTAACATTCATTAATTATTAGACAACTTTTACTAAATCTTGATGAAAAAATAATTTTGTACACATAGCCACTTTGCCAAAACGTAATAACTGGAGGTTTTGAACATGCCCCTCGATTGTTATTGTATAGAATCATCTATTTATATAAAAAAAACTCCGAAATGATGAACATAAATCATCATCAACCACAAGACGTCCACTGCTGAACATAGGCCTCCCCTAATGCCTTCCAGGCCGACCTGTTGGAAGCGGCCTGTATCCATCGGCTTCCTGCAACCCTTGGCCACGTACGGGCAAGCGCAACAGAGGACGTCCACCTACAAGATGGACCGACGACCTGACAAGGGTTGCAGAAAATGAATGATCCAACTGAATTTTTGAGAATATATTTTAGCCATATCATTAGTTTATGGATTCATGGTATATTGCCAGACAGAACTTTGCAATTTGAAATTCTGAGTGGTGTTACTTTAGTTTATGGACTTGCCATCAGGCGAGCGACCTTGCTTGTCTTTCAGGCAAATAAATATACTTATTAGACTATACTTTTTCATTCAAATCGTAAGTACAGCTTGTACTTTTCTGCCCCGTGTACCGCGAGCTATATTGCTTAAAGTTTCACTGCGTGATTCTATCTCCAAGCTTTTCCTGTTATTACACACAAGCGCAACATAGTTTATCTTGTTCTACATAACAATACAAATAGCACACAAGCAGACCGAAGTTCGGAGTTCGAATTGTGCGCGTCATCGTGGAATGCACAACGCGTGGATGGTGGCGGCCACACACTACTGTCACTGCTGTCGCAGTTTGATTGTCGTTAATTATTCGACAAACATTCACAGCAGAATGCCACGTGTACGCCAACACTCCTGTATAGGTCCAACGACAGACGATGTGTCTATCGTCTATATGTTCAAAATAGATGTCGTGCATCATTGCCTCTGACGAACGGCGTTAAAATAACAGATGGATGGATGGCCCATTCTTGACACATACATCTACTATTCAAATTTCATCTATATAGGACGGACAGATGGACATGACGAAATTATATGAAATATATACGCACTCACGCCCGTAAACCCCGAAGGGGTAGGCAGAGGTGTAACCAGTACACCCACATTTCGCCGAGCGTCCTCTCCCTCGAGCGAGCGTCTCCGTCCCATGATGTGATAGGGGGCGAGCCTATCGCCATATTGGGCACAAATTCCAGACTCCGGGCTGATAATGAGCATTTCGTAATAGAAAAACCCAATACCACTACCCGATCCGGGGATCGAACCCAAGACCTCAGCGTTGGCCTCAAGCGTAACGCGTACGCATTACAACTGCGCCACCGAGGCAGTCTAAGGGTTCAATTTTTGTTATTTGGCTACAAGTAGCTAACAAGCTATCCTAAAAAGAATAGAGTAACAATGAGTACTCATAGGCATGCATCCTTGAGTGGCAATAGTTTGAGCTAGTCTTACTGGGTTTTCAAGACAACTGAGTACCTCAGATGAAGCTTTGTACAGTCAACGCCAAAAGTTAATGAATATGGACAAAACTCCACAAATCTTGTACTCCATAAGCATCAAAAGTAGCTGATCGACTAATGCAACATAACGCGGTGTGCAACTTAAAGTTACAAATATCAGTGGACGCCATAGTAACGAAATTGCTGAACACGCTCATAATACATAATTTGGTGAACTTTTATAAAATGTGGATTCTAGCTTCAAGTTCACCGACTTTTGTTAAATTGGCGTGTTCATGAGATTTTGTTGCTTTTATTACAAGTATATGATACGCGATATCTCAGCCTAATCTGGACCGAATTTTATGAGTATTTTTATATTCGATAAGGTTTACTCAAAGAATTATTTCATTAAAATTTGGTTTAAATCTGATGACGGTGGACCAGGTAAGAAATAGAAATTCCTTAACGGATAACCGCAAACACATCGCCGTAGGTAATTGTATTGAAGAATACATACTCGTACAATACATGTTCCCAGCACTAAAAATTGTAAATCACTTAACCTCGCACCTGTATTCCCAAAAGAGTAGACAAAGGTGCAACTAATGCTGCACCCACGTTCCACCTAGCTTATTTCTGACTTATTATTATACTAATGTGATAGGGGGTGAGCCTATCGCCACACCGATGTGTTCTTCAATACAATTACCTACCGCGATGTGTTTGCTGTTATCCGTTAAGGAGTTTCCATTTCTTGCCTGGTCCACCGTCATCAGATCTTAACCAAATTTGATAGAAATAATTATTGGAGTAAACCCTATCGAATACAAAAATAATCATAAAAATCGGTGCAGATTTGGCTGAGATATCGCGTATCATGTACTTGTAATAAAAGCAACAAAATCTCATGAACACGCCAATTTAACAAAAGTAGGTGAACTTGAAGTTAGAATTCACATTTTATAAAAGTTCACCAAATTATGTATTATGAGCGTGTTCAGCGAATTCGTTACTATGGCGTCCACTGATATTTGTAACTTAAGTTGCACACCGCGTTATGTTGCAGTAATTGATCAGCTACTTTTGATGCTGATGGAGTACACGATTTATGGAGTTTTGTCCACGTTCATTGACTTTTGGCGTTGACTGTACATTGAAAGCACTGATTTGCTAAGCTTCTAGTGTTTTGCATCGAAATATAACACTGACACCGACTTAACTTTCGTTCAACGGTACCAGCTTAGATGAGAACTTGTTTTATATTTTGCCCACGACTTAGTTTTTATCCCAGTGAATTATGTCCCAAGTGCCCATAAAATGTAAGAATGATAATTTAATAATATTTAGTAAAAAAAATAATGATTTGCAAAGATATTATTAACAACATTCTCTAATGCTATTATCAGTGAAAGCTACATAATATAACTCAATTAGGTTTTCGTGATTGTAACAATTCAAAGTGAAGCACGTACTCAGTTCGGAGTACAGAATTATACTAGTTGCGAGAGAATTATTCTCAGTCAATTGCTGTTCGCCTTGTTTATCAACACAATGGATTCACAGCTAATTGTCTAGATGCACTGCCAAGTCTTATAATCCTCTCCCGACAATTGTTTTCATGAACTGCAATACTAATTTTCAGTGACCAACCTGTAATTGGTAAATGAAAATCGTTAGTGGAACTGATACATTTGTTCGCCTTAAAAATCTGTACATTTTATTTTCGCATTTCAGTTTTTAATTGAACTGTAAACTAATATTCTGGGAAGGTGCGCTTAGAAGTTGACACGAAGTTGCTGAGAATCAAATAGTGTACGACATTAAATATGGTGTGAATAATATACTCTGAATGATGTATATCAACTATTGTTAAAGCAAGTGAGTATCCTTACACGACTAGAACAGATATGGTCACACAAAAAGACTAAAGGTAGTAAGTACACCAAATTATTACACGTGTGTTGTCCTCTTCACCGTATCCGGTGACAGCGACCCAGGACTAGTGCTCTCTTCTCGCGTGAGCTCTTAGATGACTAGCAAAGCCAAATTTGGTTTTAAAATCTCTATCACACTGTGCACAGAAGAGCTGACCGGCAACAAGAGGCGGCGATAGGGGGTGGAACCAACTGCTAAGACGGATCGTGGGCATGGGTTCGATCCCAATGCAAAAATTCGGGCGATTTAAAAGTTATGTGTGTATTCATAGTGAATTAGCTTTCGTTTTATCGGAAGTAAAGATAATTCACCACGCTTTAATAAGGAAAACATCGTGAGAAAACTTGCATAACTATGATTTCTCAATAAGAATTTCGATGGAATGTAAAGACTACCAAGCTACATTGGGCCTTGGTGGTGAACGAAGACCTAACCCTTCTCATAAGTAGATGCCGGAACCCATCAGTGGGACAGAATAGTAATGCAGGGCTCATATTATAGTAGGTACGAAAGGATTAACACTCGTGCAAAATTTTTCGTAATGTGCATGAAATTGACGTTTCGGACGATTTGCTTCAATGTAGAGTTAGTTTACACAGAGGTTTACCTAAAATAAAACAAAACATTTTGTTGTTGTTGAAATATTTTTATATAACTGACGAAAACAAACGTTCCTTAATTGAACGCGTATATTTGTTTTTTTATGAATCATTTTTCACAGAGTGATCAAAGTTGGTTCAGCTGGAACCTAAATTAAGCCTGATTAAGGTAAACCAAGTTAAGTCATTTTAAGTTTAGTCCGGTTTTGTTCTAAATCAACTTTTCAACCAGTCAGAATTTTTACACGATGAACTTAACTAGTGTTATGCCATGTTACAACTAATCGCCATCTGAATTAAATTGACAGATTACTATTAGTAAAGTGCAGATGAAATTGTCTATAAATGAATATTAATATGCGAAGCAATCCAATTATTATAATTTTACATCTATTTTTAGCCCGTTCGCAATAAAATGAGATAAGTTGTGTTATTTTAATTCGTTATCACTTCTATTACACGATTATATTATTTTTTTTTTAAATACGTAGCTTGAAACATGTACCTTGGAAGTTTCCAATGGAACCAAATGCAATAATATTGCGAATTTAATTGATGGTGGGAGGGTACTTGAAACATATTTATATCTCCGGCTCGATAGCGACCTCCATAAAGATGGTAAAAAACTCACTATAGTGGTTCGTTCCTTCGAGGCGCGTTCCAGGGTCAGCCAGTGTATACTCAGTAATTTCAGGCCGGCATAGATATGCCGACCACGGTCGACATTGAATTTGGACTGTACTGTACTTACCACCAGGTGCAGTGTAGTCACTTTGCTGTGTCAGAATACAACAAAAAACCCGCACCAACCACCGCGGCGATTCGTGTTCGAACTTCGAAGGGACACAATGTGGAAATGAAAGTCGAGTAGACAGCCTCCGTAGCACAGTGAGCAAGTAACCGGCTGCGAAGCGAGAGGCCGTGGGTTCGATTCCCGCATCGAGACAAATGTTAGTGTGATCCACAAAAAAAACCGGGTCTGGATGTTGTGGGACCGCAAGTCCCTCGTAGTTTCTGATACGCTACAGGTTTACCTAGTGTGGGGTCAGGACTATGTGTATGAGACTGTTGGGTGTATTATTTATTTATTTAAATGTTGCAGTTCCATTTTATTCCACCTTACTGTTTGATCAGCCGTGTTGATGAAACTCTTGGGATGATTTTGTTTTGTATTCATACTCGTATCACCATCAAAATACAATGACATGAACGGTATGAGCTTCCCCAAAAATAACTGTAACCCAATAATTAACTGGATGTAGTAAATGATGACTGTTTGACGAGTCGTAAATAACGGGTTATTCACACGATAACTAAGCTATTTAAGGTGTTGTATTTTAAGCTGTTGTTATGAATATTTAATAAAGTATACATAGTTATAAATTCATAGTGTTACAAAGTTAATTTAACATTATATTTTAAAATGAAATCTTCGTTATTTATCACCTTTTGCATATTATTCCATTTGTGAATTCTACTCATCCAAACCAGAGCTCGAATGTAACTGACAGATTTAAAGGCCCGATTAAAGTTGTGAGATGATGGTGAAGACATGTAGACACTTTTGTCGACAGCATGAATGGTCCAGCTCGTCCGGGTCGTTACCACCGTCTCACAGAAACCGACGTAAAGTAGCAGCTTGCTGCTGCGTTTCGTACGGTGAGTGAGATATTCCTCACTCCCCCCTCCCCTTCCCAATCCCTTAATTATCCCTTTCCTTTCGGCAACGCACCCATAATTATTTTGGTATTGTTTGGTATACGGGTGTTGGAGATCACATACCATGAGGTAACCACTTGCACGTTTCCACATCCATATTGGAAAGGTATTAGGATAAAGTTTGCCGAAGAATCAGTTCACTAATTTCGGTCGTACATCGTGCAATAAAAGTTATCAGACGGAGCGAATTTGACGTACATCACCGTCAGTTTACACCCTTTAGCCGAGTCAAATCGCACAGAAACAACAGTTTGCGTTCACAAGCACTATGAGACACACCACTATGCGTTCACAAGCACTATGAGACCTCATAGTAGTATTTATGAATAAGGAGGTTAGTGAACACGGAGAGTTCTCCTAATACGATAGAACAGATTGTACTATGGATACAAAATGCTTGCAGTAGCGATGCCGATGTGAACCTCAAAGTATAATAATAATAATCACTTTGTTACTTCTTGCCTCGGTGGCGCAATTGTAATGCGTACGCGGTACGACTGCTGTGCGGAGGTCTCGGGTTCATTCCCGGGTCGGGTAAAAGAAATATTGGGGATTGCTAATACGAAATGTTCAGTATCAGCCCAGATTCTGGAATTGGCGATAGGTTCGCCTTCTATCACAACATGGGACCGAAATAAACTCAACGAAATGTTGGTAGTACTGGTTACACCTGTGCCTACCCCTTCGAGGATTACAAGCGTGAGCGCGTATGTATGAGTGCGTTGGTACTTTTCCCGTGTGGAAAGCAGTGCATACCGAGGTTATAATCTAAAAGAGATTACTTGAACTACTCTCTCTACTATTGACTTTTATCCTGGCTAAAGCACATTAAGCGTTCGCCAACTTGTGCGGTGAAGCTGTGATGCCATTGAAACCTATTTTCATTCGAATAAACTTACGTTTTCCAACATGAATTTTGCTTCAAATTCAATTTTCTAATGCGAAGGAGACTCCTTTTGTGCGAACAATGGCACGTGTACTATTCAAATAGTTCTTTGTAATAGAAAATAAACATTTGTGTATTGTCTGACTTTTACTTATCGACTTATAACTACGCATTTTTAAAGAAACTATTACCATACGTACCTATTGCATAATATTGTTAATAAACGTAGTCTGTGTATGTATGTATGACACTGCGAACACAAATTGTTTTTTTTATGAGATAGGATGATATTAAGTAAGTACATACATACATACGCACTGACGTCTGTAATCCCCGAAGGGGTAGGCAAAGGTGTAACCAGTACACCCACATTTCGCCGAGCTTATTTCCGTCCCATGCCGTGATAGAGGGCGAGCCTATCGCCATACCGGGCACAATACCAGACTTCGAGCTGGTACTAAGCATGTCGTGATAGAAAAACTCAATATCATTTTTACCCTATTTTTACCAAACCCGAGACCTCAACACAGCAGTCGCAACACGTAAGCATTACAGCTGCGCCACCGAGGGAGTCATAAATAAGTAATCAAGTTAAAAGTTGTATTTATAAACATGTATGACACTATGTATAATAAGCCATTGAAGTAATTTTTGATCAGCCTAGTATGTGATAAATGCCACTACAGGACAAGACCTCCTTTCCATTCAACCCTATCGAGAGCCTTTGTGGACCACTCTTTCATATTTGAAACCAGTTCCTCGCTCCATACTAGCCTTGTATCATCCTAGCCTAGCATCTCCCACGTGGCCTTTTCCGGTCTTTGTAATTCTTTGTAGTCGTTCTAGCCTACACATCGTTTAACACGTGGTAGACGTTATCCGACACCATCTGTTTTGAAGCTAATTTACAGTTTGTTACATGGTCCATTAGTTTGACTCTTCTCTATTAGTCGTATAATTTTGTGAACTTGCGTCACCTGGAAGGATAAGTTATTCAACTCATAGTTGCATGATTGTACTACGTGCAAAAAATGTAGTGAATTTGCAATTTAATTCAATACCAAATAAATGCGAATGTGTTTCTCCTAGAACCGTGAATATCTTCCTCTTTTTCGGTATACTGCACATAATGTTGGATCAAACACACAAACATCAAATATTATGACATTTATTCATTGAAACTAGTTTAAAAAAGTATATTAAATTATTAAATTACTTCTCTTGTTGAAAAATTATCATAAACAGCGTTTTACAAAATAATGGCAGATTTGACTGGATTTTGTACGATTCGTCGACGAGTTAACGACTTGCGGATGCTCAGGCTAGTGCGAAATCTTGCAGTTTTACATATGATGCGTTACCCCGCGAGAATACCTAGATCGCAATGCCTAGTCTTTTATCAATTCCTACTGAGTCCAACCTAAAGCCTTGCGATGTTGAGCTCTTTTAACGTTGTACCAAGCTCATCCACATTAGATAAAAAGAGGTCTATGTCGGAAAAACGAAGGTTGGTTATCCCTATTGCTCTTCTCTGTCCAACTAGGCGGAAAAAAGTTTTGAGAAAAGCGGGTCATTTTATTTTACGCCACATTGTGAAGTTATATATGAATGTTTTGCCCAGTGCAGTTTAAGTTTACTGGGTATCACTATTGTGATATATCATCTTTCCAAGGTTTTAGTATGTTATGAGGTATGAGTCTGGGATGAGTTAAATATAGTAGAGTGGTCAGCAGTCAAAAGCTTTAGAGTAATCAACAATGGCAAGGTAATAGCCATGTTGAACTCGGAATATCTTTCAATCAACAGATTAAGTGCGTGTCAATAATACAGAAGCAGTATTGACATATTCGCTTTAGATGACGAGACGAGCAGATCGATCATTAGATTGTAAGCGTTACGGGAAGATGGGCAGGCGCCCATAAACAGAAGCAACACTAATCAGAATCTCTAATCATGAAGTACTGCATGGAAATGGACTGCGCTCCCGGATACATAAGATATTAAGTCTTATGCATAATGCCCAGTAATTTCATTAGCTAATAATGTCTTTCAAACTGTAAAACTTGTATTCTACAAGAGTGCTTACACGCTACTGTTTGGCGACAGAAATAAACCAATTGGTGGCAACTACCCATTCGGCCTCTCGCATACGAGGGACCTACCTAGCATAAAAGCGTGATATTTGTTGGTTTAACAAAAACCTTGTAAATGTCGGCGATAGTTATATATTATATAGATATACTATATTGAAATAATAAAATAAATTAATCGGGTTATATGATGATAAAGTAATTGAACAAGAAAACTCGTATACTCGTAGTACAGCAAAATACTGGAAAAGCACTTAAGTTCCTGTCAAGAAGACAACGATTTTTAATCTACGGCTACCGTGCCCGAGACGGGGCTTCATTTTGTGAGTGGCTTAACTGCAGTCATTCCGAGTGGCTGTCTGGCTACGAAGTAAAGGCACAAATACCTGTGGCTTCATGATGTATGTGATATACTTTAATACAGGTCTGGACTCTGGTACAGTTTCCGTAAACTCAAATGGTAATTCAGACTTTATAATATACATTAAATATGATATGCTCTGCAGCAAACTTCGTGTTTTTCAAATTAATACAAATATTGTAGAAATAATAAAGATTTAATAAATAACATAAAAAAAATAGTCCATACTCGGCTATCCGTGCTTTGTTAGGCTTTTAAGAAAAAAAAGTAATAATAGTAATAATATGTTGTATAACAAGTCTTCATTAGATCATCATCACACTTTCATATTTCCGAAATAAACGAAGCGTATTAATTTATTTTTGGATTGTTTATGTTTGTTAGTTTTAAAGTAGTTGTAGCTAAACTGCTGGACCTATTTTATTAAAATAGTTTTTAGTAACTAGTGTCTTAAGTACTAGGAAGGGGCTAGGACGGGTGGACTAAGACAGATACAGAATGGTACCTAAGAGGAGTGAGGAGATCTTGGTGGCAGACTACCAACTTAATCGTTTGATGACGTCATTGGCGGTACTAAAATGCTATTTACGCAGTATATTAAACTTTATTCTTATTACTAAAATTCATTGTATTGGTCGCGCTTGAAGATGTTGAAAGGGTAGCGCAACCGACTGCGTCTAGACTCTAGTGACTACCCGCGTGACGTAATTAGTCAAATCAGCAAGTCGCGACATGCCATCTTAGCGTGGATTAAATGTAAGGCTCGAGTCCAACGACGCATTAAAATGCAGTGCAAATAATCGTGGTAGCGCGAGCCAAGCTACGGGCGGAGCGCAATGAGACGTTAAATATCACTTACCATCAAGTGACCCATTTGCTCGTTTGCTATCTTTTGTTAGAAAACAACATCATTGTACAAGCCTAAGGACTTCGCGATAATATGACGCGACGGAACGAAATATAAATCACCGTTGATTCATTACTATTTAAAATGTTCGGCACAAAATTGGAAAATCGAATACTAGTGACATCTTTTCTATTCCATTATGTCAGTATGGCGCAGCCGTTAAGGGCAATATAATATACCGTAAACTACGACAGTAAAGTTATTACTTTATAACAACAAAGTTAAATCAACTTGCAAAGGCAAAAAATAAAATTAACCTCTTTAGTGTTAACGAAGTTCCTAATCTAATATCTAACGAAGAAAGAATTATCAAAATCGCAGTTTTAGTCTCTCATCTCCGATTTTACCGCTTTAGACTAGGTTATTTTTTTTTTATTTAAATGGAATAAAACAGTAATTTATTTTGGTCTGCATATGGCGCTGAATACAGTATAGCTGAAAAAGTTGTGTTGTTTCTTGATGTGCCCAATATGTTTTTTTTTACCAAAATGTCCTTACATTTTGGTTACAGCATAAAATGTTACAAAAAGAAATTGCCGTTTTATGCAACCAGAAACTTATTCGTGTATTACCTTTTCAATGTTGCAGTTAAACAACACGTGCTAGCGTGAGCCGTAGGTATATGTAGGTTGCGCTTCTGCACAGGTCGCGCTAGCATGCGCCCATCAGATGTCGACGATATTGGTTATGTACGTATGTAAACGAATAGTATGCACTATTACGTGTCGTTTAACTGCAGCATAAGTTCCAATACGTAGCTATTTATATATTTTATTTATTTAACACAAAGTAAATGAAACACATTCTATTTAACAGCCAGGGGCAGATTACTACTTAACTCTTTTTAGATTTGGGGATCATAAAACTAGCAAACCTAATACACTAGTAGGAAATCTTGTCATAAATGATCCTACAATCATTATTGAATAGCCATCTCTTGTTCTGCATTACTAACTTTTCTATTAATATTTTACATTCACTATTATATTTGAAAATAAGACTTATAGGTCTCATATACAAGACCATCATCCGGCCTGTACTTCTTTACGGGTGTGAGACGTGGCCTGCACTTAAGTGTGATGTTAGAGAAACCCACATTGCGGAAATGAAGATGCTGCGGTGGATGTGTAACGTTACACGACTAGATCATGTACGAGTACGTAACGAGTTCATCCGCGGCAACCTTGGTGTCGGCGACGTGGCAGATAAACTTCAGGAAAGTCGCTTATGGTAGTTCAGCCACGTTTCGAGATAATCACAGGAGTACGTCGGTCGCAAATGCCTGTGCCAAATAGGACCAGGAGTACAGTCCCGCGAGCGGCCCAAAAATGCTGGCTTGACGTATTAAAGGGAGACATGGGGCCAATGGTCTCACTACGTAGGATACTCAAGAATGGGCGAAGTGGAGGCGCCTTAGTAGGAATGCGGACCCTGGCACTAGCTGGGATAACGCCAGATAGAAAGAAAGAAAGTTAATATTCGAAAATGTATATAAATTGACGTTTGTTCTGTTACCTAAAAGTTTCCTAACTATTGCGTGTGTATGCCGTCTGTGTTGATTCCAACGAGGAAACTGCTCGTTTCTTTATTTAAACTAATAAAAAAGAAGATATGTTATCAGTTAAAAATAAGTTTAGGAGTAGATCATCATCCCTTTTATTAGACGTATGTGCTATGTACCTATTTGTTATGGTAGGTACTGGTGTCAGAACAAATAATAAGTACGAAATTCTGTACGAAATCAATTAAAGTATTTTTAGCCAGTTTTTTTATTTCTATTAAACAAAACGGGGAAAACAATACCTGAGAGCCTTTGAAGAGTTCCCGTCCAGCCGATTTCTTCAAGAAGGCCATAGATAAATTACCACTGCACTGGCAAAGAAGCAGCGATAGCATAGATGCTTATTTTGATTAATATAAATAAAAAAAGACAGAAAAAAAAATCGTATAGCATTCTTATTTCATAAATAAATACCTATTATTTTCGAATTTTGTATCGTCTATTTTTAAGCTTTATTGTGCACGCATTATGTAGGAACACCAGGAAGGAGCCAGTGCTAATGCATAGTAAGTAATACTTAGCTACATGACGTATTATTCTGTTGATTACTTTATACGGAAAATTCAAGCGTTCCCGCGAATTGTAGTTTGATCCTTCCACAGTTCGCGACGCAGTACTTAGCCCAATTACACAATTAAGTATAGTTATTGACTATAGCGTAAGATATGTGTGTTAATATCTTCCAAATGTACCAGAATTTCCAAGCGGGCAAAGTCACAGGAAACGGCTAATAATCTACAAATGTTTAAGTATCTTGTTTATCAACCCACAGCGTATCTTCTCGACAATGGCGTCGCAACAATAGGGTGCGAAACGTGGACGTCTCAACGTGACACAATTGCAGCGCTGATGAAATCTGGCTAGCGAACCATGGATAAACATGATACTATTATGTAGAACGTAGATGCAATCTCTGGCCGTTGTACTACGAAAACTGTGTGTGGTCTACACTCTACGTCACGTCGCGTCACACCGCGCCGGCGCGGCTGAGGCGCGCTACGCAGATATTCGCCCTCTGAGTGACGGCGTCATCTTTAAAAACATATGACGCTTCATAGCGCTTTAATAGCGGGTATGCGTGTGAAATATAATATTTAAATATATGTATTTAGATATTCTTTTTGCTGGCGGCTATTTCTTTTTTCTGGGAATAAAGCAAAACTAGTTTATGCTCGAGGATCAACCCGCGTTACAATGTACATTTACTGATAGATCCAAATTATTGTAACTATTATTTATCACTACAGTTTACTGCAGCTTATCTGTGGAATCGGATCACTGCAATTACACCAAACACTTTCCCCCACCCTACTGCAAGCTCAGTCCACCGGAATAAAGTTAAAATCCCGTCGCTTAGTTACTGGTTCAGCTCGGCTGCAATAATACACCATGTACATGAATATTCATCAGTGTTGCCCTGACAAACAAAAACGTTCGTTATATTTTCGTACAATTTGTGAGGCAAATTTTATATTGCTCTTCTTTGATAAACTGTAATCTGTAAATATGGATGTAGTCGCGTACAAGTGTTTCAGTTTTAAGGGCATTGAATCAAGTGAAACTACTGAGAATTATAGGACTTAACATTTTAAGTCTCAGGGTGACGAGCGCAGTGCCATGAGGTACTCTGTAACTCAAAGTTCTTGATGGTGTTGCCACTGTTTATTGACTGACGTGGATCAGAGCGAACGACCTGCTCGTCTCATCAGGCGAATATAAAAATATACAACGTAACTATATAGCGGTCCATAAATACCGCAAAATAGACTATCGGGCAAAGGCGCCACTTGGCAGCACTCTACCGAATGTATTCAGTGTAATGCTGCAGTCCCATGGGCTCTAACGCGTACATACTGCAGCACAATGGAATGTATACATATAAACCATATGTATATAAACCAACTATATGAAATACAAATCGCAGAGGCTTACGTCAGGCATTTTCCATAATTTGGACAACTTTATGGCTGGAAAACAAAATGTCTTTGAAGAGTTAGTTGCCTCCCGTCCAGCCGATTCCTTCAAGGGCATCGATACATTGCCACTGCGCTGGCAAAGATGCATCGATAGCATGGGTGGTTACTTTAATAAATAGAAATGGAAAATGTACTTTATCTTTTTGTACAGAACGGAAGATTCATAGGTAAAGACCTATTATAATTAGTGTAGTAAAGTATTTTCCACTTTGGATAATGTATAGGTACCAGAGCGCCAATTCTCGTAATTTTAATTGTTCAAAATATCATTCCGATCTAATCTCAGCGACAAGAAAGTTGCAAATGGTATTCTGCTAAACCAATATTCAAGAACTTAGAACGCAATGATATCGAAAGTAGAATACAAGTTGACTGAACCAAAACGGCATTCTGGTAACAATTTTGACACTTAACTATATAAAATGCATTTCGTCTATAGACAAACGTCAAAATATTAATTGAGAACGAAATGTGACTGAAGGTGAAGCAGTGTTGCCAATTGCACTGTAATTACAGCAGATCTGCCGTATTTTCATGCCATCTACTGGACACCGTATTTTTATAAATACCGTATATGGAGACACAGTATTTTTTTACAGTCAAAATTTCGTATTATTATTGTATACTACTAGACAGGTTATTTAGAAGTAAAACTGCGTCACATAACGCGAGAGTTTGACAGTTCACAAACAGGGAGCGCAATAGGGGTTCTAATTGAGAGTAAGCGAGATGATAATATTGAGTTACGGTCAATTGACTGCAACTTAGTAATACAACTAATTTACTATACTACAATTTAATTAATTTATTAAACTACAATTTCTATGTACCGCGCAGCTTGTCTAGTAGTATACATAAAACTCTTTGATTAAACACATTAAAAAAACTAAACCGATATCATCATCATCGCAGCCATCCATTTCTGCAGCGATCGATATATACAAATAAAATGTTAAGTTAGTTTAGGATATAAAGTTTAAAATAAATTTATATTTTACTTAATAATTTAATTATTTCCTTTTTTGTACGACATTTTATTGCACTGTAAAATACACTGTATTTTTTCCCATCAAGCACTGTATTTTTGGCGCAAATACCGTATTTTAATGTGGACACCACGGTATTTTCAAAAATCTGACTTGGCAACAATGAGGTGAAGTGACTGTGAGTTAACTGCAGATAAATTCTTAACTTTATTCTCTTTTACTGCAAGCAACTAAAAGTAGTCAAAATTGTTCGACTTTGTGTACTCGTTATTTCAGTAAAGTATTAGAAATGAGTTTACAGCCTATGTTACTCAGTGATAATGTAGCTTTTTAACGGCCAAATTATTTTTGAAATCGGCCCAGTAGTTTTTTAGTTTATTTGTTACATACAAAATTACAAAAAAATCTTTCCTCTCTAGAATATTAGTGTAGATTAAATTAAGAGATCAATCGCACTGTCAAAATTCCCGCCAAAACTCTCGCACAATTCATAATTATTATAAATATGTCCTCAGCAGTGTTGCAAAACCGTAATTCGGTAGAATCTCAAATTTCAATAAATTAATCGCGATTGTGGTTATTTCCGGAAAGGACTGCCTCAGTGGTGCTGTTGTGCCGTTTTCCTTCAGTTATGCCATGGAATAGATAAATTAATTAAATAAATAAAATACATGGAATTAGTCAAATCAATTAATTAAAAAATCATAACCTCCAGTTACGTCATTTTTTAATCACTGAAATTAGTCATATTGTGGGTATTTTATTGTGAGTTGGTAAAATTGATTTTGTCGCTTAGGTCATTTTTAATTTCTACAATTTAGTCTATGGCAGCTGATACGTAAAATTCGGTAAAATACTTGTCATTGGCGAAATGCATAATAATGCGAAGCCATAATTTCAACAAAAGAAAGACATTGAAAGTTGATCGAATTGACAGTTTAAATGCAATTTAACTGAGATGATATCGAATTTTTAAAGAAGCAGAATGCCATATTTTTAATTAATTCAAAATGTAATCTCAGTTCGGTTAAAATTCCTTCGGAGTGTCAGTTAAAATAGCATAATTGGCCCTCAGGTATAAAGAGCTTTAGCACTAGAGTACTTGAGTGGTAGAGCCACGCTGTAGACAGTTCTGTCTACAGCATGAATGGGCCGGCTCGTCCGGGTCGTTACCACTGTCTCACAGAAAACCGACGTAAAGTAGCAGCTTGCTGCTGCGTTTCGTACGGTGAGTGAGATATCCGGAGGCCCAAATCCCTCTCCCTTTCCCAATCCCTTAATTCTCCCTTTCCTTTAAGGTCGGAAACGCGCCCATGACTCTTTTGGTATTGTGGGCGTTCATGTGGTGGAGATCACTTATCGTCAGGTGACCCATTTGCTCGTTTGCCGGTCTATGAAAAAAAAAAAAAAACTAGCAATATGTATAATACTAATGTACTTTTCGAACAAAGCTTCGCCCGCTTGAAAGTAACGGTTAGACGAGAAGTTTAAAAATCCAATTCAACCCTTTATCATGGGTCCATTATCGTAAAATCCTCACAGAGTAGAAGCCTAAACTTTTTAATCAACCGACGTGATACATTTCGAAGCAAAATACCCACATTTCTATAAACCCCATTGCGCAACAAATCATTTTGTATAATAGTATCTTACTTTCATATACATAAAATTTAAATATAATTATATATAATAAAAGTTTTTTGTAAACTACCACCATCACCGCATTGTGTATTTTTGCTGCCAGCATTGTGTAAAAACTGTTGTGTTACAGTGTGAAGGGATCGAAGTCAGTAAAATTACTAGGCATTAGTAGAATAAACATATTTCGTCTCGGGTTGGTAGGTATCGTGGTATCGTACCATCCAGTGAGTGACCATCACCTCTCCTAATTAGGTTCTATAAAAATCTTATTCGTGATAATCAGAAGATCCATCCATATAGCCTTCTACAATTCCAGAATGTCCACAATAACATGCTGACAAAGTAGATGAAAAAAAACGTACCAAAATTGTTCAGTTTGTTATATTTTTAACCAATCAATCATATATAAAACTCAACACTTTTTTTATTTGTGCATGGATATCAATATCACTCCTATGAGAGATTTAATTTCGTTAAAATGTTTCTTATAATCCTGTTTTTATATTCGCTAGTTTCGACACTCCATTTTTTAACTATCGGTATTACAAAATCGTTGTATCGAACTGAATTGTCATTTATATTTGAAACAAATGTAATTCCAAGACCGTTCGTATTTTTAAAACTTGATAGGCCAGTTAAATGATAACTGTGGCAATAGTTTCATAGACATAATAAAATTGTAAACAATTTTTTATCTGTTTTGAGAGTTTACGCACGCTAAGCTCCACAAAGGGATTAACCAATTTGAACGGGGCTTACAATGATGTATTGGGATAAGCTTAGGCTTATATTTTGTGTTTTTTTTTAAACACAGGCCAGCAAATGATCAACACCATCAAGGAACACAAAATGAAAAAATAACATTATGTGGTGTTGATAAAATACTAAAATGCAAAAATAGTTCCCACTCGTAGACTCACTAGGTGGTAGGTCCCTCGTAAGCGAGATGCCGTCTGGGTTGGTACCACCGCTTTGTATATTTCTGCCACTGAATTTGGTTTTCGGTTTTTAGGACATTGAAGCCAGTGAGGATATTAAGTTTTATGAGACTTAGCAACTTAATGTTTTGTAGTTAAAAGTTCTTTGTGGTGCTGTGTCTGTTTATGGGCAGGTGGTGGCGCTTACCATCAGGGTAGCGACCTGCTCGATTTGTCATTCATGCATTGGTTACACGTGTCTACTTGATTTTCGAAGCTATCTTCAAGATGAGTATATCGTAAAGTGCAAGTCTTCTAACAAAAATTTATGCCATCCTTTAAAAGTTGAGTATTTCGAGCACGACTTACCAAGAAAGCTTTAAACATTACAAAGCCTCAAATTCAAATAAACCTTTTAAGAAAAATAGAGCTGACTGAAAACATAGTGGTTGCAGTTAAATTATTCAGCACCGACTCAAAAAGGATTAAATTAAATAGCGACGTATTTTTTGGTTTTCAGTTCGTTAATTTATTATACATACGTACGCACTCACGCCTGTAATCCCCGAAGGGGTAGGCAGAGATGTAACTAGTACACCCATATTTCGCCGAGCGTATCTCCGTCCCCATGATCTGGTAGGGGTCGAGCTTATCGCCATACGGGGCACAATACCAGACTCCGGGAATAGAAAAATTCAATATCCCTTAAAAATCTGTTGTATTTCAATAAGGATTTTGGTACAACTAAATTTATTTAACATAAATGTTACTGTAAATGCTTTAACTACGGTAAATCCTTAGGTAACTAAGTCTTACCGGTAAAATTCCGAACTACTCCGTGATGATCGTTAATTTATTTACTTATTACCTACTTTTACTAACATTAACTTGGTTAATGTTAGTAAAAGTAGGTAATAAGTAAATAAATTAAAAGTAAAAGTATAATCAGGTTTTCCCTTATTCCCTCTTATGATATTATGTTAAATAAGTTATATTTTATTTTAATATCTGTAACAACAGATCATGGATGACAATAAAAACATTGTAGGGGCGAAACCCATTTATTTTTAACCGACTTCAAAAAACAAGTTCGCGATTCAGCGTATATCTTTTTGACATATATCTAGCGAATGTACTTGGTGAACAATAAACCATTTCCTATTTGCTCAGATGAACTATGCAAGCGAAACTGTCATGTGAATATTTGCGACCGCTTAGATAGAGCCAGTGTATGCAGACGAATTGGCAATGCTACTAACATTACAAATTAGAAAGTCTGATTTTTTATTTGCTAGATCTGTGAACACCTCTTCGGCCTCTTTCACTCTCATTTAATTTTTTTGTACATATATATACGTCGGTTTACGGCATGACCTGGCGATCGAGAATATCTCCAATTTATACTTTGGTTTTGAAATCGTATTACAGTAATGACAGATAACCACCAAGAAAGGTTTTATGAGTATTCCATTCCTCAAAGGTTGAAAATTTGTGTGTAACTTAACTTTTAACAGCTTTAACCGGAACGTATTGGAAATAATATTTTTGCGGCCTGTCTCCAAATATGGGGGGCTCAGAAGCCCCCGCCACCGAAGGACGCTCTCGGCGTCAACGACAGCGACGAGGCCGACCACCCGTGCTGCCGTCCATCCCGGGGTCGCACGTACAAGAATATAAATGGCGCTACAACAGCCCTCCGCTGCGCACCCGCGACCCCCGATGGCCCCTATTAGTCGCCTCTTACGACAGGCAGGGGATACCGTGGTGGAATTCTCCAAACGCCCCATAATCCACAGGGCGGGTTCTTCGCCGATCTGCCTTAACCTACTCGCAGTGGGGTCGGCGCAACATACTTTTTATTTTTAACACATGTTACAGAAAGATATGGCTTGTAGTTTTTACGATCGGTCGTCTGCCTCACGTTGATGCCTCTGCAGAGAAAACACCCAGACCCGAAACAAATATTTGTAGACCACACAAATATCGCTGCGAGAATCGAACACGGCCTCTCGCTTTACAACCGGCTACTCATACATTGCGTCACAGAGGCTGCCATGCCATATTTTATATAGGTATAATTATTTACATAACATTTTAATTGTAGATCAAGAGCCCACGACGCCCAGACCTTCGTTATTTTGTAAAAGCTGAAAATTTCAGAGCATGTCCCCAACACAGGTAAGAACGATCAGCGAGTATGGAGTTGGGATTGTGGTTAATTAGACAGGTAATAGGTAGTAAAGGTGTATAAAATTGTACCTCAAATTCGTTTTTTTTTTATCCTAGCTCGGCAAAGTGACTACGCAACAACTGATGGTAAGTGTAGCGCAATCCAAGAATACTGTCGACCAACGACAGATGATGTGTCTATCGTAGGTCGGCAAAATTATGCCGGCCTGCTTAATTGCTTCTTCACACTCCGTCGTTAAAGCATATAGCTTATTTTTTATACTTTCTTCGGAATAACATTAGAAATCACGTCATCCATTGCCAGACACTTAGTACGGTTGCAACCCCCTGCTAGACACCCCTAAACTTTGATAAATTATTATAATTGTACGAGTACTTTCGTTATAGAATAAAAGCTTGGTTTTACATATGTTACTTGGGGACCTATAAAAAATGTTACCTCAATAGCCGGACAGTTTTAATGGTTTTTACATCTTGCCCGACACATTGAAATTCTGCTGTAGGTGCGAGCGCGAGGCGGCAACTATTAAGCGGGTGCGAGTTCAAACTTTCAAATTTATAAAAGTAGTAAGTAGGATATGAGATACAAATACATTCAATAAATTAAACATTAATGTTTTACGTTCATACCGCCAATGTTAAACACATAATAGTCTGTGGCAAGTCTGTGGTTTGTTTACGTGCATACCCAATATCAAACATATAAGAAATATACATAGTCTATGTTTTACAATATCAAATGTTGTAAAGGTGAAATCGCGCATAGAATTAAACGAAGAAACAGATCTAGTCTCTTCAACAGTTTTCCTAGGAATAACTCGAGATAGTAAATTGCAATAGGATCCTCAAAGATAATCCGCTAAACTAAGTTCTGCAGCTTTTGTTGTCCGGAAAATAAGACTCTTGACTGATATTTCAACGGTTGGTATATTGCGCATACTTCCACAGTATTGTGTTCTACGGCATTCTATTGTTGGGATCAGCTGCTGATGTATATCAGTGTGTATACACTACATTTATATTACAAAAAAGAGCAGTTCATGCTATATATGACTCGAATAGCCGCGAATCCTTACGGTCTGTATTCAAGGATAGTAATATGCTGAATACTGCTATCAAAATATTATGTATGTTCCTAAAACCTAAGTAATTTTTACAAAAATAGTGACATTCATAATATAAATACTAGATACAAAAAACAAACTAGCAGTAGGTAGGTACCTACCCGCTTTTGGAATAGTCAAAACTAAAAAGTTATTTATGGGTAACAGCGTTAAATTTTATTATTTATTTCATTTAATTTCAATTCATATGGTCAGAGAGTCGCACAGAGTAGAGATTATTGCCAAAGAGTTTTAAGTGGTAAATTTTAAGAATGGATTGAAATAGTTTCGAGCTGTGAATTTTTAGTGATTTCAAAAGTTCATTTGAATAGTGTAGCCAAGGTGAAAAAGCGTTTATTTTATATTTTGTATAATAGATATCTGTGCATTACCTACATATTAATGTGCAGCAGAAAATGAAATACAGTTTGTTTAATATAACTACCTGTTGCAAAAGGAAAATTAAATAGTAGCAATTTGAATTGACTTACTCTCGCCTAAATATCATTATACCTAGCTATTATACTATAAGTATATTTTATTATGCAAATTAAATCCTGTCTCTTCATTATTATACAGTCATCATCATCTTATTCTGTTGCCATCCACTGTTGAACGTAAGCCTCCCCAAGTGAGCGCCAACCATCCCGATAGCCGGTGGACCGACGACTTCTATGTAATTGATGCGGGAATCGAACGCGTGACGTCTGGTTTCAAAGTTGGCTATTCGCCTACTGGATGAAAGCCTCAGCTTCCTGGCATACCACATAATATTATGATTTCAACATAACACTGAAACTTTTATACGGTTTTATACGGGTTTGACGGTTTAACGTTAATTATTTTTTCAATAACACATTAGTTAATGCATTGACAGACGACGAGCAAACGATATGCTCGCCGGGTTGCAATTACTAAACGCCACAGGGCGCTAATCGAGCTCGGAAACCTAACCTTATTTGTATTGGAATGGAGTAAACGACGTTAATCAAGACAATAACAATATAATCAACCATTAATCAAATCTAATTCTAATCAGCAATCAAGTAGCCTATTCAGATGCTGGATAATTACCGCGTGTACATATACAATACTAGCGTTTGCTCGCGGTTCCATCTGGGTTTCGTGTTCACATCCAACAGTAATCCTTCCCTAGGGTTCAAGCTTTCTACGTACCAAACATCAAAATCGGCTCATCATATTATTATACATTGATAATATTAGTATACATATAGTAAATACTATACTATACTCATTTTATACTATACCGACTGCCTCGATGGTGCAGTTGTAATGCGTACGCGGTACGACTGCAGTGCTGAGGTCTTGGGTTCGATCCCCTTATCGGGTAAAACTCTATCACATTATGGGACGGAATTAAAGTACAAGAAACTATACACAACCAAATATACTTTCAGACTATTTTCATTACGAAGAGATTGACAAAATAAAATGTTCGCTATCAAACTTTAGCGCCACAATAGATCTAACACAGATATTTAACTTTAAACCCACACATGTTTATTTGTTATTTGTGCTACCTACTACTCGTAGTTACTTCAGAGAAACAAAAATAAGTTATTTCGTTAAATACAGTATCGACGAACAAAATTTTACGACATTTGTTGTCGTAAGCTTGATACTTAGAACCTACTATTATTGCCTAAATAGACTATATCACAATGTTCAAGTAAATGATATTTACAAGATTAAATATAAGTGTCCAAAATAAAGAAAAAGCTTTCAATACACATGGAGAAGCGTATATCAAATTAGTACTTCCTAATTGGCTGCGATATCTGGCAGTTATAAAAATGGTCTTTGTGGATGATGCCCTTCAGCTAGCTATTTTGTCCTAAAGCAACCCACATATTCAAGATAGTAAAAAGTAATACCTATATGTTATCGCATCATTTATCATGACCCAAGAGACAGTAACTCTACGTTCATACATTATAGTATTAATCGCACAGATAAGTCTATCAACCCAAGCAGGCGCGTGTTCAAATATGAAGACGGTGATTTCAAAGTGCACCGCACGGAGCGGATGGTATCTGTGGTATCCGCTCTGTTAGAACTAGCGGTAAATATAGCCTGCTAAACATCCCTAAAGCCCTCCAATCATTGATGCAAATATACTCGTAGCATCGAACGCAAAAAGCGCTCGCCTTTTTCTACAATAAACTGAACTTCAAAATAATAATTCTTCTCGGGTTATAACATATCCAATTGCAGCACCTGGTTTAAAATATCTTTGAAGCCGTTTTCACACGATCGGAATACTCTGATCATATGCTCCTTCCGTACTCGGATACCTATTCAAACACTACTCGTATCGTGACAAACAAAAATCCAAGCGCACTGGGACGACGGCGCTCAATCTGTATTGTATCGGATCGCGTCCTATTGTCACGAGGTAGGTCGGATAGTAGTAAAACACAAAATAGCAGCTAGTAACAAATCTAGAGGTTAGGTTACTAGAGCAGCGGTTCTTAAACTTTCAAGACCCTTGAATTTGAAACTTATTATGGTGAAATCACATATTATGACGATCGGCAATATATTTACACCGCACTTTATTTAACATCAAATTCAGGTTAAACATTTTACCGTACCAGGATAAAAAATAGCCCTTGTTATACTATTGTTAAGTGATAATTAACAATTAATATACACATAACTTAGAAAAGTCAGAGGTGTATGCACTTGGGCTGGTTTCGAACCTGCGACTTTCGTCTCGACAGTCCATACCACTCCCCGCTGAGCTATCACTGCTAATATCCTAGTTTATCTTAGGATATCCCCTGGCTGCTTCGCAAACGCCAAAGAAGGCTAATATGGGGTTTTAAGTTGGTATTACCGGTGTAGAGTGTATATAGTGTTAGACTCAACTCAGCAGTCGCCCGGAAGTTAAGAGGTTCTCAGTCTGTATACGCATAACTATGCAAAATGTAGACCGAAACAATTTCATACATTTCGACATTTGTGCACTGATTTGATGATTTTTTCATTAAAAAATAATATAATAAATACTTTTTTACAACAAAAAAAGCTTCTCAAAAAGCTAAAAATAAATCTAACCAATTTTGTAAAAGTTTTTATTTATTCATAATGTTCACGTAAATATCATGATGATAGTGATAATAGCCCTGTATTATACCTACACGTCCCACTGCTTGGCACGGGCCACCTCTACTAGATGGGAGGGGTTAGTTAGTCCATCACGCTCGCTTAATGCGGGTTTGTAGACTTCACATACCTTCGAAGTATTTCGAAACCGTATAAATAGATGTAAATAATATAGATTTGTAATATTGAAGAACTGAAATCCTAATTCATCATCATCCTGAGTGGTGATATCTATATCTCAGTTTTCACATTAACTTGAAATTTACATAAAAAACCATAGATATCTATCTGCCAATCGTCTTCACCCGCGGATAATTCAATACGAGTGAAGCTCAGAGCAAGAGTTTACATTTCTACTTTATTTAATGATCGGCAGTATACCATTTATCGTGGGCGGTGGATACTATTTGAATATGCAAGCATGCATTTTGTGTGATGAGTAACTTTTTAAACGAATAGTATTCTGCTTTGAGTGTAGTATGTTAATACAATAAGTGTGGGTGTATGTTCAAATAAAGAGAGCTAATAGTTACTGGAGGGAAACTGCATATTTCACACATTAATCAGTAAGCAGGTATTTTTCATCAGCTTAATCTTCTTTATATATATATAATTCTACTGTACGTGTGTATGTCACTGAACTCCTCCTAAACGGCTGGACCGATTTGAATTATTTTTTTTGTATGCGTTTGGGTGGCGCCCTGGATGGTTTAGATTCACAATTGGATCCCGTAAGTGGCGCTGTAATCTGGTTTTAACTATCAATTATATGTTGCTGGTGAAACCGCGCGGGACAGCTAGTGTTATTATATAATGTTTTTGATTTATTTACTTTATTTTTGTATAACAGGAACATTGCACGAACACCTGTTGAGTGCTGTCGCACCTGATCTTTAACAATTTCCAAGTATTGCTCTATAGGCGATACTGTTGGTGTTAAAACAATACGTAGTATTTATATCTAAGCAATAACTGATACCTAATATGTTACTGGAAGGCTATATTATGTTTCTCAAAGAATGTGAAAAATCTGTATCGAACGATACGAAGCCAGGAAGGCGTTAGTTATATTGGATTTAATGAAACTCTTTTGCGTTTGTAGTGAATGAAGTAAATACTTCCATCCGCTTCTACTCGGTACGCAGCCTTAGATTATTCGCATGAACGGGCAACTGCAATAATAATATATTGATGTACCCACTTACGATCCACTCAATATTCTCATGTACGTATGAAATAAACATTTTTCAAAGGCAGCGTAGCGCTTTCTTTATTCAATGCACACATATAAATCTTTAAAGGGATAACTAAGGTAAAACTTGACTAATCTATGAGCAAAAATGATGTTTATTATGCTATAAAAGCATTACCTACTCGACTTGAATTTTATTACGAAATAATAAACCACAAGATTACGTTTTTTTAAATTCATTCATTCAACTGATAACATTGTTATGATATCTTATATTGGCTTTAAAGAAATCAAGAAAAAATTAAATTAAAAAACATTGAAGACTACCAAAAATAGACTACCACGGTGGACCGCATGGATTGTGTAATGAGTTATCTTTCTTAGGGTTCCGTAGACAAATGGCAAAAACGGAACTCTTGTAATTTCGTCATTTCCGTCTGTCCGTAAACACTTCCCATTCCTTTCCTTTAACGCTATTATACTAAAATTGCCATAAAATATATTATCTTTAAAAACTTTTAACTCAAACGTGCGTAATGGTTATACGCACTCATTCTTTTAACCGTGTCCAAATAGTGCCAAAGTGTTAGCTGAACTCCTTTACCACGATAGCATACGCCTTGCAGTAGTCAGTCGCTCTGTCTATCTTATAAAGGATCATTTGATCTATAATAGATAACCGGCTCTAATCATAGAATATGTGTTAATATGGCGGATATGCCAAAAATAACAAAAATAAACAAAAAGGTTTAAATTCGAGCGAGTTGGTACAGATTCCTCGGTGGGCGAGGCCGACTCTCACTTCGCCAGTTTTAACTTTGATGGTCGATGAACTGAGGGATGGAAGGAAGCATTGCTATCTTTAAAATGTGGATTGGCATTTAGAATAAAACTTGTTTATTGGATACGGGACGCACTTCTATCCCAATACAGAGACTTGGGCGGCGGCCACGTGCAAGTCCATCGCCCGACAATTGAGGCCTCGATATGAAGCGCGCGGCGTTCCCGTGCGAACCTCTCGAGCGAAGTACACAGGTGGGTTGATAACTCCCCCATCACCCACCGACCGGAGGGGCCCTTTAAAATGGCCGGCGCCGTTGCGGCCACGGAAGAATACAACAGCGTGCCTGCATCCCCGACTGAACAAGCGCACTCGGAGGAACACCGTTGGGTATTAGTCCGTGGGTGTCGGACATAACTGCTCCGAACGACCATGCGGTGAGGCGGTACCCATAAAGGGTTTCCCAACGTCAAAAAAGGCGGGTCAAACTGAAACGCAACATAATCAAAAATAATAAAATGTGAATATATTAACAAAGTTTATTATTGATGTTTGTCGATGTCACACAACAGCACGAGCGCGTGCACCGCCCATCAAGCTCATATTAAACGTGTGCATTGAGTCATGAAAAAATAAACATCATGCAAGCGAGTTGAACTTCCAGGCTATAAAAGTTTTAACTGGAGAAAAATACTGATGTTGAAAGTAATTAATATTATCTACAAAAATCCTGGGTTATAACAACCAATAAAGATAGTTCGAATGATTCATATGAACTAAGACGATACAAATGGTAAAAATTTAATATTTGTCACTCGTAACTAATTTCTACTAGATATTATTATATTAAGTATAAAAGGCTTAATTTTGTAATGAAAGTATATAGAAAAAACATTTTGGTAACCGAAATCAGTAATCAATTATGAGATACACTTTAATTAGGTGTGATAGCAATCGCCAGTTAATTAACATAAGTCGGTAAACAATTATAATGAAGAAAATAACGACTAAAGGTTTTTGAGCAGCAAACTATAGGCTGATGTGGCAAGTGAACAGTTTACCAGAAAGCTGATTGTGAAACATTTCCACGACGTAGGTTAAAATTACGCCGGGCCGATAGTATTTTTCGAGGACTGACTCACCATAAGCTATTCGGGGATTGCTCTGCGCGACATTGTGCACTTCCCGAATAGTGGATATCAAAGTGTCTCACTACTAGTGGGCGGGTTGCGGTGACGCAGATCGGTCATGCCAACGACTCCCGTTTATTCAGCCGAAAAGAGATCCGATGTAATATAACAACATCTTTCGACTATTATAATAATAATTATAACAGTCCTAATAATCATTGTCCCAATAGTCGTTACTGTTATGGCCGTTCCCAATTCAAATTCAAATGATTTATTGAATCCATATTATACATCATTTGGATTCAGTCAAATTTTAACTCTACCGCCAGTTCGGAATACTGTTTCGCTAGAGAAGAACAGACAAGAAACTCTAACGTTGCTCTTTTCAAAACTGATTACAATATTACTATTATACTACATTAATTCAATTTATTTGAGTTAAAGCAGCTCAGTTTATGCCAAGAGGAACATTATAACAAAATAATGATTATTGACCATGAGTCCCATGACCACGATGAATAAATTAGGACCACAAAGTAAAAAAACTATAACAATAAAAAACAGTTTGAGCAGACCAGTCCACACAAGCAGCACCCGTTCTCGAGTATGACGCATGTGCCAGCCATCGGCCTCCTCAACCATGTTACAGGGAAGTGACCGACCCGGCACACGACGCCGCCGCAAGCACAGACACTTTAGCGAGCATGACATACCTAAAACTGAACCTAATGAATACAGTCATTAATTCCCAATGGTTCCCATGGGAGTCATGCTTCTCCATTTCTGGAAAAGGGCGAAAATTCATTTCATAAACATAAAGATCTCAATAATAATCTATAAAGTAGCAATAGCTACTTTATAGATTTATTTATAAGATTTACTGTAATAAATCATTCCCAAGCCTTTCTATCCTCTGGATATTCTGAAAACTTGTAATAGGCTTTATTACATAACTTTCGCTTAATAGTAGCTTTAAATTTAACGATATTAAGTTCTTTAATATCATTGGGAACTTTATTGGAAAAGCGTATACAAAAACCTTTAAAAGAGTTGCTAATTTTGAGGAGCCTGGTTTTAAGACTAACAAAGTTATTTTTATTTCTAGTATTTATTCCATGATTATCACAATTTTTTGGAAATTTCTCTATATTCATATCATCATCATCATCATCATCAGCCACAACACGCCCACTGCTGAACATTGGCCTCCCCTAATGCCTTCCAGGCCGACCTGTTGGAAGCGGCCTGCACCCACCGGCTATTCATATGAACATGAATTGTGATGCTACTGTCATTATGTCTATTTCTTTGAATTTTTCTCTTAAAGAAGATCTGGAACTTAGCGAGTAAATGGATCTTATAGCTCGCTTTTGAAGAACAAAAATAGTATTGATGTCAGCAGTACCACCCCATAGTAGTATACCGTAACTCATCAAACTATGGAAATATGCAAAGTAAACCAACCTGGCCGTGGCAACATCGGTCAGTTGCTCACTGCATAAGCAGCGACACTTAATTTCTTAGCTAACCCAGATATATGATGACCCCATTGTAGTTTAGGGTCTAATGTTATACCTAAAAACTTGGTCGACTCCACGAGGCTCAACTCATCACCATTCATATAAATGTTAGCGTTATTATTTTTTGCATTAGGTGTCAAAAATCGAATTCATTTGGTTTTCTGACTATTCAAATTTAGATTATTAACGCTAAACCACTGTACTATTTTAGAGAGAGTGCTATTTACATCGTCAAGAACAGATTTCTGTCGATTAACTTTAAATATTAAAGAAGTATCATTTGCAAATAGCACTACCTCACAGTTGTCCCTTATGTAATAAGGTAAGTCATTATTGTAAATTAAAAAGAGAATAGGTCCAAGAATCGAGCCCTGTGGAACTTCCATATTCACAACATACCCAGGAGATCTTTTCCCATTGACGTCAACACTTTGAACTCTGTTGCTTAAATACATCAAGAGCAACGCCATTAACTCCGTAGTGACTCAATTTCCTGATAAGAGTATCATGGTGAACACAATCGAATGCTTTGGATATATCACAAAACAAACCCAAAGCATCCTGTGAACCCTCCCATGCATAAAATATATTACTTAAAAGCTCGACACCAGCATCAGTGGTGGAGCGACCCCGTGTGAAGCCAAACTGTTTTTGATGCAACATTTTATTTGAGGTAAAGTAATTTTGAATTTGGATAAGCATAAGTTTTTCAAAGATTTTACTTATTGAAGGTAGCACAGAAATAGGTCTAATATAGGTATAATTTTCTCAGTTTCAACTGATCAGGAAATATACCACTCCTAATACATACATTAAAAATTAAAGCTAACTGGGGAGCTATAACAGGTATTACAAATTTTAAGATTTTTGTTGATATTCCCCATAGATCACTTGTATTTTTATTTTGAATATTAATCAACTTTAACACGTTTATAATATCAATACTATTAACACATTGGAATTCAAAAGAATCATTACATCCGGAGACACTATCTTGTAATATTTTTTCCTTATCATATATGTACAACGTGTTATAGAAAGGGGCGGGCAAATTTAAGCAATGTATAGTGTAGGGTAAAAGTATTTTATACTCCAAATCCGATTGCATTGTTAGGACATAATTATAGATTTTTCTTTTTTATCGAATGAGTAACATATCGATATCGACTTTCAACTTTGGACAACACTAAATGATAAACAGTGATACTTCAGACCTCCTTTCATTTAATTATTTTATAATTAAAAAACTTTAAACAGTTGTCAAATGTCAATATTTATTTGACGCAGTCAGTTCGGCAATTTCAGATTTTATGAAGTATTACGAGTTCAAAAATATGTTGTTATAACTAAAAACAAGTATTATGTATTGGTATTTTGTGTTGGTGCAACTGATAACAGCTTTTAAGAGGCTCGTCGACTGTATTAAGTCAAATTCATAGATGGACGACCCGAGAATGAAGTCTTTAAAATTCTTCTAGAGCATGGTACCTATATCGTCTTCAGCAAACACTCTTTCAGGTATGACTTTGTGTTTAAATTACAAGTTACGTATGTAGAATTGCGTACATCTTAATTAAGTTTATTAAAAAGTGAGTGTCGTTCATAATAATTATTAGTGATGTCATCACTCTTATCGATCTTAATAAACGAGTGATTAAAATTAACGTGTAATTTTTGGATGTCTTGGTTTTGAAAGATCCCGTACATAAGTACTAATTGTAAGGTGTATGTAATGACCCTAAAATATGACCACACCTTTCTGTAACACGTTGTATATGCAATGCCTATCAACAGATTTGCTTATTTCTTATTTGCTTTTTTATTTTTGGCAGTAAAATGTTGACACATTTTGTATAGAAGTTGAAAGATCTGTCAAAACACTATTGATAGTGAGCAAGTCTATCTTTATATATAGAATATTATTATATGGAACGGCCATTAATGGGTTGATACCAAAGAGCCTTGATCAACACCTCCAGAGGCCTCTCAATTGGTCGTTGGGTCTAAAGCCAGATTCAGAAGGCAGTGTTATTAGACTCGGAACAAATTGGAGGAGGTTCCTCACGCTGGGGTTCTAACTCCAAGTCTTAATCACCGGTGGCTCGAGTCCTAGGCCTCGACATTGTAGGGTGACATTTTAATATATTAAATGTTAATTTTTTTATTAGCTTTAATATTTAAATAAAGAGTACTGCACATATCAGTCCTATATTATTACTGTCCTACTACTGGGCACGGGGCTCAAGAGGGGTTAGGTTTCACAATGGCCTTTCTATTATATCCACCAAAACAAGCATTAAACAACCATTTTAGGAAATACAATTATGACATAGAGTTCTCAGTGTTTACTGATAATATGATCATTTTATATTGGTGTACTATACATTTATATGTTAATAGCTGTTGCCCGCGGCTCCACCCGCGTGAATGCCTATTTCCAGGATTAAAGTAGCCTAGTGGGCGCATCAAGCGAGTCCCGGTGAGAATCGCGCTTGACAAAAATACTAATGTCGCTATTAAAAAATAGGGATTGATCGTAAAGGGTTGAAAATTTAGGGTTGTATGTATTTTTTAATGCTGTATCATAAAAAATTAACAACATAAAATTTTGTCTAAAAAATAAAAATTTAGGGGTGGACCACCCTTAACATTTAGGGGGATGAAAAATAGATGTTGGCCGATTCTCAGACCTACCCGATATGCACTCAAAATTTCATACAAATCGGTCCAGCGGTTTTGGAGGAGTATGGGAACGAACATTGTGACACGAGAATTTTATATATAAGATATAATTTACTTGGACATTGTGAAATAAGCCCTTCGTCTAAAATACTTATACAAAACTTGCAACATGTCTTCTTTCTTTCTGCTTGGCGTTAACCCGGCTTAATGTCAGGGTCCGCCTTCTAGTAGGTACTATAGCTTTGACGGTATTTGGTATTATGTGGGGCGACCCGCCGTCTGACCGCCACAACCCGCAACGTGAACCAAGTTTCGCCATTGCATCGTCCGTTAATCAGCAGAGTGTACCACGTGCAGGTGAGGTTGGTTTTGGACCAAAGATGTTGGTGGCAGACTTACACACCGAAACTGGCAACATGAATATTATTAAAATTAGCATTGAATGTTACGCCACTCATTAGCACTGTAACGTCGTGTTTAAATCTACCTAATCATATTATAGGGGTGACAAGAAGGGGTGACTACTGATTAATAATTATCGCTATTCAGTTTCCTTCGCCAGGTGAAGCGACTATCTTCGAAAAGCTGTGGGCAATAGTTGGATCATTGGATGAAAAAGCCAAAGATCGAACTCAAATGTGTGAATACAGCATGAATGGGCCGGCTCGATCGAATCGTTATCACTGTCTTACAGAAAACCCGACTTACTGCTGCGTTTCGTACGTTCTCCCCTTACCAATCTCTTATTTTATACCTTTCCTTTAAGTTCGGCAACGCGCCAATGATTCTACTGGTATTGTGGGCGTACATGGGTGGTGGAGATCACTTACCATCAGATGACCCACCTGCTCGTTGGCTGACCTATGCAATAAAATAAAATAAAACAGTATTGGGAGAGGCCTATGCTCAACAGAGAATTAATATAAGCTGATGTTGAGTACCTGCATATAGTATCTACTTGTACAATTGAAATTGTTATTACTCTAATAATTGAAATAATTTTCCAAACGCTTGTGCTAGACGCAAATACTTTATTATTATGGACAATGCGGTACGAATCCGCCATATAGTTTAGTTAATTTTTTGACTTCAAAAAAAAGGAGGAGGTTCTCAATTCGACTGTTTTTTTATGTTTGTTACCTCAGAACTTTCGACTGGGTGAACTGGTTTCTTTTTTTATTTGAAAGCTGGTGCTTCACGTGTGGTCCCATTTCAATTTGGTCCAATTCTGACAATGGCATCCATGAGAAAGCCATATAAGTCTTAAATTTGCATTAAGTATGTGCGCGGCAAATGGACGAATAACTCAATATCACGCCAACCGATTTATTGAAAAGGATGATACTTAGTTTGATGAGAGTTTGGTTAGGTTCTGATTATGAGATCCATGACAAAGTAACGGAACTCTTCAATTCTTTGGAGCAAATTAACGATACTCGGCCGAATCTTTTATAGGCTATCCGGATATTTGAGTCACTTACCGTAACGTCGTTATGGTCAAGTAATAGTCGAATATGATGATCAATGGAACTCCTTAACGGCTTACAGTAAGGGTGCGATGTGTGGCAGAATTTCTAACTTGCTGCATTGCAATATGATGCAAGCGTTCTAATTGCATTATTTAAGGTGTATTATGTTGGAAAAAAAACTCGATGGAGTTTAGCTGCGATGTGGTCCCATATAAATTTGGTTAAGATCTGATGACGAAGTACGGAGTACAAAAAAAACTCCTCCACGGACAACACTACGAGTACACTCATTGCGATTGTGTTAATGTATTGGAATTTACATGCTATTGCTGTAACTCCTGAAAAATTTAGAAACCGACTTCAAAATAAAAACACTGAAACGTCAAAAATATAAAATTCTATCTATTCTATTCTCTTTGGAGTCGGTGCAATTTTATTTTACCGGTAGCGACACAGGCACCGACTCTCAGGCGAAGTTTCACGATATTTGATGTTTGTGTGTTTAGTAGAATACGGTATGGCGATAGGCTCGCTCCCTATCACATAAGGGACGGAAATACGCTCGACGAAATGCGAGTGTACTGGCACACCTCTGCCTACCCCTTCGGGGATTACAGGCGTGAGTGCGTATGTATGTAAAATTATGATTATTACCAGTGATACTCGGAAAAATAGTAAAGATATTTTACATTGTACAGATTATGTCATAAAACTTGTGAAAATAATAAAATTATATTAAGGTCTGTTTTCAGAGCCATCAATATACGAAGTTAAGAAAAATAAACATCAACCTAACTAATTTCAAAGAATAAAAATATAATAATAATAGTTATTTTATAATGCGTGCGTACTAGAGTAAGAAATACACTTTGTTCACACATTAGCCGCTTGTATCGTCAAGCAACCTCGACCTATAAATTTATGGTGTTATCTGCTTACCGTATAAGGTGAACCGCTTAGTTTTACACTTTTAAATCATTTCATATCACTCTAATCTGTTAATTAAAATGTGACACAGCGGCATGCGCTCCCATTACAACAGGGCTATCACGTCGGAAACCAAAAGAGTAAGTATAACGCGGTAGGCAGCGCCTTGATCCCTTGGCCCAGCTGATAACCACTCACTGTGAGGTGGGCCATCATTTAAAAGCTTATAAAATGTTGCCATCCATGTGGAATAATATTTATTTTAGCCTTCCACAGTTTTTCTTATTTTTTTTTAATTATTTAGAACACACACGATAGATTAATTATCGGCGATCGGCGTTGTCGGGGCTGTATTGATGCGGTGTTGCACTTTGGCGATTTGCCAACTTGTTTGAGCGTCGTGTCAAAATGGTGTACGTATCGAGCTTTCGAAAAGTGACTAAGGACATAATCACCATACTAAGACGCAATTCTATTTCCAAGCGGTCAGGTGTGAACATAATATGAATACAAACGTATAATCACCCGATAACACTATCTGTATGGTATTTATCTGTCGATAATGAGCCTCTAAAATTAATTGACATAAAATCGATCACTAACTGAGCTTGTAAAATCGCGGCCTATCACTTTTTAAATGTGTCATAACGAATTTAGATTAGAAGATAGTCTTGATAACATCGTTATCTCGGATCAGCCTTGCTTTACAGGATTTTTATCGTTTCAACACCTTGTTGCAGTTTAACATGTGTGTTTTCGTGCGATAGTAGAGGTGGAGTCGGTCGAGATTGATACCGGACGATACCGCGTATTATCGCGTGTCCAATCGATTTTTTATCTCGATTTCGGGGAAATGTTAACGTTGAGATGGCGGGATTTTTAGTACCAAGGATTTATTCCTGCTTTCTCGTCGTTTTCTAACTGATTTTGTACAGATTCTAGAATGTTTCGTGATGAATTTGTAAAATATTTTTGTTTGTGTAGGACCGCAGAGATACGTCTTATGTCGCCTGATAGGCACTACTTGAAGGAATGGGATGTTCGACGTATATATTTTTATAAGAAACTATCAATTGCTTGCGGCTCCGCCCACGTGAACAGCCTTTTCCAGAATAAAAGTAGCCTATAACTGTCTGCAAGGTCTCATCTATCTCTGTACCAAAATTCATCAAAATCGGTTCAGCGATTTAGGCCTAAAAACGTAACAAACTCACTTTCGCATTTATAATATGAGTTTGGATTGCAGTATTTAACTAACGGTAATATGTATAGACGTATCCCCGGGTCGGGTAAAAGTGATATTGGGTTTTTCTATTACGAAATGCTCAGTATCAGCCCAGAATCAGGAATTTGTGCCTGGTATGGCGATAGGCTCGCCCCCTATTACATCATGGGACGGAGATATGCTCGGCGAAATGTGGCTGTAATAGTTAACTCTGCCTACCCTTTCGGGGATTACAGGCGTGAGTGCGTATTTATGTAGGTAATATGTATAATCTCTATAAAATAAAATTAGTATACCTAAATTATAATAATAATATCAGTTATTCTCTCATTACAATAGGTTGTCTTAAATTTAATAAATCTTACCTTTATTATATTGCACCTTTGTGAGAGGCTTGTGCCTGAAGTAGTTTTGCTAGATAACTTGTATTACAGGTCACCAGAGTCTCACCCGTGGGTGGATTACAAGTACAAGGCACAGACCGTGAGAAAATGATGAATAACTATAAAAACAATATAAATAAACTTAAATATTGATATGGTTGAGACAATTGCAGAAATTACAAATGAAGCATTACTGTGTGTTTGTGCCAGCAAGGGTGTGGGTGCAACCACATAAACCATGCTAAATTTAGGAGTGTGGGTGAAAGTGTGAATGTGTACCGAGTGAGAAGTAAGGAACAGCTATGAATGGAGAATGCAAGTGTACGGAATTTTTATTTCAGGAAAGTACACTGGATGATTTTTTTATTAGCTTGAGTGACAAAACGAGCAGGTCGCTCGCCTGATGGTAAGCGCCACGACTGCCCATAAACAGAAGCAACATCACACAGAACTTTGAATTACAAAGCACTGCGTATATAATATCAGCTACGCAGACGACATGGTGTTACTGAGCGCATCCATTTGTGGTCTTAGAAAACTTTTGGCCAAATGTGAGCAGTATGCCAGTGTACACGGCCTAACGCACAACTGCCAGAAATCGCAAGTTTTGGTATTTGAGGCCGGGAGTAAGCTACTTGATTATGTCCCACACGTTTTGCTCAATGATATACCATTGCAGAGGGTATATAAATTTAAATATCTTGGTCACATACTGACTCCCGACCTCAAATACGATGCTGATATTGAACGACAACGTAGGGCGCTGTCGGTAAACATATGGTGGCTCGCAGGTTTGCACGTTGCTCACTAAATGTTAAAATCACTCTCTTTCGAGCCTACTGTACAACATTCTACACCTGTAGCCTGTGGGCTAAATACACGCAAAGATCGTACAGCGCCCTCAGAGTTCAATACAACAATGCGTTCAGGGTGCTGGTGGGGCTGCCTCGTTTCTGTAGCGCATCGGGGATGTTCGCGGATGCCCGTGTACAGTGTTTTTATACCATTATGCGCAAGAGATGTGCATCTTTGGTGAGCAGGGTGCGGGCCAGCCCCAACAGCATCCTGAAAATGATTGCAGACAGGCTGGACTGTATCTACGTGAATCGCTGCTGCTTTATTTCCCATGGAATGGAGCAGCAGTGAATTACGTGATAAATAATGTGTCTTATATCATTTGTATTTTCTAAATATAATACTAACAAATTGAGTCTGTAGTTACTTGAATAAAGATTATTATTATTACTGCATGGCATACTTCAATTTTCTTCGTACCGAATCGCTACAATACTTACACGCTGCTGCTTTGCGACAGAAATAGAAAAAGCGGTGCTACCAACCCAGACCTCCTCTCACATACGAGGGACCTACCACCTTGTAAGTATATACTATATATAGTATAAGCTATTCGTACATTCGGTATAAAACTATAGTTCAATTTCGTAATCGAAACTTGTGTGACGCGACGAATGTAGAAGTATTAGGACTTAAGTCTTTCTCATGTTACGCATACTTGCAAGAACCCTAGTTTTGAGTCAATAATACTGTAGGATGTATTTATTATTTTCTAATCAACAAGTCACTTAGCTAAGTAGCATGACCTAAGGTGTGCGACGGAGAGTTGCCGGGTGGTTCGCGATAAGATATGTCGCGGCCCCACTGCTCCGTAGTTGTGGTACATATGGCCCTGCGGCCTGCCACATAACGAAAGATATCGTGTTCGATGCGTGTCCGGAAGTGGCCGGAACGTGAGCCGAAGTAATTGATTGCTTGTGTTAGTTACAGAAAACATAGAGAGGTAGGCTTGACCGGAAGTGACCCGGAAACAGACGGGATTACTTGCTAATGGTATTAATATGAGTGAATGTTTTTTTTAATAAGCTCTTATAATCTTACTGCGTACAGTAGGTATCATGATTTTTTTATTAGCTTGAATGACGAGACGAGCAAGTCGCTCGCGTGATGGTAAGCGCCACGCCTGCCTATAAACAGAAGAAATGCCACACAGAACTTTGAATTACAAAGCACTGCATGGCACCGGACATAAGTTGTTAAGTCTCATACTGCCTAGCAATTTCACTGGCTTTAATGTCCTTTAAACCGGAACACGAAAATGCTTACACAGTTGGCAGAAAGAGACAAAGTGGTGGTACCAACCCAGACGGCTTCTCGCATACGAGAGACCTGCCCTCTAGTAAACAAAATTTGATGTTTTATATCATAAATCACTTTCAGTGACACCAGAGTCGCGCTGCGTAGTACGCGACTACTTACGAGTAAACAACAGTCCTCTCAGGGCCACATATCCCCCTATGCACAGACCATTTATTCTTAATGCATTGCCGTGTTCGATGCAGTTGTCAATCCCAAGGGATTACCGGGAAATGACGTATTGCCAATTTATTCGCCGCATAGCAATAGGGTTGATGATGTTGAATTAATGACTAAAAAGAAAAGAGGTCCTCAATTAACCATTTTCTTCAATAAAATATGAAATCCTTCACAACAGTCTCTCCCAACAAAAATATATACATTTTGGTTTGTTTTACGTTTATGTCTACATTTGAGGAACAATATGAGTTGAGCCTGTGTGGTGGGAGTATTACATCAATTATTTAAAATAACTCACAATGCAGAAGTTTAGATAGAAAACGAAGGGCTATAACTTTACCATGATTAACATTAACATGATATCGAAATTAGAAACGTTTCTTTTTGCGGTATTATGGCAACAGTAGAACAATTCGTAGTATTCTAAATCAACCACAGTTATAAAGGTGTGTTTACATTTGTGACATTTCGACGCACTGAGAGTCTTTGGCTGTCTCACGTATACTTGTTTAGGCTTAATGTCACGATATTCTATTAATTAATTAAATGTTTCTTATACACTTTAAAGGATTGTTGAGGTCAGTAAACTCAGTGAGTGTTTCACAATGTGCTAGGGGATCTTTCATTTTCTTAATCAGCTGTTATACTTAATCACTGTTCCGCAGTCACATTATATTCGTAACAGACGATCAGTTTACTGTCAAGAGCAGTTTACTTGTGTTGAAAAATAAAACATATCAACCAGTAAAGTGAAAATTACCCGGTTATATTTAAATAGCCCAGAGTACCACAATATTTTCAATTTGTTCGCATTACTTAACGCATGATGTTATTTTCGACCCGGTTGAAACAACGCTCATGTCCGCATCAATGAATTTTGAGTCTTAATGTGGACCAGATATGTGAAAACGTTGGTTAGTTTCAACGAATCATCAAAATTGATGCATAAATGGAATTGGTGGAATATTTTCATCAAATTAAAATGGCACTAACTTTGAGCTATCGAATACAAATCACAAAATCAGATTACTTTGTGAAAAGCTATATGCGAAAATGAAACAAATAAATGCGTCGAATTGCCTCCGCCGTTTTTTTTCATCGTAATTAAATGCAGTATTTTTTCTCTGGATCAATATTAAAAACTTAATAGTGTTTTTGCTGAACCCAGGTATTTTTATCTGCGTGCAATACACGATTTTTTTTTTATTACGTACCTTGAATGACGATACGAGCAGGGCGATCGCCTGATGGCGTCTCCACTTCTGGCGGAGTGTCCAATGTACTCTCTGCCAAGGTGGGAGATAATGGGGAAGGACAGGATAGCACCAGATCAACTACAGAATACCAAAATGGGAGACAACAAACCGGTTTGACAAGGTAGGACGGGACATACTGCAAGGGCACCAGTGAAACCAGTGCTCCAAGGTGGAGACTACCACGAATAGCGAAGGAAAGGCTGGTGACACCGAATCCTGAAAGGGAGGTATCTGCCGGGGGTGGGAGAGTATGCAGGCAGACAACGCCAAGCAGCAGGTACGCTCTACGTACAGGCTGAGCGCAGCCCGCCCTGACGGTCGTGACGCAATGGTCCCGAGGGATCAAAGTGGCGGGACTATCAAGGGGCGGCTGCGCTGGGCAGAAGTGGATATCGGAAAGATACTAATCTGGAAGATATCCACGATGCCCTAAAGGCCTGTCTGGGCTGCAGCCGAAACCCTATCGGTGGAGACATTCTCTCAGAGGGGTGCGGGGAAACAATGTAAGTCTCTCTATTCTAAAAAAAGTAACTGGCGCCACCGCCGCTGCCAAAAGCTTGTCACGCTATCTTCTCCGAAACCGGTGGGGGTATGGGGTCGAGACCGATACCAATCGATGCAGAATAATGTGGGGAAGAAAGTAAGATATGTCTCATATTCGTCGGACTTTAAGTTTTTTTTTAATTTTATGTTTTGTGGAAAAACATGGGCAACGTCCCTATTATATAATAAAATTAAATACTGTCAAATCTATGGTATGAAAAGGCTGAACCTGGCATTAAGCCGGGATAACGCCTAGCAGAAAGAAAAGAATGCCTGGGGCTTTATTATCTACGACGCGATGGCACAAACACGTAACCCCGCATGTTTGACTCAACATGAAATCAACTTATTCCTATGACCGTATAAATTTGTAACGCGACCGCGATACGCTAGCTTCGCGAAATAAGCCAAGTCAACGTCAAACGTTCATAACAAGCTTATAACGCACATTAATACGTTTTAAAATTTGTCTCTGGCTAGAAAACACCAATTAATGCCAGTTTCACGAAATCAACGCAACGCGACCGCGTTAATGTAACATTACGAGTTCACAAGATCATAGAGAATAAGGCCCCTTAAGGGAATTATCGTGGTATGAATGGCTTGTGCATTACTTGCATATATAATTCTTTCTTTTGGATTAAAGTCCTTGTTTTGTCTTTGTTTCATTTCATAATACATACATAATATAGTAGTTGTTAATTGGAGGAACAAAGCGATTTTACCGCTGTAAGTATGGATTTATCAAGAAAGTAAATTCAGAACCCAAATATAATTTAGTGAGAGGTAGAGCCACACTGTAGACAAGTCTTGTCTACAGTGAGAATGGGCCAGCTTTATCAGGTCGTTACCACAGTCTCACAGAAAGCCCACGTAAAGTAGCGGCTTGCGGCTGCGTTTCGCACGGTGAGTGAAATATCCGGAGTCCGAAATGCCCCTATTCTTCCCAATGACTTAATTATCACTTCCTCCCAATCACTTAATTATTCCTTTCTTTTAAGGTCGGTAACGCGCCCATGATTCTTCTGGTATTGTGGACGGAGATAACTTACCATCAGGTGACCGACTAGCTTGTTTGCAGACCTATGGCACAAAAAAAAAATTTGGTAATAATAAGTCATTAAACATCAGTAAACAAGTTCTTGTAACAATCGAGTGCATGACGCAGCGTATGCGATGTAGTACGAACTAGTCGCTACGGGTTCAATGACGCCTCAGGACTGAGGAGGACCAGCCGCTGCCAACCGAGATAGATTATGAAGCTGTACTTGCGTTCTCTCTCCCTCACTCTCTGATGTTCATTAGCGAGAAAGTGATGCGCTGAAATACACTAGGGTAAACGCAGCTATTAACGACCCATCGAGAATCGGCAGGTATTACCGACCTATAAATAAATTTGCATTTTATACGTTTCTACAAACATTTCAGCTACAAGTATGGGAGTAAATACGCATGTTTATTCATTAACTATCATATAAACTAACTTTAGTATACCTGAACATTCGGGAAAAAGGTAAAATACGTTAATTACTGTGACGGCAGCGAGAGGACAGGCTGTTCCATACTGGCCCTTGTTCCATCAGGCAAGTTCGTAATTGATTTTATTAAGAGTTTTCATATATTTTTATCATTTTGAAGGCTAAAATTGGATATTTAAATAGAACGGTATTAGCTTCAACAATTTTATTTATGGCAGCTATTACCGATCGCTGGGTCGGTTATGGTGGAACATTTTTAGTTGTTATGTATAATTGCATTCTATTTTCCGTTGGTGTGTGACAATAAAGCAAATAATTTTATATACCATTTTAATCTCCCACAATTGATCTTTTTATAAATCTATTAGCGACATAGTATATTTTGCCTAGTTTACTCCCTATACCTATACTAACCGTGGTATATTTTCCATGTAATATTAAATTATTCAAAGATTGCTATTGTAACTTAGCATCAATTAATTGCATTTTTCCGTGGAATAAGGTGGACACTTATATATACTTTTTCTTATATCAATCAGCAACAATCTCTATTATGTTTAGAAAAGCCATTTGTATAAAATGACTTATTTTTTTAGAGTCGGTAAAACAAATCATAATTTTGTTATACATCACTTATTACCGACCCATATAGGTCATATGTCGAGCCTATTATTTACTACACAGATAATTTTATTTTACAAAAAAAAACACGCTAACTTCAGAAGCTGCTAGTCAGATTTCAAGAAACAGTTTTTGCGTTAGTTTCTTAACTCGTGGTATGTAGGTACATAATAAATATGAAAGTTTACATGACTATGTTTGTTACTACCTAAATGGCTGCATAGCTTTGGAGGAAATTTGACACAGAGTTACACAAAGACCTGGAATAACATATTATTACATGTATGGCTAGGTTTGGTCACGGCTCAGCCCTCGTGATTATCATTTTTGTTATAAAATTATGCTATGTATTAATCCAGGTCATGGTGTATCTGTGTGACAGGTTTCATCCAAATCCATTCAGCTGTTAAGGTGTGATTGATTAATAAAAATCCAAATTCACAAATATTGAAATTTTAGATTTATTATATTGGTAGGAAGCAGTATAGCAGGAAGAAGGGCAGTAGGAAGTAGGATATTAGGATACTTTTTGTCTCCGTAACGCGTTCCCATGGGATAGTTTCCGGCTAAGTACTACCACATGAAATCGCAAAAAATAACTATTGATTACAAAGTATTAATTACAAATACATGCATATAAACACAATAAAAACGTTTAATCAAAACATTTACAATTAGTAAGACGTCTAAATCGTTTTACTACAACATGTAACTTTTTTATTAATTAAAATGGAACCAAACAAACGTACGATACGACTTAAATGATCTTTATTTCATTGTTTTTTTTAAATCCAAGTTAATTGTTGACTTAGAAATATTAAATTGGAAGTTTAATAACTAAAAACGACTTTAACCAAATTATAAAATTGTATCATATTCTAACAGTCGGTAATACCTTCATAAAAATCGTAAATAGCAACTTAGCCGTTACTATTCGTCGGTAATAGACAATCGATTTATTAACTTCATTATTTTTTTATTATAATATATTCTTTTATTTAAAAGTATTTAAGGTAATAAACGTAAACTATATAAACAAAATTTACATATAAAAAAAAAGTGTGTGTGAAAGCAACTGTTAGTCTTAGTAATTGAGATCAATTTCAATTGTCTCTTATGAGGGTCGTGAATACCTGCGTTTACCCTATATGGCAAAAAGCTGTGGAATCATGATGCGCCAGGATATAAATAACCAGTAATTATGCGGTAAAGTGATTTTTTTAAATAAAGATTGGCTATCGCTCTTTCGTCATAATAATTTACCCGACTGCGAGAGAGTGTTTGGGTGTATGACAGCCTCCGTGGCGCAGCGGGCGAGTAGCAGGCTGCGAAGCGAGAGGCTGTGGGTTCGATTCCCACACCGAAACAAATGTTTGTGTGATCCATAATATTTGTTTCGGGCCTGGGTGTTGTGGGACCGGCGTAGTACTTGATACCCACGATACAGATTAACCTAGTGCGGGGTCAGGGTTATGTGTGTTACTGTTGGGTGTATTTATTATTACTATGTATGTTTGATAAGAATGAATTCTTATTCATTTATTATTTACTATTTATTAGCTGCTGCTACGCTTGCGTGATTAGGTTTAATGATATCCTAAGGTCTAGTGGAGTTTGAGGTCCCGTAGTAGTGGTCAAAATTCGACCCCTTTAATCATATACTTTTCGGTTTATAACATCAGTTGCGAGATTTGACATTCAGACATTGACAGTATAAACGTAAACAACGAAAGCTTTATTTAATTGAATGTATAAGTTGCAGATATAATATATTTATCAATAATTTTCTGCACTTCTCCTCTATATAAACTTTAACTATGTAAAATGTCTCACTCCTCGGTGCGCGTATATTGCTTAAAGTTTTACAGTCCAAACCTAATATTTCCTTCGAAAAAAAATATGTTCCCTGGCGCACAAACAAAGAAACTCAGATTTATATAATTGTGTCTATAAGAATAATAATAAATAAATAACACCCAACAGACACACACATAGTCCTAATCCCACACTAAAATACGATTATCTTGTGTCGTGGGTATCAGGAACTGCGATAAACTGTCGGTCGCATAACACCCAGACCAGTAACAAATATTTGCGGATTAGGCAAATATTCGCCTCGGTGCGGGGATCGAATCCGCGGTCTCTAATTTCAGTCAGCTACTCGCCCACTGTCACAGAGGTTTTCGATGTATTAAGGTTGTACCTTAATATCCGAGACCCTAGGTGTGGAGGATGGTTATGTGGTGCTCGCCAACCTTCCAACCTAGTTCATTACCTACTGATTTACTGCTAGATCAGGATCTTAACCAATTCTTACGCCGGTATATCGACTGTAAACCTCGTAGTGACCTCCTTCGGTACTAGTGGCGTGGTCCCGGCAGTAATCCTGGTATATCTGGATTACTGCCGGGACCACCCCTGCACTCAGCCTTCGTGGCGCGTCTCCTTTGGGGATTGAAAAATCCGTCATAGTAAGGACGCCCTTGTAACCTGCGGCAGCGCGAGGTTTTCTCACTGTCATCCGTCTCAGGGATTACGGTTGTACCTGGTCGGTGGTCAATTACCACTACTTAATTCCAAGTATTAAAAAAAACATATGTAAGTCTATTCCTCAAGCGCGCCCTGAAGCCGAAATAAGATTTAAATAAATGATGTTACAATCCTCTTAGTTGTGAGAGAGCTGAGTGAGTGGCGTAACAAAAAATAATGGCGACGCTAGCCATTATAATACAACAAATAATATCAACCAAATTTAATCTCTACATATAAATAAAATTGAAATGTCTTTCTGTGATATCGAAATAAAAGCTTTTATAAAGCTCCTAAGTAAAGATGGGTTAATACCGATATTTGCCAGTATTAGCTAATATCAATATATCCTTCAAGTAATATTATAATATTCTAACTAATACATGAACATCACCGATATCATAGTCTCGCTTGTATCACGTTTCTGCTGAATATTATGCGACATATGAATACAATGAATATGGAATATTATCGTATCACTATTCGTCGGTTGCCGATACAATGAATACATCGAATATTACTAATATCATGCGACCGATATTAATCGGCTGATTTAAATGAATATGGAATATTAGACTGCCTCGGTGGCGCAGTTGTAATGCGTACGCGTTACGATTGAAGCTGTCGCTGAGGTCTCAGGTTCGATGGACGGAGCGGGTAAAAGTGATATTAGGTTTTTCTATTATTAAATAAATGGTCAGTATCAGCCTGGAGTCTGAACTTGTGTCCGATATGGTAATAGGCTCACCCCCTACATGGGACGGTGATACGCTCGGCGAAATGTGGGTGTACTGGTTACACCTCTGCCTACCCCGGGGATTACAGGCATGAGTGCGTATGTATGTATATGGAATATTAGGACATCACGATTCGGATTGCCGATACATGAGTACTTCGAATATTACTAATATCTTAACGAATACTAATATATCAGTTTTAACCCTATGCTTATTTGCACGGGACCGAATACCTAACACATTTAAAAAAAAAAACTGTTAGTACCCTCCCACAAAACGTCACAAAATTAGGTTACAAACTTTTGGTATTACTGGAAAAGTCATAAACAATTTCCCGAAGACACGTGTGTTGATAATGAACATCGCTGGAATATGAAAGCGTTGCAACTTGCAATATAAACCTTTGAGTGGAAGGTTGAAGGTATTTTCATCACAGTAACGGAAATTGTGTCAAGATGGGTCTAGTTTCCGGTGTGTCACTGCATCATTATCTTATAAAGTAGATGTCAGGCACACGGCATATCTCTGATAGCTTGTTACCTACACTCTATCAATGGCTATAATTGCTTGGTGAAACATTTGATGGGCTTTACTGCTTAGAAAGAGCTTGTTGCCTGCTTGATTGAAATTGTGCACGCGTACTAAGTAGAACGATTGTATTTTTTTCTAACGTAAAAAAGGGACTCTGGCGGTACCCACAATTTACAATAAAGTGGGATGTTTGTCAATTCAACCTACTTTGATTAATTACATCACAAAGCATAATATAAGCATTCATAGGTTCATCTGGATAAAAGCTTTCAATCCGGTCGTTTGACAAAGCTTAAAAGCCTTCCGTCACTGTAAAGCGTTGCAGTATCAGCAGTTTTATTTTTAAAACAAAATATTTAATTTCACTGCAAAGATTACTAACTAGCTTTCAGCAGTTTTAATAATATTTTGATTAACATCACAACATAACATAACATCAAAGCGTTCTAACTTTCAATAGTGTGTCTTCATAGCGTCCACCAGTCAGTGCGACGCACCCAACAAGCATTAAAAGAGCTATTGGGCAACAAAAACACATGGCCGAATAACACGGCTCAACCATCAAGCCTTTAACTATTGCTTAACTTACTCATGGAAAGGAGTCGCTGTGGTGACGGATATTCGAATTTCCAACAGATTGCAATGCCTCAGTAAATACTGACTGCGTTATCTGACCACACCACAAACCTCACTGATCTATCTGATGCATATACATCTGATATGTACATATATGCAAACGAGGCTGAAAGACAGACCTGTTCGTGGATATTGACAAGTCTTGAACCGAAAATATAGCAGACCTTCAGATACGCACCAGTAAGTCTTATTATTATTGTGTGTCAATTATTATGCGTACACATGTGAGAGGAAAGGGCCGACTATGGGGATGGAGGAAGTCGGATGGATACACACATTATAATTGTGTTGATGTGGATTAATAAAATCCCATGTTGTTATTCTTGATCTGTACAGCAAGTTTAATTGAATGAAATTGTTGGTCAGGACTGGTCGAGACGGTGCACATGTCACTTACAATTCATTTGATGTGCAAACATATTTCGTGTCTTGTTTGCTTGGTGAGGGAGGTGAACTCCCGAATCCTGAACTGTATTTTATGGCATGGAGCATTAACTCTGCCAGGACAACATGAATTCTTGTCCCTTGACTATAACTTTAGTGTGGCATGGATCATTAGCTATACCAGGACAAAGTGGACTCAGTGTCCCTTGTCCATAGTTTTAGTATGGCATGGAGCATTTTCTCTGCCAGGACAAGTTGGACTCAGTGTCTCTTGTCAATTGTTTAGTAAGGCATGAGGTATATGTTCTGCCTAAACAAAAACTACCAACTTCATACATAAAACTGCATCTGTTGTCTCAGGGCAGAGTTTTCCTTCAGCTCCATGACAACCAAATTCCGCCAAGCAGGATAAAGTGGACTTAGTGTCCCTTGTCGATATTTCAGTATGGCATAGAGCATTTGCTCTGCCCAAATAAGATGGACTCCGTGTCCCTAGTCAATTGTTTAGTATGGCATAGAGCATTTGCTTTGCCCAGATAAGATGGACTCCGTGTCCCTAGTCAATTGTTTAGTATGGCATAGAGCATTTGCTCTGCCCAGATAAGATGAAGTCCGTGTCCCTAGTCAATTGTTTAGTATGGCATAGAGCATTTGCTCTGCCCAGATAAGATGGACTCCGTGTCCCTAGTCAATTGTTTAGTATGGCATAGAGCATTTGCTCTGCCCAGATAAGATGGACTCCGTGTCCCTAGTCAATTGTTTAGTATGGCATAGAGCATTTGCTCTGCCCAGATAAGATGGACTCCGTGTCCCTAGTCAATTGTTTAGTATGGCATAGAGCATTTGCTCTGCCCAGATAAGATGGACTCCGTGTCCCTAGTCAATTGTTTAGTATGGCATAGAGCATTTGCTTTGCCCAGATAAGATGGACTCCGTGTCCCTAGTCAATTGTTTAGTATGGCATAGAGCATTTGCTCTGCCCAGATAAGATGAAGTCCGTGTCCCTAGTCAATTGTTTAGTATGGCATAGAGCATTTGTTCTGCCCAGATAAGATGGACTCCGTGTCCCTAGTCAATTGTTTAGTATGGCATAGAGCATTTGCTCTGCCCAGATAAGATGAAGTCCGTGTCCCTAGTCAATTGTTTAGTATGGCATAGAGCATTTGCTTTGCCCAGATAAGATGGACTCCGTGTCCCTAGTCAATTGTTTAGTATGGCATAGAGCATTTGCTCTGCCCAGATAAGATGGACTCCGTGTCCCTAGTCAATTGTTTAGTATGGCATAGAGCATTTGCTCTGCCCAGATAAGATGGACTCCGTGTCCCTAGTCAATTGTTTAGTATGGCATAGAGCATTTGCTCTGCCCAGATAAGATGGACTCCGTGTCCCTAGTCAATTGTTTAGTATGGCATAGAGCATTTGTTCTGCCCAGATAAGATGGACTCCGTGTCCCTAGTCAATTGTTTAGTATGGCATAGAGCATTTGCTTTGCCCAGATAAGATGGACTCCGTGTCCCTAGTCAATTGTTTAGTATGGCATAGAGCATTTGCTTTGCCCAGATAAGATGGACTCCGTGTCCCTAGTCAATTGTTTAGTATGGCATAGAGCATTTGCTTTGCCCAGATAAGATGGACTCCGTGTCCCTAGTCAATTGTTTAGTATGGCATAGAGCATTTGCTTTGCCCAGATAAGATGGACTCCGTGTCCCTAGTCAATTGTTTAGTATGGCATAGAGCATTTGCTTTGCCCAGATAAGATGGACTCCGTGTCCCTAGTCAATTGTTTAGTATGGCATAGAGCATTTGCTTTGCCCAGATAAGATGGACTCCGTGTCCCTAGTCAATTGTTTAGTATGGCATAGAGCATTTGCTTTGCCCAGATAAGATGGACTCCGTGTCCCTAGTCAATTGTTTAGTATGGCATAGAGCATTTGTTCTGCCCAGATAAGATGGACTCCGTGTCCCTAGTCAATTGGTTAGCAACGCATATGCTCTGCCTGAACGAATTACAACTTCATAAATAAACTGCAACCGTTGTCATCGGCCACCTCAGGAAATGTGGCAGGGGACGGCCACGTGTCATAAAAATTGCTTATTGAAATTGCTTATAATCTGGTAACCCTAACGTGTTCGTAATCTACATTGGTATAAAATGTCTTACCTATGAAATTGTTGTTCTGGAAGAAATAAGTTAAGTATTTTATATTCCATCTTTTTTATTTCTACTCGTATTAATCAAAGTAACCACCCATGCTATCGATGCATTTTTGCCAGCACGGTGGCAATTTATCGATACCCTTCTTGAAGAAATCGGTTGGACGGGACGAAACAAACTCTTTAAAGACATTTTGAATTGCCTCTCGGGAATTGATTTTTTAGGGGGTGTAATATGTACAACTACTGATCCTATTGTGAAAATTCTTTCACAAATAGAAAGCTACATTATTCCTGAGTACTACAAGCAATTTTTTATTATTATAAAGTTAAGTTTTCAGTAAGAAATAGACTCACACGGGCAGAGCCACAAGCAAAAGCTATAAATCATAATAAGTTAAAGCTTTTATCATAGGCGTGGGTGTTAGGTATTACTTGTATGGGAAATATACATGAGATCCACTCGACTGACTAAATAATCTTATTATCTAGAAAATATATTTTTTCTGAGAAATAACTTTTATGGCATTTGGGTGTTGTGGGTTGGCAAGTCCCTCGTAGTTCCTGATAGCCACGATACAGGTTAACCTAGTGTGAAGTCGGAACTATGTGTGTGACTGTTAGGAGTATTTATTTATTTATTTATTTATTTATTTACTTATAGTATACGGAAGGGGCCGTTCATTAATTCCGTGAGGCATATAGGCGTGGGGGTAAGGGGGAGGGGTTTTCTCAGCAAATATCACGTATATTTTTTCCGCAAGAAACTCTATAAAATTGAGAGAAAACTTTTATATTGGTCGGGCTAAATCTCACGAAACCTCGCCAAAAGGTTCGAAAAATCGCTAAAATTGTCTCACGTCCTCAATAGACGACCCCAAATCAATGAATAAGTTTCATATTAGCGGCCAAATTATTGGGCTCCCCCACCCCGAAAACTCGGATTTAAACTCGACAACAAGTCCACTATAAGGTACGAGTAAGTCAACAAAATTACATCATAGGCTACACGTTAAAGAAAACTGACTCAAAAAAACTAAAAAGCAATAATTTGATTGACTAATTTCGAGTTGTTGTTATTGTAGTTTATCGCTCTATGATTGACAACACCGACTTAAAACTGGATATTTTTTTTTACTTTTTAGTATCTTTTAAAAGAATCATCAAAAGCATTGCATAAATGCCGAAGTTGTAGTCTTTCATCCCCGATTTCACCTTAGGGGTGGAATTTATTTTTGACATTCAGATGGGACTAACTTTTGTATACCCACTCGAATACAAAAATAAATATCTAAATTGGATTACTTATTCTATGTAAAGTTATGCGTGGTATAAATATACTTACAACAATCCTACTATTATAAATGTGAAAGTTTGGATTTGTGAATTGGGATGTTTGTTATCCAATCACACCTTACCAGTTGAACGGTTTTGGGTGAAATTTGGCACACAGGTAGACCATGACCTGGATTAAGTCATAGGCTACTTTTACCCCGGAAATGGCCGTTCACGTCGGCGGAGCCACGAGCAATACCCAGTATATTATATACAAAAACAAATACGCATACAAACAATACGCTTTGAAATGAGAGCCACCTCCGCAATTTTTCGTCAATTAAAAATGCAGGAGTAAACGCACCGCACTCCTTTTACCGTTTGCGAGGCAGTCAACAGAATTAAGTTTGCACGACAGTATACAGCGGTTGACTTTAACGTCTAAAGGCTTTTCCTACTAATTGACGATGTTTGTGTACTTCCGGACCCGTTTAGCAATGGCGACGATCCCTACGACATCCTTTTGGTTTCCCTTTATAAACTTGTACTATGGAGTACTTTATCCTACTTTTATATAGCAGAGGATAATTTTATGTGTGTGCCTAAATTAAGTGAAAAATAATAATCGTCTTAATTAATAACACCGATAGCAATTCATTACAAAAAATAGTAATTTAACGTATTTATAAATTACGGTCGGCTTCCAAATAGCGCGCGTCGGCCTAACATTTTTGTATCCTATGCCACTGCAGTTTAGAATACCACTCAGAAAATGGTGTCAATTATAATGCAATAATAAACAGGTATCCGTCTGGGTAAGTTTGCAATATTTCATTAAGCTACTATTGTATTTTATTTAATTATTAAGCTGATATTGTAGTTGTGGGTTGAAAACTCTCATTGATATAAGAGGGAGTTCAAAGCCGATTTATGCGTTGATAAAATCAATCATGCTACGGCATTTTATAGATGTATCATTATAACTAGCTTTTGTGGTCCGCCCGCGTGAATGTATTTACCGGGATAAAACGCAACCTACGCCATAATCCAGGTCAATGTCTACCTGTGTGCCAAATTTCATCGGAATCCGTTCAGACGAAAAAGCTTGGTTGAAAACCAAACATCCAAATTCATAAACCCACATTTACCCGACCTTTCACATCCACGATATTAGTAGCAAGTAGGATACGCAAATTAATTATGTAGAAGATAGACCGATATATACCTACCATAAACTTACTTATGTAGTAGTTAAAATAATTTCAACTAGTTCGCCAGGTGTAAATTATTTCGAATTCATTAAACACCTAGTCTGCGAAATATAATATATCCGTCTACAATTTTAGTGGATAGATAACAGATGACCTAATAACTTTAGGTCGACAGTTACTCAAGTATATGCACGTACGAGTGATATGTCTAACAAAGCGTATTCCACCTACGAGCACTGATATTAAAGGCAGTTTTTTATAAAATATAAATTGATAGAAATCATAATAATGACGATTCACAAATCTGTAACTACATATAAAATCATACATACATACATACGCACTCACGCCTGTAATCCCCGAAGGGGTAGGCAGAGGTATAACCAGTACACCCACATTTCGCCGAGCGTATTACCGTCCCTTATGTGATAAGGGGCGAGCCTATCGCCATACCGGGCACAAATTCCAGACTCCGGGCTGATACTGAGCATTTCGTAAAAGAAAAACCCAATACCACTTTACCCGACTCGGGGATCGAACCCGAGACCTCAGCGTTGACCTCAATCGTAACGCGTACGCATTACAACTGCGCCATCGAGGCAGTATAAAATCGAAAACAAAAATATGTTTAAACGAAATCGTTTGTGCTAATTTCCGCAATGGCTGAATTGTATGTGGTAACTACTTTTAAAATGAGTTAACAGATACTTTTATCCCGGTAGCGGATTCGCTTCTTTTGTTTTGTTGAAATTTGGCTCCCGTTGCGGGTTGTGGTTACCACATAACGGGTCGCCCCATATACTATTATATCAAATACCGTCAAATCTATGGTACGATACCGCAGACGCTGGCAATAAGCAGGGATAAAAAAAAGTTCTACAGATCGTAAGGTTAAAACATGTTAATTTTTATTTATACGAAGAGTGTGTATAAAATAGCCGAGGATGTTACAGAAAACATCGACGAGGGCATTCAAATAATATGACGCGGCTTCATAATCATTTAGAGAGAGTTTTCCATTCCTACTCGCCTTAATCATGCGATTAACTATAGCCGTGTAATAGCTGTAATGGCTTTATAATATTTTTTTTAATGTTTGATTTGAAAATTATGATTAACGTTTGTCAGTATCGAAGCGCCAATAGATAATTTAGTTATTTTTCTATAAAAAAATGCGAAATATGTAAATGTTTCAAACTTAGCCTGTAGGTGAGATATATTATCAACTTTAAGTGTTGAATGGCAGTATCACTGTTACCCGAACCGGGGAACGAACCCGAGACCTCAGCGTCAGTGGGGAGTGGTACGAACTGTCGAGACGAAAGTCGCAGGTTCGAAACCAGACAATAACCAAGAGCACATACCTCTGACTATTGTAAGTTATGTGACTATTGTAGTATGGTGAGGTATCCAGAGGCCCAAATCCCCCTCCCCTTCCCAATCCCATATTCATTATTATATCTTTCCTTTAAGGTTGGGCATGATTCTTTTGGTATTGTGGGCGTACATGGTCGGTGGAGATCACTTGCCATCATATGACCGACTTGCTCGTTAGCATATGCTAAAAAAAATGAGAAGTATTTTATAAGATTTTTGAAGATATGAGAACTCTGCCAACTCGCATTAGGCCAGCGTGGTGTACTAAGGTCTGTTCCCTCTCATTCAGTAGAGTAGGCCCGCGCCCAGCAGTGAGACATGTATTATACAGGGGTAATAAAAAATAAGTGTTGAATTTGCCGTAACATAGGTCTAATAAAAACATTGCACTACTGTACTGCCATACCTGTATATACGGATGTCTCATGTCACAACGACACTGGTGCGGTGGCACGCCAAGGTCTCTATATCCGTGAGACGACACTCAGTTAATCAATTAATTAGATGAGCCATCGATCATATGTAAGTGGTATAGCCACTGTAGACTCTTGTCATAGCATGAATTGACCGACCGGGCTATTACCACTGTTTCAGAGAAAAACTACTTGAACTGGCAGGTTGCTGTTGCCGTTTGGTACGGTGAATGAAATTTCCCGACGCCCTAACCTTCCCTCCTCTTAGGGGCCGTTCAGTAATCACGTGATGTTTTTTAACATTTTTACCCCCCCCCCTCTTGGTGATACGTGGTGAGGTTTAAGACTAATACCCTCCCGCCCCTACCCAAATCAAGTGTATTTTTTTGTACCTACAAAGAATCTATTTTTCTATAATATTATTAAATACAAGTATAATCTAATTTTATTCTGAAATTAAGGAGCATGACAAAAATGTCTAGACATAAAGGTCGCAGGTTGTATTTGACTGGCATAAAAACAATATTAAAGGAATGGTGTAATCATGTAAAAACATATATTGTATACACGCCGCTTTTCGGTTTAGAAATTGCGCGTATGACGAAAAAATTAATACACGTGATATCTTACTACACCCCCCTCCCCCTTGTGATATTTCGCACATACGTATATACGCACTCACGCCTGTAATCCCCGAAGGGGTAGGCAGAGGTGTAATCAGTACACCCACATTTCGCCGAGCGTGTCTCCGTCCCATGATGTGATAGGGGGCGAGCCTATCGCCATACCGGGCACAAATTCCAGACTCCGGGCTGATACTTGGCATTTCGTAATAGAAAAACCCAATACCGCTTTACCCGACCCGGGGATCGAACCCGAGACCTCAGTGTTGGCCTCAATATTTCGTGATTTTTGCTAAACCACCTCCCCCTCCCTTTCAAGCCTCACGTGATTAATGGGCGGTCCCTTACCAATCAACGTTCCCTTTCTTTAAGGTCGTCAACACATCCATGATTCTTCTGGGTGTTCATGGGTGGTGAAGGTCTCTTACAGAGTCTTACCTACTTGCACGTTTGTCGGCCTCTGATATAAAAAAAAATCCTCTTAATTTAGGTACGGTGACGTGTTATGCGTATTGTTTGATGTCTGTAGGTCTAGTACTAGGTAAAAAATACAAGGCCAAGGTCTAATATTAGTACAATCTTGTTTACAGGGGTATATTATATAACTAAAAACAATTAACATATAATATATACGAACATTTTACAATAAATCTTTAAAAAAATACAGCTTCCGTGGCGAAGTAGGAGAGTAGCCGGCTGTGAAGCGAGAGGCCGCGGATTTGATCTCCGCACCGAGACAAAACTGCTTGTGTGATACACAAATATTTGTTTCGGGTCTGGGTGATTTCGCCCCACAAGGGGTGACGTCAGGCAGGCGGCCGGTCGTAAAAACTACAAGCCAAATCTTTCTGTAACATGGGATAAGGGCAGGATAACGATTTGGCTGTATTTTTATTATATTCGTAATTATCAGGACAAAGGATGTATGAAAGAAAGTTTGAGGAAACTCCACGAATCCATGAAAAGTTGAAAAATTCGGATGGTATTTTTGTTAATTAAATCTCAATAAAAAATGTGACGTTCAGTTTGACAGGTCTCTTGTGACATGTTTTCATAACCACAACAAACTCCACATTGAATAATGATCTTTTGCGAAAAAGAATTGAATTGAAAGCGATAGATAGATAAAGATAGGATCATGAAATTTGGTCAGCTGATAGTTTGTGTAATGAAGCGGCCCATTGAGAAAGAATTTTTGATTTTACATTTTAAGAGGGTAAAAGGGCTTGTATGAAACTTTTTTATATAACGGAATATTTTTATTCCAGAAAAGATATTCGCGCGGGTAGAGCCGCGGGCACAAGCTTGTTAACTATAAAAATGCATTGCAATAAAATAAGATTGACGTAGGAACCACACAGTAGGATCTATTAGTTAGTTTATAGAAATCAGAGAACAGCTTCATTAACAAAAAGTTATTATGTAAAACATTCCGAACAGTTTACGTGGGATGTAATCCTTTTAAACCGAATAAAACACTGCTTCACCTCGTTAATCGAAAGGGCAGTGATACATGTTACAACCAGTGCATCACATCTTCTACGTATATCTTTTTAACAGACGAAAAAACGTAGGAGGTTTTAATTTCAACGCGTATATTTTTAGAGTTGAAAAAACCCTAACATACATCTTTTCACTGAGTAATCAGATTTTGATGATTACTTTTTTCATCTGTAAAGATATAAAGACTCAACGTCGGCTTCATTTAAATTTCAAGATTAAATATCACCACTAAATAAAGGGATGAAATCGGCGACGAAAGACATAAACTTTCGACACATACGTACGCATCGATTTTTACGATTATATGAATTCATATTGTTTTAGGAATAATACATTTTGTAACAAAAATAAAACTAAAAAACTAACAATAAATTTAACAATTTTGGAGACAGTGCTGGATAATCAATCATTACCTAATCAATTGCAATGATAAACTTATAACTACAATATATTTATTAGTCGGAAATGGAAATTATGGTTTGATTTCTATATAATCAAACCACGAGACGGAAATGAACATGCTGTGGTGGATGTGCAAATTACACAAATAGACCGTATACGTAACGAATATATCCACGACCCTTGCCCGCGAGCCTTGTGGTAAGCAACGTGGCAGATAAACTTCTGAAAAGGTGATTCAGTCATGTTTTGAGGAAATTACAGATCGCAGCTGCCTGAGCTAGTTCGTATTGGGAGTACGATCCCGCGGACGGCCCAAAAAGTGCTGACTTGACGTATTAGAAAGAGACATGAGAGACATGGGCCCCAAGATACAAGCATATGCTTAGTTTGGGTCCCACTGTTTAATATTGCCATAAATTTAATATGATAGTTATTATAAGTTGATTGTATTCCTTTTAAGGCAAAATTGTACACCTTTTGCTTAATAAACATTATTATTATATTATATTATATTAATGGTTTCACTACGGAGCGGTGACTGTTCAAGATCCGTCGAAATGGAGTCGTCTTAGTAGAAAAGCCCACCCTGGCACTAAGAGGGGTTAACACTAGGCAGAAAGAGAAGATATACTTATTTGTCGGATAATAATTGACCAATAAACTGCAATAGCGAGGACTCAAAATTAATTAATTTGAGAAAGAAATGAATGAAAGAGGCTGAAATTATGGTTGGCACAATAATTGCGTAGTACTTATAAGTTTCTGTTTAATATTATTTTTTTTTGTGGTTTTTCACTTTGTTACAACCCTGTAATTATTGCTCCAATAATAAACTTCCTTCTTTCTTTCTTTAATTTATAGCTTTTTTATTCTTGTATATACTTTAAACTATACGACTGAATGTTAAAACTAACATGTTTTTCTGATAGTAATCGCCAAATAGTAGCAACACCATCCAGACATTTCAATTACAGAGTGAGAGCAAAACTGATAAATATGTTTTTTTTTTCAATTCTCCTAGGTATAATGTATTTTCGAAATTGGAACATTAATTTCAAAAAAGTTAAGAAAAAAATAGAACTTTGGTATTTTCTAGTAGAGCCGCACTCAATGGTCTCAGACTTTAACGCTATTTGGTACACGAAAGTATACAATGTCCAGATTCTATTATTTACGTCCCACGGCTGGGCACGAGCCTCCACTACTGAATGAGACGGGTAATTGTACCTACTACTATATTATATTATTATTATAGAAATGTGAAAGTTTGGATGTCTGTGAGTTTGTGAATTTGGATGTTTGTTAGTCAATCACGCCTTAACATGTGAACGGTTTTGGATGAAATCGCAGGTAGACCATGACCTGGATAAGGACATAGGCTACTTTTTATAATTAATTAATTTCAGGCTAATTTGGATGTTTGTTAATCATTAACGCCTTAACGGCAGAACAGATTAGGATGGAATTTGGCACACAGAGAGACAATACCCTGGATTAGGATATAGGTTACCTTTTATACCGGGAAAACTTACTAACGGTAGAACTTTATTTTATTTTTTGGAACGGAATATGACTGTGAAATTAAGAAGGTATAAATATTGCATTCTAAAAATATTGAGCCACATTTTATCCCTGAAAGACTCACGCAGGCGGTTCGCGGCACCGCCAACAGCTAGTATTTTAAAAAGCCGTTGTTAGAGTCTAATTTTAATTATTTGTTTTAACATCCATGAAGTCTTACAGTAAGTATGGACGGTTTTTTTCGCAGTCCGCGCCTGCTGTCTACGGACAGAGCCCGATCGATCTCGCCTGCATACGAGTAAACGACAATTAATTCGAAAAGACGTTTATGCTTCATTAACATTTTTTACACAAATAGATAGAAAATAATAAGCAGCGAAGAAATTAGGTGAGATGACAACAAGTTGATGAGCCGTGAAATGTCGAGATACGATGTTTGTTATTACGTGTTGAATTAATAAAGATAATTATTGTGTTATCATTGCGTATTAGTTTTAGTAAATGTACAGATACTATTGTTGATTATAATTTTATAGAATTATAGATGTCCCGCGCGGTTGCATCAGCATCTCGCAGATGCAATGCAGTATCCAATCATGAATTAAATCATAGTCAGACCTCGTCTTAACACTTCATATAGGTACTTCCTTCGCGCTTTGAAATACGCATCTTTTTTAAAGTAATATCGCCGAATTCATATTATTTTAATGTTATTATGAGAATAATGTTTTTTTTTATTAATCATAAGTTAATATAACGCCAATATGAAAACAAATTAATTTGTTTCAGATTGTGTGTTTGCTTATGGAACGTAAACAAACAAATCTGGAGCAAAATTCATCAGCATTATGAAAATATATTTTGTTTCGTATGTTTGTTCATGCCATGCGATGATGCCATGAGTACTTAACTTAAACGATTGTTATGTATTTCAAAGGTTTTGTCCGTAGCCCTATCTCAGAAATCCATGTTTAATCGGTTACTTTACTATCTATGATATCGGGTATTAAGCGGAGTGGATACCAACTAAGACCTAAAAGTAGTAGACCAAAAGGTACCATTAATATAAATATGTATCGTGTAAACTTATGTCTTGAGGTGACGAGCGCAGTTTAATGTGATGCAGACTGTATTGCTTTGTAATGAAAAGTTCTATGTGATGTTGTTTCTGTTGATAAGCCGACATGGCGAGCGAACGACCTGCTTGTTTCGTCATACATGTAATAAAAAAAACTGTTTCTAATATTATAAATGCGAAAGTTTTTATTAACCGTCAAAAACAAACAGGTTCTAAATTAATCTATGTATTGTTTTTGTATGTTCACACATAAGTCCGCCAAATGGGGACCGATTTGGATGATTATTTTTGTATTCGATAAGTTTTAGTGTGGTGGTGGTCTAATTTAAATTGGAAGAAATAATTCCACCCATAAGGGGTAAAATCTGGGTTGCAAATAGTGGGACGGCCCACTGAGATAAAGGTCGCAAGTTCGATTCTAGAAATCGCAGGCCTCTGACTTTTAGATTTTACGTATGTATTATGAATTATGATACCGGTCACCACCGGATAATTTTCCATAATCATTTTGAAGTTATGTCATGTCTACCAACTCGCATTAGGTCAGCGTGATGTTTTAATTTATTATTAATTTCCCAAAGGAGCACCAACAAGTGACAGTAGTTGCAGCACAATATATGGAAATTTATTTATTTCGGGCCATACACGCCTAGATGAATCGTTACGGTGCTCATGAATGGAAATTGTGTTCTCATTTTAATATTTGCATGCATTCTGGACTCTGGCACTTTGGTGTCACTTGGTTAAATTTTTTAATTACTTTTATAATAGTTGCCTGAAAGAGATTGCCCTGAGCGATAAGGCTGCCAATACTATGTTTAAAAGTTTATTGTCTTTTTAGTTTTACTAAGTGTCTAATTTACAATAAAGCATTATAAATATACAATTCAAACTTTAAAAAAAATTGCATTTACAACTTTTGTTTATTATAAACAGCCGGTTTATTTATTCCGTGAAAAGTTATCATATTATTATTTCTGGCATATTACTTAATTATTCCAAAAATATTTCATAATAATACCAGCCCTGTGTTATATACGTCCTACTACTGGGCACAGGCCTCCTCTACTAATGAGAGGAGTTAGGCCTTAGTCGACCACGTTGGCCCAATGCAATGCGGGTTTGCAGACTTCACGAACTTTGAAGTTCTTATGAGGAACTTCTCAAGTATAAAGGTTGCTTCACGATGTTTCTTTCGCCGTAAAATCAAGCGATAATAATTAATAATGAGTACATACGTAACACAGAAAAATGCATCTTAGGCCTAGTTTCGAACCTGCGACTTTCATCTCAGTAGTCCGTACTACTCCCGTTACTCTTGAGTTAAATCAATTTAATTGGAAAACTCATGATGGTATTCTAAAAACAATTCTATTATGTATTAGTTCTTTACGGGACAATAGTTTGGTAACCCGTATTTGGATTATAAAAATAGAAAAGTAAAATGTTGTATTTACAAATTCTAACATTAAACCTATGTTTGCTGACACTGGACTATGTGCAACGGACGCGGCGAAGTCTATCCAACCTGCGTACAAAGCTGTTTAGAAGAAGTCATCCGTAGACAGTCTACATACACCAAGACAATTATTACGATAAAAAAATGGGAAAATTATCGTTATAAACAGGTAATCCCGTTTTCAAAACCAAAATAAAACAAGTGGAATAAATTTTCATTCATAAGTTTGTCATTTCTATGTTGAAATAATCGCTCACTTGATGGTAAGCGCCACGTCTACCCATAAACAGAAGCAAAATATCATAGCTTTAAATAATCGATCGACCTGCTCGTCTCATCGTTCATGCCTAAAAAAAAGGTTTCAACAATACATACAAGTCGTATGATACAACTAATACAAGGCGAAATACGTGCCGTTTGGCGACATGCACCTAACAATTATGTGCTAACATAGCACACAACAAGCAGCGATAGCTCAGCAGAGAGTGGTATGGACTGTCGAGGCGAAAGTCGCAGGTTCGAAACCGGCCCCAAGAGTATGCACTTCTGACTTCTCTAAATGACGTGTGTATTCATTGTTAATTATCGTTTGTTTTAACAGCGAAGGAAACAGTGAAAAAATCTGCATAGCTGAGAAGTTTTCCTTAATACTATAGGCATATAAAGTCTGCCAACCCGCATTAGGCCAACGTGGTGGAGTAAGGCCTATCCCCTCTATTTCAGTAGAATAATATTATTATTATAGTACACAGTAGGTTATATAGGCGATGTGTTTCTTCAATAGTTCTCATAATTAAAATCGCAATGCGATCTCCGGATACTGGAAACGCAATTTATTGTGTCTACTAAAGTGTTGAGATGATAAATGTTTAATGCAAGTGCCGCGTCAAAATACGCGTTGCAAGTGAACTCTACTTAATTGAACGTTTCTATAAAGTTAGTGTAGCGTGTGGAAATCAACACACGTCGAACACCTATAATTTGCACGGGTATTAAATTTAATTTCAGAATGTTGTACGTAAAGCCAATCTATATATTATGTCTTATAGGTGGTAGGTTTGTTGTATGTGAGATTCCGCCAGGGTAGGCACCACCGCTTTGTATATTTGTGCCGTAGCAGGGTGTAAACATTATTGTGTACCGGTTTGAAGGACACTGAAACCTGTAAAACTGCTGGGCATTATATAACTTAACATTTTATGTTTCGAGATGAAATTCTAAGTATTGCTACTGTTTATAGAGAGGTGTAGCACTTTCATTATTATCAGGCGAGCAACTTCTTATTGATGTCATTCAGTTGTATAGAAACACACATATTCGCATTTACTTAAAAAGCTTTCGTAATAAATCCCGTGCTAGACTTTTAAGTCGCTTACAGAAAATATAAAACAAATTAGCGAGTTGCTTGGAAACAATAGTTATTCCCACAGGGTTATAATTATCGAAATAAGATAACTAGAACGATAACTCTCATATGAATCTGCCAAAAATACGGCTCCACTTACTTACACATGCAAATGTAAAATCCCGTACACGTAACCCTTATACACGCAAAAAAAAATAATGAACGTTTAAAATCAACTTTATTTTATAAAAGTTAATGTCTAAATATAAAATTTTTACATCGAGATACGTCATACGACGTCCTGCACCGCGCAAAAAATTAGACGTATTAAGTATCACCTAGAGATCTTGAATCATTTTTTATGAATTGATGAATTAACGAGCTGCACAGATTATTATAGCTCCGCCCCCTTGCACAGAGTTTTGATAGGGTATTTTTTTGCTTGAGTTATGTTTCTTGTCATCTTATTTCGATGGTTATAATGATATCTTTGGCAAAATCTTGATCTTGACTCCAGTAAACAATACATACGTATGGCATCCGTATGACATCTATTTTTAGTTTTACTTTTTTATTTTATTTATAAGATTATTTTACTTTTTTTATATCCATCACGTAAAACAACTGAACGGATAACGGTTCACTATTAAGGCAAATTCCAGTAAATTATAATACCTAGCTTATAAAATGAATGTTTACCGAAAATGCGGTTGGAATCACATGCACCCGCTATTATAAAATAAGTAGCTTTAATCTGCCACATCACAAATGTATTATGGCAAAAGCAAATGCAGCCTCTATTCATCAATTCAAATATCCCGTAGTGGGCTTTATCGGCCCCATTAATGGATTATAAGCTTATGTTCAATATACTGAAAACGAATATACTGATTTAATATTCAAAGAGGTGTGCAAGGATCGTAGCAAGTGGAAATTCGTTGTCTCTGCGTACCCCTATGGGAGACAGACGTGAATCTATGTAGGTATGTATGTTTAATATACAGAATAGAAGATGATAAAATATGACTTCAAATGAAATCTTTTTTTTTGTTTATCTCGACTTAGTGTCGGGTCTGCCTTCTTACTTAAGCCCTTTTACTCGGTCCGTGCTTGAGCTCCGTAGTTGGGACTATTAGTTCTCATGCCTCTATCTCTCTTGCACGTCAAGCTAGCGCTTTTTGGGCCGCAATGTACCCCTGGTACGATTTGGCTCAGGCATCTCCGACCAACGTACTCCTGTGGTTTCTGCAAAATATGAGTAAACCACCTCAAGAGACATTCCTGAAGTTTCTCAGCCACTTTGCGGACACCAAGGCTGCCGCAGACGTACTCGTTACGAATACGATCTAGTCTTATAACGTAGCACATGATTTAAAATAACAAATAAAATTTATCTTTAGTGAAATAATTAGCAAGCAATCGAGGCGATGGTACTTGAAATAAATGGGCGTAAAAAAATCCGTAATGTTTATAGCTACATCCGTGTCAGTCTCCTTGTCAAAAGTGCAATATTTACCAAATTGAGTAAAAAACGCATAGGGAGACTAAAACTTATGACCGAAGTTAGACCACGGCTTAAATGAGTACTTACTGTATTCAGAACCATTGGACTCGTCGGACAGTTTATCCTCGATTTTCTGCAAAAGAAAGAAAAATATTTTAATTTTGTGTATGCGAAAATTACATTACTATATTGGTACGTACCTAAAACATCTTAATAACCCTTATAGTACCATAATGTCTGTCCGTCAGTCCGTCTTTATGGAGTTAAACAACGCGTGATAGTACGAGCTGAGCAACGAACGAAGGTACTCGTGTAACACGACACCGCGCCGGGCCTCCGGTCTTAGGAGGCCCCAAATCTCGAAATCTCATACAATGTCAAACCTATGCATACGCAAAATTACCGGCAAACACAAAAAAAGCTCATCGGGGGTCCCATTTGATTTGCCCCGGGAGCGGGAATTGGACTCTGCGCCCCGACCTCCGATGGGCTCAGTCCGCCACTGTCACTGCCTTATTACATATGACCCCATTAACTCGTAACGAGACCGCATTACGGTAACTTCGTGAAATTAGCATTGAATGGTATTCTTGAAGCCAATGTCAAAATGTATAAACGCGATGAGATGTGTTACGTGCTTGCTATGAACATTTGACATTGCCTAAACTACGCCAGCGCGTTACGATGTACTCGTAAAACGTATTTTTCATACCATACCCACCATATGCTATACAAAATGTTGCAAATGGGTTCTGCAGTTCTGTCCCGTCTCACCGGTCACCCAATATGAGCAACTACGTAATGTAAGCAGTACCTGTACATTACATGCAAACGTATGGAGGATTATTTCTTAGTATCGTAATTCTTAAATCGGATACATTATTGCGACACGTAACACGAGTGACGCGACGAATTTAAACACACATAGTTGCACAAGATCGGTTTACTACGTATGTGTAAGCTTCGGAAGAATTTGCTTATAACATGAAACTATCTGCTCCCGTGCTATATACATAAGACACGGTACAGCCAGCGGCATTCCATTACAAGCCGAAAGTCAAAAGCAGATCTATACTAAATATCAACATAAAATACATCAATCATCAATACATAGTATAAAAGAAAGTCGCTATCTGCGTCTGTCTGTCTAATTATCCGCATATTTCTCCTAAACTATGCAACGGATTTTGATGCCTTTTTTTACTATTAAGGGTTATATTATGTATATCACTTTATGACCCATGGGATCAGAGCAGCAACATGCCTGCGGTGAAACTGTGAGGGACATTATCAATATAAAATATAAATGTATTTATAAACAATAGCAGCGATAGCTCAACAGAGAGTGGTTTGTACTGTCGAGACAAAAAGTTCGAGACTAGCCCCTGACATGCGTGTACCCTGACATTTCTATTTTACCTGTGTGTTCATTGTCAATTATCGCAGTGACGGAAACGTCGTGAGGAAATATGCATACCTGAGAAGTTCTTTATATGAATTTCGATTATTAACATACACTATAATAGGTAGTTTCGTTATAAATAATATTGGTTCATAAGCCCCAATATACAGGGCCTGTAAAATTATGTTAGAACCGCCAGATAACGCATGATACAACCAATTTAGGAAGGGGCAATTTGACATACGCTCGCCACAGGCTCGCACAATCTAATATCAAGATATTGGTATGGACTGCAAGGATTTATATTAAATTGCCCGTTGCGTTGATGACTTTGCATTGATATCATTGATGATGATGATGGTTATCCAAGGGATACATAATAAAAACTCGAAAAGATTTTTTATGATGGGAGTTCTCAATGAGTCTGATGACACTTATATACTTTATAGGGGTGGTCTAATTATGCGGTATATTACAAGGGCCAAGTAGCAATCGAAAGTCACTCACGGTACTCAGGAGAAATGAGCATTATCTCATTTTTACTAGGTGGTAGGTCCCTCATATGCGAGAGGCCGTCTGGGCTGGTACCACCGCTGTGTCTATTTCTGCCGGCAAGCAACAGTGTGTAAGCGGTTTAAAGGGCATCGAAGCCAGTGAAACTATTGGGCATTATTAGCCTTAATATCTTTCGAGTATGTCTCGGGATGACGAGCGCAGTTCAGTGCCATGCAGTGCTCTGTAATCCAGAGTTCTGTGCGATTTTGTTTCTGTTTATGGGCAAGCGTGACGCTTAACATCAGGCGAGCTACCTGGTTGTCTCGTCATTCAACGAAATAAAAATATAAAAAATCATGCGTCCTAGAGGACCACAGTGAAGTTTTAGTCTGTAGGCTGGCGGAGGAGTTGGCCCTTACACGTCCGCCTCGACTTGGCGGGTCGGTGAGAGTCCTAATAGGGTTCCCCCGTGTTGATCTAAATGACACCGATGAGACAGTGTGTATGTATGTATTACAAAATACAATTACATATGATAATATGAAAGATCCATTTGATTATTACGGTATTAGCTTTTGCAATACTACTGGCTTATAACGTATGTCACATTTGTGCCTCACTATATGAGTAACAGCTATAGAAGATCAACGCAGCATATACATATTCATTGTTACAGCTTCGACCTCGAAACTTACAAATTTGCGTCACAAAATTAACATTTAAGTAGGTGATAATTCCTTGAAATAAACGATTGATTACAAGTCACAACTTATTTAAACTTTGTATGGATTCTGGAATTGCCTTTGTAGTACAATGAAACTGTGTTTTGGACTATTGGCTTCAGTATGTTATGTAACAGGGAAATGGTTGGCAAAGCCAGTTGTCGGTAAATTGCGGTGCGCGAGCGTCATGCGGCTCTTTGGCCCCTAGAGTACGGATCTGCCACAAATTACCAATTTTAAAACCTAAAGTTCCAAAGATAGCCTCCATGGCGCAGTGAGCCAATATACAATACAAATACAAAGCCCGAGACGCATTATTATTGATGCTGTAACGGTTGTTTTCATTCGGGACAACCGATATCAGTGGAACAGTACAATAATAGGCCACACACCAACACACACAAGTTTAGTATAGACACATTTTCCTTGTATTTAATCTATTCAGAGTACTTATTATTACTACGTAGTTTAGACGTGTAATTCATACCTGGAGGGGCAGAAATGTCCAATTCAAAGTGTCATAGCGGAACTTACAAATTATTGGTCATGATTTACGAAAAATGTTATTATTAAAATACCTTTGAATGATATTTGAATGGCAATGTTTGGAATTGAAACTATTGTCAAATATATTATCATGTTATTTCAAATTGGTTAATATGTATATTGTATATGCAATAACAATAATCATCAAATTGGTCCACATTTGGTTCAGATATGCACAAAAATACAGACGAATTGAGAACCTATTCCTTTTTTTGTTTTTTAGTTAAAATATTTACCGAAATCTATATTTATTTATATATGTATATAATACCACTCACTCACTGATTAATCATGATATCTCCAAAACGAATAAACCCAGGATCATGAAAATTTGGTCGCTAAAAAATTATTTTTGGAAATTTACATTTTAAGAGGGGAAAAGGGACGGTTGAACTTCGTATGAAACTTTTTTACGACGCGGATGGAGTCGCGGGCAATAGCAAGTAGTTACATACAGATGATATACATTAGTTATATGGAATTTATAATATAATTATGGGCTATGACTAACATAATAGAAAACTATGTTGGTGAATTTTCTTGTATATTGTTGTTAAAACATTTAAAAAAACTTCATCCGTCTCAACAGACGCTTACATATCCTATGGAAGCCATCTCTTCGGACAAAATGGTCAGCTATGATATGAATTAGAAAACAAATAGTGCCAGTAGCCGGCTACCTTTTTTTAAGGAGGGCTTATAGAGACGGAACCTATAACCGGGCTATTCCAACCACGCCACGAGAAAATAATGTCAACTCGTTTTATTAAAAATGGAGATAGAAGTAGAGAGGATGGCAAGTTTTGCTTCTCCGTGGTATTTTGTCGACAAATTCTAACATACGGTGTACTTAGAACGACGTAAATTTATTGAGGGTTGATAATTGTGGCAACCTCTGTGGCGTAGTGGGCGAGTAGCTGGCTGCGAAGCGAGGCCGTGGGTTCAAATGGGACACAAATGTTTATGTGATCCACTAATATTTATATCGGGTCTGGGTGTTGTGGGACCACAAGTCCTTCGAGTTTCCCAAGAAACAGATTAACCTAGCGTGGAGTATGTGTGTGACTGTTGGGTGTATTTATTTATTATTTATCGACAACTTGTAGTCGATAGTTTTGTCACTCACGCGCGATATCTCGTGAGGTGCATACTAGACCGGCAGAACGGCTTTACAGTCATAACATCCCGCATTAGATTAAGTAATCACCGTATGTTCGGATATATCTACATCCGGAGTGTCTATATCCCGCAACATTCAGGGAGTTCAGGGCCAATGCATTTCATTTTTGCTATTTCTGTGACAGTATTCATGCTTCGGAGCCAGATATTTCGGTAAATGCGATGACCTCGGCTATTCTAGTATAAGAAGTACTAGTATTCTTATATCTATGGCAATTATATACCTTTTGTTGATCTACGAGCGATATTTTAGTAAGCTGTGTAAATAACTCCACTGTAGTAAGTTTTGTCCATTGCGGGAATGTGGCGGCACTACCGGGGTGTTACTACTATCCAACCAGAAAACTGACATGACAGCTAGCTACTTTTGCGTTTCATGAGGATTCAGCAATTTCTAGAGACCCGAAAAATTCGCCTCTCACCCGACCAACAGTCAGCATCGCACCCATGATAGTAGAGGTGGTGAGGAGTGTTCATGAGCGATGGTGTTCATAATATTGCTCATCACCATGTTGCTCATAAGCCGACTAACTTATTAGCAATTACTTAACAACATCCAAATTCTAGGATTTGGGCGACAAACTATCATTAACAAAGAAGAAAGAGAAATCAATTCTAGTTTACTTATTTCATAGATTAGTGGAAAATTGCAAAATATCTAGATTGTAGGTAATTTATTCTATAATAATAAAAACCGCACTTCAGATCTCGAATCGCTCCGCGTTTGCTGTTTTCCGCTGAGGAGTTTCTCATTTTCCGTCGTACTCAATCATCAGATATTAATCAAATGTATGTGGGACTATACTCGTAGTAAAACCTACTGAATACTAAAGAAATCATCAATATCGGTCTAAATTTAGCGGAGATTACACGCAACATACAAAATATGATACCGACGAATGGAGAACCTCGTTTCTATAATTTCAAAATAAATGGACACAATGTCAGAATTACGATGAACGCTTCGGCAATTTTCGCTTATTTCTGAAATATTAACGGTACTTATTCTTCTCTTGAGTGACTGACTAGGTTCGGATGGCTGGAAATAGATCGCATATATGTGCTTATTTATAAGCAACTTATCTTTTTTCACCAAATCATCCCAGTGTACAATAATGTAGGTGGTTATTTTAGAAATCTATTTGAAATGAATATAACCCGCGTAACTGTTTTAACTATTTTTTTAAACCTATGAACTTTTGAAAATCCTATTTCTTTTTTCACATGTATAATTTTCCGATACGATAACAATCTCTTTGTAACTTCATAGGGGCAATATCACGAACCTTCACCGAATCCGGATAATGTGACCACGGCGTTACTGAGCTAATCAAAAATTAGTCATTAGAAATGCGGCTAAAACATTTTTTCTACGAATTATATTGAAATTACTTTATAAATTCTAAAAAATACGTGCTTTATACCCCAGAGGAGTATCAACCTCTGACATTAGTTAGGCAGTCGGCCGGTCGTAAAAACAACAAGCCAAACATGTGTTATAAGAACATGTTGCGTCGATCCCACTTTAAGTGGGATAAGGGCAGGTGAAAGAAGACTCTTTTGGTTGGCTTGACCCGTTCCATATAGTGATTACAACGATAAATTCTTCAGTACACTATATCGATAGAACATGTAAACTATCAAATAGTACTAAATTATATTCATTAAAATATTAACCCTTTTGATAAGTTAACACTAGATAAGTTTTTAAATATATCAGATCTCTAAGAAACCAACATTTATGATTTTCTGAGGTGATATTTTATAAAGTATGTTAATTTTCTGAGGTTTATATAACACACATAGCGCATGTACTTAGTTCTATCAGCACATTTGTTATAATGTCACTCCACATAGTCGAGTACTAACTTTGGTATGGTATGGTATCTTGACTTAACCAACAAACTTTGTTACATTGTCCCGAGAATCGTTGTGTGTAAGGAGGTGCGGTCATACCATCTGTTGTCAATTCATACAGATCATAATGTAATATGTAGATCGAATGCCGGTTTTCGCTCCCCTCTGCGCCAATTGGTCGATACTTATAATTCTAATTTCGATGACATAGATATTTTTAATTTGTTAGCCTTACAGTTCAAGAGATGTGTAATTGAATCACTTATATAGTTGGCATTGCTAGTGCCATGACAATAACCTGTTACATTTAAACAATTTTTTTCCTACCGCGTAGAACGTTTAACATGAATCTTTTTAGTAATAAGTGGATATTGTTGTTTGTAGTATAATAAGTAAGAGTATTATTGTACTTATGTGTGTGATATTCTATTGTACTACTGTTTTTTATTCCGAAAAAAAATATGTGGTATGGTAATATACTCTTTGGCGTTTGAGATAGCGTGACCAGATTGAAAAATATATCAATCACGTACGCACCCACTCTTTTTTACTCGGTTTTACCAGTACATCCACATTTCGACGAGCTTATTTCCATCCCATGGTGTGATAGGAGGCGAGCCTACCGCCATACCAATGAAAAATATACTTTTGATTTCCGAATAATCTATACTATCCATACTAATATTATATAAAAGCGAAAGTAACTCTGTACGTTACGAGTACCTTTTCACGGCTAAGCTACAAGACCGATTTTGATGAAATTTGGTATGAAGAAAGTTTAAACCCCAAGGAAAGGCTACCAAACCTAACGGGGTGAAATAATGAATGTGATGAAAGTTTGCATGGAGAAACAATATTAAATACACATTTCAACTCGAAACATCGTAGTACTCTTAAAAACAAATAAGGAAATACGTATATCGCGATTTTTCCAAAATCTACCCTTTGGGAAGTGAAATGGGATACATAAACCTAAAAATCGATAGGGATGTCTTTATTTGAGATTTTAGTGCCGTTGATTACGAAAATGGCATCTATTTTGAAATCTAAGATGGTGATATGACAAAATTAAAAATCTATAGGAGCGAATCGGAAGTTCAAAGGTTAAAAATCTATGAATCAGGGGTTCAAATGTTTTGTGAAGAAATATTATAAATTTTGCACAAAAGTTCCTATAATGACGTAATGGGGCACTAAGAAGGGATTTTGACCATTCATTTACCTTTTTGACCTTTAGGGGAAAGGGGTAAAATAAGGGATGAAAGTTTATATGGAGAAACAATATATTATTATTCTTTTGTGCGCGTGTTTGTCACAGAATTCCTAAACCCCTGGACCAATTTTGATGAAATTCGTTGTGTGTGTTTGAGGGGGTCCCTGCATGGTTTAGATTCAAAATTGGACCCAGTAGGTGGCGCTGGCGCACATTGCTGTTATTCAACAAATCGATATGGGTGTCATTTTCGAGGTTTCTTGGGGTGCTAATTATGAAAACAACATTCATTTTCAAATCCAAGGTAGCATTATTTTTTTGGTAAAATTTGCAAAATAAGTGAATTACATTTTGTAAATTGTCGTAAATTATACTTCTGTATGTGTGTTTGTAACTGAACTCCTAAACGGCTGGACCGATTTAGATGTTTTTTTTTGTGTGTGTTTGATTGAATCCCTGGATGGTTTAGATTCACAATTGGACCCGGTAGGTGGCGCTGCAATCGGGATCTAAGATTTTTTACAATATTTCCCATTTCACACTATTTACCCCTTCCCCAAATATTTGAAATCTAATTACCAATTATATTTTGCGGGTGTAACTGCGGGACAGCTAGTACTTTGATAAAACTATTTGCTTATTTACATTATACTTAAATCTTGTAATTTTTTATCAATATAGTCAATTTTCCCCATAAGTCTTAACCATACAGTCTTCTTTTTATGAGAGAAAAGTATGTGTATGGGCATACAAATAATATAAAATATTACTTATATGGTATAGGGGTGAAATTAAAATTAATTTTTATTTTTCCTACAGATGTATTGAGTAAGGCATAAAAATATAATTTCATTCTGCGAGCGTAATGTAAAGATTGCCAGTAAACAGTGTAAACAATGTTGTTAAATATTATGACTTATTTATGTTAACAACTTCTTTATTAAAGATTCTTTATTAATAAATGAATAGACTTGAGAAAAAGTCCCAATAATTGATTTTAATATTATGTATAAGAATTATGAGTATTACATTGGTAGTAGGTGCTAGGTACCTGCACAATACCAAACATTTATTTTCAATGCATATATCTTGTACGTATTTTACTTATATGTATGATTTTTGATTTGTCACAAGGTGAATTGTGGAAAAGATTTAAATATTAGCAATATAAGTACTATTTTTTGCCTATTTATAAGATCATGACTATTATTTCAGTAAATATATACCATATATGAATATTATACCATAACAACAAGATAGTAAGTAAAATGTCAAATGCCATTTCAAAATGTCTTTTCCAGACTTCATATCCCCCAGATGTCTTGCAACCTTTGATAAATCCGTAGAAACTATGATGCATAAGCTTTACTTTTTAAAAATACTTAAATTTACTGTTTGTTTTAAGCTGTTATAATAATAATATTGATATTATAAATATACCAACTAAATATTAAAGATAGTTGCGGCAAAGGCTACTAAATATACATACGCTGTCAGGGTTCATTACTAAATTATTACATTATTGAGGTTTGTGTTGTATGAAAAACCCACATATAAATGAAAACAGTACTACAGATTATTTGACAGTAATAGATATTCTAACACACCAACTAATACTACAAAAGTTAAGCTCAAACGCATTTTACTCTAAAACATGCAACAACTTTGTGACTAATATTTGTGCTTATCTTTTTTGTGGATTGTTTTTAAGTTTGTTTTTTCAAAATTGATGTAGGCACCTCCTTAGATGTGATCAGTAACATACAGTTAAATTGTAATTAGATTTTTTTGTACTTATTACTGTGGATATTCATATTATTTCTGGCATAGTTCTATTGTAAAACTGTGTATTGGTTCCAAATATTATGTAGTTAAAGTATAAAACATCTTATAAATGATATATTTATCATTAGTAATCAATATCAAATGTCTGACAAAATAGCAACTTTGTGTGAGAATGTAGCAGGTTAATTATAAAACTTTTCAAAAGTTAGGCACAGTAAAGTATTGTTTTGATAGCATGAACAAAAATTAAAGGCGTCAAGCAGATTCTACAGACTATAATAGACTACATTCATAAAACAGGTACCTACATATAAACAACAACTAAAAATATTATGTAAGTTAATGTAAATAGAAAATAACCTTTCACTTTGAAAACTCATACGATTAAAGATATGTAAACAATAATTCACAACAGCTATAAAAAATGGTAAACATACAATGACAAGCGGCGCTAAACATCGAAATTATCCATCGGTATGAATGAAAGAAACGTGCAACGTGCCAGAGAATTGCTATTGGAAGATGAGCAAAGGGAACAGTGTCGGTTACCAGGGTGTCTTGGTCTCCCAGCTCCCGATAGTAGGACTCGGTGCTACCACGACGGCTTCCAACGCACATTGCTCGCCGCAATAAACCAGAAAGTAGCGAGCAGAAACCACATTGTTGCATAGTTACACTGTGTTACGGATAAAACGGATTTGTGTCTCAAAAAACTGCGAGCACCGTACCGCCAAGATTTATCTCGCGTATAGCAAATGAGTCCCTCACATTTTGACAGTTGTTAAAGATCGGCATTGGTAAAAAACCGACTTGAGTCGCTCTATATCATGTTTACGTGCCAGTGAATAAATTTAATTTGATATTATTGTGTGTACGCCGAGTCGCGATAAGCGGAGATCGCGATGGCTGGCGAGCGACTGCGACTGGCGCGTGGCCAGACAGCCGTGCACAATACACGGCTGGCAACCTAGCGCTCGTACCGAGTGTTGAAATGTGAAATGTCGAATGCGAGCCGCGTCGTACTCGCTCACTCATTTGTTCACTCGCACGATATACTTACCTACCTACCAGGCGCCCGCCGCGCACTACCGATTTAACGTACCTACAGAAATCTATAACATCTATGACACATCCATTGACGTTTTATTTTTCATACTTACTAACTTTTGCCCTCAGCCTGGGTTCAGTCTTAATTAGCTAGGTAGAACCATTTGCTATATAAGTAAGTGTCGCTTTGCGTACCTACTAGGTAAGTATAAAGGCATAGCGCACGAGGTGTGTGTGTAATAAGTAGGTACGTACTTTCGTAATACCTTGTATGTAAGTTGAAATAGATAGCTACGTATAACGTAAGTAGGTACCTACTTTTTTTTTATTGACATCACACAAACCCTAAAATTAGCTAAAATAATATATAGCCGAAGCCTGCCGAAGCATAGCTTGATAAACATACTTATGTACCTACCCCAAAGACCTACCCACATTAAGTAGGTACTGGAAACCGTGGTATTGTGGAAATTTACGTGCACATACATAATCGTTTGTGATTTTAATAAAGTTAGGTACTTAGAGGAAACCACTAAAGGCCATCTACCGTTTCATTATTAGTTTGTAGCCCTAATCTACCGTAACGTAATACCAGGATGTTTCTAAAACTTGTATCAAAATCCGTTCAGTCGTTTTTAGGATTCCGTAGTAAGTAAGCCAACAATAGTGCCAATAATGATGAACGGTAGCTGGTAGTTATGCTATTATGGCTTCTACGTACTGCTGCGATCTGCGATCGCGATCTCTGGCTACATTAGGTAAACGTTTCTCATATCCAATAAATGAATGGTAGCTGGTAGTTATGCTATTATGGCTTCCACGTACTGCTGCGATCTGCGATCGCGATCTCTGGCTACATTAGGTAAACGTTTCTCATATCCAATACATTTATGGGATCGCGCGCGATCTTACACACTGCCGCGATCTAGACGCCAGTGATCCCAATGGAACGCCACGCGATACGTGATCTGCGATTTTTGACTATACTATATTTTGTATGGGGACGCGGGCGATCTTACACACCGCCGCGATCCACAGAGCGATCCACCAAATTGTGCTGCCGAGTGTTTAATTGCTTAAATAAGAACTGTAGGTATATTAAGTTGGTGTGTTTATGCTTTTTTATCGTGGAATCTAATCTGAAAAATACTGTAACAGTCGTAAAATGTTAGTAACTTAAAACGACTGACGGTGAGTGTACAGCCTCTGATTGGTGGACGCTGAAGAGATAGCGACTATGTGTAGAAATCGCAGATCGCAGGATCGCCACTAGAGATCGCGATTGCAGATAGCAGTGCGTAGAATGCGTATTTCCAAATGGCGGGACTTTAATGAAAAAAGCGGGACAAGGATGAACAAACCGGGACAGAAGAAAATGGGTGTACTTATCGCATTTTAAATGCATATAAGTAAAAAGAACCTGTTTCACAATGTGTATATTTAATCGATAAAGTATTCAGCAGCCAATTTAGGGAGTAGGTAAGTAGGTACCTACTTTACTCTCATATTTTTTTTTTTATATAACTGTGGTGTTAACTTGGTAATTGTGAAACAAACACCTAAAACTTTCTTTTTGATATCAATCAGGCTTGTCGTAATCAGCCATGTACTTTTACCACTCGTAGAAGGAATTAGGTGGAAGTACATGCATGTTTATCAGAATATACAGAGTGTGACATAGGTACCTATCTATATTTTTAATTTTTTTAATACAATTGTATTCAGGGCTGCCGAATAACTCTTCTTTTTCATTGACTTCAAATATAGAGGAGGAAATATATAATAGAGGAGGTTTTCAATTAGCTTGTATTATTTTAATGTATGCTAAGCGATATGTCATCTCTGCCAAATTTATACCTCTAATGGTGATTCCGTTAATAGTGTATTTTTTTGGTATAACTCTGTATGTGATCCCATATAAAATTTGTTACGGTCATTCTGATGATGATTACCAGCCAAAAATTTATAAAAAGCGGGACATGTTATATTGGTAACGCTAGTTATTGATTAGCCTACTCGCGCCGCGCCGCATGTCTGTCTGTTTTACCTTTTCTAAGGATCTATCTTTCGAACCGTAATAGCCAATAGGTAGCCGGCTGAAATTTTAATTTATTTGTTGTATAAAAGTGTTCTTAAAGCCGACATTCTAACAAATAACGATAAGTAAGTTTATATGGGGTCGTAAGCAGTAGCGGACTAAACGGGGTGGGAGTTGGGGGTAACAGCCCGCCCCAGGGCCCCCAGACTTAGGGGGACACTAAATCTCGAAATCTCATGTGATGTCAAGTCTATGTATACTTACTCAAAAATCGAAAGATCGAGGTACAATTTTGAAAACCAAAATGATATTGAATTGCGCGGGCTAGGCGCTGACATTCGACCATATTATGTTACCAAACACTAAAATTTAAATAAAATAAAACTTTTCTATGCCAATGTTCGAAATAAAATATTACCCATAATAAAAACTAATTTTGAAATGTTGCAACTCCAATAGTAAATTTACTTCGGTTTGCGTTCCAAAGACTCTTTATAGTAATCCATAGCTTCATTGGTAATTCATGGGTCGTCGTTTGAAAAGAGACGGACAACATTCAAAGCATAAAATAATTTTAGAAAGACTACTACTGTCATCTAGTAGGTAAAAGTCACACCATCATAAGAATTAACAACGCCATCTCTCATAGAATAGTTGTGTGTATAATTGTTATAATATAGTTTTCCTAATGCAGTGTCGATAGTTTAATTTATTGGAATGGACTGATGAGATAGTGGTCGCGGGTTCGATCCCAACCTTCACTCTTCATGTCACACACTTATTCATTGTATTATTGAATAATGCTCGCTTAAACGATGATGTTAATCGAGTAATTTAACGCAAATTATACGGGCCTTGCGTGTTGTGGACCGCACCTGTGCGCAAAAATTTTATCAAGTAAGGTACATAGGATTAAGTAGAATACTACCTGCCGTGCGCAGTAGAAATACGTAGTTAATCCTATAAAAAAAGTATCTGTAGACACACTATTTAATAAATTAATTGAATCATTAAACTATTTCGTCGAAATGCATTCATAAGATGCAGATTAATTTGAGAATTCACTTGTAACAAAACACGACTAATCATCTTTAAAAAAAAAATGCAACCTACTAACTGAACAACGAATAAAACAGCATTTCGTCGATCATTCTAGCGAATGTTCAAGTAAATGGTCAAGAAGTCTGTTTTTCGTAAAGATGTCAGACTCTTCACCTGTGATGCATTTATGCTCATAGGTTAGGTAGGTACGTATTAAAATATATATATATATAGCAATTCTCGTTATATATATATATATATATATAACGAGAATTGCTGGGCTTCGCAAAAACACGAAGAAAGTTGTTAATTCGCTAGAACGCTCATTTGACCCCTCCCGTGTATTATTACGTGTGAGCCTATAGATATCAGTCATCTAACCACTATAGAATGCACATTACCTACAAGTGAGTGTTCCAATTTTATTATGTCTGGTCCAGGACCACGGCTGTCTGTTTTATACGGCTCCACGTGGAGTAGGTAGGTACTGTTTCTATTTCTAGGCAGGGGCCCCTAAATACTTGCTTGACTGACAAAGGCAGATTGTTCGAATCGTCGCGTCGGTTACTCCGATCTCACGGATAATCTGGAACTTTTAGGAATGCGGAGCGACTTTGGTTCTCTTTGCGTGTTCTATCGCCCTTTTCATGTGGAATGCTCTGAGGAACTGTTTATGATGGTTCCTACTTCGCCATTTTGCCATCGCACCACCCGGCACTGTAGTAGAGTTCCTTCAACGATAGGCAGGCAGGCAGTGGTTTGGCTGTACCTACCCTCGACATTATGGGCGGCGTTATCGGCTTACCATCGCGTGGGCCGCTTGCTCGTCTGCCTAACTAGGCAATAAAAAAAGGAGCTAGACTCTAAAATGACTACGGCCTACGAGGCACCATAATTATATCTCGCTCCATCCTAAAAGATTTTTCACCCTGGCAGGGCAAAAAGACTAGGTAGGTACACTACAATTGATAAGTACAGCGCAGTCCAATAGCAGACCGTTGAGAGAAGTTGCGTCCTTCCATGCAAGCCTGAAGTAACTGGATGTAGGTACCTACAGTAAAATTAAAGTGTTTATCTAAAAACGTAGAAATCAAGTATAAATATCCACACATTTTTTATTTATACAGAACCCAGTCATTTCTGCTGGCACCTGATTGGTTATTTCATACATAATAATAATAATAATAATAATACACCCAACAGTCACACACATAGTCCTGACCCCACACTAGGTAAACCTGTGTCGTGGGTATCAGGAACTACGAGGGACTAGCGGTCCCACAACACCCAGACCCGAGACCAATATTTGTGGATCACACAAACATTTGTCTCGGTGTGGGAATCGAACCCACGGCCTCTCGCTTCGCAGCCGACTACTCGCCCGCTGCGCCACGGAGCTGTCAAGCTCAAGTTTCTTCTATCCTTGAAAGAGTAAGCAAATATAAGTACCTAACGATTTATTGTTCTTTCACGCGTGGTCGTCAATATCAACGGAACTTCATGAGCATACATACGTCTTAAAAGTAATCATACGTTGCCGCTGCTGTACATGTAAATCAAGGATGATTGAAATAATTATATACAGAATTGATTTTTATTGCACAGTGCTCAACATTTAGCTACAAAACAAAATATCTAAGTTCATTTCATTAACTCTGTCTCCTTATCGTTAGCTAAATACTTGAGTTCAAATTAACTAAACATTATAATAATAATAAATACACACAACAGTCACACATATAGTCCTGACACCACACTAGGTTAACCTGTATCGTGGGTATCAGAAACTACGAGGGACTTGCGGTCCTACAACACCGACTCGAAACAAATTTTTGTTGATCACAGAAACATTTGTCTCAGTGCGGGAATCAAACCCACGGCCTCTCGCTCCGCAGCCAGCTACTCGCCCTCTGCGCCACAGAGGCTGTCTACAGACTCTACACTCTACTACACATTGCTAGTTATAAATAAATTTATGTATCTTATTTTATTGGTAACATCTTATGAATTGACTTTGAGGGTATAAGTTATTATCGGTGTTCCACAAACACCAGTTATGGTTTACAAAATAAAATAGAGCCGAATTTGTTTGAAGCGCTTGTTTCACCAACTCTGTGTAAATAATTTTTATCGAATAAAATACGACACGTTCAAATACAAAAGTCACACTCTGGCATATACAATGTGTACAGTACAGTATACCACAGAATGGCGTGGTTAAATTTAAGCAACGTATGTATAGTGTACGACATAAGTTTTTTTTTTCGTATGAGTAAGAGGTCAATATTCGACTTGCTACTTTGGACAAGACTAAATTATAAACAGCTGAGCCATTGTCACTTGCAGCATTGTTATTCCCACTCACCCACTTCATTTAATTTATAGAGATGTGATCGATCTTATTGTTCATAATAAACGGGTGAGAGATTTGAGAAGATTTGATAAGATCCGGGTACATAAGCACTCGCTGTAAGGTGTATCTTTAAAATTGTGACCACAACTTTCTGTAAAACGTCGTATATCATCCGTGGTCCGTGAGTACGTGAGTGAGAATAAGTAGAATTTAACCATTACGTTGATGTGACGGATCTTCATACATATTAGTAAGATGAATAGAATGTTAAAAAAAACGAAATTGCTAATAATTGACCGTGAGTTTAGCCAACCTAATATTATATACAAATCTGAAATCAAATATCAAAGAAATTCAAACATTAAATACCCTAAAACCTTAGTACCTATTAGGAATTCGTAACATATTCAGTATACATTACATTACCCAAAATAAAAAAACTATTATAAAAAACTTACCTTTTCCAAATGTTCATGTCAAATAGTGATAGTTGATCTGTTCAATCCCATATATTTTCATAATATATAGCTGTTTTACATACTACTAAACTTTCCCATATGTAGTAAAGTTCTAGCGCTAAACAAATTACTGGACGTTACAACTATCTTGGACTCGAGTGAAGTACTGAACTCCAGTTAAATGTCACAATCAACTCAAAATGTGGGCATATAGAATAAGGATGTTGACTATTTTGATATGTATTTGAACAAAAGATTTTTTTTTAAATATTATTATATTTATTTTTACGTTCTTATAAATACCTACTTAATGTTATTGTTTTTCAGATAAGATAATGAAAAAATCACACTCATTAAACAGAAGTTCAATTAACATTATGGGCTTCGCAAACTTTTTTTAAAAAATTAATTCAAATAAGCTTTTAATATTAGCGTTAATTAACAATTTACACACGTAATTTAGAAATGTGAGAGGTGGATGCTCACGGGCCTCAGAGAAAAATACTATATTATTTATTGTTATAACCCGTCTATATATGATCATCATTATAACGCGTTCGTATTATTGAAATAGACGAAGCCTTGGCGCATAATTTTAATCGTAGAACTGTATTTTGAAACTGTGATTTTCTTTCCCTTATCCGAAAAACAATAATAAAAATAATAGGCATAGAAATAAATAGTTGAGTTTTTTGATAGCTCTTAAAATTCAGCATAAGTATTTAGGCTCGAAATCGGCCAAATGTATACCTATTACGGTTTAGACTCCAGGCGTGCAGAGTATCTCAGAGAGTAGGCAAATATTACTGAGACGCCTAGTTATTCACATTTGATTGTTTAAAAATAACTTGATCAACTTTAAGCTAATTACTTCAACCGCCATGCTTTGGCGACGTTCCCACCTAACGTAGCCGGCTGTGAAACGAGAGGCTGCAGGTTTGATTCCCACACAGAGACAAATGTTTGTGTGATCCACAACTATTTGTTTCGGGTTAGGGTGTTACGGTATCGCAAGTCTCTCGTAGTCCCTGTTATTCACGATACAGTTTATCCTTGTGGACTATGAGCCTAGCTGATGAGCTTATTTATTATGACTAGTAGTAGTTAAAAGGTTAAAGTTCGATTGTTATTCAGCTTTTTTTTAGTTTGATCGTTATTGAGGTTTCCAAAGAAGTTATTACCTCTTTAATCATTATTTTGTTTTATTACGTCAGCTGCTAGTGTGTACAAATAGCGTGACAGACATGAGTTTGTGACGGCATACAGTATGAGTTACACATTTATTTATTGTTTTAGCTTTGTGTACTCCTCCATATAAACTTTAACTATGCCAAATTGTATACTCCTCCGTGCGCGCAATAGGCTTACAAAGGGATATATAGCTTTTTCTTTGCGTTTTAATATACAACGTGTTACAGAAAGGTGTGGTTAAATTTAAGCAACGTATAGTAGTGTACGATACATGTATTTAATTCGCGTAGTAATAAATCCGATTGCAATAGGGGCATTTGCATAAAGCATTTGATTTTTTATCGAATGACTTGCATGCCGATGTTAAACTTGCAGCTTTGGACAACACTTAATGATGAATAGATGAGATTTTGTCTCACTTCAGCATTGTTATTCTCACTCACGCACTTCATAAAATTTATAGGGATGTGATAGATCTTAAAGATTGTAATAAACGAGTGATAAAAAATGAGCATAAATTTTAGGATGTCCAGATTTTGATAAGCTCTGCTATAATAAACACTCACCTTTCGGTAACACGTTGTATAGATACTCAGGTTGGTTTAGTGCAGACAAGATAGCTGGGACGCTACTAGTGGCTAACTTCAGGTAGGCTAGTTAACACTGCGCGTAAATTCGTGTCAATAACTTGGCCGGTTTGAAGTTAATAACGAGCAACATCGTGACTATTGTTATCAGACTGAAGTGACGGGAGTCGGAGAAGACAGTAAAGTGACTAACTTCAGCCCGGTCAAGTTACATTGTACGTTTTGTACATCAGGCTAAATGGACTAGTCAACATCCTAACAAATCGTATCTACAAGCCCGTCTGCGTTTCAGGCTTGGCAGATGGCGCGCCGATCGGCATATTATCCTCAGTGGTTGCAGCTTTCTCCATATTCTTCAAACTAGTTTCAAATTCCACGGGATCGATGAACTTCTTCCCCGGGAATGGAGGTGGTCCGAGTATAGCTTGTACTTCTTTGTAATTCAACGTTTCCTTCTTTAAAAGCTCCTCTGCTAGCTGAAATGTTTAGGTAAGTTTCATTTCAAATTATGCAAATATTTTAGTCATAATGAAATAATATTTTCTACAAGTTTGATCCCTTGTTTGTGTGTGAACCTGATTTCTAGTTTAATCGAGATGGTTCTTGACGTCTGTGGTTTTTAACGATTAGTTTAGTTAGAGGCAGTATTTTAAGAGCTTGTTTCAGGTAACGTATTATACATCCAATTTTAGTACCAATTTGACATACTCTTCTCCATATACTATACTGACGGCGTGATAACTTTGTTTTATTTTTATAGCAGAGACCGGCAATCGAGCAAAAGGTGACCTGATGGTAATTGATCTTCACCAACCATGAACATCGACAATATCTGAAGAATCATGGACACGTTGCCAAACTTAAAGGACAGGGAGAGGAGCTATGGTGCTTTATATTTTATTTGGTGAATAACATTACCGGACATTGTGAAACAGGACATAAGAAAAAAATACTATCTTTTTTTCGGGAAATATAATAAATTCCTATTAACTAATTTCGACTAATTTCGCATATTCCTTAATATAAGGCGTGATTTATTATTAGTTAATTCAAACTCTATAATTATATACTTTTTTTTCTATAACTTAAGTTGCGAGATGTTACAGATATTGGATGTAAAAAGCGCTGCATTTCTCTTCTATATGAACTTTAACTATGCTAAATCTCACAATCCTCCGAGCGCGCAATACGCTTAAAAAGGGGTCCAAAGTTTTCTCTTCAGGTATTAAATTAATATACAACGTGTTTCAGAAAGGTGTGGTCATATTTAAGGGTCGTTACAATATACCTGGCAGCAAATATTCATGTCCAGGATCGTATCAAAATCTAGACACCCTAAAATTCCTTTCTAATTTTAATCACTCGATAATTACGACCAATAAGATTGATCACATCCCTATAGATTAAGTGAGTTGCGAGTGTCAATAATAATGCTGGAATGAGAAAAAAGCTCATCTGTTTATCATTTAATGTTGTCCGAAGTTATAAGTCGAATATCGACATGTTAGTTATTATTGGATAAGGAAGAAAATACTTTATTTATGTGTTAGCTATGCAATCTGATTTGGTACTACGGGGGATAAAATACTTAAATCATACACTATACGTTGCTTAAATTTGACCACACCTTTCTAAAACACGTTGTATAGATTAAAATTGAATTACCAATTTTAGTTTATCTTCATTATTTCTCAACAACTCTTCAGTAGTGTAATAGGCTTTTGCTATCAACTGCCTCGCCTCAAGGTCTATCAAATTCTTCAGGCTCTTACTGAATGGGCTTTTCCCGTGCTCCTTGAGGTCAGGGAACGACACTAGCCCTACTGTCGAGGACATACCGTAAACTCTTATCTGTGAACAAAATATACAGTCTAGTTCAAATAGTGCGGACTTTAACAAATAGTACAACACACCACTACTAGATGGCGCTTATCTCAATTTGTTAAAAACCAACTGACTTGAGAAAACATACTTTTCTTTTGTTTCTAACGTAATTACAAGAAACACAATATTATGATTCAAATAATGTGCTGCGGTTTATCTTAAAAAACAAAGATTGATGGAGATCCAATATAGAGCAGCCAGTTATAATAACATTGGATTATGTACTTGGGCCTGGTACCCGGGAAACATGACATTGTATGCATATTCGCAATAAATCATAAAAACGATTACTGCAGATGCATATAACTTTGATTGTAGTACTTAGTAAGTAACGCCCGAATACTGAAACGCTATTCAAGCATTTAAGATCGTTTTATGTCATGTTGAGACCCTCTTAGTTGTTAAAATTGTATGAAAATTAGTAGCCGTTAGCTGTCATACAGTTGAGTAGCGTTCGGGGGTTTGAGACGCTAATAAACATTCCATTAGGCATTACTTAGAATTTCTATTACTTTGCAGAGACGTCGATTAATATTATTTATGTACTCAGTAACGGAACATAAACCATTAACTATCTCCGAGTGTGTAAGTAATCTAATTATAATAAATGGCTAATTGATAATTAAAGTTCATTGTAGTCTCTGAGTGATAACAAGTACATTATAGTTGCATTGATTATTACAGAATGCACTTCAATCACGGACTACGGATAATCCATAATTTAATATAAAGTGACTGTCTGTTTGTTACGTTTTCCACAGCTAAACAGCTGAACGAATTTTAATGAAATTTTGTAAGGAGATAGGTTATATCCGGCAGATGGATATAGGGTATTTTTGTCCCGGAAAAAAACTTACACGCGGGCGGCGCTGCGAGCAGAAGCTAGTAATATTAAGACTTCGCATGTGTACTACTTTCGCATGCCGCGATTAAGCGCAATATTTAGCGAAACTCGTCAATGCAACTATAAAATATATGCGCACCCCGATAACAACATAGCTTACATAGAAATATTGGCACGCTTGGTTTCTTTACAGATCTGTATCTGTCATATTTACTATAATATAATCCGCGACCTGTGACTATAATATGTAGTGTGCGGTATGTTGCTTACTGACAACAACGTTATAACATGTGGTAGGTCTCTAGTATGCGAGAAGCTTATGAGTTGGTACCACCGCTTTGCTGCCAAGCAGCTGTATGTAAGCACTGTTGTGTTTTCGTTTGAAGGACATTGAAGCCTGTTAAATTACTGGGCATTATGAGAATTAACATCTTGTGTATCATTTTGGAGGGTTAATTCCATGAACGCGCGCAGTTTTTAGATAGATTGTAAAAAAAAAACAGAGAAAACTTTACCTAAAAGCTAACCATTAAATATGGGAGGAAAACACTATGTTAAGAAATAATTCTACAAAGTATTTACTCTTATAGTATGAAATGGTGGTTTTAAAGGCTGATTGTTGGTACTATTTAAGAAAAAATCACGACGGTAGACCTAAAAAGCTTCGCAGTAATTGTGAAGTTTAGTCCAAAAGATCTTCATTAACATTTTATAACAATCCAAATAACAATTGAACCACGCGATTTCGGGTAACACATGAATGTTCAATCGATAGGTATTGAGGTCCTTTATCGATCTACTTCCGTTGATCTACTGATCGTGTTACACCTGTATATTATGTCAGATTGTGACTTGTATTTGAATGTCTAATTTTATTTGGTAATGAAACGAGCACTATATATTATCTCACACTCTTACTCCTGAATTCATACTATATAATTGTTATTATAATTTTCTCATTTGAAAACCATTATGTTTACCATTTTCACATTTAAACTATTATTACGTTAATAACGTGTTTGAAATTTTCGTTGTAATATTAAATATATTGTTATTGAAATTTGTAGACAGCATTGTGTTTTGTGCCTTGAACCACAGCGTTACTTCATGCACAATGGAACAGTACTTGGCACTATTCCAATTTGTCATTCGTATGTATAATAGTATATACTTGTACTTCCACATACATATAATTATGTTTATGTGACTGTAGTTTGTTTTTTTCGTTACATCTGTACCTTCGACGGGATAAGCAAAGATGCAATTGGTGCACCCACTGTTGTCCAAGCTTACTGCCGTCTCATGTGATGTGATAGACAACTGCCCTGTGGACTGATCCCCTGAGTTGTAAGAGGCGATTAATTAGGACTATCTGGAGTCGCGGTCGCATAGCAGGGAATGCAGTACGAAAACATTTTTGGGAGACAATGAAATGCATGATTATAAGGGGGTTCTGAGGCCCTCGAGATAGACGAGTCGTAAAGCAACATACCATAGAGGTGTACTTTGGATTGCTGCAATCCAGATTACACTCAACATCCCCCGGGGGCCGTATCGATTGTCTTGACAGCCTCCGTGGCGTAGTGGTCGAATACCCGGCTCCGAAGCGAGAAGCCGTGAATTCGACTCACGCACTGAGAAAAATGTTTGTGTGATCCACAAATATTTGTTTCGCATCTGGGTTTTATGGGACCGAAGACCTTCGTAGTTCCTGATACCCACGATACAGGTTAACGTAGCGTGGTGTCGGTTTATATATTTATTAATTATTTAATTGCGCTGAATAAGGTCACCACGGGGATTTTAGTCGGTATAGCAGCGTAGGGATTTTAATTAGGTAAGGTTAAGTTAGGGTCCGATCCAGCGGTAGTTCGGGTAAAGACAACAGGGTTGGAAGGTTGGTGATTCCGGCATAACCATCTCTCCAACCCCGAGATTAAGAAGGTATCCATAAAGAGATTTTGATCCGCTGAAAACATGATGTTCTAGTAAAACCTATCACCATGTAACGCTAGAATTCCAATTTCAAGCAAGTCATTTGTCTGTCGACCCATAAAACTGCACCAATTTTGATTTTCTGACCTAAGGACTGAACTTCGGACCTCACTAGTTTAACAACCTATGTACACTGTCACTAGACCACATACATAGATATAAGATCACGTAATTAATACTGTCTGTATGGAAATCAAGCGTGCCATTTTTTACTATGTAGACTGACGTTACCACTGCGGTGTTCTCATCGTTTATATAATACGATTTAAATACGATCAGCTACGAGTGCCTTACGTATGTGTATACAATCCCGACTTTGCCAAGTTCCGCCTTGCCTTTATGATTGGATTGATTAACCGTGGATTTGCTGTTATATGGGACGATCCACCGTCTGACCACCACAAACCGCATCGTGAACCAAGTTTACCTCAACCGATAAGCAGCAAAGTGTACTACGTGGAGGTGAGGTTGGCTTTGAGCCTAATATGTTGGTGGCCCACTTACACTCCATACGAATTAGTATAAAATATATTTTCATAAATACGTACAACGAAATACTTCGCACAACTTACACTAAGAGCATAGATAAGATTGTCATTAATGGCCGTTCCCAATATTAATCTTAAATTTCACGATAGATAGCTATCGTCAAACATCCGTATTGTTCTATCTACTGCTTGGAATCGTCCCTATTTTTTAGATATGCACGTCGGATACTATGATAACAATAGATAGGCAGTCTATCTGGGCCCTCTTGTGCGTTATGTTCATACAAGCTGAGAAAGAGGAACTATTGTTTAATTTATGTTAGAAAATATGAAGATATGATTTAGATTAGAAATATAAGTTTTAATTTAACATTTATCTATAATTCTTATTTTTTTACCACTGTAAATGAAATAATAATAACGAGAAATACTTATTATTTTGCAAAACACAATGTAATAACGAAACGTTTTACTGTCAATACATTACGGCTCTGAATACAAGTCCTTTGAACAAAAGTCCCAAGCGAATTTGGGGGATTTTACTGAAGTGGGGAATTATTTTGTTCGCATTAACAAATATTTATATGTCTCTTGCACTTAATTTAATTATCAAAACGGTGCATTATTTTTATTTATGGGAATTTTAGATTTTTTTTTATATTTTCTTTTAGATTTTTACATAATTTATTTAGTTTTTTGTATTGCAGTGCAAGTGCCATGTAAGCCTTTTATACTCATGGCTATTTCTTCAAAATGCGTTATTTATTTCGTTTTTTTACAGCCGAGGATATCTGTTTATCGGTCAAAATCTACCGATAAAGAAAAAACTAAATAACTTTATCGACAGATAGCACATAAAAAATATTGGGACGCTTGAACTGTCATTTTCATAGTGTTGTATATCTGTAGTCAGCTATCAGTCCTCTCATCAGTAGACAGCAATGAAGAATAGGATTACCTATCATTAGTAAGTTTATTGGGACGGTAAAACGGAAAATAGATAAAATTTTCTATCGCCGGTATAGCAAAACTAGAGACAGACAGAATATAGGGAACGGCCATAAATCGCACAATAAAATAATTTCATATTATTACATTCGCAATGCGATACAGCAATTTATTATTGCGCACAAATAACGTAACATTTTTTTTGGATGAATTTTGTTTCCTTGTACATAAATAGTCGCTTTTTAGCAATATGCATTGCAAATTAGTTATTACCATTCGAATTTATCTCGCATGGCATTAGAACACATTCGAATAAAATATATTCGGCATGCAAATATAGAAATTAGGAAAATGAGTACTACTAGGGGACCTACTAACGGCTTCCCCATTTGCCCAGCAGTAGGATACCAATAGCTGGTTTCTTCGTCCCAAAAATGTTTTAACAAATCCCAACGACCCCAGAACAGTCGCTATCGAAGCAGCACTTTCTTTGCCCAATCCGAATTGCGATAATAATACGCGACCCCGACATAGGACACGCATGCGAGCCAGAAGAACTCCCACAACTGACCGTCGGCACGATGATGTGCAGAGACGGCCCTAAACTATACTCCCCAGCGATTGCTCAAGCTGAGGACTGAGCCTTCCAAACGGCGTCTCTTTGCTTAATCGCTACTAAATACATAATATATATTTCTAGCTAGAGGGCCATAAACGCCGGCTTTATTTTCAGGTGAAGTTTTAAAAGAAATATAGGCTAACAGCACAAGTCGATTGAAAAAAACTCACCTGCGCGTATGCAATCTTAGTGACTTTCTCCAAATCGTTTTGAGCCCCACTTGTGATAGAGTTAAAAGTAATCGCCTCGGCTGCACGGCCGCCTAGCGCCATACACATGCGGTCGAATAACTGAAAAATATTTCAGAAACGAGGTGAAATAAGTATCAAGGTAAACAATATATCATTCAAGAATAGTGATCTTTCTATTGTACTTTAAATATTGTTGACTCTTTTTGTCGTGAAAACCCAGTTTTATCTGGTTATGTCTACCGAGGCTAACATGGTTACATACAATACTCGACTTGTTATGTCAAAAGAAGAGATAAAGTAGAGGAAATAGTACATCCTCTCTGTGCGTATTTTCTCTACGAATCCTAACATGATGTAGTTTTATCTAGTGTTGACAGTTGTGTGTTGTCTTTTATCAGAGATATTTGTCGCCAATACTTGTTTCTCTCGCGTATGAGATACGTCACGTTGCATATTAATGTAAGCCCCTTGTGGGCTTAGTACATGCAACAACAACAATATCGACAGCAAATATATCGGGTAAAACTGTCATAATTCGATAAAATTACATAGTGATTTCTTATGTTTACACATTGAAATAAAACTAGTTTATACGGTTTAAAATAACATTAAACCGCGATAAAATCCGTATAAACTAGTTTTATTTCAATCGATAAAATTACATCATAATATAGTGCGTAGACAAAATACCACAGAGTGGTTGAAAGTACTATTTCCTCTATTTTATAGAGATAAAGTAGAATTTTTTGACAAAACGAGTCTTGTATTCTATGCAACCATGTTAGCGTAGATATACATAATATAAAGATTACAACTGGTTTTTCACGACAAACCAAGTCGACAATATCATCACGTGTTGTATATGCTAAGCCCCATTGGTCGACCTTAATTTATTCCACCATGGTTATGGTTTTCAGATATTAAAGGCCCACTGGAGGTGTAGAAGGCAGGTAAAGTCTAACTGACTTCAGCCCGGCCAACTTATTATGCAAGTGTTGCAAGGACAGAACCATATTTTTTTATATATGAAAAGTATTTTTGTTCATGTTAGGTAGAGTAATCAACAGTAATATTCACGATTTATTGAAACAAACTATTGTATAATATTCGCCACGTGTTACGTCTTTTCCGTGTAAGTCTCACCTCTTCCTTAGAATACAGTTTCTGGTCGGATGTTGTGTACTGTGCGAAACCCAGCGCCATGTTAGTGCGGGGAACTATAGTCACTTTGAGCAGGGCGTCAGTGTGTTCCAGTAACCAACCGACTAGAGCGTGCCCTGACTCGTGGTACGCGACTATCTTCTTCTCCCCTGGTGACATGGCGTGACTGCGTTTCTCCGTGCCACCTAGAAAGGACCTGATGTTAAATACAGTGCATTCCAATGGATTATATTTGGATTGAATCCCTCAACGGTCGGCAGAATGATGCAGATCTGAATTTACTGCATATACATTGAGCCTGGAACGCGAATCGACTGAATGAGCCACCTTGGCGGGTTTTTCACATGTGGTCATCCAGACAGGTACAAAAATGATCATGGCCGGCCATTTATTTTTTACCGTTAGGCGAGCGAACTGGCTGTCTCGTCATTCAAGCTAATAAAAAAAAAGATTAAGATTATCGCAGCACATAATTTAACCATAGTAAGTACTGCGTACTTGTTATGACTTATATTTGGTACTAGCTTTTGCTCGCGGTTCCGCCCGTGTAAACGGTCTATTCCGGGATAAAAAAAATAGCCTATGTCCTAATCCGGGTCATGGTCTAATTGTGTGCCAAATTTCATCCAAAACCGTGTTACGGTGTGATTGACTAACAAACATCCACATTCACAAAGTCAGAAACATCCAAACTTTACCATTTACAATAGTAGTAGGATGTGTTTCTTACCAACAACTCGTTCGACTGCGTACTCCAAGTTGGCCGCTCGTACTATATTTTGTTTATGTCGGGCGGCGTGCAATGCTGCCTCGTTGCATACGTTCGCTATATCGGCCCCGCTGAATCCTGGCGTCAGGTATGCTAACCTACACAATAAACACCCATCATCACCAAGTGCTAGAGCCACATTGTAGACACTTTTGTCTACACTATGTATGGGTTGGGTTATTATTGTCTCACAAATGTCGCTGTTGACTTTCGTAGTGTGAATGATGATAAAGATTAGGCCCTATCGAAATAAGATAACTAGAACGAAATTTTTATATGAATCTGCCGAAAATACAGCTCCACTTACGTATATATGCAAAGTTAACCACACGTAACACTCATACACGCAACAAAAACGTTCAAAAACAACTTTGTTTCATAAAAGGTAATATCTAAATATGAAATTTCTAAATCGAGATGCGACCATCCGCAACGCGCAATAAATTTGACTGATCAAGTGTTAACCAGAGATTATTATGCACAGACTTTAGCCCCCCCCCCGCCCCCCCTTTGGCATAAATAACTATTAAATGTATTTTTTTTATTCATAACAAAAATGAAATGTAATATTTACTGAATCCTTAAAATGTTATAAATTGTTTTGATTCCGTCAAAAACTCCCCTTCTTGTTCCAATAGGTACCTATTCCTTTTCTTTAAACGTAGGCAATGCATTCATTACACTTCTGGTATTGTGAGTGTTCATGAGCGGTGGATATCACTTATCGACAGGTGACCCAATTGCATGTTTGTAGACTTATGTTATAAATAATATTAGTATAGAAAAAAAAACTGGCCACTATTTTGTATTTATTTATTTTAAAGCTGATTGACTACTAAATTGATATATATTTGCAGTACTTGAGTCATAAATCGCAAATCTAAATTAAAACTGGGTGGCATATTTTGTTTCTTTGGTTCGAGGACGTCTGGCTGCAAAATCGATATGTGGGCACAAAATAATAGGTTATGTAATGTCAGAATTTAGTATTTAGTAAAGTGTAAGTTTTACTTCTGTCATGACATGTATTGCAAGCGTTTGTCGAATTTAAACCACAGGCGATACTAATGTAAGAGAAGTAAGGAACAATAAAATTTTAACCAACGAATAAAAATAGAGTAGCTTCTCTATTTAGCGCGTATGTTAGTTGATTTTTCATACTACACAGGGAATAGTTTTAGCTCGTTAATTTATATTAGTACTATTTATAGGTTAATTTATATTACTAATATTTACACTTATATTAGTAATTCTATACATAGTTGCAAACGTTCTCTTTATGATAATATTTTTGTTTTTATTTTATATCCCCTTTTTTTGCAACTCTTATGAATTATGAAAACCAACAATACCAGAACAATCATGGATCTGAGCTGCTGATAGCTGATCTTAAATTATACGATGAGTTAGATTACGATATAGCATTTGTGTATATTTTATAATCAGGACCTCTGTACTCTTAAAACATAATGTTTTTCGTCAAAGTTCAATAGTGCTTACCTTTTAACGTAATAGTCGGGAAGTTCTTCCAGCACAATATTTTTGAGATGCCTCTCGAATATTTCCTCTCGTTCTTGTAATGTCGGTAGATCGATTAGTATGTGACGATCGAAGCGGCCAGGACGGAGCAATGCCTGGAAGAGGATAATAAAATATTTTGGCCATTATATTAATGTGTTGCAGTCGTGTAGAGCCACGCTGTAGACAGTTTTGTCTACAGAATGAATAATCTGGACAGGGTAGTTACCACTGTCTTACAGTACACCGACGTAAAGTAGCGGGTTGTTGTTGCGTTTTTTACGGTGAGTGTGATATTCAGAAGTCCAAATCTCACTTCCGTTGTCAAACCCTTGATTATCAATTTCCTTTAAGGTCGGCAGCGCGTCCTTCTGGTATTGTGAGATCACTTCCCATCAGGTAACTAACTTGCTCGTTTACCGGCCTATACTATTAAAAAATGTTCTCACTACACTCTCTCCTTAGCTCAAACCAACATTTAAAGTAAAAGTTGCAGTTTTCTTTTTTAGGCTCCCGTACCCAAAGGGTACCAACTGAACTCTATTACAGAGCCTACGTCGCTTGTCCGTCTGTATATTAGGTACCTGTCTGTCTATTTATCCTACCTTTATAATTATATTCACATAATATATGTTATTATGGCATATATGCTAACTAATGGAGGGCTATTCGGAACTCGGTGCGTTCGAATGACTCGCTCATCGCCGTTTATTAAAGGATTAAGATTTTTTTAAAATTTTATTATTAAAAAGGATTTTTTCCTTATTAATTAATGTTCTGTTACATAATATGGGATAATGTACAAAATTAAACATAGTTACATAGGTAATCGGGTCTTTGATACCTTATCGAGCACATCAGCTCTGTTGGTGGAGGCAAGAACCACGACGCCTTCGCGACTCTTCATGCCATCCATCTCCACCAGGAGCTGGTTGAGGGTCTGTTCCCCCTCTCCACCTCCCGGGCCCCAGGAGGACGCACCCGACGACCGAGCGCGACCAACCGCGTCCATCTCATCTATGTAGATGATGCACGGCGCTCGCGAACACGCTTCTTTGAAAAGATCCCTGTAGATTGTTGTGAAATTGTTTAAGTAATCCTAACTAAATTGCAGCGATAGCCTAGTGGGGAGTGGTATAGATCTCGTCAAACTTTATGGGCGCTCTGAAGACAGCCATAATATCAGACTGGCGCAAGTATAATCGAATGGGATCGATTTAGATGTAAGGCGAATCGAGTCGTCTAGACTGATCCATAAACATAAGCTCACCTGTTCAAATATTTTTATGGTTAGTAAATAGATAAATTGAAAGAGAAGTCGAAAAGATTTAACATTCTTTTGGGCGCCAATTAACGGTATTACTAAAATTATATTAAAGTATGGAGGGCTATGATTAAGGCAATAATATTGTTTAATATTATGCTTAAAACGTGCTTTAATTTATTGCAAATGCAAATTTTGAAGCGTTGTTTACAAAATAGATTGAAGAGCATGCGACCTAAAACATCGATTCATAGCTAAATATCGTGCATCCCTAGCGAGATGTAGCGCGTGGGTGCTACGAATGTGCTGTGGTGACGTTCCCCCCACGCTTCCAACATACAATTATTTATTTGAATCACTAATTAATTAGTACAGCATTTTATGTAACATTGACCCTCACACTAGGCTAAGCCTGTCCTGTGGGAGTCATGGGTAAGCATACCTAATTTTGGGTTTGCCCAGTGGAACGCGCCTACATTCAGAGTAGACATGAAGATGACGAGATCTACACCCCTTGGACTTTCCAAGAATTATTGCTCGTTAAACGGCGAAGGAAAACATTGTGTAACATACAGAATTGTAATAAGAATTTTGATGGTATGTGAAGTTTAACAACGCGTATCAGGCCAGCGTGGTAGGTAGACGGACGACGCTTTCATTAGAGGAGCAGTAGTGGGACAGTATATAAGAGTCATATAAAATGTCTTGTTCGAATAAAATTAAAATATTAAAAAATAAATATAACATAATCAAAGACTACAATGTATACGGGCTGTTTAAAAATAAAATTGAGCCACATAACGCGGGAGTTTGACCGATAGGGAGCGGGAGAGGGGTTCTAGAAATGGTAATACTGAGTTACAGTGAATTGACCGTAACTTAGGGGCGCAATTTCTATTGTACCGCGCAGCCAGTCTAGTAATATACATGAAAGTCATTTGACAATTGTTATTATTATTTTTATGTGTGTTACGCCCAATAATAATTTCGATAACATATAATTTTTGTATTCATAATCATAGCTTACTGATGGTCTAACAACAATAGTTAGATTTTTATATTCTTCATTGTTTTACATACTTAATTGATGTCGAATTACGTATCATGAAATACGTTAAATGTCTTACAATATATAAACAATGTATAAAACAAAGTCCCTATTCGTGTCTGTCTGTCTGTTTGTCCACTTAGTTCTTCTAAACTACCCAGCAGATTGTGATGCGGTTTTCACTAACGTTTAGTTAATTTCATCAGAAAGATTTACGATGTACAAAATATTCGAATTTCATTTATAAATACAGGTGAAAAGTCAGTTGCTTTTATCTTGGAAATATGCCTCTTCCACGCGGGCGGAGACACGAGCAAAGGCTAGTAAAAGAATAAATACATCACTATCAACTTACCTGACCCTGGCAGCTCCTAAGCCGCCAATCATCTCAATAAATTCGGAACCATTCATGGATAAAAATGGTACATTCGCTTCGGAGGCCACCGCCTTAGCGAGCAGAGTCTTGCCACAGCCAGGTGGTCCGAGGAGTAACGCGCCTTTTGGCACCTGAGCGACAAATCAAATAAATGTCAAGTAAAACCGATGAAAAATACGAAGAAAAACCCGGTAAAATGTTTTTACCGGCGAAAAAACGAAGAGAGATCTCTTTCGACGCATTTGTTTTGTATGTTTAACCACGAATATTTCCGCCAAATGGGGCCTAATTTTGATGATACTGTCACTATATATGATAAATCCTTTTTAACAAAAATAAAACCGACTCATTACTCAAAAAAAAAAAAACTAAACCAAAAATAACCAATTTTGAGTTGCATAAATGACGAAGTTTTAGTTTTTCATTCCCGATTTCACTCCCTTATGGATGGAACTTCTAATTTAATTTTAAATGGGATCAACTTTGAACTATGCTCTTTCGAATGAAAAAAGAATCATCCATGAGGGTTTCTTTAAAGTAATGATGTAACAGCTTTGTATTAGGTATAATCACAAGTCGGTATTTTCGAAATATCGGAGGGTTGCCCAAACACAGTGATAACTTTAACTTTTGTATTCACTACTCAATAATTGTAAAATGATGGTCAAGTCGCGATAAGTTTCGCAACACTGCGAGTAAGTCTGCCAGATGATGCGGAATGCGCATTATCGTAATCTAACAAGTCTAAATTTAATAGAATAAAGTAAACATACATACATTAATGTCCCATACAAAACGCTTCAACCTACCGAATGAAAGCATTATGATTCCGTTCACGAGTGTACGAGCTAAGATACCTTTGCCTATACGGGAAAATATTATGTACAAACAAGATGGTAGGTCCCTCGTATGCGAAAGACCATCTGGGTAGGAACCACTGCTTTGTCTATTTCTGCCGCCAAGCAGCAGTGTGTAAACATTGTTGTGTTTCGGTTTGAAAGACATTGAAGCTAGTGAAATTACTTGGCATTATGAGACTTAACACCTTATGTCCTATGGTGACGAGCGCAGTTCAGTGTCATGAAGTACTTCATAATTCGAAGTTCTGGATGGTGTTGATTCTGTTTATGGGCAGGCGTGATGCTTACCATCAGGCGAGCAACCAGCTCGTCTCATCATTTAAAGCAAATAAAATAAAATGTAACTATAAAACATGGTGACACTAAATTTTATCACAGAAAAACACTTTCATGAGGGACCAGCTGCAAGCAGAAATGTATAGCACATGTAATAAGAACAAGTACCTTAGCCCCTAAGCTCTTGTAATGCTCAGGCCTCTTCAGATAGTCAACAAACTCCATGACTTCAATCTTAGCCTCTCGCAGTCCGGCGACATCTTCAAACTTCACTCCTTTACCCTGACCGCTCATCGAATCCACTAGGGTGAACTTCGCACGGCCGAGTTGACTCTGGAATTATTTTAATTAAATAAATTAATGGCGGAACTTGGTTTCCATTACGAGTTGTGGGGGTCAAACGGCGGGTTGCCCCACATAATAAATACCAAATCCATCGTCAAATCATGATGGTAGGGGAGACCCTGGCATTAAGCCTGGAATAACGCCAGGTGGAAAGGTGAACCATGTGCAAAATAACTTGGCAGGGCTGAAGTTGCTTACTTTACTCGTCTAATGGTAAGTGATCTCTACCACCCATATACACCGACCATCACAAAATAATCATAGGTACTGTGGCGGCATTACACGAAACAGGGATTAGGAAATGGAGAATTTGAGCCTCCAGAAATTAAAAAATTTGAACTTTCATTCGAATAACTGTTTTAGCATAATCATCACTACGTATATCGCTCAAGTGTAATAACTGATTTGGTATAATTTTAATTTGCAAAATATTTGTTGTCATAACAATTTACAAAGTTTTGACGCATAATAATATCTTCGCATAATGTTTTTTAACATAACATTAAGTCTAAAATAATGTTAGTTATATACACCACTAGCTTTTGCTCGCGGCTCCGTCCGCGTGAATAGACTTTTCCGAAATAAAACGTAGCCTATAATCAAAATCACTGAGATTTAGGCGTGAAAGCGTAACAAACAAATAGATAAATTTTTTTCATAAAAGTATTCTATTTTACCTCTTATACCTCCAAGAATATGTGTACAAAGTTTAATGATGATCGGTTCAGTAGTTTTCGCGTGAAAGCGTAACAAACAAACTTACATTCACATTTATAATATTAGTATGATATGTTCGCAGCTTAATCTGTTAAAATTTCTCAGAGCTATGGGCTCATACGATTATGCGTTATATATTTTAAGTTAAAACACTATTAGGCGATCTGAAATTATGACTTTCAAAGTTATGCTAAAAAAATTAGGGCAAGTTAAACTTATGACAATGAATTTATACTCAGAAACAGTTATGCCAAATAACAATTATGCAAAAGTTTGGAATAGTGCTTTATGCAAAAGTTGTTAGGTTTTCAACATAATTACATTTTAAATAAATTTTATGCGAAATTGGCAGCGCTCAGACAAATATGTGCACAACGTGGCGCTATCACTCTAATAAACATCACGTTAAACAAAACTGTTAAAATCTTTATAACTTACTATGCCACCAATGTTAATGTTCATCTTCATACTCTTGGTAGAGTAAAGGAAGGATAGTATGACAGCCCCAATCAGCAATGTTGTTATCACTTTACTAGCCACGCTACCGTTTCTATCATATATTACTCGGACACCTGGATAATCAAAACAACCAAACATTATTATTTTTTTAACCCTGTTACGGCAAAGTGACTACATTGTACCTTATGTTAAGTACAGTCCAAATATTATGTTGACCGTCAAGATACATTGCGTCCCTTAACGGTCGGCAGATTATGCCCTGTAGTTACTGCATATACACTGTATGACCACGGAACGCGACTCGTCTGAACGAGCCACTATGGCGGGGTTTTCACCATGTGCGGTGGTCACTGTCTACTCGGGTACAAAAAAATATCAGATACCCACGCGCACGCGTGTACCATAATGAACATTTTATATAGTGACGTCAAAGTGTCTTCTACAGGATTTGAATGGTTTCTTACTTATTTATTTTTGGTCCGATTTATAAAATTCTTTCTGCAATAGATTTTGAGTAACATAACATATTAATTTAAATAATTAAAAAAATCTAGTCAACTACCCTATTCTCGTCAAATTTTATGACCTGTAACGTCTCAAAAACCCCAATTGCTATGGCGCGCGGCCGCTCGTAACTAGCTTCAGAGCGGCCATAAAGATTGACGAGAACTATACATAATGGTCAACTATATTTATATTATCACATTATTTTTTTCTTTTAAACACCATTAATAACTTTATACTGACTTTACATAAATGTGAAATAATTAAATGAATGTTTTTTTTTTAATATTAATGAGCGATTAAATTTCTTTATTTTTTGGTAACTGTACGAGCAAGGCTGTTTCGTAAGTCTGGTTTTGGAGCGCCAAACCTATGTTTCGCATACTTTACCTACATCAATATTAAATACTATGCGATTCAAATAAAAATAGGAACTAGTCTACCCGACAACTGTCTCTTGAAAAGATAAATTTTACCCTCAACAAAACGGAACCTTTGGCACTGCCAACGGCACTAATATATATTACTAAGCAAGGCCTCTATATATTTTTTGAACTGTAATAGGTGCGGAATTCTTTACAGAATACGATATTATGGCGGATATTCTAACAAATATGTAATAAAAAAGGTAATATTTAAGATTGCGGGTACGGAACCCTCGGTACGCCAGTCCGACTCGCACTTGACCGAATACGTGTTTGAAAAGTTATTCCTATACTTTATATGAATTGAATAGTATTTATACCTAAATAAATAGGTTGGTAGATACAGAAAGCTATAGTAATACGTATATTTAAATTCCTTTATAAATGAAGCAACGAACAGAGGTACAACTGAAAGTGTTAATTATATTACCTTCTTTGACACCCAAGCTTTTCTCGATTTCCCTCAATTTCTCTTCAAATCTGTGTATGTCACCCACATTCATGTGATAAACACGGTGATTCATCTGAGAAAAAGGCCATGAAAACAATGTTATCTAATTAATTTGCTATCAGTACTTTGATCGTCTATTTAATTGTTAATTTATTTTATTCTGCATTCCACAATGAATATTAATTAGGTGGTAGGTATAACAATGTATAACAATTGTAGAACACTTTGTTTATTTTGCCAATATAAAAATATAACACACGACATTATATTCACGTGATCAGTGGTAAGTACGAATTCAATAACTTGTTATAACTTCAGTAAAAAAGAACAACAATAAAAAACTAAAGCCTATAAAGATATAATACTTACTCTTTTTCCCTTTATGATGGCGCCCTCATGTAATATTATAGTGACTACTTCTAAGTCAGGCCTCACAATAAGCTCCTGCACTTCACCCATTGATAGCATGGAATATACAAACTCATTCCATGACACATACCGTATGAGCTGGAAATTAAATTACACACCATATGATGATCGGTAATCGATGAACTAAGTAAACTAAATTTGAGTGGTAAAGCGGCGCTGTAGACGGTTTTGTCTACATCACGAATAGGCCGGCTCCACTGGGTTGTAACCACTGTCTGAGGGTGAAATGGTTGAACTTAAGTGAGCTGATCACCCGTCTGTGCTTCTCACAGACATCCCCACCATAAATACAACCACTTTCTCACAAAAAACCAACGTGAAGTAGCGGTTTGCTGCTGCGTTTCGTATTGTGAGTGAGATATCTGGAGGCCCAAATCCCTCTCTTCTTTCCAATCCCATAATTATCCATTTCCTTTTAAGTTGGCAATGCACCCATGATTTTCTGTTATTGTGGGCGTACATGGGAGGCAGAGATAATTTATACCAGGTGACCCATTTGCTTGACTGCCGGTCTATGCTATAAAAAAAGATTAGCAAGTTAAGCAACCTTTGACACAGTCAGTCTATGGATGGGTTACATGAATATACTATAACTCAATCACATATAATGGATCTATTTTGGTACCTATTTGGGTAAATATTATATAATTTTTTTTTATATTGTACCTCATTTTGCGTGTTATCTCCTGGCACCAGAATTGAACTCATTACTATTAACACACATGTCGTGATCATCCAAAACGCTGCTTTCATAAGCAATGACGCAAGCTCTTCATTCTTTTTATCTTTTTTATCCTAAAAACAGCATTAAAACAGATTCATGGCTTATGTTAGTCTGCAGTTCTAATAATGGGAAGTGTGTTGGTGCAGATAACTGTAGCACTGTGTGTATTTCTAATGAAGCAAAGCAGTATGGCAATGTGAATTTAAAACAATGATATTGGTATTATATACATAACTTTATTTCCGTCCCATGATATGATAGGTGACAAGCCTATCGCTATACCGTTATAAATTCGAAGCCTGGGCAACTCATGTGAGATTTTGGAATCAATCAGGAGGGCTATCAGCTTGTCTGCCTTCGAAGGATAATAAAATAAAACAAACTCAAATACATGAACCCAAGACTTCATTGGTTTCTCAGCTGAATTATGCTGCCACTAGACTAATTAGACAATTTATTTATGAATGACTAGTTTTGCTCGCGGCTCCGCCCCTGTGTACGGCCTTTCCCAGGATAGAAGTAGCTTATGTCCTAATCCCAGTCTTGGTCTACATGTCTGCACATCTCGTCATTACTTTGCCTTGCTCTGAGTGAAAATGCGTCCTAAATGTAATTAATACTACTCAACTTGTTATATTGTTATCACTATATTCTTTCATTATAGTGCATTCTGTTAATTTCGACATGTGAAAGAGCCCTTTATGGCCTGCTTGCAAAATTTGATAAGAGTAGTTCTGATACCAAAGTTTATACTAAATGTAAAGTGTAAAGTAATGTATTTTGACTTAAATTAATTTCAACTCAAGATGATTTATAATAATTACTAGTACCATATGTGATGTAAAAAATACAACTTATTTTTTTTATTAATATGAAAGATATGGCAAACAATGTATTTGTATGCATAACATTAATAAGTAGATTTGTGATAAGTTATTTTGTGTGTATTGTATCTTTGGAATTATATAAAGTGCTTCACCTGTCAATATTTGCTTAAAAATTGTTTATTTCTTACCACATAAATCTATTACAATGTATGTTAAGACAGAGCTATAATTAATAATATAATTTAGCATAATGTGTGGTACTTGTACATATTAATACTATAGATCACATACCTTTTCATCCTTATCTTTTTGGTTGTAATTTGTTTGTGTTGTGTGTAATCCTCTAGGGTGTAAACTATTGTACAATGTGTTAAAGCTGGGTAGATTTGATCTTCTTAATAAGGCACATGCTGCTTTGTATTCTTGTTTGAATGAAACTTTCTGAGGACAAACAAACAATATATGATACTAGCTCTTGCTCGCGGCTCCATCCGCGTGAATGGGCTTTTCCAGGGTAAAAAGTAGCATATATGCTAATCCAAGTCATGGCTTACCTGTGTGCCAAATTTCATCCAAAACCTGTTAAGGCATGATTGACTAACAAACATCCAAATTCACACAATCACAAATATCCAAACTCACATTTACAATAGTAGCAAGATTACCCGAGGAGTCTAAGTGGGTCAAGCCGGTATAATATCAGCCAGAAAGAATGAAAGACATGTGTTGGGCTGGCTTGCACATCAGAACTATAATATCATATGTCATAAACTTTATTTTTATGAACGGCAGTCCTTTGATGTATAATATAAAAATAAATATTATAAAGTTTGTTTAATGGGGTGAGATGTAGATATAGCACCCGTCTCCCCCTGTATTTGGTATGGGTCAGCCTGAACTCTGAGAAAGACATGCAGCTGCACCTCCAACGGATCAGTGCCTTGAGAGACCACACCATTACCTATGGTAGTGCTAGTAACTATGATGCAACATTGAGAATCAAATAGAAAAAAATGGTTTCATTGTTAACATTACCTAAGTAGGAATTATAAGAAATATAAAATATCTGGTTGTTATTAACATATAGACCAAAAAAATTATTGACATTGTATTCATTCAAAAATAAAATATTTTTTTTATTGGTCAGAGTTTACCAATCTGCTTTTATCCAGCATGGTGGATGAAAGCTTAACCCCTCAATGGTAAAGAAAGCCCATGACCAGCAATGGGATGACATATTATAATAAGAATATAGTAAATAGATAGTAGATATTATATACATTGATATTATTACTACATTGATTACAGGCTGAAACCTTAGTATAACTACTTATAGAAGATAGATGTCCAAAAGAACAATCACAATCGTAAACCTGAAAATTCATTAAGTGTGATGTATTTACTTGCACATAACTGCAAAAGAAATGTCAGCTAAAATGAATTTTCCTAAAAATTTGGTAATTTTGGTGGGCAAAATGTGTTTCATACATTGGTTTAAAAGTGAGGATCATAAACATAATATTATGGTAAGTAATTATTAGTATGGTAATCGTAGTTTAGAGCAATATGTGGCTCCAATTAACCAAATAAACGGCTTAAATTTCGTGCGTGTAGGTTATCAACGTTATTACTACATTGATTATAGGCTTCAGCTTACAGTTTCAACTTACCGAATTGTGAGTTAAATTATGCAACTGTGAGAATGTTCGGCAAATATTTACAAAGTTATAGTGACAATGTTTGTTTAACTGTTTCGACGCACTATTAACTAAATCAAAACGTAGTTTTGATTGTATTTTCGACACCGACAGCGTCGGTAGTCTCTTAATAGATAGCATATTATAAAATTTTCAGTCTATCTACAGAAATATTCTAATAGCATAGGTACGCCCAATAATGATTTCTATCTGTTTTGTAATGTTCACTTTTCATTTGAGGTTAGAAATTTTTGTTGATTTTGTCACTGTCAAGCGTAATCTGTCACATTATGTCAAATGCAAATGTCACTATCAAACGTCGGCGGTTGCCGGTCAATGCTACGTTCAGTAATACAGGTTATAGATTACATATCACAAGGTTTTACCATTCCAATAATCATAATTTTTATTCATAAACAATATGTAACAAAAACCCTGTTGGGCGTGTTAACTGTGATATCGGAATCGATATTCTAACGTAATGAAATAACTCGCATACGAAAATGAGACTATAAAAATACTCATATTATTTTTTTATAATTTAATTATTTTATTGTTTAAGAACCATATTTCGATTGATTACCTCTGCAAGTACGATGAATTGGAGCCAGAGCGAGAAACCAAGTTGCGGCGTCTACGTGCATCAAACGCGCTACGCTGCGTGGGCATAAGATGTTTCATATTATGTACCTATTGTTAGTGTGAAAGTTTGTATGTTTGTAGATCAATAACGCATTAACGGTTGAATGAATTTGAATAAAATTTGGCATACAGGTAGACCAAGATATGGCTTAGAACATAGGCAACTATTATGCCAGATTTTTTTTTTTGCGCGCGAAGCCACGGTTAACTGCGTCAGTTTATAAAGGCTTCTTGTCAGGGATATTGTGTGGTGCAGCGCGTAAGGAGAAGCGGGTGGTACTCACCCAATCATTCGGGTGAATGAATCGGCGAATAGAGCGAATCGACTCGATTCGTTAAGCAACAGTGTTATTCGGGTGTGAGTCGAGTGAGGGAAAACACTTGAACTACTTTGATTTTATAGAGAAAAAATGTTACTTGGAAATCACAGAAGGTATAGTACTATAAACAAACAATTTACTGTGATACTCTTTCTCGACGCACCAATGGTTTCTGCAGGACTTCAGTTACGAAACCCTTTCCTGTGCGTGGTCTGGTTTTATGTCGTCTGAATACGTGCATAGGTGACACCACAGACTAATAAAGAGATGCTACGGGTGTCACTAATTCTTCCTAGTGATAAGTCTATTGTAATTTTATTTAAATTATGTAGACCTTATTTTTCTAAAATAGTACTGTAATTTTTTTATCCCGGCAACACTTAGTTTTATATTCCAATTTACGCAAACTTTATCACAAGAACTTCATCTTTTGACACTGTATTGAGCACCTAGCCGGCTCGGATTTTGAATTTTGAGATTACCATTATTTTGTTTTATAAGCGGACGTACTCGTAATAATGATAATTCTGTGTTTTAATTCGGTTTGTTCTGGGCGAAGATTATTATTAAATCAATGACAATCAATATTATATCGTACTATTAAAAATCACCCAAATTCACCTACATAATTCAATGTTTTCATACACTGTTTATCACCGTCAATGTTTATTGCACAAATCCATACTTTTATACAACAAACACAGCTTTAAAGTACTTTAGAAAATAAAAATTAATAGATCAACCGCTCTGTCAGAATTCCCGCTTATTGACTTTGACATCAGTTCATATTGAAGTAAACTTTCATGGCTCGTGAATATTATTTTTACTTATCCCACTTTACCACAGAAACAATAAATTTTAATTTTAATTTAAAAAATTACACGTTTAAATAGTTTCACGACTATTGTTAATTCTTCAACAAATAATACATCATAACTACTTCTTCTGTCTTCTTAGACTTCGGCTTGATAGCTCTTCTCACGAACTTTATCTTCAGAAGTTATAGCTACGCCTTTGACGATACACAGTCGTTTTACCTTTTCACCTCAACAAAACAACTCCCTTTTTCCATTTAAATTAAATATTCTCTTTGCTCACGTAATTCGTATTTCAACAAGTTATAATGGCATAGGCTGGCATAGGTGTGCCTTTGGGTGTGCCGTGTCACGTGATCAAACACGTCATTTTGTACCGATAGGTGGTTGAAATTTACGTAACTTTTAATTGTAAATTTTCGACAAATATTATTAATCATCTCTCAATAATGCATTTTACACAACAGACGATCTCCAAGCTACAAAAGCTAGCGTTGGAAGTTCTCTTTCACCCGCCGTACTCACCAGACCTTGCGCCTACAGACTTCTACTTTTTCCAGAATTTGGACAACTTTTTGGCGGGAAAAAATCAATACCCTGTACAAAATGCCATTGAAAAGTTTGTTGCCTCCCGTCCAGCTGATTTCTTCAAGAAGGGCATCGATAAATTTCCATTGCGCTGGCAAAAGTGCATCGATAGCATGAGTGGGTACCGAGTTAAATGCACATTCGGTACTAATTCATTTTGTACGGGTTTTTTGACTTCAGGGTATCCATCACACTCACCGTACGAATAGCAGTATACGTGGGTTCTCTGTGAGACAGTGGTATCGACCGAGTGGGTCGAGGTCTGGTCGAGTCGGTCCATTAATGCAGTAGACAAAACTGTCTGCAGCGTGACTCTACCACTTTAAATATCACTGTGTTCTATTGTTGAACGAAAAATGTCAGTTGTGATTACCACTATAGAGAGGCTACGCATGATGTTCCTTCATATTATGATGTGTTGTAATTACTATACCTATACTAGCGTACGGTAGTAACCACTCGACCGCATGCCTTACATTGTGCAATTTGAAGGTCTAATTACCGTATAAAACGGTAATTGCTAATTACCGTACTTCTGGTAACGCTGCTAGCGCGTCGTAACAGTGTGTAACAATATATTATTATATCGATGGCATTCGATGGATATATTATTCCGTGTGTTAATCCGTCGCCACCGCAAATGTTAGCGCGACTACGGCTTAGAAGCTCAGTGACGTGTGGTAAACCGATCATTAACGCTTTCCCAGACAAGGTGATGAGGGATGCAGTTGTGATGCCTATATTACCTACTAATTAGTGTGCTTTGCAGTAGGTATCAATGATATTACAATAAACTGTAAATGGCTTGAGGTGAAGCGATGTTGATCCGATGCCGCTTTATATCTGTACGTACAATATTATTGCTAAGTATAATAAAAGTTTGTTTTGTGATTAGCTTTTGCTCGCGGCTCCGCTAGTGTGAACGGCCTTTTCTGGGACAAAAAGTAGCCTATCTTCTAATCCAGGTCACACACAGGGTCTACCTATGTGTCAAATTCATCCAAAACCGTTCAGCCATTAAGGCGTGATTTATTAACAAACATTCAAATTTGTAAACATACAAACTTTCATATTTATAATTATTCTAGTGGGATTCTATATTTTTATTATATTTCATTTCTTTTCCCTAAAGTACGACAACGTATCCATGATAATTGTCATATTGTGGATGTTCATGCGCAGTAATGATAACTTAGGTACTATCAATAAACTTAAGTACTATCACTCTGCCACTAGCCGTTGTCGGTGATATGACGTGTTTATTGAAAATAAATACACCCAATAGTCACACACATAGTCCTGACCCAACATTAGGTAAACCTGTATCGTGGGTATTAGGACTTCCGGTCCCACAACACCCAGACATGAAAAAAAAAATTGTCTGTCACAATAGAACCCATGGCCTCTCGCTTCGCATCCGGTTACTCGCTCACTGCGCTACGGAGGCTGTCAATGCAAATGTCAAATGCAGATGAAAATTAAACATATCCGCGGGATAGAGCAAAGTGCGTTATTAGTTTTGTTTTCGTGTATTATATTGGTACTAATAGGTCTTTTCCGACCTATGCAATTGCGTAGGTATTATTCTCTCCATCTTTTTTATTTCTATTAATCAAATTAACCACCCATGCTATCGATGCATCTTTGCCAGCGCAGTGGCAATTTATTGATGCCCTTATTAAAGTAATCGGCTGGACGGGAGGTAACAAACTTCAAAGACACTGCTGCTTGGCGGCAGAAATAAACAAAGCGATGGTTAAGTGCTGGTTGTGTACTAACCCAGACGGCCTCTTGCATGCGAGAGATCTACCACCGTCTAAATATGCTATACTATTATATGGTACCTATATATACGTTCTATATGGTTCGAATATAGAACCTCTCTTTGTAAGTTGGTTAAACATTTATTAATAAAATTAAAATAAGGCTAAGGAGCAAACTTCTGAGTGTTATTTTACCGACAGTCGCTCGACTCTTAAGTACTGCGACTAGAGGAAATATAATATTAAACGAATTAGTGATAGGATATATTAATACCTTAATACTGTGCTTTGTAGCATGGTTGCTACACCCAGGGAAACTCTACTTGCAATAGTCTGGTGACTATTGCTACTGAAATGTTTCCCTAGTCAACCAAAATAAATCGAACTATAGTTCGATTTATTTATCCGCCGTATACAACTACTGCGTCAAATTATCAGGTCAATGCACCTTTTTGAAATTTAGTCACAAACGCAAGCCTGATAATGCACCACCGATTTCTATTGAATACAAATTTACAGATCAGTAATTGTATCTTTGACATAAATAGCGGCGATCGAACGCGGCGTTGTACTCTGAAAGTGTATTGTTGCTCTACGAGTTGAATATTATCATAAGGCCAATTCTCGTAATTTTAAACGTTCAAAATATCATTCCGATCTAGTCTCAGCGTCAAGAAAGTTGCAAATGACATTCTCTTAAACCAATATTCAACGTCAAATGTGAACATAGATCGTAATGAGATTGAATGTAGGATAAAAGTTGACTAAGGCCAAAACGGTGTAATGCTACTGCTAATGCTAGGTCATTTGACGTTGATCATTGGTTTAAGAGAATGCCATTTGCAACTTTCTTGACGCTGAGATTAGATCGGAATTATATTTTGAACGTTTAAAATTACGAGAATTGGCCTTCAGATCCTTTAGAATATCTTCTAATATATAAAATTCTCGTGTCACAATGTTCGTTCCCATACTCCTCGGAAACGGCTGGACCGATTTGTATGAAATTTTGTGTGCATATCGGGTAGGTCTGAGAATCGGCCAACATCTATTTTTCATCCCCCTAAATTTTAAGGATGGTCCACCCCTAAATTTTTTATTTTATTTTTTAGACATAATATTTTATTTTTATTTTTTTATGATACAGCATTAAAAAATACATACAACCCTAAATTTTAAACCCTCTACGATCAACCCTTATTTTTTAATAGCGACATTAGTATTTTTGTCAAGCGCGTTTCTCACCGGGGGCGCCCACTAGGCTACTTTAATCCTGGAAATAGGTATTCACGCGGGCGGAGCCGCGGGCAACAGTAGTATTATGTAGATATAAGTACTTATTTTATTTGAGCATTAAATCTTCAAAGATTCACAAGCCTCCTTCCGCCGCGCCGCCACGCCACGCCCCTGATGTAATGATGTAACATTTTTCTCCTCCAAAATCCAGTGTGAAAATCCTTCCAGAAAGAACGCTGCGTCGAAAGAGGCTGTACCGTGTACGGCCTTGAGCATTTTGCTTTCAAAAGTAAAAAATAGATGGCGTTAGCTGTAATATTTTTTCAATTAAATTTTACAAAACGTCACAAACGGGTGATTACCGTTTATATAATTACTAATAATTAATAACTATTAATTGCAAGTTTCCTCGCGATGGTTCCTTCACCGTTAAAGCAAGTGATAACAATACACACGTAACTTAAAAAAAGTCAGAGGTGCTCTTGGGGTTGGATTCGAACCTGCGAGATTCGTCTCGGCAGTCGGATCCACTCATCACTATGCTATCTCCGCTTTTTGATTACATATTAAGCTTTTTTTTTTAAACAGAAGTAATGCCAAAGCGAGGGGAAGGACATTGCAACTAGTGAAATTATTGGGCATTATGAGATATTTCATGTTTTTATGTATCGGGATGACGAGCGCAGTCAGTGCCATGCAGTGCATTGTAATTCTAAGTTCTGTGTGTATTTTTTTCTGTCTAAGGGCAGGCGTGGCGCTTACCATCAGGCGAGCGACCTGCTTCTCTCGTGATTTAAGCTATAAAAAATATATATAACCACTGCAAACATATTCCTTGCTAAATGCTAATGTGTGTGCGTGCGTGCGTAATAAACATAGGTAGAAGCTACATACACACAACATTTATTTAATTCAGTTCAACACACAAGTGTACACTTGGTATGCAAATAAACACTATGACTGTGACTATGACTACATTCATTAAAAAAAACCAACCATTTTATATGTATGTACATAAGCTCACGCCTTCTACCCACGAAGGGCGTAGGGGTAGGCAGAGGAGCAATTATTGCTGCACCCACGTTTCGAGGGGCTTATTACCGTCCCATGGTGTGAAAGAGGGTGAGTACCTTTGCCATACCGAGCACAAATTCCAATCCCGGGCATTTCATGTGTGATTTTCAAATCGAAAACTCAAGCAAAAATTGTGATTGCTTGATTTCCGATATGAACGCGGGTAAATCCGCCAGGAATAATAATATAATTGCAAATAATCGGTGTGTGAATAAACAGATTAAGTTGACATTAACTACTTCATGAATAAATCGCACCATTATTATAAAAACGTGGAGTGAATAGAGAAAAATGATTAGCTATATAAAATTTCATTGAATATATTTCCTAAAACATAAAAACATCGTCTGCTAATCAAGTATTTCATACAATAATATGATGAAAAACATTGTACTAAAGCTTAGTACATAAATTATGTATAGGTAGAAGTTTTTTTTACTGACTTAAAATGTAAACAAATATTTCATATATTTTAAATTAAAATTGATGTTCTACTAATTAGCTTTTTATGTAACTTTTTATGATTTTATATTTAATTGCTTCATTTGTCTAGTGACAGTTGGAATTTGCCCAGTATGGCGATACGCTCAATCCCTATTACACCATGGAAAGGAAATCGGCTTGGCGAGCTGAGGATGCACTAGTTGCACCTCTTCCTTACCTTTTGGGGTTAACTAATGTTATTTTATGGGTTTACTCGACTTCTTGATTCGTAAGTTTTACGAGTGGTAGAGTCACGCTGTAGACAATTTTGTCTACAGCATGAATGGGCCGGCTCGTCCGGGTTGAATACTGTCTCACAGAAAACCGACGTAAAGTAGCAGCTTGCTGCTGCGTTTCGTACGGTGAGTGAGATATCCGGAGGCCCAAATCCCCCTCCCCTTCCCAATCCCTTAATTATCCCTTTCCTTTATGGTCGGCAACGCGCCCATGACTCTTTTGGTATTGTGGGCGTACATGGGCGGTGGAGATCGGTAAGTGATCTCAGGTGACCCACTTGCTCGTTTGCCGACCTATGTAATAAAAAAAAAGGATTGTGACTAGATTATTAGCCCGTGCTTCCAAAATGAATTATACTACGTAAATTGAGCGAATGGTTTCAGAGGCTCACGAAGCCTCGCCGCCCGTGCCTCGCCGCACTGTGCACGCCGGTGTGCGGAATTCGATTACAGGTTGGTCTAATATAATCTAATCTCTTTCCTAATCTCTTTAATGTATTGGTAGCGGATCTTGACTGTACTTACGTCGGATGTAATTTTGGAAACATGTGACGACATGGTGTTACGGAATCTCGTGCATGTGAAGCCGCTTTTAAAATTGAATTCTAATATCAATATGAACCATGATACCTAATAAGTAAAGCATGGATTAAAAACGATATAGGAGAAAATCGCTGAAAGTAATTTACTACCTATATTATTACGTATGTGTTGTTTGATCTGCTATAATAAGTAGTATTATAATATTGACTCCAACTTCAACCTGATCAATTATTTTTATACTTAGGTTATAGTTAATCGAAGTAGGACTGAAGACCAAGAATAACTTAACAATAAAATAAATAAAATGCTGCTGGAAGATGATCCTTTGGCAAAGTAAGTTTTTATTTCCATAAATCTATTTCTTTAAGGGCTGATTTTTAATTGTCTCAATATCCTGTATCATGATCGGCGGATCAATGGAAGCTGTGCCTCAACCATGAGTTTTTCTCAGTAAAATCGCTAGCGACAAAGTAAACTATTTGTGACAAAATTTAGTTTCTCACGTATCCGATAGAGGCGCCACTGAGTTTTTTACATAAATATCTTACGTCGTCGCTAGCGATTTTACCGAGACAAACTTATGGTTAACCTGCAGGTCCATAGGTAACGTGCAGGATGTAGAATTCGTGATAAATCCTGGAGAAACGAATGAGTTTCTAAGTTAGGCACTGTAGTTATTTATAGAAAAAGAAACATCAGTGAAAATTGTATTCTAGAACCCAATCTTTCTATCTGCCTGGGGTTATACCGGCTTAATGTTAGGTTCCGCCTTCCTTTTAAACGCTTCTAATTTGCCCGATCTTGAACATCCCCTGAGGTGAGATCATTGGCTATCATGTCTCCCTCTAGTACGTTAAGCCAGCGCTTTTTGCGCCGTCCACGAGATTCCCCCGATAGTAAAGTGGTTCAAAAAGCCTGCTATTAGTACTATTTAACAATAAAAATCACGACTATAAACTTAATAGTTTGGCTGCAGTTGCAAAGAGTAGTCCAGCAGTTTATTAGAATTTCAGAAAAATAGAAAAACTTATAATCATTCGATGCAGAAGAAGGTTAATTGAGTTGGGAACATCACAATAAAAAGCATTTTTATGCATACAATTTAGGTAGATAATAAAACGTGACGATGAAAACATGGGTAATTTTATTTTTTATTCAAATAACATTTTTATAGCCACCGTTTTTGTATTTAGAGCATACACACGTACTCAAAAAATCCATAACAACAATTACCATTCGTGATTTTTCGATGCGATGGTTTTAAAGCGTAATTCTTCACAGTAGCGTTCACATGACGTACACGAGATCAAAAGAACCGTTTGTAGTCCACTACCTTTGTCCGATTTTTACAGACTCGCTGAAAATGTAGCCCGACATACTACAGGTACACGTATGTTCTATGCTTGCCTTTGATATATTACTTTTATTAATCATTGGACACTAAATATTCAAGGCAACAGACAGAAAAACATTGTCACAAGTACGTAGTTATATTACGGGAGCGTAGTGATGATTAAAAAAAACTAAGACTCGGGTTAACTAAGAGTTTATTATATAATACGACACGCGCTTAGAGAGTTTGATGTGCATATATCTAAGTTAATGGTCTTTGACGTCAGAACATCACGCCACGTCATGTCTGGCTGATTACGGCAAAATACTGCATCGGAGCCCGTGATGGGTTCAGAGAATAACTAACTACCTATTCACATGTATTTGTGACGTTGGTTTTATTATTATTTCTAATTTTAAAGGCTGTTTTAAATACAAAATTTGATTAGGGTTGGTAAACAGTAGGTGCGTTAGTGATTCCTTACGTTTACGCGAATATTACACATCGAAGTAAAACTAATTTATACGGATTTTATCGCGGTTCTCTCCCGTGACCACGAAGGTTGAAAAGCTTTCGATACGTGGGGACTAAGATAAAATTAAACCGCGATAAAATCCGTATAAATTAGTTTTATTTTAATAAGAAATTGTGCGTTAAATTGTATTATTAATTATTGTTGTAGATCTACAAAAGATCCCAGGGATTACCGGCACTTGAAGTTATTACGATTTACTCTGAGACTCTTAGGTGCATGGCCGGGAAGAGAACTTAATGAAGGTTCAACAAAATATGAGACGGGGCCTTTGTTCCTTTTAATGTTCATTAAAGTTTCATGTCTTTATCTGACACTACTGTTCCTAAGAGAATCTTCGCATACGCTGAGTTTCTTCGAAATTGGTCACATTTATATCACTGTCTTTATGACTTTCGTGACTTTGGTAAGTTGCAGATTAATTAAAATAGATTTTTGTTTTGCAAATGTGTCCATGGTCCACAATATGATATATTTAGGTGTTCGAGCCGTAGCTCGACCCACAATGAGATTACCCCCTTGAATTTTGCGCAGTTGCAATGTGTCTACCCTCATTTTCCTAACATTTTCGTCCAACTTTCAAGTTCGGATGCCATCGTCGGTTAGCTTATATTATCAGTACGTCTTTGAATTTTGTCGTGAGCACTTTGTTAGTATAACAATTAACATCTTTTTACATTTAAATCCGGAATGTCGATGTGGAGTAAATGAGGTAAGAAAATATTTCTTATTCCGACTACGTTTTGTAATACCTACTGTTGAATGCGCTGACGCTTTTTATGATGACTTCCCTCAGCGAAAGCAGCTATAAAGCTAATCAATTGATTTATCGATCTGCCACTTATCTATGCGCCCCCTATCAAAAATGAGGATGATACATTTTTACAAACATTAAAGCATATATTATCTCGCAATCCAAGGCGTCTCGCAACCTTAAGCTTAATGCATAAGTCAGAAACTATCCTTATACTTGGTCTCTGAGTAGCTGCAAAAGGTCGCACAGCACTCTGAGGATCCAGGGAGATGATAGGTTATTTTACCAACAACCCAAGTTGCCCCTAAAAATAACACCTCAGCGTACGGGTCGCACACCTCAGACTATATGGAAGGTAGCTAGACTGCACCGCCATTATTGGAAGAGGTCGACAGCGATATATGTTACATATATTACTGAAGTAAAACACTTTCACAACTTTAAACTTGAAACAAAAGTATCTGAAAGCAACATAGGCGATGAGGAATCCCTCGTCAACCAGGGCATTCAGATCAAAAGATTGAACAGCCAGAAGTGGCAAAACATTCTCTACGCAAGTCCAAAAACAATTTCAGGTCACTTCAGTATTTACATCATTATATATAGGACGGGACGCACTCCTCCCAAGATAAAAGACATGTATTTGCAGATCTGGAGGATACGAGACGGTCTCCTTTAATAGAAGTTTATTCCGAGGAAAGTTGAGAAATGCGTCGGCACAAGTCTGCTTTAAAAAAAATATAGCTCGGCATGACAATGATGGAAGTCAGAGGCGGTACGATAATCGGTATTATCAGGTGGATAATTCAAGACTGCAAGAAATCGTAATATAGGTACATACACTTCCTGCGCAATAACGTTAACTTAGCAGAAAAATAGTTGCAGTTCACAAGTATGTAGTCATCACGTTTGCTAACCTAGGAATGGGCGACAAGCTTATCAGTCAGGCACTAGTGAAACAAATGATGATAGCTGTGTTCATTACACAGCCATCTCCACTTATACGGAATACCTGAGATGTGACCTTGATTAAGTGAAGTCATAAGAAATCAATGACAATAATCATTTCAAGTATCGCGTCATGTCATTACGTTACTTTTATTATCATCAGGGAGAAGAACTCATAGAAGAACTCATGGAAGACTTAAGAGTTCTAACGGTTCTGAATATAGGATCTAAATCATTTCAGACTTATGAAAATTATATTATATTCTGACCAAAATTTAGTTTTAAAACTAATTGTTCTAAATATAGACTAGCAGGTTGTCAGAAACGTAATACTGGTGTAGGAAAATTAAAGTTAGTATTATGGGCTAACAATCTTTCTTTCTAAGCAAACCAAGGCGCCTATAATGGGTCATAATTTATTAATTAATAGGATGTAAGCCTATTCATATCCGCTGGAGGTAAATTCAAAGAAACTTCTCTGAGTGTGATTGCAGGTTGGGTCCGAACATTATTTAGTTCTTAATTCTATTAACGTCACTCTTGGACACTGAAGAGCAAAAGTTAAGTCAAATAATTGGATCAATAGAAACCTTCATCTATGTGAGGTAATTAACGTGGAAACTGGCAATGCAAGGATACATTTAAAAACATCATTTTGAAGGAATTCACTATCCAACCATCTAAGATCCAATCAAAGATTCCTATTACAAATCATTTAAGTCAATCATTGGATACTATTTATTCCTTATATGTCGATTGCATATCTATGATTTAGTCATTATTATTATAAATTTAAAAAAGCTATAAGTTTACATACTATTTTTGGATTAAAATCATTTCGATTATACAAACCCTTCTTACTTTTACACAGTACGTCTAGCCATCGGCAGAATATAAACACATTTCACTGTGGGTCGAGCGTAGGCTCGAACACCTAAATAGAACCATTTTCCCCCCGAAGGGAAGAAAACGAATATTTAGGTTTCAGCCGTAGCTCGACCCACTAAATTTGCCGTTCTTGCCGACTTGTGAGAGTACTGACAATATAAACTAACCGACGATGGCATCCGAACTTGAAAGTGTTAGGAAAATGAGGGTGACACTCACTGTGGGTCGAGCTACGGCTGAAACCTAAATATTCGTTTTCTTCCCTTCGGGGGGAAAATGGTTCTATTAACTTTATTAAAAAAAGTTTCAGAAAGTATATATTTTTTTCGAATGAACTTGTGCTGTTAGCTTATATACTTTAGACTCTTTTATATTTTTGTGGCGTAAATACAAAAAATATTTTGTTGTATAGTATTTAAAATATCTTTATTGTTTACTAGTCACGTGGATTTTCTCTGCCTTTGAACCCAAACTATCGTAATGTAATTGTGAAATATATTACAAAAATGCACCTCTTCTATCACAAGGATAAATCTGAGATTGCTCTAAAGGTACGTAACTACCTACTAAACTTTTAATTATAATAATAATATAAATTGTGAGTGATACAGAAGTGATTACCAAAAAGGGAGCGAAAGATCGTCTTATTAGAAAAATAAAGTAGTTTCTGCAAAACATCTAATAAACAGTACAATGCAGCGGACTAATCTTTGTTCGTGTGTATTTTCTTAGAGCTTACTACTACTTTTATGGTTTTTTTGTATTATAATTTAGTTTTTTTTTATTCGTTTGAGTAACGAATTCGCTCGACTGATCGTAAACGTCTCGTCTGCCCGTAAACAGAAGCAACACCACACAGAGCTTTGAATTACAAATCACTGCATGGCATTGGACTGCGCTCGTCACCCCGAGACATAAGATGTTAAGTCTCATAATGCCCAGTAATTTCACTGGCTTTAATGTCCTTCAAACCGGAACACAACAGTGTTTATACACAACTGCTTGTCTGCAGAAATAGACAGCGGTGGTATCAACCCAGACGGCCTTTCGCATACACATTGTATGTGGACCATTTTAATGATTTCTACAGCGTCTGTGGCGCAGTGGGCGAGTAGCCGACTGTGAAGCGAGATCGATTCCCGCACCGAGATAAAATATTTGTATGATCCACGAGCTTTTGCTTGCATACTTGCTTCGAGTCTGGATGTCTGGAGGGTTGACATCAGGCAGGCGGCTGATCGTAAAAACTACAAGCCAAATATTTTTGTGACATTTTTTAAAAAGCGTAAGAAGAAGAAAGAAGCGTGAAGATAATTTAATAATTTGTAGTGTTTTACAAAATTAAAGAAGAAAGAAGTTCAAGAATCCATAATTTAGTATAATTACAGTAAGAGAAGTATATAATTAATTACGTAAGCACATTAAGTGACCGGGGAATCTGGTACTCCTCGGTTTATAGATGAAGTAAGTCGCATACATCAACAAGACGATGATTTAGCAATAGGATTTGCAAAATATAGATCATTTTTTAATAGCAGATGGCGACACGAGCAAGTGGGTCACTCAGCGGATAACAGCACAGTCATCGCGATTGTGTTGTATTGGTATATAAGTCATGCTATAGCTGTACCAACCACTAAAAATTCAAAAATAAAACAAGTTTTAACAAAATTAAAAACTGCATACAGAAAATAACACTGAAAGTCATAAATAATAATATCTATATGTTGTTTAGAGTCGGTGCCGTGCGGCTGCCGGTCGAATGAAATTGCAGTCCGTTTACTTTTTATTAATTCTATTAACTAATTTCGTTGCTCTTGTTTTCAGACTCATATTAAAGTGCACAGAATGTCCCATTTTTTCACAATGTTTTTGAAGTTTCAAATGCTAGCGGGTTTAACTTTGTTCAATATCATCCCTATGTACAACAATTACACAGAAGGCAGATTCAAAAACAAATATTTAGTGAATGATAGTTACGATTTGTCGATATATTACAAAGTTCCTTTTAATATCTTGACTAACCTGGATGGATATATTTTTATTTGTTCATTTAATTGGTAAGTTTGCATAACTTAAATAAATTAAAAGCTGTGTGCCCCGTATGGCAATTGTCCTCTATAATGTACTAGTTTTTTATGGCAGAGGGCGGTTAGTGAGGAAGTTGGTATGTAATGGTAAGTGATCCCCACCGCCCATGAACGCCCACGATACTAGAGGATTCATGGATGAATCAATCCAATCTTAAAAGAAAAATATAATTAAGGGGCAGGAAGTTATCTTATTTCGATCAGGGATATCCCTGAACGCGTATCAGCTATATAAGTGTATCAGCTCACGCTTAAATAGCTAACGCCTATATAGGCGTATGCTTATGTATATAATTCTATTAGATTAATTCCCAATTATTGCAACATACTACATAAATATACCGTTTCATTCATTTAGAACGTTTCATAAACACTGTATTGTGTTCAGCTTCCCTTTGCCACTGAACCTTTAGTCCGCATCTATTTAAATGGATCTACCTATAGGTCGTTCAGTATAATTTATTTGTAAGTATATTTGTGTATGACTGGTTTGTGTACTAAATAAAAGAAATCCTACATAGCAGCCACCGGAAAATACACATCCATTCTCCTTTACAGGTACGCATCCTACATCTGCTGCAATTTTTTCTGCATGTTCGATCTTATACTGTCATTGATGATATTCACTGTAACTGGTCATTTTAAAATATTGATATACAATTTAAACAACTTCCCTTTGCCGTCCATTGCGTCTGGTTCACATAATGTTTCCAAAACAAACGATGTCATAGCTAAAGCCCAGTTGTATAATGAAACAGAAATGGCAGAAACGACTTTGAGGTTAACCCAATGCATCGATTACCATCGGGAGCTAATAGAGTAAGTTTAATCTTGAGCTTTCTTGAAAATGTAAAATAAAATGTACATACATACACCTATTTAGGTATAGGTAAGTAAAAAGGCGTTAGATATTTTTATAGATTTTTATAGTATACTCCGACAAACGAGCTAGTGGATTACCAAATGGTAAGTGATGTCCACCAAAATATACGCAAAAGAAACATCAACGCGTTGCCGACCATAAAGGAAAGGGATAATTAAGGGATTGCGGATGGGAGGGGATTTGGGTCTCTGTAATCTCAGTCACCGTACGAAACGCCGTGCCGCAACAATCCGCTACTTCACGCCAGTTTTCTGTGAGACAGTGGTAACAACCCGGTCGAACCGACACATTGTAGACAAAGTTGTTTACAGCGTGATTCTACCCCCCAATTATAGTGTTAGAAAGATTAAAATAAAATGATTTTATTTGCTTATCTTAATTAACTATTTTTTATTGAAGATTCACACAAGATATTTCAAAGGCTTTCGGACCAATGCTGTTTGCGTACTACATGTTCCATCAGATCAGCGGATGTCTATTGCTGTTAGAATGTTCTCAAATGGTATGTATGGTGTACACCTATTAGTTGTACAAACATACTACCGACTCTATACTTGATATAGTGGGCGATAGATAACAATGACTATGACATCTACGACAAATAACACCTTAAAACTATTCTCGCCACTACAGAGATGGCAGTTTTCTGCCGACCGACGAGGTATTAATATTTTTGCTTGAATGAGGAGACCAACAGGTCTCTCGCCTGATATTAAGCTTCACGTCTGCCTATAAACAGAAGCAAAATTGCACAATCTCTGAACTGCGCTCGTCATTTCTAGACATAAGATGTTAAGTCTCATAATGCGTTTTAAATTTCCAGGATGCGGCTGCTTTAATTCGTTACGGTCCTCTAACATTGGTGCTATTTCAGCAACTGATACAATTGTCGGTGGTTATTGAATCTGTCGGGACTGTGGTAAGATTAATACACACTATACGATGAGCATCTTTATGATAATATAGCTTTTGCTCGCGGCTCTGCTCCTGTGAACAGCTTTTTCCGGGATAAAAAGTAGTCCCTACTATACCTGTTTCAAAATTCCTCCTGTCACTAGCAACGATGAGGCAGAGTTCGAAGATGCATTGCCAGAGATGCCAGAACAAGATGAATCTATTGAATTGGAGGAGGAGAATGAGAACTCAGGTGAGATCATTGAGCAGTTAGCAAGACATGGTATGCACTTAAGGGACCGCTCTGATCTCAGGCGTCCGGTCAAATTCAATGATTATGTTCGCATAGACTCGTACACAGAACCTAATACGTTTAAAGAAGCAATAGCATGCCCTGATAAGGTATTGTGGAATAAAGCTATGGAGAGTGAAATTGAATCATTAAAAGAGAATGAAACTTGGATTCTAGAGAAGCTACCAAAGAACCGGAAAGCGATTCCATGCAAATGGGTCTATAGAGTGAAATTGAATCCTAACGGAACAGTCAATAAATATAAAGCTCGGTTGGTGGTAAAAGGCTTTCGACAAAGAAAGGGAGAGGACTACGACCAGACTTTTAGCCCTGTAGCAAAGATGGCAACGGTGCGAGCTGTGTTGAGTATAGCAGCTAATGAGGGTTTGAAATTAAGTCAGTTCGATGTCTCAACAGCTTTTTTATACGGTTCTCTATCTGACGAAGAAATATTTATGAAGCAACCGGAAGGCTATGACGATGGAACGGGTAGAGTTTGCCTGCTAAAGAAAAGTCTTTATGGTTTAAAGCAAGCTCCTCGTTGCTGGAATAAGACTATACTGGATTTCTTCAAGAAAATTGGATTTGAAGTCAGTGAGGCTGATCCATGCTTATTTAAGAGAGAGAAGGTTAATGGAAAGCTGATTGTGGCTCTCTATGTGGATGATGGCCTAATTGCTGGTTCAAGTAAGGAGTTAATTGAGGAGTTTCTTGAACAAGTAAGAGAAAAGTTTAAGATTACGACCAAACTAATCTCGTATTTCTTGGGTATAGAAATAGAAATCAGAGAAGGTGGTGATGTAAGAATTCACCAGACTGCCTATGTGAACAAAATTTTAAAGCGGTTTGGAATGCAAGACTGCAGACCGGTGACTACTCCAATAGTCAAAGAAGATGCAGATCAAAGACCAGAGAAAGTTGAAGATTACTTTCTTACTAACTATAGACAAGTTGTTGGAGCGCTTGCATATCTGATGGTGGGTACCAGACCTGATATTGCATACGCCGTGAGTGTGGTTTCCAGAAGCCTAGAGAATCCAACTCAAGGTGATTGCATAAGGCTAAAGCGTATTCTTAGATATTTGCAGTATGCTCCAGATATGGGTATCCTTTACAAAAGGAATTATAAAAAGAGTAACATAGAGTGTTATAGTGACGCTGATCACGGTGGAGATATTGCTACGGGAAGATCTACTTCCGGAGTATTATGCCTATATGCTGGTGGAGCAGTATCGTGGCTCAGTCAAAGACAGCATAGTGTTGCTATATCAACAACAGAAGCGGAGGTAGTTGCAGCCAGCGAGGCAGCAAGAGAATGCATTTGGCTAACTCGTCTTTTCAGTGGTTTGGTAAAAACAGAAGGTTTACCAGTGTTACATGTTGATAATGAGGCAGCTGTACGTTTAGCTGAAAACCCCGAGTTTCATAGAAGAACCAAGCACATACGGATTCGTCATTTCTTTGTGCGTGAATTAGTGACGAATGGAAATCTTATTGTGAAGAGGATTAGTACTGAAGTACAGCTAGCGGACATTTTTACGAAGCCACTTCCTAGACCGAGATTTAAACAGCTAATGAATGAGCTAGGTCTATACGTCGAGAGAAGGTGTTGAGGTAGAACCTCTTTGATTTATGACGACGTAAATATAGTTTAAAATTATCTGTCTTGTTCTTCTTGGTTCGGTTGTTTGGTTGTCAAGGTATTTTTACTGTTACTTTTTTTTCTGTTGTCAAATATATATAATATTTTAAAATCAAAATTGGTACAGTGATTTAAGCGTGAAAGCGTAACAAACAAATATTTCGCATTTGTAATATTTGTTAGGTTTAACGGCATGTCCTTCCCATTTTACCTCTTGCGAAATAAATGTTTAATCACATTGCTTTATTTAAGCTTAGAAAAAATATATGGTAACAATACGATACATTAACTTTACTTAATAGAAAATAAATCCGAAACAATGGCGTTTTTAAAACCTTTTTCGTTTTCTAATCTAATTACAGCATGATATTCACTCATCGTAATTCATTCATATTTAATTTAATTTAATTCGTATTGTTGTGATTATAATGAATATTGTTTTGGTCTCTTATTGTCATTGTCCAATAACTAACATTTCATTTTCCTTGATATTTTGAGTTGTAAATTAATACAAAATGAATATTCTATACAAAAAATATATTCATATTTTAAAATTCCTATGATGATAGCAAACCTATGACATGCAGAATTTAATAAAAGTTCATGCATGAAACAGAGAGCGATGGACAAAATTAAATCAAGGTGTACATCGGGATCAAAACTCCCTTTCTCCTTTGTTTCGTATAAGATGCGCAGGTACCTACAGAATTCCATGATAGATTCCCATTTTAATATCGACGTAATTCTGATACATTTTACTATGTATATTAAGAACTTATAGCTAAACTGATTATATTATGAATAGCAACGATAGCTCAGTGGGGATACGGACTATCGAGACGAAAATCGCAGATTCGAAACCAACGACAAGAGCATGCACCTCTGACTTTTCTAAGTTACGTGTGTATTGATCATTAATTATCGCTTTCTTTGACGGTGTAGGCAACATCGTGAGGAAAATTAATATTTGTTAAAGTCGATTGTCCGCTGAAGGTTTAAATAATTCAAGCCAAGTCTACGAAATCAAAAGATACATTTATGTCAGTCTAAGAGCCTATTTCACAAGTTGAATATTATTGAACCGTAATTCTATTCATTTTGTTTCTGCGAACTGACTCCAACATCGCATTTTCGCTAATTGTATTGGTCTAAATCCTATTAAGTTCTGTCCTACACTAATTGCAATATAACTTCCAGACCGGTTTGCTGAAAGACGCTGTTTACAGCGTTCCGTGGGAGTTTATGAATACACAGAACAGGAAGACAGTGGCTATATTTTTGATGAATGTGCAGGAACCAGTGCACATTAATGCATTGGGACTCGCCAAGGTGGGCGTGCAGTCCATGGCTGCGGTAAGTTCAGGTTCCTTTTTTTATTTAATAGTAAAAACAGTTAATGTTAATTTGTGCAAGAGATGTAACATAAACACATTTAAGTTTTTCTGTACATCAATTCTTGAAGAGACTCGCCAAAGTGAGCGTGCAATTGATGATAGAGAAACGTTCAGGTTTTTGTAGCGTGTTGGATTTTATTGATTTGTAAAGAATTATCTAATTAGTATCTGCCTGGGTGAAGACTAGAGACTAAGCATTTGTGACATTTCGAAGCACCGAGTTTCACGTACGAGTACTTGAGTACGTAATTTTAATTAAGACAATGTTTACCTTTTTTATTTGTTTGAGTAACGAGCAGGTTGCTCTCCTAATGGTAAGAGCAACGATTGTAATCTTTTGAATTCCAAAAGATTACAAAAGATGTTAAGTGTCATAATGCCCAGTAATTTCACTGGCTTTAATGTCTTTCCAACCGAAACACACAGTGCTGACAAACAACCCAGAGGGCCTCTCGCATACCATCTTGTAACTTATACCACCTACCACATTTGTAGTAATGTTAATTCAAAAAAAGACTAACTCATTTAAAGATGTGTTAAGTTATTACGAATCTTGGCGTACTCGTTGTTGCTAAACTAAGTATACCAGGCCGGACCTACCAGCATTTTCTTTTAATAATGAAAGTATTAGGTATTTGTTATGTTTTATAAATGTTAAAGCCCCAGGTAAGTCTAAATGACGAGGACGCTCGCATTATGTTACAAATAAGGTCATAAATATATAACAAAGTGAATTTTTAAAGCCATTGAGCTCGTTCTCTAGTTATCAGTGAAAGTCTAGATGCCATTATAAATCCATTACGATGTTTTCATAAGAAAACGTGAGGTTCCTTTTAATGTTTGTGTAAATAAACGATATTGATTTCTTAGGTTTACGCGAATATTACACATTGAAATAAAACTAGTTTATACGGATTTTAACACGGTTTATTTTTTTAAACGATATTGCCATATCAATAAAATCATAAAGTGAAAAGTCGAGAATGAAATTTGTTGTAGTAAAATGATCTTTATCTTAGTGGCCGACATAGTGTCAAAGCTGTCCGAAGCTGCTTTACGACTACTGTCAGTTGACACCAACAGCTGGGACAGACTTTTTACGCGCCCTTTGTACCACGGAAACGCTCCGTTGAAAATCTAGCGGTCACCTACATATCTATAGTGACCGCGCAATGGGTTGCTTACTGGCTATGCGCTTAATTTTTTCACAAGTTACTTACAAACTTAGGTGTTAACACTTACATTGTTTGTGAAAATGACAATTTTTCCAGATATTGAAGACATCATTCTCGTATTTCGCCTTTCTTCGTACCGTATCTGAGTAAACAATTATGTTAAAATGTATTAAATTTAGCACTATGAATATTTCGAACACTTTAATTTATACAGTCACATTATTAATTTAATAATATGAAAAATACTTGTTTGCATTTAATTATATTCAGTATTTTAATTAAGGATGTTTTTGTCTAATTTGTGTTATATCAATAAAACAATAAAAATCTTTTCTTTCACTATATGCGTAATGTATTAAATATGATTCTTAATTCATTTGATCTCATTACCTATATTACGATTTACGACAAACAGCAATAAAGCTATACAGTTTATACAGAAAACCTTTTCTGAGACGTTGCTTTGCTATTACAAAAAACAATCTTTCTTTTGAATTGCCCACGTTACGCTTTATGTCTCCTCTATATACATTTGAGCGAGGATATTTTTAATAGAAAGGCACCAAATTGCTTTTTTATATAATTGTAATCACTTTAAAATATGTATTTATGAGATTTTCGGATGCACATCTACACTTCATAATATAGTAGAGCCTGTCAGTCGTCTGTATATCTGTTAATTCGTTTAAACCATAATATTATGTCACTTGCACGATGATCCCAAACAAAAATTAACCACTTATTTACTTATGTAAAATTTTTATACGATTTGACGTTACTTAAACTGGTTTAATAGGTTAAACTTGATTTAATATAATCGTGCAAGTAATAACAAATATTAAATATTTAAGGCTGGAAAAGGATAAATAAGGATAAAAATATTAAGGCTGTTCCTTCTTCAATGATATTGACGATTTGAGTCCAGTGCACTCATAAATCAGATTTTAAGAATACTCATCCAATTTAACGTTCGCTTCTTCGTATATATATATTGAGAATGTGATAATATTGCCTTTCTATATTTTATCTGATAAATAAAGTTTAGTGGAGATTGAAAAATCGATCTTTAAGATATAATACATGGAAAGACCGTTGGTCGTTTTTTGTCCAAGAAACAGCGAGCAAAAGCTAGTATAAACATAACTAATGGTTCAGTTGTTGGAACAATAACCGGTTTTTTAAAAAGAGTATTCATTAGTTTAACCATTTTATGTTGCCAAACAATATTCGTGTATTTTTTATACCTATTCTCACGCGGCACCCACTACACAATGCAGTGCAAACGAGATAAAACACAATAAAAATACCAGTAACGAGTACACTGTTCGTTTTTGGATCGCCCGTTCCGCAGTGAAAAAGACAATGGGTGTAGAGATTTCTATATGATATTAAAATGATAGTTCGATCGATAACCATAAACTTATTTAATAGACGAGACGAGACGAGACCAAAACGATGTTTCACAAAGGAGCGAGGGAAACGCGCGGTGTAGCTGATTATGTACGTACTAATGCCGTTAATTCGGCCAGTTGAAGTATAAATAAAATAATAACTGCTGAGTTATGTGCGATTACACCGTATAAAAGACATATTGGTCTACCTACTCAAAAGTAATAAAATATTATATGTCCAATGAAAGCTTATTTCTTGTACGCCATTTTTGTATTTACTTACATTAAGTCAGTTATCTTTGCAACTAATTTATTAATCATAATTTTTTTTTTATTATTTGTAAATTTTAAGTAGATATAAAATGCTATTTATAACGGAAACTTAATAAACCTGATGATTTGATTGACTTTATTGATAATTTTTATGATTATTGGGTGCAATATTTAGTACTCACTATTTCTTTATGTATGTTCTTATACATAGCTATGTATAAGCATAGAGACAATCAAAAATGTAGGACTTATAGACTTGGACTCATTATGGCTCCTACACATTATTGATAATAAAATTCTTTACAATTATTATGCATGTCTACGTCTGAGTAAATGCAACTTATCAAATAAAATGTTTAAATATTATACTTGTGTAGGAGAGGTTTCTGATACAACGGCAATAATAGAGATTCTTAAGTCGCAAATAAAGTAAGGCTGCATAGTTGCTCTATCTACTAAACACTAATGAAATATATGTGGAGCGAAAGCTTATTTCGTGTACTCCATTCTTGGGAATGACAGCAGAAATGTAAGTAAAGAGGTTTTTGATATAACGGCAATAATAGAGATTCATAAGTCGCACAGTAAGTAAGGCTGCATAGTTGTTCTATCTACTTAACATTAATGAAATATATGTCAAATACGTTATTTCGTGTACTCCATTTTTTAATATGAGAGCAGAATGGTAAGCGGAGAGGTTTTCGATAATATTCATAGCAGCGATAGCTCAGTGGGTGTTTATTGTTAATTATCACTTGCTTTAACGGTGAAGTAAATATTTACAGGAGAACTGCATAACTTAGAACTCTTTAGAAGAATTTTGATGGTGTGAAGTTTGCCAACCCGAATCAGGTGAGTGTGGTGGACCAAGGCTATTTATTATATATTCTCATTCGTATTGGAGGCCCTTGCCCATCAGTGCGACAGTAAAATTCAAGGCTATTAATATCAATATCATTGTAATATTTCACCAGGACATAATCGTCATTTTTGAGCTCTAGTGAGTCTTAGAATAATAAAGATTCCGAACTACTGTTTGATACCTATATCCATTTGTTCGAGTAAATAATTGGTAACCACATGAATTGACTGAACTACAGCGAGCAACATGCGTCAATGCCTGCGACGTGTCAATGAGAACAGAAATTGGACGTAGTTATGCAATAAGGCTCCAACCAATATCAAATTCAGAGAACACAGAATCTTGAATGAAAAACACTGCATGATACTGGACTGCGCTCGTCACCTCGAAATATAAGATATTAATTTCACTGATTAAGATTTTATGATATTAATTTCTCAATTTCACTGGCTTCAATTCGTTTTCTTTATAAGTGGGTATACGAAACAAAATAATACTCAAATTTAATATTATAATATTTCCTTCCACGATACCGATATTCGTCATATTGCAACTGTAGTGGTCTCGCCAGCGCGTTGCGTCATTTGAGGAAGTAGGACGAAGGGCTCCATGTATGGCTCTGCATACGACCTACGGGTGTGTGCAGCGTTTGTTGGTGTGATGGCGGAACATGATTGATTATAATAGCAAATCATATTTTTTATGATAGGAAATGTTCCGCAGTAGTAAGTATATTAATTAGGCCATTTTTCTTGTTTTACTACTTATGTATATTGTATGTGTTGAGTGCAATAAATATTTTATTGTAATTAAAATAACAAGAATTATATATAGACACCTACCTATCTATGTTATATTGTAGACGGACGCTTAGGACTTTATGGATTGAGAGTGTATCAAGTTCAACAAGTTGTAGATAACGTTACGGAATTGCGTTGAATTCTGCCGCAGTATTTTATATATTTTATCTCTAATGAAGAGCGGGCGAAACTACCGCGAGGTGGTGTTGATCGCCCTGTAACAAAATAAAATGATCTGTTGAGTCGGTTAGATGAAGATAATTTATATTTAAGGACTATTTAGGAGTATCTATTCATCGTGTTTATCCTTCATTTAAAATAGTCAAAGTAAAACAAAAATATACACGTCGAATTGCGAATGTCCGCTGTTGAAATTCTTTGTTTATTCAATAGAGGGTACAGCAGCAGATGTAACCTTAATGAAGCTAACCCTCCGCCCCACACACACGCATGCACTGTGGTACTCACGCACGCATACACCCAGACAAAGGAATCAAACATATTATTATAACTCCCACCACTTTTGGCGTGGTTCAAAATGTCTTCTCTGCACGGGTAAACATTATGTTTAAACAAAGTTATGCATATATATATATATATATATATATATATATGCATATATGCAAATATAGAGTTGTTTAGTGTCAAATGGAATTTTGACCGTAGGCGTACGCATTAGGGACAACCTAAAATGCTTTTTTTAATTTAAGATTTTTCAAGACATTAAAAATTAATATAATAAAATAATATTAATATAATTATATTATTAATACTAGCAGTTACCCGTGGCGCCGCCCGCAAAAATGTCTTTTTCTGGGATAATAGTTACCTGTGTGTAATGTTCTAATTAATATCTAGGTCAACCTGTATGCCAAACTGTATGCAAATACATTTAGCCGTTAAGCCGTAATTGATCTACAAACATCCAAACTATTACAATAATAATAGGTACATAGTATGAAACCCCCCCCCCCCCCTCCCTTCTACGAGTGGAATTTTGGAAAAATGTGTATCACATATTTCATTATTTGTGATAATCAATATTTGTGAATAGTTTCACAATCGTATTCCGTTCCATAAAAAAGTTTCATACAGAGTTCAACCCCCACTCCCCCCTATTGCAAGTGGAATTTTCCAAAAATGTGAATCTCATGTTTAATTGAGTGTTGTGTGATCTAAAGTCTCTCGTAGTTCTCAATACTCACGACACAGGTTTTAATTGTATCTTACTAAGGATGGGGGCCAGGACTCAGGACTAGGTGTTTAACTTTTAGGTCGCGTTAGCTCAGCGGGGAGTGGTACGGACTGTTCAGACGTAAATCGCAGGTTGGAAACCAGTCCCAAGCTTTTACCTCTTACTGCTCTAAGTTACGTGTATATTCCTTGTTAAATTCAGCTTGCTTTAACGGCGAAGGATATATCGTCAAGAAACCTGCATACCTGAGAAGTTCTCAATACGAATTTCAAAGGTAAAAGGCTGCAAACCCGCAATAAGCCAGCGTGGTGACCCACAGACCCTTTCGTTCAGTAGAGGCCAATATCCAGCAATGGGAAGTGTATAATAGAGGGATACTAAAAAAATAGAGTAGGCATCCGCGCACGCATGCATGCACGCACCCACAAACTTTTAATTTTTTCCTGAGAGAAAAACTAAGAAATTTAAAGATTTGTAATGTGAAGTCATAATAAAAATATTTTTGTGCGCTGATATTGCAAACGCTGGCTAAACCTTAAGAGATAGATCAAATGAATGTACTATGGAATTGTATATGTATGTGCGTTCGTCCCGCTTGGCAGTGGTCGGCGGGCGCGGGGTGTGCTGAATAAGAAATAAAATGTAGGGGCCCAGCCAAGAAAGGATTTTAGGAAATTTACATTACAAGGGGGTAAAAGGGGGGATGAACTTTGTATGAAACACGGGAGCGGAGCAGTAATATGCACGCAGGTGAAGCCGCGCGGAACAGCTAGTATGAAATATATTGCTTCGAATTATACCTAACATTTAGGTTAACAATAATTTATATTGTATCTACTTAGAACTGTTATTTTTATATCTATATACGTTATGCGAGACGGACAAGTTTATTAAGATAAAACACCGCTTTATTTTATTTCTTCGATATTGCCAATTGTGTTACCAATGCAGAGGCAGGGGAGGCCACCCCAATTTGATCACAGGTTGCTAGGCTACCGTTATAGTACTAAGTGCATAACTAGGTAGGTATATCTTCCCGTCTGCCGTCTAGACGGTCGTTCGTGCTACACGCATTTCATTTTGCGTCGTGATTAAAATTAGTTTAAAATGGGAAATGTTGCGCATATTAGTCAAACTTAGTAGCTACCGTTATGAAGTGAAAATAACAATCCTTCCAGTGATATAATATATAGTGGACTGAAGATATAAGGATGATAATATTAGGACATATAAGTACAGACTTGTAAAGTGTTTCAAGTATTGCAACACTTTGCTACATTGAAGCGAGCCTAGTTCCGCGGAGCGTCGCACACATGCGCTGGAGGCGTCCCGCGCGCCGCACAGAACATGCTGACTGGAGAAATTTCGTTTATTGGTTTTTGGCATTTTTGTATTGATAGGTCTTTTTGTGTTATCTATTATAACTACTTAGGTGATTTTAGGGTAAATGTGCCTATTTTTTTTAAAAGGAGGAGGTTCTCAATTCGACTTTATTTGTTTTTTTTACGTTTGTTACCTCAGAACTTTCGACTGGGTGAACCGATTTTGATGATTCTTTTTTTTATTTGAAAGCTTCCCGTGTGGTCCTATTTCAATTTCGTCCAATTCTGACAATGGCATCGATGAGAAAACCATATACTGAAGTCTTAAATTTGCATTAAGTATGTGCGCGACAAATCGATGAATAACTCAATATTACGCCAACCGACTTCGATGATTCCTTTATTATTGGAAAGGATGTACTTCAAGGGTAGTTTGATGAGAGTTTGGTTAGGTTCTGATAATGGGATCTATGACAAAGTAACGGAACTCTTCAATTCTTAGGAGCAAATTAACGATACTCGGCCGAATCTTTTATAGGCTATCCAGATATTTGAGTCACCTACCGTAACGTCGTTATGGTCAAGTAATTGTCGTAGTCGAATATGAGGATCAATGGAACTCCTTAACGGCTTACAGTAAGGGTGCGATCTGTGGCAGAATTTCTAACATGCTGCATTGCAATATGATGCAAGCGTTCTAATTGCATTACTTAAGGTGTATATTATGTTGGAAAAAAAATCACTCGATAGTGTTTAGCTGCGATGTGGTCTCATATAAATTTGGTTAAGATCTGATATCGGAGTACGGAGTAAAAAAATTAAACTCCTCAACGGACAACAGTACACTCATTGCGATTGTATTGGAATTTACATGCTATTGCTGTAACTCCCACTAAAATTTGGAAAATAAAATAATGGTTAACAAAACTTAGGAACCGACTTCAAAATAAAAACACAAAAAAGTCAAAAATAATAAATTCTATCTATTCTATTCTCTTTGGAGTCGGTGCCTGTGTCGCTACCGGTCAAATAAAATTGTACGACGCTTGACTAGTAATACTAACGAAAAACATGCTTTCATTTTGGGTTATCTTGTTATTATTTCAACTAAATTCAAAATAATCGAAAATTGAGCCACTTGTAACAAAATGATAAAAGTAACCTGAGGGGCTAGCACGGAAAACTATCGAAATCGTAATGTAAAGGTATCGAGGGCTCGATAGATAATTCCATATATATCATTCGTATATATTCCATATATATTAGTTTCTTTTACGTACGATAGAGGTGCTGTACTAAAATCTCATAGAAATTGTTGTCGATCACAGCTCGATTATTTTTTCGCGAGTTTGTCATGTGGAATCTACGTATTGGGTATTATCTGAAAATTAAGTATTTTTAAATAAGCTTGGCATTCGTAGATAATGTCATCTGTGTTAGAAGTTACGTAAGACGAGTATTATTTTATTAATACCAAACAACAGTTATCACTTCAACTCATAGTTTATTGGTTACTTTTACAATGCTACTGCTTTACAGACCACAACACCATGTCGATTGTGTAGAAACCGCGCTCAAATTAATTATAACTAAAACAACTAGGACCGAATAGTAAACCAGCAGAGCTACCGCGTAATGAACTCTTCGAATATCGACACCGCACTGATCTTAGTGAACTGGTGACTGACTGGCTGACTGCGGGCATAAGACCTCCAGCTGTGGCGACAACCTCTTTTATACCATTTAACCACGCTTCCACAACTATATCGCACCATTATTACTTCAGTGTACCCAATGTTGTTTTCTCAGACACCTTCAATAAAAAGAGAATACCCTAACATCTGGGACAGTATTTTTATTTAAATCATACTTTATTAATTAGGGATTAGGGTCTAGATAAAAAATACAGTTTTTTTATCGATTTTATACGAAGAAAAGTAGTTGTAATATAAAATCATTAAAATTCCGGAAAATCTAACTAGGTATAATAATATAATCCTTTCCCTGAGGGCCTTGGCGCTTGGCGATTTACAGCAAATTAATGTAAACAATATTAACCTGTAAAAATACCAATGAAAAGGGCTAGTCTTTAGTCCACCATGTTGGCATAGTACGCATTACTATTATACTTTACAATACACGCTCGAAATTCTTATAGAAAATTCCCAAGTATGCTGGTTTCCTCTCGATCTTTTCCTTCACTATTTAAAGCACGCGATATTATTAACAATGAAAATTCACGGAACTTCGAACTATCAGAGGGGTGTGCAAAAAATATAAAAGTATGATGCATGAAGTATAATATTATGAAGAAAAAGAATAATAAAGTGCAATGAACAAAATACCTACGGCTGACTATCTTGGTGCCTCTTCTCAGACCAGTGGGAATTTATGAAGCACCAGTAGATATGATGATGTAATTTATTCTGTTATCGACGTGTGAACGTGCCTTTTGTGGCCTCCTTGTTAATAAACGTTTTGATTTAAAAAAAATAGATCACTAAATCTAAATAAATTAATCATAAAATTCCTGATATCAATTAATTTATTACAGTATCTGCAATTTCTAAATGGTTGAACAGATAATCTTCAAATTTAGCTAAGAACCAACATGATTTAAACAAGCTTTTAATTCAAAAAAAGCTGTATGCAGATAGGTTATTCGCTTTTCGATTTATTTAGCATAGGCCGGCAAACGAGCAAGTGGGTCACCAAATGATAAGTGATCTCCACCGCCCATGTACGCCCACAATACCAAAATAATTATAAGCGCGTTGCCGACCTTGTCACGTTAGAATTTGTGATCAAATAAAACAGACTACTTATGCAGTACAAAGGGAATTTATTGTAAGTACACAATAACAAATACTTAATCAAATAGAGGGTCAGCCTAGATAAATTTTCACAATTCTGCTACCTTTACACAAGAGCAAGATTAGTCACGCCGCGCTCCAAAACCCTAGCGACGGCAGAAAACATTTACGCGCCCGTCCGCTAAGGCTCTGGAACACGGCTCCGAACGAGCCCGAGCAGCCGCGCCGCCCGCCGGCCAGGCGACTCAGGGTTGAGGCGATGGGCGCGGGGAGTCTCTGCGCTGGCGCCGGCTCGTTGCCGGGCGCTTGCAATACGCTCATAATAATAATTATGTGTTACTATACCCCCTCCCATAGAAAAGAATTTTGCCTATCGTAAAATTCGTAAGACTAAAAGATGTAACCTACAAGTAATTTTAAAAAATAACAAATTAAATATCAGTGTTTGGCGTAATTACCGGTCATCTTAAGAGCGTTTCTCTTTTACTCGGCATTTTTGGAACTTAGGAGCCAACTTTTTTCTGAAGTAAGCTTCTTTGTCACTCTGAAAATAGCACTTTTTTCAAACAATCTGTCCGACGTCGTATTCCGCTTCTTTACGACGCAAATTGTATTGTTGTGTATTTTTCTTATGGGCTTGCCAGAGCGATGATTGCACTGTGTTGAAAACACCGGCTAAGTGGCCTAAATTCTCAGCATACGCATCACGTGGCATAAATACGAGTTCATTAGGATCAGAATTTTCTAAGTAATGTGATCCACATGTCACTAACTCCCTGCCATATACCAGAAAAGCGGGTGTATATCTAGTGCTTTCATTAACCGAACTATTGATAGCAAACTGGATTTGAGGTATATTTAAGTCCCAAGTTCTATGGTCGTTATTTATGAAAGTAGATATATCGGTAATAATTGTTTTATTATATCTTTCGACTGTATTTATCTGAGGGGTATATCTAGGGGTGAAATTTATATTGGGGATTTTATACTTTTGAAACATTTTGTTTAATTCGCGACTAATAAATTGGCTTCCATTGTCTAAGATAACGGTTTGTGGAATACCATGAACAAGGTCAATACGTCATTTTCTAAATGCTTGCACACCAACTCTGAAGTAGCACGGCGGAGAGGGAAAAGAAGACAAAACTTTGAAAAACAACACGTCACAACATATGCTAATTATGCACGTGCTATAATTACGCTCTGGTGGATTTAAGGAATGGCTCATGTATGCTATTGGGTGTTCTACCCCGTTGATTGATTAGCTGCAATAAACACAGAGTAGCAAGGGCGTATATTGTGCAAAATGATTTCTAATTTGTGCTCTTCACTCATAGGCTTTGTCAGACGAGAAAACATACCTTCCATGATAGACAAATAAATAGCTATATTCTCATCATTACCTTGAGTGCGCTGACGTATTTCTAAAAACATTCGATAATCATAGTCAGGGATGTCAAAATCATCCTTAAGAGCCACAATTAAAGAATCCCAATCTTTCACCTTATACCTAGTACTACGATACCAATGAAGAGCATCACCAATAAAAATATCAGTGGCAGACATTAACATTTTTTCTTCAGTGACCCCTTTGGCTAGACGAAATTCATTAAGTTTTTGAATAAAAGAACGAACACAAGATTTTCCATCATACTTTAACTTGGATAATTCTCCTGCTAATCCGCGATCACATTTCACTGTTATGTTTAGGTTTGATAAATCCGGTTTATCTATGAGATCGTTTTGTAATGCTAAAGAGGCTACTTTGGGTCCCTGACTAGGATTTATTAGTATCGAGAGAGCAGAATAATACTCATATAATGTTTTCTTTATATTATTTAGTTTAGAGAGATCATCAGATTCTCCAGGTTGTTGGATTCTTTGTATTCTAAAATGTAAATGATTTATTAGTGTAGTAGTTCTAGAGTGTAATGCATCATTATAGTTAGTTTTTAAATTTTCAAGATTGTTTTTAACTTTATCAAACGAGTCCTTACAACCTGCTATATCATCTGCAAAATTAAATACCGAGTCTAAAATCTCATTGGAAGGGTATAATTGTGTCAATTTAGTGACTTGACGTCGTAGGCCTATAATATTATCCGAAGGAGACTCCCCTCGTATCGCCACCTCATACAATAATTCAGATTTCTGAAGTAACAGAAATTGTATTGGATACGCCATTATGAATTAGATAATAATCAGCAACAAGTCCCGTTAATTACAGAGAACAAACAAGCCTTAATTTAGAGAAACATAGGTAGGTACATAATTATGCCACAGTAGGTATGTTTACCATGCAATAATTATTGAGAAATAAACAAAGCAATCCCGCAATTTTTTAAATTTATTATGCACTTTTAATGACGTAAACAAGATGACGTAAATTGGACTTACCTAATTATTTTCAGCCACACTACACTAGATTTAACAAATTATAATTAAACAAATGAACACTATAATAGTATTATTCGAAATAAGTACAAAAGACTGTCTTAGCTTGAAATTTTAGGGTCCTTATTACCTAAGTACGACACAAAGTACTTGAATCTCACGAAATAAAACAATAAACACAATATTTATCATTAACAATTATCATAACATCACGCTAGGTAGGCATGTTACGGCATTATTATTACACAATAGGTATAACTATTGACGCATTAATTATCACTTTTAATAAAATTAAAAATACGTACATAACACTAATTTAACATTAAGTATATAGGTAACATCAGAACTGTGAAAATTATAATCTCTGAACCACGTTTATGGGCGCCATTGTCACATTAGAATTTGTGATCAAATAAAACAGACTACTTATGCAGTACAAAGGGAATTTATTGTAAGTACACAATAACAAATACTTAATCAAATAGAGGGTCAGCCTAGATAAATTTTCACAATTCTGCTACCTTTACACAAGAGCAAGATTAGTCACGCCGCACTCCAAAACCCTAGCGACGGCAGAAAACATTTACGCGCCCGTCCGCTAAGGCTCAGGAACACGACTCCGAACGAGCCCGAGCCGCCGCGCCGCCCGCCGGCCAGGCGACTCGGGGTTGAGGCGATGGGCGCAGGGAGTCTCTGCGCTGGCGCCGGCTTGTTGCCGGGCGCTTGCAATACGCTCATAATAATAATTATGTGTTACAACCTTAAGGGTAAGGGATTGGGAATGGGAGGGGATTTGGGCCTCTGTATATCTCACTCACCGTACGAAACGCAAAGCTGCTACTTTACGCCGATTTTCTGTGAGACAGTGGTAACGACCCGGACGAGCCGGCCCATTCATGCTGTAGACAACTTTGTTCTTTTTTTTGTTTTCGTCTACAGCGTGGCTCTACCACTCTAAAATAACTTAGGAATTACGATGCCACAAACAGCTACCCAGACTGAAAAAGTTTAACCGATATGTCGAAGGAGTTACATTTATAAAACCTTAAAAGGTGACCTAGGTATACCATTTATAAATTTTATAATACACTATTAAAACATTTACACATTACAAGGTGGTAGCTCACTCGTATACGAAAGCCGTCTGGGTTGGTACCACTGCTTTGTCTATTTCTGCCGACAAGCAACAGTGTGTAAGCACTGCTATGTTTCGGTTTCAATGACATTGAAGCCACTGAGATTACTAGGCATTATGACGCTTAACAATTTATGTCTCAGGGTACGAACTCAGTTCAGTGCCATGTAGTGCTTTGTAATTCAAAGTTCTTTGTGCCGTTGTTTCTGTTTAAACGCAGGCGTGGCGCGTCGGGTGAGCGACCTGCTTTTCTCATCATTCAAGCTAATAAAAATCCTTTCTTTTTGTGGGGGGTTAAATATTCGTACATCGAGTGCATCCCTGAACCCATGTCACGTGAGACGTTAGATATGGGAGTGGAGGATTGCTTTGTGAGAGTTTTCCGATTTGAAAAATGTGATTTAGTTGGGATTAGATTTGAGCACGATACGGAGATGATCTGGCTATGGACAGTATGTATATATGTAGATTCTTATCTACCCCAAACATCTTAGTTTGCGTTTTGTTACAGTTATTTTTTATCGACAAAAAAACGGAGATGGTTCTCAATTATTAGTTTGTATATATACGAGTATTACTACATTTTGCGCGGGGCTCCGTCAACGTGAATGCCCTTTTCCGGGATAAAAAGTAGCATATGTCTTAATCGAGATCATGATCTATCTGTGTGCCAAAGTTGACCCATAACCGTTCACTCTTAAGGCGTGATTGATTAACAAACATCCAAATTCACAAACTCACAAACATACAAACTTTCACATTTATAATAGAAGTAGGATTATGTTTATGTATGTTCTTTTTGTATTAGGGTTTACCCCTAGAGTATTCTAATTTAAATTTGAATCCAATCCTAAGGGGATGACATCAAGGATAAAAGACTACAACTTCATTATTTATGCACCGTTTTGTTTATTCAAATCAGTATAAACAAATAGTCGGTAGTATCATTATCAATTATAGACCATTCAACTGCAATAGCACTGACTTAGTGCCGATGATATTGGCGGGGAAAAAATCGATACTTACAAAATGCCTTTGAAGAGTTTGTTGCCTCCCGTCCAGCCGATTTATTCAAGAAGGACATCGATAAATTGACACTCTGCTGGCAAATATGCATTAATAGGTTACTTTAATTAGGTAATAGAAATAAAAAAGATGGAAAAATATATTTTACCTTTTTCGTACACAACGGTAATTTCATGGGTAAAGACCATCGAAATAAGATTTAAAGACCTATTAAAAAACGATGTAGTTAACAGTGATATGTATTACGTGCGATTTCAATAAATTCATTTTATAATTTTGCCTCGTATTTTAATTTTAAGTTCTAATTCCGTTTTAGTGTTGTTACCAATTCGCAGTTATGTAATGTCAAGCTTTCATCGGAGATGCAATCTATAAGTAATGCTTATTTAATTCACCGTCAAAAGTTTTAAGATCGTATTACGAGAACAGCTTATAATTTATTTTTTGTACTTACGTTACACGTCCACACAACAAATCAAATCAAATCAAAATAAATTTATTTTCATAGGCCCTACTGGGCACTTAAAAACGTCACCATTTACATTATAATAATCTTATTCTTAATTTTAATAATCATTATACACTTTAAAATATAATATGTATTGCTCCATATTGCGCTAGCAACACCCTAGCTAACCTAACACCCATGGTTTCCTATCATCTATGTAGTCACTAATTTTATAATAACCCCTTCTAACGAGGTGTTTTATCACAGTGATTTTGAAGTTGTGAAAGGGTAGGTCCAAGATATTACTAGGAATTAGGTTGTAGAAGCGTACACCGACTCCTGCAAAGGAGTTTTGTGTTTTGTTTAAGCGATGAATTTGGCCAACCAATTTATGTCTATTCCTAGTGTTTATATAATGATTGTCGCAGTTTTTACCGAACAGTTTAAACGAATATCTATAATAAAACTTTGAATAACAAAATGATTATACTGAGCTGCTAGAGCTACAGTATTAAATGAACAGCAGGCTTAAATGAAACCGTAGCACAGTTTGTTTATGAATCAAGGCGCGTGTCACAGATCGTCAAAGTGAGATTTTCATAACCCTGTGCCTGATAATATTTATTTACTGTTTCAACCAAAGCTTAGTATCCTCTTGCCTGCCCTAATATTACCAGGAATTTTGAGGAGCACGGAATCGGTATGTCATTTTGGATCCGGTGGTAGGTGCCCAAAGACAATATATACTCCCCCCTCCCCCTCCTTAAAACTCATAACCAGGACATGTTCTAAAAATATTTTATAACGTATGAAAATAAATTAAGTAATTTAGTATAATTGATGATGTTATATATGTTGATAATATTACGGTTTTTAATACCTAAATATCTTTCATTTATTTTTATACTGACTTGTCATAAGAGCCATTTTGATTACTTACATGATTAATAAATGATTTTATTCTTTTAGTCTTAAGTACCAAAGAATTTTCAGATATAATCGGAGAAAGAGGAAGAGTTGATGTTGCGAATACATTAATTTATTAAGGCCGACTCGAACGACGATCCTAAATCGAGATTAACTATTAAACTTATTTACTTATGTCAAATTTTACTACGATTTGACGTTTCTAAAACAGGTTTAGTGTGTTAAACTCGATTTAGGATTGCCGTGCAAGTGGGCCTTAATGAAAATCTCTATATCAGTTATGGATGAAAATCATGCCTAATTTAAAATTTAACCTCTCGCTAAATAAACTCCATGTGGAGATTGATACTTATGTCTGAATATGAAATATTCCAATACTATATGTATACATCTTAGTATTGAACGTTAGTCCCGCAGCCTGAAAAGCGTCGCGTTGTAGACTTCTTCTTTCTTTCTAATTAATAATAATTAATTAGGTCCTTTGTGTTTGTGGAAATGACACGTGTCTCCTCTTCAAGCTATAACTGAGTGCATTTCGCATTCAAGCTTATGTCACATGGAGGTAGGCAGAGACTATTGAGTGCCACAAGTTATGATCCTGACACACCTTTTTCGCATTCACACGATTAATACTTTTCGTCTTTCATCCATCCTCTCCATATGCCCAAACCATTTCAGCATACTTTTTCTATCTTAGTCATCACATCATTCTTCAACTTACAGCGATCCCTTATCACACTATTCCTCATCCGGTCAACAAGGGTGACTCCACACATACTTCGTAAGGAGCGCATTTCCACCGCATTTTTTCGACTTTCATGGTTCTTCTGCCGAACCCAACATTCACTGCCATACATAAGTGTCGGTACCAGCACACCATTGTGAACAGCCATTCGTGCCTTTTGTGACATCGGCTGGCTGATCATTATTGCGTGCAAGGCACCACTCATTTTGTTACCTGCCGTCACTTTCCTTTCCAATATCCCCCACGCACTTCCCATCTCTCGTTATCATACTACCCAGATACACAAATTCTTTCACGTGTTCCACTTTCTCGTCTTCTTTACTGATGCCACATGCAGTACCTAGCTTTCTTCTCTCTTTCTATCACCTTAACGTTCGTCTTACTTACATACATTTTCATTACATTCTCCTTAAATGACAGATTCACTATTTTTAACATGTTTTGTAATTACCACACCGACGAAACGGCGCAAATAAAACTTGGTCATTGGCGTAGAGGAGACATTTGACACGCAACTCATCCATTCTAACTGCACATTTCATCTCTTTCAAACCTGTCAAACAGTTATCCATTTAAAAATGAAAGCCATGGAGACGTAAATCATCCCTGTCTAACTCCTCTCGAAATGTTAAACCAGTCTGAGTACGTTCTATTTACCCGTATACAGACTTTGGAGTTCTCATACAGAGATTTAAAAGCCCTCAGTCTCAGCCCTAAGCCCTCAACCCCATAATGTCTTTTTGAAATACTCAATTAAAAGCTATCGTACCTATTGAATTTATAGACAGAATAAAGTTGTTTATAATTGAACAATGGAGATAAGAAAGAAAATAATTGTTTAAGATTTTTTGTCAAAGGGAATATAAGTATTATTTCTCAATTTTTGTTGGATTGATTTATTTGGCATATTAAAATCATCGGCCTTTGAGAACATTATTTGCCGACATTGAATAGGTGCATTATTCAGTTTACGATTCACGATTCCCAGTTTTAATACGGGATCGTCATATTTGTATGATTAGCGCCATGCAACTAGTTTCCTTTGAGTAGGCTCGCTTAGTATACAGTATAATTGCCACGTATTAGTTCCCTGTGCGCAATCGATATGTTAGTGCAATGCGAGTCGTCCGTATCTCCGGCCCGATATTTGGAATAATACTCGTATCGTCAATACAATGTGTCCAGGAATCACTGATAGAACGGATCATTTATAATACTGTGATATTACTATGTAGTGTACCTAATAACCTATTTCTATGGGTACGACGGTTTATCATTTCGGGTACCTGAATTTGAATATTTCATTTCATGTATTGTATGACAAATTGCGTTGTTGGTTCCTACCAACAACGCAATTACTATAAATAGGAGAATTGGAATAGTTCTCATTACACACGATTATTAGATTGGCTTCTTTTCCAATTCTAATATTTTACTTTCTGTTTTGTACTAGATAAAAATATATATTTAGTAGTTTAGTTTTTCCTAGACTTCTCGAACAACGGAGTTTAATGCGATTCTCAGTACAAAATATTATTATTGTCGCTTCAAGTTTAGAGAAAGTGTTATAAGTCCTATAAGATTTTTTAAATATTTCTTTATTATGAATTCTATTGAATATTTACACATCCATACAATATTTACATAACAACTAGCTGTCCCGGGTGGTTTCATCCGCAAACTCTATCGACTGCAGCGCCATCTGCCGGGCTGATTTGTGAATCTAAAACATCCAGGGCGCCACCCAAACGCATCCAAAGAAAGTCATTCAAATCGGTCCAGCCGTTTAGGAGAAGTTCAGTCACATACATACGTACAGTAGAATTATTTAAATAAAGATAACAAAAAATAAAATTGTATGATTCATATAACGTTTTACTAGTAAATAGTACCTATAATATATTTGCTGGAAAAAGAAGATTAATAAATGACACGAAAATGCTGCAAAGTGGAATTATCTTAAGCACGTCAAGGATATGCTAACTAACGCCTTCTGTCAGCAGTTACTGATAATTAATACTATTAGATATTTAAGACGCAAAATAAGAATCATTACGCTCTCAATATACACGAAGAAGTGTAAGTAGATAAAATTGGTACATTCATCATTGGTTGTCTAATGCGTTACCTTGCAGTTATAATTCGAAAATTTAAGTATTTTAAAATATGCCCTAAGCGATACAATAAAATAACGACGGGCTATGACATAATATCTCACTATGCTATAATAAATCAACTCAAGTAGTGCCCAATCTATTTTAATAAATTCGTTTATAGATTATGTAATTCGAACTCGCGAATTAAATCATGTTAGTACTTCGATTGATCGTAACATGAATCTACAGGTAGGGGTGACCTGTGACGACTAGATGCAGGCCACCCTACCCCACACGGCGGGCGCACCGTTCGTACCACCCCTCTCTACAGAGTCCTGTTGATACGTAATAGCCATAAGAAACAATTTTTTGGCGAATATTCGAAGTTATGTTTTTATTTCTTATTTTTAATCTCCTTAACGTAACAAAGGGGTGTTATGGAGGTTTTTTCTGTCTGAATAAATCGATTTAAAAACCGTGTTTTTATATGAAGGGTAGTTTTTAATCGAGGTGTTACTTAGGTATCTTAGACGATAATATTTTCAACCGTCTATCGATCTACAGGTATCACCGGCACGACATACTTTATAACTTATTGTGGAAAAAAAAACAACGATTTTCGCATTTGGGCTAGGCGGTAAAGGTAAGAAGGGCCAAAAGGATGATAGATTCAATAGCCCAATCGACAGATTTTTTTAAGAAATCACAATGCTTACCTTAAAGTACCTATATTTTATTTGATATCCTGAAAGTCACTTTTATAAATACATCCGTACATCTATAAATCTAGTATCCGCTGAAAAAAATGTTTCCATCCGACATATTGTGCTCAAACGCACTATGATAACTCGATTGTATCATAATAGTGTAACCACCGCGCCGCGCCGTCGCTGTCGGTGTTCATGAATGACACGCGAACAATTCGATATTTATTCGTCCAACAAAACAATTTACATATTTTAAAAACCTTAAAACTGCGTATTGTTCTCGTATATTGTAGCGTGAAACTATGGTTTTTACTGGTGAATTTGTCAGTTTTATAAATTATTAGAAAAAGCCGGCCGAGTGCGTGTCGGACTATGTATAGTGAAGGGTTCCGTAGTCATACTGAATAAATATTGTCTAACCAAAAATATCCCATCTTTTTCCACTTGTCCTTATCCTACTCGCAGTGGGCTCGGCGCAACATGCTTTTTAACATATGTTACAAAAAGATTTGGCTTGTAGTTATTACGACCGGCCGCCTGCCTGACGTCAACAGCTCTGGGGAGAAAACACACACACCCAAAAAAAAAATTTGTGGCTCACACAAACATTTTATCTCGGTGCGGGAATCGAACCCACGGCCTCTCGATTCACAGCCGGCTACTCGCCCATTGCGCCACGGAGGCAGTCTATTCAGGAGCATATCTGTTCTATGTTATTAGCTGGCGATTCTAAATATATTTGTATCACAATATGCAATTGGTGCACCTGAACTTTAAAGCCGCATGCTGACCATCGCCGCGTGTTCAAGGCCGTTTACGCCCCACGCGCGTCGCCTCAGCCCTCACACGTCACTCGGACCCTGGAACTCCCTGGGAACAGGCGTTCACAAATATAGTTCGGATATCCAGCTCAAACATTTGACTCTTCTACTCTTCACACCACTGCTCTGCGTCTTGCGGTCTTGGTATCATCCTAAAAAGAAGATAGCAGGTAATTATATTTTTTTAATTGAAAATTGTTATGTACATACCTATTCTCATTTTATCACTTTATTTTGATATTGTAATTTTTGAACTACATGTAATAAATTTGTTAAAATAATATAAAAATATTGATTACAGCAAAAACCTAATTAATATATTTTTTTTGTGGTTAAAATTTAGTATTATTTTGATGAAATACTAGTTATTTGGATAAATTATGGTAATAGATAGACTGCCTCGGTGGCGCAGTTGTACGCATACGACAGCTGTGTTGAGGTCTTGGGTTCGATCCCCGAGTAAAGTGATATTGGGTTTTTCTATTACGCAATGTTCAGTATCAGCCCGGAGTCTAGAACTGTATGGCGACAGGCTCGCCCCTTATCACATCATGGGACAGAAATAAGCTCGGTGAAATATGGGTATACTGGTTATACCTTTGCCTACCTTTTCGGGGATCACAGGCGTGAATATTTATGTATGTATTCTATCTTAATATATTTTTAGTATTATTTTTTTTTGTTTTATTTGTGTCTTTTTCTGTATTATTATGTTGTTATGTCCTTCAATGACAAAATTAGCTTAGTATTACATGCGAAATAATTTTTAAGTACCATTTACAGACTTTTTACAAAACAACTTAAAACTTACTTATAGGAAACTTAAAATAAAATTATTATAATATATTATGTACTAGCTGTCCTTAGTAGTTTCACCCATGAACATGTTACTGCCCCGCTCCCGTGAGTCGTAGCGTGATATTATATACTTAGCTATGAATCAACATCAGCTCAAAACAAAAAATATGGGCTGATACTGCGCATTTCGTAATAGAAAAACTCAAATATATTTTTTTCCGACCCGCGATCGAACCCGAGACCTCAGCGCAAGCCTGTCTTAACGCTTACGCATTAAAACTGCGCCACCGAGGTAGTCTTCTAAGATATAAATGTTTCTATAATGTAATATAATAAATAGTTTTTAATATTTTTATTTAACAAATATTCAATACATACCTTTTTCATAAACAATAATTGTAATAAAATTGTTAACAATACCTTAATATTATGATTTTCCGGATTTATTATGTAATAAGGGTTTTCTTAAAGAGAACTATGAATTTTAACTGTACTGTCATGCTGGTTACGTTACATCTGTAAAATTTAAAGGTTATTATAATAATTAATTAAGGTGTTATTATAATAAATGAATATTAAAAGTGGCAACCTCAGAGGCACAATTATAATGCTTACGCGTTACAACTCCTGCTGCGTTTTTGTATCACAAAATACATTTCACTTTCATATTACTGAAAGGCTTTTTCCGTGATAATTCGTAACATTGTGTTTAAATAATTCATAATGAATAGTGCTGTGATCGATCTTACCGATCTTAATAAAGGAGTGATCAAAATTAACGTGAAAGTACAGGATGTCTCGACTTATTCAAACAAATTTTCTTCAAACAGTTATGAACCAGCTTGATTAGATCAGCTTTGAAGCTTAAAAGCCGCTATCAAGTTAGTCAATACTCTCTCCTCCTTTGCCTGCGTTAATAAACTGCCATGTGCAGTACACTTAGCCGCTAATCATGTTAGGCTTTTACCTACCGTTCGTTTGACATTGACGCTTTGTTTTAACCCTCGCTTTGTGCTTATATTTTAAACTTTGAACACGTGTCACGTGTCGGTATGGTTTAATTGGAAAATAAATTGCTAGGCATGGTAGCGACATAAAGTAAAAAGTGATTGGTTGCATTTTTGTTAAACCATGTATGCTTAAGCGGTAATGTAATCGAAGAAATTTTTAATATGCATCATGTATTAATTAATGTTAGGCAAAATATCATTATGGAAAATTACAATACTGAGCAACGTGAGAAATTGGGAAGACATTAATTTCATCACTTGGTGTTATGAACAAGACGCCGCTGCGTGCCATACAACACGCACCTATGTATCTTCTATACGACAAAGACTGCATGGCATCATGTCATCTCGCGTTTTGGCGGCGTCAACCGACTACCGAGATCGTGTAATTTACCGTCGTTAGACTTTTTCTTTCTAAGTTAAATGCGAAAAAGCTTCAGAAGTTTACATACATACATACGCACTCACGCCTGTAATCCCCGTAGGGGTAGACAGAGGTGTAAATAGTACACCCACATTTTACCGAGCGTATCTCCGTCCTATGATGTGATAGAAGGCAAGCCTATCGCCATATTAGCTGCAGAAGTTTCATGTTTTAAAAGCAAACATAATCAATTATATTAATTATATCAAGCCCGATTGATGCGGTTCAGCCACCGAAAGTGGTCCTCTCGGCACGTATCCGGCCAACGAAACCCAACGCGCCGTCCAATTTGGCGGTTATAATATTTAATAATATTTAAACTCATCTCTTAATTAAGCTATGATTGTTAAAAATAACTTGTATTTCTCATATTAAGTGAATTAATGTATTCTTTTGGTGAAATAAAACCATAATAAAATTAAATGGACTCCGTGTTGGATGTCCGATGTCACGCGATGACTACATTCACATCAGCCTTGGTGTCCGCGACGTGAGAGTTTAACTTCATGAATCGCGCTTAACAGTACTTGGTCTCATTTTGAGGAAACCAAAGAAGTACGTCGGTCATAAACGCCTGTGCCAAATCGTACCAGTTCGAACAATAGTGGCAGAGCCACGCTGTCGACAGTTTTGTCTATAGCAAGAATGTGCCGGCTAGACCGGGTCATTACCACTATCTTACAGCAAACTGGCGTAGCGGTTTGCTGCTGCGTTTCGAATGGTGAATGAGATATCCCGAGACCCAAATACCCTCCCCCTCCCAATTCCTTTATGATCCCTTTCCCGTAGTCGGCAACACGCCCATGATTCTTCTGGTATTGGGCGCGTACATGGGCGGCAGATCACTTACAATTAGGTGACCCACTCGCTCGTTTGACAGTTTATGCCTAAAAAAATCATCTTCGCGGACGGCTTAAGATGCGATTGGTTTGATGTATAATAGGAAGATATGAGAGTCCTACTACGAAGGATGCTGAAAACCGGAAGTGGCAGGTAAAAGGCGGAACCTGGTTAAATCCCAGAATACCGCCAGGCTGAATATGTTTCATATAATCGATAGCCTTTCAAATAAAGTAAAAATACTCTTCTTTTGCCTTTTGTTTATAATTTTTGTTAATAAATTTTTTATTTAATATTTTTAGTGGAAGAATCATAATCAAATATGTCCATAATTGACGAATTTTTAGTCGTTCATCCCCGAGATCACCCCCTTAGGAATGAAATTGAAATTTAAATGTAACCAACTTTGAGCCATACCCTTTCGAATACATAACGAATCATCAAAATTGGATCAGTCTGTGAAAAGCGTTGCGATACATGTTATATAAATAGCAAATATAAGTGTAAATATAAGCGGCATTTGTAGAAATGGAAATGTGAAGTAAAACGTCTTACAATGACCCAAGTACCCACAATAACGTTTGTTACTACTAATAATCTAACCATTCGTTTTTAAACACTAGCTTTTTCTCGCGGGTCTGCCCTCGTGAATAGCCTTTTCCAGGATAAAAAGTAACCTATGTCCTAATGCAGATCATGGTCTACCTGCGTGCCAAATTTCATCCAAAACCCTTGACTAACAAACTTTCAAATTCACAAACTCACAAACATCCAACCTTTCACATTTATAATTAGTAGTAGGAAGTCAACTTAATTCTGCGTAAGCAATTGAATAATGCGCTTAGAATTTAGCATACTAAAACTAATAAGTTTAGCTAACAATTGTAATAGAAGAATAAAATGAATGAATTATTGGTCATGAAATTTATATTAAAATATATCAAACACAACTTCACTAATAATCAAACTATAAAATAAGAATAAAATATTAAAAAGGTACATTAAGTTAATGTGATCTACGAAAGTATAATATTCTAAGTAATTATTTTCCTACCGCTTAAACTTTGCAATAATTTAATTAATATTGATTTAAACTTAAATTAAACTGGTTTATATCAAGGCGTCAGCCGCACCAAGTAGACAAATCTCGGCCATGTTCACCGTTTCCGTTTTGTTAATCTAATTTAAATAGAGCATCTGAACTTTGAGGTTAGGACGTTTCCTCACTGGTTTTAATTCAGCAGTCAGTTAATCTGATTTGCAAACAAACGAGACATGTTCATTTCAATAATATCTCGGAACTGAACAAATAACTTTAGAGACACCTGGGTGACCAAGAACCAAATAGTTGTGGTGACGGGGCACAACCACGTAGCGACTCGACGTTCAATAAAATATACCAATATATTAGCTATTATTGTGTACTTATAATATATTAAAATTTGATATTTGATCTGAATAGTGTGTATTTTTATAGGAAAAAATATGTTGTTCAGTAGAATTTGCCGACAACGGTAACAATATTACTCTACGGGCTTTTATAGTGCACTTATATTTCCTTTTAGCTGAACTGAACAATAATGTCATTTATACAAAACCTTGTTTATTCATAGGCTTTAGTCCACCACGCTGACCTTATGCGGGTTGGCAAACTTCTCATACCTTCGAAATTATTATAATGAGCTTCTCAGGTATGCAGGTTTCCTCACGATGTTTTCTTCTTCGTTAAAGCAAGCGATAATTAGCAATTAATCAACACATAACTTAGAAAAGTCAGAGGTGCATGCTCTTAGGACTGGTTTTGAACCTGCGACTTTCGTCTCGATAGTCCGTACCATCCCCCACTGCGATAGCCCTAAGGACTAACTCCACTCATGTTAGAGGAAGCCGGTGCCCAGCAGTGGGATATGTATATATTTATAGAGCATGCATGATGTATATATTGCTCTATATTATATAGAGCTAGTATTATTATTATTTATTCATAAACTTTTCATATCAGTTAGTTTCCTTTGTCTGTAAGTTTTATTAAAACATTCTCTACCAGTATATTATTATACAACTCTATGGTATCTGTATAAGATAGGTTAATATGTTAAAATTTTGTGTTGGCTCCAGATTTTTTTAAATAATTGTTAAGGGATTAGATTTGGCCCTTATTCATCATTATGGAAAATAGAAAGGTTTCTGTACTCTTTTAGGATTCAGTAGTCAAATGTCTGGAACGGAACCTTTATGTCCAGTCATATCCGTCTGTCTGTCCTAATATCTAAGTCTTATAGCTCCGCCTTTGTTACAGGGAGATCCCTGTAAAGATTAAATCTCTTTGTGCATAAATCACTCAAAATTCATATTAGCTTTCAGCTCTCGGCATCACCCGTGTTACATGCAAACTTTTCTAACCCCTTTCTCCCCTCAGGGGTCCAATTTCGAGAAATTCCTTCTTAAACGGTACAATATACTGACGACCGTATTCACAAATAGCACTTAAACACACTTGGTAAAAGAGCTTACTCTTTTACCAAGTGTCCAATTATGTTTATATGATTGGTCTGTTTTGATTTAGCGCTAAAAACTAACCAATGACGTTTATAGAAATCATCACTATGCGTTCACGCTCACTATGAGGTCTCATAGTAACATTTATGAATAAGGGGGTTATTCAACATCCTCTTAAAGTTTTTAACTACGATCCTATACGGTTTATTTGGCTGGGCGATAATAAGGTAGTCAGAACTCTGCCTTATTAAAATAAATTTTAAAAATCAATCTTTCCAATATACGTAGCAATTATTCGCATATACGAACGCAAGGCAGAGTGCAGCTACAAAATAATTCAATTGAATGGACGAAAAAGCTTTTACGAAAATATATAAAAAAATACCTTGAGCAACAAAGACCATCGAGACCTTTTACCAGTCATCTACTTCATGTCAGTGGCAATATTACATTCATGAAAAAAATGGATGGTTTTGCGGGCACAAAGGGATTTGGTATTAAAAAAAATGATCTGAACATTGATGAAATATGGCTCCATATTTCACTAATAACTGTACTGACGTATAGTAATATTGTGAATAAATGTGTCAAATAATAGTCGTAGGCATTTTCCCCTCGAGAAAAGTCCAAACTAAAGATACCTACCCAACCCCAATAGAGAGTGGATTATTATGCCGGATTTACTAGACTTCTGATCCAGTTCCTACACAACTCTTTTGGGGGTTAGAGTCAATAATTTTCGTGCCATTGTCCATCTCGGAGACACATTATGAGAATTTAGAGATGGTTGGGTGATAGGTCCCTCGTATGCGAGAGGCCGTCTGGGTTGGTACCACCACTTTGTCTTTGACTATTTCTTCAGCCAAGCAGCAGTATATATGTACTGTTTTGGGTTTGAAGAACATTAAAGCCAGTGAAATTACTGAGCATTAAGAGATTTATCAACGTATTTCTCGGGGTGATAAGCGTAGTCCACTGCCATGCAGTACTTTTTAACTTCTGTGTGGTATTACTTCTGTTTATGGGGAGGCGTTGCGCTTACCATCAGGCGGGCGACCTGCTCGTTTCGTCATTCAAACTGCTAATAGATAACTGTGAGCCCCGGTGGTACCAAGTAGTATACTCTTACAACAAAGAGAGCGCGATCCGTTCCTCCCCGATCCCTTCGGTAGTCTTCTTTTATAATCTAACACTTTCCCAGAAGAAAGCCACCCTACGCCGTCTGCTAACCATAGCCGCTACCACAGCCGGCACAGAGATGTCTCTACCGATGACTTCAAAACGTCGTGCGCTTCGTTCCAGGCTGGGCACTCTTCAAGAGTGGGTTGGACCGTGCCTTCCTGGCAGTTACCACAATAAAGGCACATGTCGGACTTCTTCTTTCTGAACCAACACAGGAATTGGATCAAACATCCTGCTTTAGTACCTAAGTTAGATAGTGTTTAAGGTTTAATAACACTGAAACTAAAACAGAATTAAAAGGAGGTCCAGCGCTGACCTTGGTGACAGTAAGTCGAGCATAAGTTAACAGAAGATCACCAGTGTTTCCAATACAAATTTGAGACTTAAACTTAGCTCTAATGTAGGAATTTAAGAAAATATTTTTATTTATACTAATTTTAATCATAGAACAATGAAAGAAAAGCTGCGACTACATTTATAATTTATAAAGAATTCGCTTCAACTATTTAATACTTCATCAAACATATTTTCGTAGAGGATTCGTCTACGAGCCGACATGCTCTCTCTTGCGCATCCAATGACCTACTGAAGTTTACCGCGCAAATGTGGGTAACGAGTGAATGGGGGCGTCTCACGTCGCGCGTCGCGTCGTCGCTAAAATAATTAAAACATTCTACCCGACGCGACGCGATGTACTCTTGACATTGAACGTTTGAGCTAAGCATTGTTTACAAATTATTTTGTCACTTTTGTGTAAAGCGGTATTTTTAAAAACAGAAATGTGAAGTAAAAAGTCTTACAATGATCCACGTACCCACAATAACGTTTGTTACTATTAATAATGTATCAAACCATTCGTTTTTAAACACTAGCCTTTGCTTGCGGTTCTGCCCGCGTGAATGGCCTTTTCCTGGATAAAAAATAGACTATGTCCTAATCTAGGCCATGGACTACCTACCTGTGAGCCGTTCACCTGTTAAGACATGATTGACTCATAAATATTCAAAGATTCACATTTAAAATTTTGTAGATCAGACAAACATTTGTCTAGGTGCGGGAATCGAACCCACGGCCTTACGCTTCGCAACCGGCTACTCGCCCACTGCGCCACGGAGGCTTTCAAAACAAATATATTATCAAAAAAAAAATATTAAAATTTAAGAAACGTTTATGCAACACTTACGTCGGGTGAAGCAGAGAAAAAAACCAGTCATAAATTAGTCTTCTTTACAGTAGTTAAATAAACAATAAACCAAATCAATATTTATTACAGTTTTATCTGAAAACAAATGGGCTGTTAGTGCAAAGAAAATAATACACAACGTTAAAACGAAACATTTTATCTATACCTACATATGAATAAAAATGTAGTGTGTAATAATAATCTGTGATTTCGAAATACATATACTTAAGCTCTTTTTTTATTGTTTGTATGGTTTTTTATACGTTGTCAAAACCCCAACATGTTTATTCAAAGTTTTTGTCTGTTTGTTAGTTGGTCGAGGCTAATTTCCGAAACGGCTGAATCGATCTTGTCAAAACTTTAATTGGCAGATCCAGAACTTTTCTGAGAGAAGCTGTTAGCGACTAGCTCGATTCATCATTAATGATATTAAAAAATACACGTAATTATAATTTATGATTACATTGACAAAAATAATATTGTGATTTCTTAGGTTTACGCGAATATTACACATTGAAATAAAACTATGAAACTATGAAAGGACTGAGGTGTAGGTAGCCATTGTAACATTAACTTTTCGAGACGACCTACACCTCAGTCTCTCCCGTGACCACGAAGGCTGAAAAGCTTTCGAAACGTCGGGACTAAAATAAAAATTAAACCGCGATAAAATCCGTATAAACTAGTTTTATTTCAAAAATAATATTGATTAGTAAAAAAGCCCTATTAGGGATATTCATGGTCTGCGATACGCTTTACGTTGTAGGTGTTGAATATGCAGTGCAATACATGACAGGTCAGTTATTGAATTTCAATCACGTTCAATCCAGCTGTCGAATATAGTTACGCCATTTGTAAGTGTGACTATCAAGGTTCATGTTAATATTCACTATTTAGAGATAAATAGTTGAAAAAGACACATTTTTTTCTATTAAATTATTATTTTATAAATTCCTTTGGACACTTAGTTATGTGAGAACGACAAACTTATTTTGTGTATTTTCGGTGAGTGAAAGCATCACCTCACTGTCCAGCAGGAGCTTTACAATTTATAAACTAATTTGAAACACACACAATACATGTTTACCGGCTTCCGTGGTGGATAATATCGTTTCAGGTCTGGTTGTTGTGGGAACATAAGTACCTCGTAGTTCCTGATACCCACGATACATATTAACTTAGTGTGGGGTCAGGACTATGTGTGTAACTGTTGGGTTTTTTTTATTCAATATTCAATTAATAACTACTTATAATTAAAATAAAATTACTAACTCTAGAATCTATATAACTAAGGAGCTAGATCACATATATAACACAATAAACAACCAACAACAAGTTAAGTTATGTAACGCTAACTTTTTTCGTGTGAGGTTTTTAAACTGTCTTTTTGAGACATGAAATATATCTACTGCACTACTAATTATATCATAAAGCTTGGACATTCTACAGACAGTAGAAACCTTTTTACGTTTAGTTCTTGCAAATGGTTGGTGCAGCAGACCGAGTGCGTTGCACATCGCCCTCCTGGGTACTCGGCGTGGTACACGCAGCCCTGATGAATGCAATTAATGTATTGAAACATAAGAGAATTGGTTGTAAGACAGCAATGCGCTAACGCTATCCATTTGAAAGGATATATTAAGCGCACCACACTTTTGAAAAGCTTTGACACGATGGGTAGGATTGATCTGGACAATAGTTTTCTATACTCTCTTTGACGCCACTTCTATAAAGGGGATTTATGCCCGCGCGTTTTCTTGTCTGGAAAAATACCCTCTATACTAACCTTGTATTGAATAAAATACATAATAGAGTGCAGATATTTTAAGCGGTTTGTATGCCACGATCTAGTCTTTTAGTTATGTTATAGTTTCAGTGCCTTATATATTGAATTTGAGTTAAATAACGGATATATGCATGTTGAATTAATTATGTTAATAATATAAATGTTGTAGTCATTAGATGGAAGTTTTTTGGAAAACAGAGACTGAAGAAAATGTAAAACTATTTTTTGTATTACGGAGGACGAAGCACCAATTAATGTTGATTGAGTTGTAATAATACCAGACAATGTAAAATTAATCCTTACTAGAATCCATCATAATCTTATGTAATATATTATTAGACCTACAGTTTATTGAATCATTATCTTATGAGCGAGGTAGCGGGTTCGACCGGTTAGTAGGTACATATTAGATATTTATTTTTATTATTGTATCGAGGTTATCATGTAGGTATTTTATTATTAACTTGTATATTATTATTGATATTGAAAGTAGCTTTGTTAGGCGCGTAGACGTGGTAGGATGCACTTCGTGGTGGGAGAAGTGGCATTTAAGAGATGGTCCGGTTAAGGACATCATCAGTTGTCTTGTAACGTAAATTTCGACGTGGAAACTCTGTTCCTTACAGTATTAGTAGCTAATTATTACGAGAAGTACTTATTACTGTGTAGTAATCCCACTAGAAAACTAAATATTGAAACTCTGCTAGTAATGTAAAAGAGAGTAAATACGATGTCATCACGTTTTATTCCTGCCCAACTTCATAACACGTAATAAAATACACTACATGCATTACCGTCCGTAGTTTATTTGCAAGAAAGTCATGTCTGCAAGAGCCCACGTTTTATACTAACTATACGAACATTTTGTCAGAACAAATCAATAAAATCATACATGCATAAAGAACGTATGTAGAATCGTGTTGATCTGCCAGACAGAGGGCACGCGTAGGGAGAGATGGGAGGAATGGTGTAGGGTGGGAGTGAGGGCGGGAGCTGGTACTTGCATTGCGTGCTAAATTTATCCTTTTGGTGAAAATCTCTGAAGTATGCAGTTGCACTCATCGTACCCACCGCTGTTTTTATACTGTATTATCCATGCTAATTATTGCACACATAGGTATACACATATACTCATTATTTAAACCATATTTCGCCAGTAGTAATATTAATATTTTTTTAAAATTTCTTAAAATTAAAATAAATAAAAACCATTAGACACTACCCTCCGCTGGATTGCAATCGCACACCTCTACGTTGTGAGAGCTCATCTATATGAGCTCACGTAGACGTTAAACAAGCGTGGTGTAACTGATCAGTGGTGTCGCTCGGTGGTGGTGGTGAATTGCTCCCCACCCACAACTTTTCTATAGAATTTTAATACGATAACTCTATGAAAAGAAACTTCTTGTTAAATGCTCTGCAATATTTCAGCCAATGGAATTGGATATTCTGTGGTTTTACTTCTAATGGCCAATTTATTATTAATTGCCAATAGTATGTTATCAAGTTCACAAACGACATTTCAAATTGAATACTGTCTGGATGTTATAATACGGCTCCCGCCCGCTGTTGCAGCGCGCGGTCCGTTTCGTATTTCATTCCGATTTCACTCAACGTGGCCCACACAATACGCACCCTAATGCTTTTTGTAATGTGGGGCACTGCGACAACGTTCGCAATCGAAAGAATCAATAAATATGTTTTTCTTTCGTTGATGGATACGAAAACGATTCTATTAGTTCATTTTGATTTTAGGGACTGGGCACGTATTATTGATAATTTGCGTAGGTTAAGATATTTTGATAACGATATGAAGATATTTTGGATCCTAAGAATAGACATGACATACTTATTTTTTAATCAACGCCGTTAGGAGGTGATATAGAAGAAATAAAGATATAATTTATTTGTCACAACAAAACAAACATCACTTTCACCTCATCATCATCGACATCACCTTCGTGTGCTCTCTTATACATTTTTCTATAAAATTATGTTTTTTTCATTTGTTTTGTTCGTTATTTTTTGTTATCTAATTTTTATAAAAAAACCACACCTAACAGGGTGAAATGAGAGATGAAAGAATAAAACTTCGTCGTTTATGCACCGATTTTGATTAATCCTTCACAAAAAATTGTAAAATAAATTCGTAATTTTATAGTTAATGATTGGTAGATGGCATCGTGTATAAACTGTAATTTTTTACCTTTTTGGTTTTTTGGATCGGATTTATTTCTATAAAAGAGTTCTATTGTATTATTGGATTTAAATAAAAACTAAATATGGACACTACTAAATGTAATTTTTACATACGCGTAACTCGTACTCTACATTCTTATTAAATTCAGTATAGGTATGTACTTGGTTTGTTAAGGATCCACCAATCCCATTTTAATATAGCAACGGCATAACTGCGGTAAAAGCTTGCGCCCCGCCGCGCCGTCGGCGTCTTTCACTGAACACACCGACGGCACTGTACTAAACTTTGCGACGCTCTTGAAACTGTCTCGATCTTTTATTACCGGACATTGAGGTCTATATTGAGGTTTATAGGTCATCTATGCATGACCTATGAACTCCCCTTTCCAAGGATGTGTGTAATATTTAATTCAATTTATCATTTACATGGACTGAGGCTGACATTTATTATATTTGAGTTTTTACTTGTTTATTTAAAAAAAATACACTGAAATATTGCCAAAAGTACACTTACTAATATATAACTCATTCGAAGACGACAAACTCTAACAATGAGTACAGGAATGAAAGCGCTATCAAGTCTAATTTGTCAGCTACATTGAATGGAAATGAACGGGATGCTAGTTTAAGCCGATTTCTGCTGTGCCTCATCCACACCTAACTAATCGATGACACAAACTTAAAGTCACAACTGAGAGACGTAAGCTATAATATAACATCACCTATACGTCTCTCAGATTATCAATTAGGCAGTTATGATGATACACACCAATTCGGCACGCTACATTAAGTTTCTGTACTAGTTAGTATCCGTATGTGTTCCAATTAATTTCATAACATGACTCAATTTCATAAAATTCTGTTAATTCTTTCAATATGACCATAAAATTTAATCAATTTAGACTCATTTCGTTAATTTAGTGTTAGGAAAATAATGTCCTCATTTAAATATTTTTTTTAAGCTATATTAAAATGAAATGAGAACTTTTCTGACACACAAACAAACGTACAATAATAATAATTTGGTATCTTAAATAAAATATAATGCTTGAGAAAACGACTTTTAGTATTGCCAACTATTAATTAACCCATAATTATTACTATACCTTTGCAAAAGATTATTAGTTAATTTAATTAATATACCTACCTATATTACATCGATAGCTCAACGGGGAGTAGCACGGACTGTCGAGACCAAAGTCGTAGCCCCACGAACATGCACCTTTGACTTTTATAAGTTAAGCGTGTTTTCATTGTTAATTATTACTTGCTTTATTGATGAAAAAAAATCGTCAGGAAACCTGCATAAGTAGGTACTTAAGTAAGAAGTGCTCCACAATAATTTTGAAGGTATGAAATGTCTGAAAACTCGCATTAGTTCAACGTAGTAGATTAAGACCTAAACCCTTTTATTAAGTAGAAAAGGCCCGTGCCGAGTAGTGGAACATGTATAATACAGGACTAGTATTATTATTATACCTTCGATTGTATTCAAACTGTCATAGTTTATTAACAACATTCCCTTTGATGTTAAATACTCGGCGGGACATCATGTATATAATTATTGTAGTTAGACAAGTATTGTACTCGTAGTGCTGGTGAGGCTTTGCATCATAGTACATCCTTTGACGGGACTACAGATTGTGTATCAAATAATTTAATGCAACGTACATTTCTGAAATACGTGGAATACTTTTGCAGCTGGTAGCACCCACGGTCTATAAGAAGCATTGAATTGTCGCCGACATAGTCCAGATTTATTCTCAAAGTATGCATTATGCAAGTAAGGTGTAAATATTTTAAATATATGAAAAGAATGTATTTTAAATACTCGTGCTCTTTGTTAGTTTAGTTCGTTCAGCTATTTTCTGATCTACTAATCATATCTAATGCTAATACTTCTAAAAATGTGAAAGTTTGGAAGTTGGTGAGTTCGTGAATTTGTGAATTTGGATGTTTGGTAGTCACGCCTTAACGACCGGTTTTGAGTGATTTTTACACACACACATATATATACTATGATTTAGATTAGGACTTATGCTACTTTTCCGGTTAAATCCGCTCACACGGGTAGTGCGCCAGTGCCGCGAGCAAAAGGCAGTTTACAATAAAACCGTAAATAGGGTTGCTCACGGCTATCTGAACCAATTTGGATGATTTCAGTAGTGTATTGAAATAGGATTGGGCTTACATTTAGGGGCTTTGTCTTTGTAGCGGGTTCAATTCTTGTCCAACAGCGTAGAAAACCGTATCAGAGTTTTAGATCCGGTGCATCGTATTTGATAAAATTTATTATGAGGTTAGCCTGAATCTCGTAGACTTTATTTGTTTGATAGCCTCCGTGGCGCAGTGGGGGAGTAGCCGGCTGCGAAGCGAGAGGCCATGGGTTCGATTCTCGCACTGAGATTGACTTGTTTGTGTGATCCATAAAAAATAGTTTCGGGTCTGGGTGTGGTGGGACCGCAAGTCCCCCGTAGTTCCTGATACCCACGATACAGGTTTACCTAGTGTGGGGTCAGAACTATGTGTGTGACTGTTGTGTGTATTTATGTACACGGAGGCTGTCATAAAATGTATCATCTATATGTTCAGTTTACTGCGACTACTTCTTTCACATCTTTTGTAACGTACTTAACTTTATTCCTTTTGACACCCTGAAATACATACGTACATACGCACTTACGCCTGTAATCTTTTCGAAGAGCTTATTTCCGTCCATTGAAATAAGATAACTAGAACGATAACTCTCATATTCTGCCAAAAATACGGCTCCACTTAGTTACATATGCGAAGGTAAAATCACACGTAACACTCATACACGCAACAAAAATTAATGAACAATCAAAATCAACTTTATTTTATATAAGTTAATGTCTGAATATTACATTTCTAAATCGAGATACGACGTTCTGCACCGCGCAAAAATTAGACGCATTAAGTGTCAACTAGAGATCATGAATATTTTTTTATGAATTGATGAATAAACGAGCTACAGACTTTTATAGCCCCGCCCCCTTGCACAGAGTTTTGGTGGGGTAATTTTATTGCTTGAGTTACGTTTCTTGTCATCTTATTTCGATGTTTCCGTCGCATAATGTGATATGAGCCCATTGCCATACCGGATACAATGCAAGACGCCGGGCTGACAATAAGCATTACGTGATAAAAAAAAAACCTAATATCGCTTTTACCGTACCCGGGGATCGAACCCAAGACCTCAGCACACCAGTCGTACCGCGTACTCATTACAAATACGCTATGGTTAGAGAGGAATAAAAAAATTATGAAGAGAAGAAACACCAATATTTCTACCATTTTGAGGACGGTTCGTTTTAAATGTGATTCTTGACCTCTGCTACAGAGTTATAACTCTATTATTAGTACTTAACTATAAACTGCTTGCGAGTCACCGTTGAACGATTCTGTTGTTTGCCGACGAAACCCAGGAAACTCCTTATGGTCCGCGGCTTTACAACTCTTCTATTCGTTTGCCTACTCGAGCCTCCTTGTCTGATGACTTTTGTATCGCACTCAACATTATTTTTAAGAGACCTCAAAAAGGAGAAGGTTGTGTATTCGCCTGTAATTATAACCGATTTCGAAAAAGGAGGAAGGTCTCAATTCGGCGAGAATTATGTACCTACATCGATTTCTCCGTCAAGTGTCGACTGTTTTTGTTGGGAATAATTTAATTTGATAGAGTTTAGCTGCGATGTTGTCCCATATAAAGGTTAAGATCTGATGACAGAGTACGGTGTAAAAAAAAATGAAACTCCTCAATGGATAACAGTTTAGTCATCGCGATTGTGTTATTGTATTGGAATTTACATACCATAGCAGTATTTCCCACTAAAAAAGAAAATGTTTTAACAAAGCTAAGTTGTTGATTATAATTATTATTAATCTAATTCCAATTAGAGTTACCTACTCACTCATTGTTTTTCTTCCACCTGCCCTTATCCCACTCGCAGTGGGGTTGGCGCAACAAGTTTACTAACAAATGTTACAGAATGATTTAATTTGTAGTTTCTACGACGGTCTGCCTGACGTTAGCCCCTTTGCGGAGGTTACCACCTACATTTCCGCTGACTAGAAAATTTAATTGCATACAAACAAATTGTATGCTAATTTACATTCTACAACAATATAATTGCTTAAAAAATATATAATTATTATTATATTTAAAATAGTAGTAGTATTTAATATACACTTTGTAAAAAAACCGGTCAAGTCCGAGTTGGTCTGGCGCACCGAAGCCAGAGGGTTCCGTATCCGCATGCTTAAATATTGAATTTTTCATAGTTTTATTAAGTGTTAATAATAACAACACACATAACACAATCAGAATCACATTAGTTTCTCCTACATATTATCGTATATATTTATATATTGTATTGTATTTTATTGTATTTATTATATATTTTTGTATGTTTATATTTTTTATTCGGCATTGTACATATTATGTCATATTTTTATATTTTGTATTTTTTTTGCACCTACTTTGTTCATCTCTGCATCGCCCTAAGGTTGACTGGTAGAGAATGCCTTTGGCATTAAGTCCGCCTTTATACATTGTATATAAAGTGTAAAATAAAAAATAAAATAAATATACTGTAAAGCTTTCCGTCGGCCTTCTGTTATGATTCAAAAGCTGGAACCCTTTAAAGGTAGGACAGGCAGATAGATAGAAGGCATAGGCTTCCATTCGATCCAGCTAGAGTTCTATTCGTACCTTTTGGGTACAGAAGCTTAAATAGGATCACTGGTGTGGATCACAATGGTATGACCATTGTGATCACAATGGTATGACCATTGTGATCCATATGGTAAATAAAGAAGTTTAGTTTTTTTGGAGCCTTGGAGTTGAAGGAAAAGAGAAAATATAAAATTTTATCTTAAATTATGGTCCATTATAACTGATGGAAACATAGAACATTTTTTTATAGCAGAGACCGGCAAACGAGCAAGTGGGCCACCTGATGGTAAGTGATCTCCAACGCCCATGTACGCCCACAATAACAAAAGAATTATGGGTGCGTTGCCAACCGTATGGAAAAGGATAATTAAGGTATTGGGAAAGGGAGGGGGTTTGGGCCTCCGGATATCTCACTCACCGTACGAAACGCAGCAGCAAACTGCTACTTTACGCCGGTTTTCTGTGAGACAGTGGTAAAGACCCGGACGGACCCGGACACAAGTGTCTACAGCGTGGTTCTACCATTCAAACATCTTTTAAAATTATAGAATATAGGTTTATTGTAAAATAAAATGCATTGATCGTTATATTGGTTTACATAATTAAAATTCTATTTTTCATCGCAAATATTCCAGAAACTTTTCATGGAAGGAGGGTCTATGTCACAACTCTGAAAAGTGGGCGGGGCTTACGTCCCCTGCGTGCGCATACGTAGTAATGAGGCAATGTAACATATCGATAACGGAAATATTCCAGAAACTGAACTTATACATTACGATTTCATTTCACCAAAAATGACGCTTAAAACCAATTACACATAATTAAATTTCCTTTTGAAGATTAAAGGTAAAAGATGTTTACGTTTTTTTAGTAACTTAGACGTCTCTGTTGTTTACAATATACCTACTATGAATTATTCTGAAAGCCTGGACATATATATATACATATGATCAGTTATATTAACTTATTAATTTACTCATTCCGACAAAGATATATTTTACTATTTAGTTAAAAAAAAGATTAAAAATACTCATCGACTACGCTCGGCATGGGATTATATGCCTTATGACAATAGTATAACACACAAAATTGGGAATCTGCATGGAAAACTAGATGATCGATATGAGATACGGAGCGTGCAGTTTCCCACCTCCATCCCCAACCCACCTTCGCCATTGCGCGTCATATCCTGATACACTTCCCAACGACGACTCGAAGTGAACACACGCGGGGCTAGCTCCGTCATAGTACAGTGTTCAGTGCTGAAAGTATTGAGACTACAATAACTCCGTGAGTGATTAAAATCTGCGTTGTGTTGTGTTGTATTGCTGTGTATTTTTTTGTAGTGATTTGATTTTCGAATTCGTAAGCTTTTCAAAATATATTTGGAATTTAATATATTTTCATGGATAACATGCACGCATGAAAAGATTAGTTTCTCTAGATGTTTAATTTTTTTATCAAGTTTCTGATTAATTTACGGTGTTTGTAAATCATTATGTTTTACACTTTTTCACATTAAAGTAAAAATATTTGAATAATTAAGTTTATTTATACGTGTTGCGGCGCTCTGAATGCGTGCAATGAAGATTTCAACGCACCGTTGCGATAAGTTCTTCTTTCTGTAAAAATATTTAATCAATTTACAACAAGAAAAATCATTAATAAATAAAATATTTAAAATTCAATCATAAGTTTTTTTTTTGGTATGAAGCACTTTTTATAACTATAGGTTAAGATAATTTTTCCCAAAAAATGCCCGGTAAGATTTGAAAAATCAGACCCGCTTTTTAAAATAAATGAGTCGAGTAAATAGAGCTAAAAATAGACCTAAATTAGGAATTTACAAATTAAGAGATTTTTGAAACAGACATATCATATGTATTAGTAATTTACGTTTTTGAGCTTTATATCGTACCGTAAAACTGTATGCATAATTTTACAATCTTAATATTGTCTCTGTGTAATGCACAACAAAAATTTTAGTAAAAATCCACGAGAATACTGCTTAAAATACCAAATTAAAATGACCATAAATTATATAAAAAAATCACCATGATGTTGCTTTAGATTAAAAAAAACTAATGACCATAAATTATATAAAAAATGTAAGTATAATCAGCGGCGCAGAGCAAGAAAAAAGCATACATATAATGGTATGACCTCTTTCCACAGATAAAGTTTCATGTAACATATCAAGCAAGAATAATCATGCAAGAAGTTTTGCAAGATAATAATGTTCAACGAATTCCACTTCCTGAACGTGTAACGTGTAACATGGTTTTTTTAGCTAGGCCTTGCTTTGCACATGTACATGAGCAGCGGTTAGCAAACTCCGAAGTCAAATGACCCATATATCAATAGTACGCGTTACAATTAAGGCTAACTCTGAGGTCTCGGGTTCGATCCCCAGGTCGGGTAAAGTGGTCTTGGGTTTTTCTATTTCGAAATTCTCAGTATCAGCCCGGAGTCTGGAATTTGTGCCCGGTATGGCGATAGGCTCGCCCCCTATCACATCGTGGGACGGAGATACGCTCGGCGAAATGTGGGTGTACTAGTTACACCTCTGCCTACCCCTTCGGGGATTACAGGCGTGAGTGCGTATGTATGTATGTATCAATAGTACCTATAATTGTAGAGACTTCTGAGAGCCATACTTAAAATAACTTGGCTAATCCTAATACTTTCCAATTTAACCATAACATCACACTTAGAAACACTTCCTAAATCGATCCTTTTTGATGGAACCGCACTCAAACCAAAAAACCTATGCCCAAATTGGTACTTCCTAAATTAGCTGTTTAGTGCGGTATTTGACGCCTTTATTTGTATTTTTTTTTTATTTGCTTGAATGTCGAGACGAGCACGTCGCTCGCCTGATGGTAAGCACTACGCCTGCTCATAAACAGTAGCAACGCCACACAGAACTTCAAATAACAAAGCACTGCATGACACTGGACTGCGCTCGTCACCTCGAGACATAAGTTGTTAAGTCTCATAATGCCCAGTAATTTCACTGGCTTTAATGTCCTTCAAACCGGAACACAACATTGCTTACACACTGTTGCTTGGCGGCAGAAATAGACAAAGCGGTGGTACCAACCCAGCAGGCCTCTCGCAAACGAGGGACCTATCACCTTGTATATTGTGAAATAAGTCTTAAGAAAGATTGTGCGTGTTTTTTTATAGCAGAGGATGCCAAAAGAGCAAGTGGGCAACTTGATGGTCTTGATCTATACCGCTCATGAACATCCACAATACCTGAAGAATTATAGGCACGTCGCTATATGTTGTTTGCAAAAACATAGTTATTAGTAAGCTGTAATTCTTTTAAGGCTCTAAGAGTAACGATCAATACAATACGGATCCTTTATCAGGTTGCGGTCTTCAGAAATTAGAATTGTATTCGTCAAAACGAGTCAAAAGAGCTCAAACACTACGGGTGAGCCAAAAGTCGTATAAGTACTTTGTCTACAGCATGTATGGGCCGGCTCGTCTGGGTCATTACCACTGTCTCACAGAAAACCGGCGTAAAGTAGCAGCTTGCTGCTGCGTTTCGTACGGTGAGTGAGATATCCGGAGGCCCAAACTCCCTCCCCTTCCCAATTTCTTAATTATCCCTTTCCTTTAAGGTCGGCAACGCACCCATGATACTTTTGGTATTGTGGGCTTACATGGGCGGTGGGGATCACTTACCATCAAGTGACCCACTTGTTCGTTTGCCGGCCTATGCCATAAAAAAAGTACTACTATGTGTCAGCTTGAAGTCATGACATCAGGCAATCAGGCGCGGATAGGGACGACAATATTACTTATCGTCTAAAACTCTGTTCTATAATGTTAGTAAATTCAGTTCTGTATCACGGTGAATGCTCTGAAGAGCTGTTTGACCTTATCCCATCCTCCATCTCGGCTAGAACTAAAAAGTTCGCAAAATCTTACTTCTGCCGGACCATCAAGCTGTGGAATAGTTTGCCGGCACACTTGTTCCCTCCTTCCTATAATATGAGGTCCTTTAAACGGAGTGTGAAGAAGCAATTAGGCAGGCCGGCATAATTTTGCCGACCTACGATAGACACATCGTCGGTCGTTGGTCGACAGTATTCTTGGATTGTGCTGCACTTAACATCAGGTGTAGCGTAATCACTTTGCCGAGACAGTATAAAATATATATATATATATATATATATATATATATATTGGGGGTAAAGAAAGAGGAGGGGCCAATTGCACCCATTGTCTCCCCATCCTTCTCTAACCGCGCCTGAGTCAAACAATAAACTGATTTATGAAGTAATGAAAGGATAAATCATATAAGGAATTGTATATTGTTACTAATTATCGCAAAAATAAAGAAATACCATTATCAAGATATCATCAGGAGTACAAGTATCTAAATGCACGATATAATTTTAAACATTAACAATCGAAATATTTTTCAAACAAAGCGATACCTCCTCTCTCTAGAAGGCCGGGTGTGACGTTTCGAGCTATGATTTATTTTAGGAAACTTAAACAAACATTAAACATTCAAATTTGTGTATATATATATGCTTAAAATAAATATATTGAATAAATAAACGGTGCGCCCCAGATATCGATTTTGAAGTTAATTGGCTTTAAAACAAAGAAAAACAAAATTGCGGTCACTTTTTTAAATTCTGAAATCGAATCTATCATTTGTAACTACGAGTCGTCCAATATACCGGTTTTTAAGTCAATCGGCATTAAAACAAAATGGCGACCACGTTTTTCAATTATAACATATTGTTTCGTATCTAAAACTGCCACGAATTAAATTGCGTGGTTGAACCAGAAAATGTTCACAAAATGGCAACGTGGAATATCACGTGCGAGTAGCGAAACTAAGTTGTTTGTTGGTTTTTGTTTGGATCACAAGGAATTTATTTCATGGATTTACACGGATTACAAAGGTGTTTGTATGAAACGACTAGGTTTCGTTGTTGCTATGTATATATTGGGTGTATGTTGCTAACATACAATCGCTACACGTGTCTGGTATTTGGTATTTGGATTGGTATGTTGTCTTTCTTTGTAACGTTAACAAATATCGCGATCTCATTCAGCAAGGTGTTGGTAACTAAGTCGTGTACTAGAATTCATTTGAATTCAAAGAATTATGAGCAGAGTGCACGTATTTGAAAAACATTTGGAGGGTAGATGTGCTTGTGAGAGCGATAAGATTGCTGATTTGGCTGGCTGGTTGTGATGTCAACAGGCTACTCGTAAGGTTCTAAAGGCTTCGGTAAATGGCTGTTTAAGCAAAGATAGTAGTACAGGCTATAGTTGGTATAATTTGGGATCAATAAAATGGGTCTAATGAGAGACCTGGCTGGACCTTATTCGTATCACAACTGATGATGACGATGCCAAGAAAAGTGCACTTTCATATGTTGTATCTACCGGTATGTCTTGACTGGCAAATTCCAAAGTTGCCAATTGTTAGCAGAATTGGTCGACACAGTGCACCTGACACTGTTACAATCCATTTTATGTGCATTAAATAATTCAAAACATATCTCTTGTATCTTATTGATATCGGCGAGATCTGTAGTGTGATCTGATAATGCAATCACTGATTGCTGAAACAATGCGATGTATGGAAATTTCAAATACTAAGTCACCTTCGTGACCTCCGACCCATATCGACATGAATAGTTAAGTATAACTATCGTATAATATCTAGGCTATCAAGTAGAACTATATGATTCTGCCGTGTGTTTTTGCTACTCAGGAGTTCGAGTTGCTTCTTGGATACGTCACGCAGGTAAGTGGAAGCTATGAAGTGCAAATACTGAGCGGCTCCTGTGGGAAGAATACGGTACAGCGTACATGGCACGGTGTAGCATTGAGTGCCGGATCCGCTTTGAAAATAATTATTAGAATTGTAATCGTTTAAATTCATTAATCTAACAGCTGTGTTCCTGGGGGTGTCCTCCATCACTTCTTTTACCCAGCTATAACAAAGAAGGAAGTGATGAAGAAGGGCATTATGTGGGTGTTTTCTATTTTTTGAAATAGTAGGTGTAATCAGGAGAGGCTGTGTTAGAACTCAACCTGCTTTGCCATCAAATTCCTTCTTAGTTCTCATTTACGTCATTAAATAAACTTTTGTGAAAAAATTATAATATCATTTCTGCACAAAACATTTGAACCCCTCAATCACCCCTATAGAGTTTTTAACCTTCCAACTGTAGATTTACTCTTATAGAGTTTTAATTTTTTCCACCATCACCATCTTAGATTTGAAGATTGATGCCATTTTCGTAATCAACGCCCTTAAAAACAGCAATAAGGACACCCGTATTGATTTTTAGGTTTATTTACCCCATTTCACCCCCTAATGTACCCTACATTTTGGAAAAGTCTCAAAATATATATTTGATATTTTTTTGGGAGTACTCCTGTGACGTTTCCTAATGTTTATTTAATAATGTTTCTCCATACAAACTTTCATCCCCTTCTATTTCACATCCGTCATTTTTTTTTGTGAAAAAACGGGAAATATCATTAAAACGGTCCAGTAGTTTAGGCGTGAAAAGGTAACAGACAGACACACAAGATTTACTTTCGCATTCATATAGGTACTAGTATTAGTATATATTAGTATTATATAGGTATGCTGTCTCTGATGGATCATATTCATTCCATATTTATATTTCCGAAATATATGGAAATTTCCGAGTGGCATAATTTAAATCGTAGTACTGTTTAACACCATCTTCATCTTCATTACCATCATCATTGAGAATGAACGAATTAATATAAATGTGGCATTAATGTATTGATTAAATAGTTATTTTTTAAATGAAAAAAATGATAACGCTGCCCCTGATAGTATTGTAACTGTTAATGTGGTTGAACGAGTATTCAATACCATTCCAATGGTATGAATGGTAAGGTATGTTAACAATTTATTTCTTTTGTTACAGATTTTACCTTTTTAGCTATTTTTAACTATGAAACAAAAACATTGAATAATATAGATACAAAATACAATAGGATGTAGTAAACATAGAATGTAGTAAACATAGAGCCTACAAAGCAAAACAAATATATATTTTTGAAATCCGTAGTATCTACTGAATTAAAATGCCAGACGCACGCACCGATGATCTCAGAGTGTCCATCAGACTTATAAAAATCATATTTCAGTGTGGGATTGTTATGATATTAGGAGCAATAATGTTCTTCGTTTTATATCAGATTATAAATGCAAGACAAACGATTGTCGATGAAATTAATGAACCTTCAGATAAGAATAAAGTGCCCCCGGTCAACTTATTCGACCCAAGACAAATTTTAGTAAGTTCACATTTTTACTCACTTTATAGTTTAGGTACTCGTATAGATCAACAAAGCAGTTTAAATATTCATCAACAGGACAGGCATTATTTTACATTAGATGACATCATATCTGTTCAATTTTGATCTATGATGTTCGTCCGTGCATCAGACTTCTCCATAAATTTGGAAGTTTGTTATTATTTAACACTGCAGTGAACAAATCTATATAATAGGTCTTATACCTATAAAGTTGCCTTTATGTACGTAAAAGATCAAGTACTTTTCCACCTTTTTTATTTCTATTAATCATAGTACCCACCCTATGCTATCGAAGCATCGTTGCCAGCGCAGTGGCCATTTATGCCTTTCTTTAAAAAAATGTCGGGACGGGAGGCATTGGTGGTTACTATGGTTGATAGAAATAAAAAAGATGGAAAAAATACTTTAATTTTTATCGTACAGAACGGCAACTTCATAGGTAAAGGCTAAGTAAAGACATCAAATGCAAAATTCCTTTAGATCCCAACTAAGGCTGAATGTTCACAGGTGCCAGGATCTGCAGTTGTGAACATAGCACAGCGACCACAATTATCATTGTCTAAATTGGTAAGTAATAGCAATAAGATTTCATTTTATTTACATTTATATTCATTAGAAATTGAATTCATATCACTTACATTAAAATTATATTCAGCTGCATAATTTAAGGTTGTAAGCCAAATGACCTTGACGATTTGAGCTCTGTGTGCTCATACAACAGAGCAATCCGATGTGGAGATATCGTGGTTGAAGATCTCAAACTCGGCGATAGTGTTTTTAAGGCTGTTAGATATTTGTTGATTTAACTTTTGTTTTGAATTTTGGTAAGGTAATTCGTAGTGGATTTAAGGTTCCGTATCCTGAAGCTGCCAATAGAACTCCATTACCGATCTTATATCCATATTGACAGGCGGATGACATTTTTACAGAATATGCATTACTACAGTGGATATCATAATAGACTATATAAATACAAAAAAACGGTATTTTTACGAGATCACAACGTTTTGATTGACGATTCATTCATAATTGATTAACTTATTAAATACACGGAAGAAATAGAAATAGCAGTAATAGATCTTTTTAAATAAGTTGGGTCCTTTTATACAAATTCTGCTTCGATGGCAAGTACTGTAACAAAATTTTATTAATTTTTTTTTAACTCAGCTTTAATTTTCTGATTTGTCCATGTTACAGCCTTAAATACATTTCATATTTTAGTTAATCAATCAGCTTTTGTAGAATGTCTTCGTTTTAACGTAGAACGTATCACACATGGAGCAGAATGTGGCTTAAAAACACGACACGATCGTTTTGTGCCGTTTGATTGTGATTGGACGAGAGGCCAATCTCACGTGCCGTTTTCCGATACGAATCTGACACTAGCGATGGAACGTTTCGCTTTTGATATTTTGCATTATAGGTGGCCTTATATCGTTTTTTTATAGAAATCTACATAGTGCTAATAATAAGTGAAATGTGAGTTAGGATGTTTGTGAATTTGGTGTATGAATAGATATATATATCTATATTAAGTATATGTTTATAAAAATATTAAATAAAATAATAACCTAAACGTTAAATTTGTTCGACAATTAGATAGAAACTGAGTTATTATGACCACCTTCCTAGTCTATCATCAGGTCTTGATCAGTATTGTAAGCCAACTACTCAACGAAACTTATTTGATAAACCCAAAAACGACATATCTGCTAATAACTATCGAGACGTTGGAAGGTGCAGTCGGCTTGCTAGCAACACCAGTTCAAGGTTACCTAGCTAAGAATACTCGATTAAATTAGTTTTCAAATAAAATCAGATACCAGAGACAGAAACACGAATAAACAAAAAGATCAAAATTATAATTACTTCCCTCCTATTTGTCTGGTGTTAAGTATACGATCGAACTGAAAACATTCTTACTTTCGGAAGTGGAACAAGTTTCAAATAAAGCAGGCCATTGTTATCAAATGACTGCAAGACGTAGAATTTCCATTAGATTCAAACATAAGCCTGAATGTTCGCAGGTGACAAATTCTCCGATTATAAAAGAAACATTTCCCAAGATGCCACCACGACCACCGCAGTTGGCATTTAAAATTGTAAGTAATCATAAAATAAACAATGAGATTTCATTTTATTTTACCTAGGTCCATTCTTATTTTAGAGAAATTGAATTCATATCATTCACATTTAAATTATACCCAGCTCCATAATAGGTTGTAACGTAGATTTAGTTAGTTAGAGTTTAGGGCCCAGACGATTTAAGCTCTGTGCGCCCATACAAAAAAGTTGCTCGATTCGAAATCGATACCTATACATATATAAAAAGGACAAGAATAATAAAAAATATATTATATTTTTATTAAAAGTCTTTATATTTCTTACCGCATTGACAGTATGCTGAAATTTGTCAGAATATGCTACAGTGGATATTTTAACAAATTATACAAATAAGTTAAATAAACAGTTAATACCGACACTAAAATGTAAAAATAATTAATTTCTATAGGTCTCTTTGGAGTTGTTTCCTATGTAGCTGGAGGTCAACTGAAATTGCATCGATAGACGAAAAGATCAAACTTATAATAACTTCTCTCCTATTTGTCGGATATTAAGTATACGATGGAACTGAAAACATTATTCTTTTTGGATGTGGTAAAAGTTTGAAATTGATGGGGGCAATCGTTATCAAATTACTACATGACTAAATTTTCTTCAGATCCAAACATAAGCCTGAATGTTCACAGGTGCCAAATACACCGGAAGTAATAAAAAAGGATGTCCGTCTCCACACAAAACAGCTATCATTTTCTAAATTGGTAAGTAATAGCGATAAGATTTAATTTTATTGTACAGCTCGGCGGTAGTGTTTTAAGATTGTTGGATATTTCTTAAGGAGGGATCGCGAAAATGCAGTGTTTTTCATAGAACTTAGAAATCTGAATAAATATATGTATATTATATTCAGATTTCTCAGTTATATAAGCTAGTTCATTCGATACTTCGATACACGATTGCTTTAACTTTATACTATAAATAAAATTCTCAAAGATGGGTCTAAATGATGATTTAAATTTGAAAGTACTTGAGTTATATATAGGGTTTGGAATAATAAAAATATACCAAAATAAAGGTATTCAAATATGTGAGATCATTCGGTAAAAATATTTTGTATTATTATAATAACCCAGCTCATTAATTACAAAATTATTATGTGTTTTATTCATACGCCGAGCTCAACGCGACCCGTTTCAATGCATTAGTCCCGCGGGGACCATGGCCGCGGTAAGAAGCGGCCACTCGTCAGAGCGTTCTATATTATAAATGTTTGTTTTTTTATTTTTTAATACTTGTAATCGTTTAGTTTTTCTTTAAATACATTTTAAATAGTATTTTAACAATTCTAAGCACACGTTATGAAGATTTATTCAATATTTTTATCGGGCGCTCGTATTGAACGTACCATAGTACTGAAAAATAACAGTCTGACTATGCCACTGACAACAAAATATGAACACCTAACTCACTCGGAGTTGTTGCCTATCCTAATCCATACTCTATCCATATACTAATGTATAAATTCGAAAGTAACTCTGTCTGTCTGTTATCTTTTCACGGCTAAACTACTGGACTGATTTTTAGGGCTGAATCAGGGGTTTAAACGTTTCGTGGAGAAAGAATATTATACAAGATGGTAGGTCCCTCGCATGCGAGAGGCTGTCGGGGTTGGTACCACCGCTTTGTCTATTTCTGCCGCCAAGCCGCAGTGTGTAAGCACTGTTGTATTCCGGTTTGAAGAACATTGAAGCCAGTGAAATTACTGGGCACTCTGAGGCTTAACATCTTATGTCTCGAGGTGGCAAGCGCAGTCCAATGTCATGCTGTGCTTTATAAGTCAAATTTCAAGTATGGTGTTGCTTCTGTTTATAGGCAGGAGTGACGCTTATCATCAGGCGAGCGACCTGCTTGTTTCGTCACTAAAGCTAATAAAAAAACATTTTGCACAAAGGTTCCTTTAATGACTTAAGTGAGCACTAAGAAGGGATTTTTGATCATTGATCCCCTAAAGAGGTAAAATAGGGGATGAAAGTTTATATGGGCATTTTTTATTCAACAAATCTATATGAGTGTCATTTACGAGGTTTCTTTGGGTACTGGTTACCAAAACGACATACATTTTTAAGTCAAAGATGGCGGACATTATTTTCTTTTCTAAAATCGATATGGATGTCATTTTCGACACTTCTTGGGGTGCTGATTATAAAAACGGCATCCATTTTCAAATCCAAAATGGCGGACATATTTTCAACAATTCGATATAGGTGTCATTTTCGAGGTTTCTTGGGATGCTTATTACGAAAACAACATTCAATTTTAAATCCAATAAGGCGAACATTTGTTTTTACAAATAGATATGGGTGTCATTTATAGGTTTCTTGGGCACCCCAATCGAACGACGAACGACGAAGACGATATCCATTTTCATATCCAAGATGACGGTTTTTTTAAATTATGTAAATAAGTGTATCACTTTTCGTAAATTAAATCTTTATATTTTTAAAGATCTTTATATTTCTATACATGTATTTATGACTAAATAGATGGACCGATATTGATGATATTTTTTAGGTGTTTTAGTAAGCCTGGATGGTTTAGATTGAAAATTGGAGCCGTTAGGTGGCGCTACAATCGGGTTTTAGGTTTTTATCCCTTCCCCTCAATATTTAAACCTAACTATTAATTATATGTTGCGGGTGAAACTGCGCGGTATAGCTAGGCTACTCTTCTACCCTGTTATATAAAGAGGAAATATTTGTTTGTTTGTAGTTGGTTTCTTTAAATAATAATAATTAAATACACCTAACAGTCACACACATGATGAGGTAAGGGGCGAACCTATCGCCATTTAGGGGTTAGGTCTTAGTAAATTACGCTGTCCTAGTGCGGGTTGGCATACTTCACATACCTTCGAAATTTTTATGAAGAACTTCTCAGGTATGCAGGTTTCCTCACGATGTTTCCTTCACCGTTAACGCAAGCAATAATTAACATTTAATACACACATAACTTAGAAAAGTTAGAGGTGTGTGCTCTTGGGACTGGTTTCAAACCTGCGACTTTCGTCTCGACAGTCCGTACCACTCCCCACTGAGCTATCGCTGCCTCAGCGTCACCCAAGTAGCACAAACAAGCTATAAAGAAGCCGATTAACTGAGTTCCTGAAGTCTCTAAGCTGCTGAGGAAAGCTGTATTAAGGCTGTAGTAGCGCTTACACAGGCCTTATAACTCTTATTTGGGCCCCAATTTATACAGCCTACGGTTGTAGTATGACTGGTAACTGGTCTACTACAACTTACTGGATAGTAGGTACTATCTATTATCTAGTTGTAGTAGTAATACTACTATCATTACCAGTCTCAAACACTCTTTACTCATAAATATTCACAATTTTTCTGTGATCGTATTTCCATTACACTCAGTATTTCCTTTAATTTTCTAGCAGGTAAATTAATGTAGACGCGGGCCGCGCTGTTTCTTCAAAGATTGACAACGAAAGTTTTCGGCGTGCGAGCGTGTAAACAAGATATAATATAATATGAAATTGTTGTGACTAATTCCGTATGTAAAAATACTTAATTGGTAGTTGCTAGCTGACCCTGCCTTTCATTTAAGTGCGAATTTAAATACGAAGTACGAAGGATATTGCGAATGTTATTGCAAATGCGAATACAAATGTGAATTTTATTATACGTACTTGTATATTATGCCTGCCGTATGGGGACGTAGGCGTCGATTTGTTAGTATCTATTCGGCATGACTAGGCATGACCTACTATATTCGTTTGACATTTCGTCATTCAAGCTAATAAAAAATATGGAATGTACATCCAGGAACCTAAAGTTGATGTCCGGGTGAGTAACTATTTTGAGTTCTACAGTTTGAAAGATTATTTAAAATTTGTTATCCAACGCGATGGGTTATCTTACGGGGAAGTAATCAAAGCAGTTTTATTCTAATTCTAGTTTCGGTTGCTGACAACATTGAAAGCTGACAATATAATTTATCTGTTTCGCGGTGATTCATTTTGTCCCGGTTTAACGAATGCCAAATTTTTATTTTACAGCCGGCGTAGATTAAATGCTTTATAATAAAAGTTGGTTGCAGAATCTTCAACGCTTTGCAGCAACGGTAAGCTTTTACGCTTTGTCAAACGAACGGATTGAAAGTTTATTCGTTTTCTCTGAATGACACGTTGAAAGCTTCAACGCTTTGCGACTACTTTAAAATTGGGAATTGTGGAGGCCCTTCCGTTTGCCGAACGGGTTGAATGAAAGCCTTATCGCTTTATTCAGATGAACTTCATAGGTTCTCATAGCTTATATGCTTTATGATGTATTTAATCAAAGTAAAACCTGCGGAAGCAACGCGAGAGCGCATTGCTCATCAGAATGACCTGAGTTGAATTGACAAACAGCACAATTTATTGTAAATTGTGGGTACCGCCAGTCATATTGTTGACTTGAGGGTGGTTTACATTATTGTATCAGCTGATTGAATCTCGGAGTGGGAAGAAACTAAATATAAGCAGCGCCTCCACACTTGGAGAGTCAGTCTGTGCGCAACCGAGACTGAAGCCAGATTTGTTCGTGGATATTGAGAGGTTAGGCCGAAATTATGGCAGACCAGTTAGTTACCCATAACTAAGTGTTATTCTTATTGTGTGTACACGTGTAGAGGAAAGGGCCGACTATGGGGATGGAGGAGGTCGGATACATACATGATAATTGTGATTATGTAGATTGATTTAAATCCCATGTTATAATGTATCTTGACTAACAAGCTTCATTGGATGAATGTTGGTCAAGATTGATCGAGACTATGCGCATGGCACTGTTACAATCTATTTTATGTGTTGCAAACATATTTCTTGTCTTGTTTGCTTGGTGAGGAAGGTAAACTCCCGAATCCTGAACTGCATTTTTATGTTTTATTCAGTATGGCATGGAGCATTCGCACTGCCAGGACAAGGTGGACTCGGTGTCCCTTGTTCATAGGTTTGGTATGGTATGAAGCATTGGCTCTGCCAGGACAAGGAGGAATATAAATCGCAGACAAAAGGATCTAAGGGTGAGGTTCCGGGTGCTTCTTTTCAGACCAGTAGGCGTTTCCGAATTAGATTATTAGATTCCAAACTTGGCGTATAAAGGCCCTGGTCGGATTGATCGCTTAATATTTCACAGCTGGCTACTCGCCTGTTGCGCCGCGGTGGCTGTCAACAAATCGATATGAGTCTCGTTTTCGAGGTTTCTTGGGGTATTAATTACGTCAACGACATTCATTTTCAAATCCAAGAAAAAGGATTGTTTTTTTGAACAAATCGATATGGGTCACGTATTTGATGTTTTTTGGGATGCTGATTATAAAATTTACATTAATTTTCAAATCCATGAGGGTTAAAATTATTTTTGACTGAACTTGTCCTAAACGACTGGACTGATGTTGATGAAATTTATTGTGTTTGAGTGGGTCCCTAATTGGTTTAGATTCGCAATTAAACCCGGTGGGTGGCGCTGCAATCTGGTTCTAGGTTTTTTATTTATTTTTAAATTAAAGTTTTTTCGCATATCTGCCTACACCCTTCTCCTTAATATTTAAACCTAACTATCAATTTTATGTTGCAGGTGAAACTAGGTGGGTGAGCTAGTCGACCCTATTATATAAAGAGGAAATATTTGATATAAATGAACACGACCGTAAAGTTATTTTTTTTTATGTTTGAATAAATTTAATTTACCAGATGACATAATATTTAACAGCAAGGGATAATGGGGAAAAATTTATGGACCACGTAACCAGCAGGTCGTTCTCCTGAAACAGAAACAATACCACACAGATCTTTGAATTATAAAGCACTGCATGACATTGTTTTATGTTAAATCTCATAATGCCCAGTAATTTCAATTCAATATCCTTCAATAGAAACAGTGCTACTTGGCGGTCGAAATAGACAAAGCGATGGTAGGTACCAATCCAGAGGGCATCTCGCATTCGAGGGACCGACCACATAGTAAACTTTTTGACAGTTAGATAGTACGGAAAGCAAAAGATACGAAATTGATATAACGTGTCATAATAAATGTTATTTTAACCGGCAGTTGGTGCAATTGGCACTAAACCCTGTTTTACTACCTTGCAAATGCCAGGGGGTTTTGGCGGCAATACTGACAGTGCGGTTGATCTCCTATTTGAATTATTTCCTAAACTAGTTTTAGTTGTGTTTGTTGTATAAATGTGGGGTGGATTTGTGCAATAAACATTGAAGCTGATGAACAGTGTATGGAAATATTGAAAGACGTGAAGTTAGGTGATTTTTGACTAAGCGAATTGATCGACCTTGGTCGTTCGATTCCTTGGAGAAAATCGTCTATGAAGCGTCGTACTGGAAGGAATTGATACCAAAACTCCAACAAGACTTTGAAATCCGCCATACCGGTGTTTCATCGTTCTTATGAATGGGTACTTGAAAATAATAAATACTTCATTGGCTATAGGTATGTGTAGTGTCTTGAATCTGTGGCTGAATAATCATGCATCCTTTGCCATTACGATACGACGACCGCTGGAGAGTAAAGGTGTATTGTGGTGATACTAAATTGTTTTATTGGTATTTAATGACTTTTACAATATCAATAAATAATGCGAAGCCATAATTTTACAAAAGAAAGAGTATATGATACTAATCAAATAAAATATGACACGTTCAAATAAAAAAGTCTCACTCTGACATGTAATATACTTACTGATATCTACTAGGTATTTTCCAAAATACTTATCGGATTTATCCCACTAAACCTGTTTAAGAAACGTCAAATCGTATGAAAATTTGATATAAGTTAATAAGTTTAGTGGTAAATCTCAATTTAGGATCGTAGTGCAAGTCCGTCTTATACGTTAATTAATGGTTGAATATCGAACATTGTGAAAAAGACCCTTAGTATTTTGTTGGATTTTATTTCATAAGTAACGTTTACTTGGATATTGTGGAACAACCGCGAAGTATAGTTGATCATGTGTCACACATCCCGTTCATTTTGCCAGACGCGATTTTCATTTTTGTTTTGCCTTTCCATACATGTTACTTTACTAAAAAATACCTCATTACCGATACCTCATTTTATGGGGAGGCCCTTGTGTGGGGGTAACTTCGGTTCCACATACAATCTGATTTATAGTTTCGATATGATGAAAATAAACACAAATATTATATTAGTTACCTAAATTAAAGGTGCGTCCACATTGACAGTTCAACGCGCCGAGTGTCTGTGGCTTTCTAACGACATCACACGGCAAAACATTCGTTGGTTTCAACGAGGTGTTAGAAAGGATCGCTTCGTAACATTTGACAAACACTTCTTGTGTCTTGACACAGTTATGGAGTCTAGGTGCGTCGAAATCTTACATATGTAGACGCAATTTAATATTGTTATGTACCTATCTTGGTAAATTGCATCAGTTTTAAGAACGGTCTTCTTTTACAGGAAACGACAACGGACTTCGGTTAATACTACCACTACCTACTAGCCCTGTTTTAAACTCCGTACCACTCGCCTCTGAGCTATCGTTGTTTATCAGTTACACTAGGACTGAATCATTAGCTACAAGTACCTACGATAAGAGCTAATTTAAATTGTTCGTAATATATTACGTACATAGCTGAAATTTAAAATAAATTAAAAAAATGTTGGAATTTTTAGTAAATACCTTTTGGCAGTTTTGCTCGAGGGTTTATATGATGTTAAGAATCTTAGCGGTGGGTTTCGTTGTGGTATACTATTGTACTTTATTATTAGTTATATTTCGTCAAATTATAATACATATCGGATATGTACGGCTTTATATAGTATTATTTACTTCAGTAAATATTATTATAAGTATATATGTATTGTTAAATCTTGATCTGATAGTACACAGTGTGACACATGTGAACCGAAATTATCGGTATCGATTTGATAATGAAATATTTCGAAACTAAAATTATCTCTCTCGCTGTCTTACTATTGGTTACTGAGATATTAACTCGACAAGCGTGCCTGTAATAAACGTATTGGATGCTATAATAAATTAACCAAAAATTATTAGATTGTAAGGTATTTAGTACTTTTCAAGTACCTAATTTACAGTAGTATTGGTGTCTAAAAGATTAAATACTTAGGGAAATATAGTGTACGACCTATGTGGTACCTACACGGAATTTATGTAGCATATTGTGTATGTATGTAGTTAAGACGTGTATTTTCTTGAACTTGCAGATGATAACCATTAGACCAGTATTTCAATGGAACGCCACATTTCCTCCACTATTGTTCACTGTATCTACACAGCTCCTAAATTAGACAAAATAAATATAAACAATTAAGTCAAACCGGACGTCGAAGTCATCGACAAGGGAGCGCAACTAGCGGCCGTAAGTGAGGCGCCAGCGCCAGTGCTACACATCTGACCGACCACGCGACTCCGTGAAGACTCGATGCTGGTTTCCTGCAAAATGCATCGCCCAACCAAGCAGACGTTATTAATCAAGGTGTATACATTATGTTGGCACATCCTTCACATGTTTGCGCTGTGGTTGTGGTCGTCGCCGTTCTATTGAAATAATGGATTCAACAATAATTTGCATCCATATAGATTTACCCTTATTCTGAGTTATATTTTTTTCTTAATAAACTTATAATCAGATCAGTTAGTTTACACTATTTACAAGTTCAATTTGAAAATACCGTAATTTAAAGATGATTTAATGCTGTGATATTTTCAAATGTATTATTTATTTTGTTTTATAAATCCATCGCAGTAGGTAATTATATGTACTCTGTTTGAAAATGAGGGACGAAGTCCTAGAAAATAACATCCAATTAAATTGTAGTGTATTAAATAAAGATTTTAATGCAAATTTCTAAATTTCTAATAAATATATTAAACATTTAATAATATGTGCGTGGTCGTGGCGACCAAAGTGTATTTTGATTACTTAGTTCATTTCTGGTATTGCTCCCGATCTCGTCAAGCGATTCAATTTAGTTATTATTAATTGGACAACACGACGGAGGTATCGCTAGATACCAGAGTGGATTGAGGCCCTTTCGTGATCAATTACGTTTTCCCGGCGTTCATGTGGCTAGCGTGTTGTTAACGCTATGGAATTGAATGACATCTCAAAAGAAATCTGTTATGTTACACGTATAGACAGACGGCTTTCCCGAGATCAAATGCGATGGTATATAGTATATATCTTTGTAATGTGTTATTTACTCAAGATTTGCCATTTTCGGCTCTGTTTTTATATAATTTGTTCATTATAATTCCTATAAATTATACTTTGTATGATTATTGATTATATACACCGATACGAGTATTATTATATTAAATATACTTTGTATGATATATAATATATATTTTCTATTAATCTACAGTGAAATGCAATTTGTCGTTAATGTGTCGTACTAATATTTATTAATCTAGTCAAATCAAAAATAAAATGTAATAAACATACTTAGTATCGTAATCATAATATTATATAATTTAATTAATATATTAAGTTAGGACACAATAAAGGTGGACTAAACACATACTTAATGTATCGGTGAAATCGAATGAACATGTTGCATTCTAGCATCACGTCAGTCAATGTGTTCAGAGGGGCATAATTGTTGTGCAAACACTTGTAATGATGCAAATTCTAACGGTAGCACCATTTGGAATATAAACATACCATGAATATAAAATTAGCTGTTAGGTATCGAGCGCAAAAAGTCACATATTCCTCGGTTAGTATGCCGAACTGGTGTATCTAAAATTGTAATGTAATGGTCACCGTGGAATTCTGCATTACGGCGGCAAGTACTCTCAATCAAAATAAATATGAATGCTCCGAATCAATAATATTTATTTAGCACTTGGATTTTCGAAGTGAATATGAGTGTTATGTATTGCAACAAATATTTAAGTATTAAAATATAACTTGTTTTAGCTTAACACCCACATATGGAAACCACAGAAAGTTACTATTCAATTCTGTAAAGGTCAGCTTAGTCCTGGCAAAAATCTACATTTGCATACGTGCGTACTTTTTATGTTGATAATAAAAAATACTTAAAAAGCAAGAGGTGATTTTAAGCAGACGTCAGCGTGTTGTCCTGCCGCCTCCTTCTAAAGCAAGCATATTATGCGCCCATCGTTGAACTAAAATTGCATGTGATTTCAGCTTTATTATTAAGTCGTTATTTAATTATCAGCAGAAAAGTGTGCGCGTATCATTGTGCATAAGCGCGAACTTTCACGCTGCAGGACGTCGGCGTGTTAGGCGCATTTTCAAATAGTAATCGAAATGGCATTTTGGCCAAGCGTTGTTTTGTGCCATGTCTGCGCTGACCCTATTCTTATATGTACTTGTAGTCATTTATGGATGTTAATGTTATAGAAGTTACTTAATAGAAATCTTTGAATCATATTTTTTGAACATCTACATGTTTTGTATCAATAGTAGGAAAAGTAGTAATTAAATGTTGTAGTGTCATCTGTGGATGTGTTTCAATTGTCTTTCCTATATTTTTATTAAGTTTAACGGTTTTTAAAAGGTATTTGTAAGTTTGTAGAGAGTAATTTCTGAAACTGCGAATCCGATTCTGAAAATTCTTTCACTATTGGGAAGTTGTTATTCCTGAGTGCTACAAGCTATTATTCGTCAAATAAAATAAAATAAATTAAGATAGAATAAAACAAAAAGAAATAAGAATACATTCACATAGCTGTGGGCAAAAGCGCGATAAAATGGGAACTTTATTATAACTAACAAACGATTCTGAATTAAGAATATTTTCGCACTCATTTAAGATTTATGTGATAAATCTTACATTCTAATCTAATCTTAATGATGATTGGTGTGATGATCACAATAATCACCAACAAAAGAAAATGAACACTATTCTGCAGCCAAGCAACAGTTTAGGTTAGTTCCTGATACAAAATATACAAGATAATAATACTTACGCTATAACTGTGGGGTCAGAAATATATGTGAATGTGTGGTTAAACTATGGTTTGTCCGCGGAAGTTGCGCAACCCAAACCCGAAGCGACCCACAGATGTTACGTTACAGAGTAGTGATCCTATCTTTGCGATAAAATCACCAATGATTGGAGTATAATAATGGCAAGTGTGGTGTATCATCTAATTCTCTTACTATTTTATCATATAAGATGTAATATTTCCCGCTTGAATATGCTGAAGTTGGAGCGGTACACCTGGGTGATTTTTAGTAAGTATATTTATTGTTAAGTTTAAGTATTGTCAAACAAACGCGACTTGATATGCTTTTCATATTCTGAATACTAACCTTTTCTTTAAAAGAAATCTGACTCCTCCATATATAGTCTTCAAGACCGGTATAGTAGAACAGGTCGCCAGAAGGAAGTCTAATGAGGTCTTCACCCTTTCGCCTCACCTCAGACAGACCTTGAGTGGTAGAGCCACGCTGTAGACAGTTTTGTCTACAGCATGAATGGGCCGGCTCGTCCGGGTCGTTACCACTGTCTCACAGAAAACCGGCGTAAAGTAGCAGCTTTCTGCTGCATTTCATACGGTGAGTGAGATATCCGAAGACACAAATCCCCCTTCCATTTCCAATCCTTTAATTATCCCTTTCCTGTAAGGTTGGCAACACGCCCATAATTCTTTTGGTATTATGGGCATAGATGGGTGGTGGAGATCACTTACCATCAGGTGACCCACTTGCTCGTTTTCCGGCCGATGCCGTAAAAACCTATTAGGTCCCATGTAATGATGTCCTGGCGTTGTAGCACACCAGCGTTAGTGTCAAATTGTTGTGGCAGCCGGATCTCTTCCAAAGATTCTTAGCACCCCCCCTGCCAGAATAGTGGTACAATAGTAGAAGTAAACCCTTTCCATTACACCACTCATACCAGTTACTAGGGGGGACCACGTCCCAACTCTATGCAACGCATAGACATATTAGGTGTCTAACTTACAGTATTCTCCTACTACTACTGACCCCTACTTTTATCGCTCAGAACGGCAATTTCATAGGTAAAGAGAAACCAATAATATTAATAGTAAAATTCCACCATTTAAAAGTACCGTAAAAAACAAAAATTCTCGGTTACTTAATCATTTTAAGATTTTCACCCGGTTTGTGAAAGATTGATCAAATCAACATTCAACTAACAGAACTTTGATTTTGACTCCGCTGTCACATCAATTCGAGTTACTGAAACGTTGTTTTGTGAAAAAAAATATAATATTTGATGACTCTTTAGTTGCGTTTGTCATACGATTATTCATATTAATTTGAAAGTTATGTTATCTAACATGTATGTCAAATCAAAGATTTTGACCACCATTGACCACCGCTTCTAGCAACTCAATTTCGACTTGACATTTGAATAGTTAATTTTACAATGATCAGTGTTTCAGAAATCAGGCGTCAATTTAATTAACTTCATTCCAAAAGATTTAATAAGTTCAACCTCCTACATTGTACTATCGTTCTTAGTGTGGATTTAAATCCCGGATGGGTAACGTTTATATTAAACCAAATAATTTTGCATACATACGCACTCACGCCTGTATTCCCTGAAGGGGTAGGCAGAGGTGTAACCAGTACACCCAAATTTCGCCGAGCGTATATACGTCCCTTATGTGATAGGGGCGAGCCTATCGCCATACCGGGCACAAATTTCTATTCTCTTCCTATCAACTGAGCATTTCGTAATAGAAAAATCCAATGCCATTTTACCCGACCCAGGGATCGAACCCGAGGCGTCAGCGTTGGCCTCAATCGTAACGCGTACGCATTACAACTGCGCCACCGAGGCAGGCAAAAATAATTTTAGATTATATTATTCTGTTTCTTTCAAGTAACTATAGTACTATGATTAAAGTTATTCGTTTCGGCAATCTTCGTTTCTTAAGGATTAGTATCTATATGCACCGTAACAAATTTCAGTGTTAGCTTGTAACTTATCTATATATATAAAAGTGAAATACCACTCACTCACTGATTCATCACGATTTCTCAAAAACTACTGAAGCCGGGATCATGAAATTTGGTCAGATGATAGATTGTGTAATGTAGACGTCAGCTAAGAACGGATTTTTGGAAATTTACATTTTAAAGGGGTAAAAGAGGGGTTTGTACGTTGTATGCAACTTTTTAATGGAAGGGAATACGACTGTGAAATTGAGCGCAATATTGCTTATTAAAAATAATGAAATATAAGCTTCATATTTATGGAAAAATCCACTAACAAAAGGGGGGAGGGGGAGTTGAACTTTGTATGGAATGGAATACGACTGTGAAACTATGCCCGAATATTGCTTATCACAAATAATGAAATATGTGATTCATAGTTTTTCAAAATTCCACTTGCAAAAGGGGGGTAGGGGAGGGGGGTGTTGAACTTACTCACTGACTCACTGATTAATCACGATTTCTCATAAACTACTGAAGCTGGGGTCATGAAATTTGGCTAGATGATACTTTGTGTGATGGCGAGGCGTACTAAGAACAGATTTTTGGAAATTCACATTTCAAGGGGGTAACAGGGGGGTATAATTAATAATAAGTAATATTGTATGAAACTTCTTTATTGAACGGAATACGACTGTGAAATTAAGCACGAATAGTGCTTATCATTTATAATGAAATATGTGATTCACATTTTTGTAAAATTCCAGTTACAAAATGGGGAAGGGGGGTTGAATTTAGTATGAAAGTATTTATTTTAATTTTGGAACCACTTGACCGATTGGGATCATATTCACACCGTACATTTGTTTTGTGGAGACAATGGTTTATAATTATATATCATCACGCTACGACCCATGGGCACGGAGCAGTAATCTATATATAAAGCGAAATACACACTGATTGATTAAACACGAAATCTCAAAACTACTAAAGCTAGAATCATGAAATTTGGTCAGATGGTAGTTTGTGTAATGTAAGGGGCCCACTAAGAAAGGGTTTTTTGGAAATTTACATTTTAAGGGGTTAATTTGTTTGTAGATCAATTATGCCTTAACGGCTGAATGGATTTGTGTAAAATTTGGCATACAGGTAGACCATTACATGAATTAGAATATAGGCAACTTTTATCCCAGGAAAAGACTTTTACGCGGGCGGAGCTGCGGCTAAATGCTAGTATGTCTATATTAGTACATCGTCACGACATCGCCCTATTTCATAGACGAAGATTATACGGAAACGGCCATTTATACATACATATATAGATTCACGCCTGTTTCCCATAAGGGTAGACAGAGACAACGGATTTGTACTTGCGAAGATTCTTGCACACATCGTTGGCCTCCTTCAACCTAAATTGTTATGAGTGGTAGAGCGACGCTGTAGACACTTGTCTACAGCATGTATGGGCCGGCTCGTCCGGGTCATTACCACTGTCTCACATAAAACCGGCGTAAAGTAGCAGCTTGCTGCTGCGTTTCGTACGGTGAGTGAGATATCCGGAGGCCCAAACCCCCTCCCCTTCCCAATTCCTTAATGATCCCTTTCCTTTAAGGTCGGCAACGCACCCATGATTCTTTTGGTATTGTGGGCGTACATGGGCGGTGGAGATCACTTACCATCAGGTGACCCACTTGCTCGTTTGCCGGCATATATCATAAAAAAAAACATTTACAAACAACATAAACAAAAACACGTCCGTTTAGGGTACTCCTGACTTGGCCTTTCTCGAGAATATCTCCGACCTTTTATAGTAGTACTGTAATCTATATTCGACGTTGAATTTAATAATTAATAAGTAGAGCATTTTTAATAATATTTACTTTCAGATACTTTAGTCTATTACTTCAATTAAGTATTCCATTATTCCAAAATTTTCAACGTTGACATTAAAAACAAATGGAACGCCTCGCATCGCTTTCAGCCAGTAACCCTTTAAAAGCAATTTTAATTGCAAGCCAACCACCGATAATTTCATGCAATCCACTTTCACATTATTATGATTTAACTTTGCATCGAAACCACTCAACCCAAAATAACCATTTACAGATTCATATACCTAGTCCCTATACATGGGATGGTTCACCCTTTGAATGTCTCGACAAATTCAATCAACACTATATTAGGCTATCCGATATGAGGACGTGGAGGAAGGAAGCAGGTAGGTTTAAGACTACCGATTGCCTATTGCTGCACATTCTCAATAAAAAAAGGTTATTTAGAATAGTAGCGTGTTACCGACTCCGCTTGCGTAAATGTCTTTTTCTGGGATTTATATCCCAGTAGTCTATGTTCTAATTCATTTTTTGGTCTAATTATATGTAAAATTTTATCCAAATCTGTTCAACCGTTAATATGTGATTGATCTACAAACATCCAAACTGTCACATTTTGGATTTGGAGTTGATACTCGACGTATGGAATGAAAACGAAAACTTTCATCGTTTTAGAAAACTATTAAAACTTGTACTAGGCCAACTGTAGTTTAATAGTCAATGATGAATTAAAATTAATAATGTGGTTAATTTTATTTCATATTAGCCGAATACGAAATTAGTTTTCAAGCAATCCTTTCCTTTATTACCGTATGAATTACTAGTTTAATTTAATTTTAAATCGAAAACAGTGAACGTATTTGTAACTCGTACTAGGCCTACAGTACCACCGATTCAAAATTGTTTAGTATTATTTTTACTTTTCAGTTTTATTGAGTCGGTTTTATTTTGGGTTTTATATTTAGTAAGTAGCATTTACTCAGTTAGTGAAATTGAGGTTTAGTCTAATACAGTACTCGTAAATAGTCCTTATTTTCTATCTATACAACGTGTTATAGAAAGGGGCGGGCAAATTTAAGCAGTGTATAGTGTAGGGTATAAGTATTTTATCTCCCATAGTACCAAATCCGATTGCATTGCTAGGACATAATTATAGAATATTCTTTTTTATCGAATGAGTAACATGTCGTTATCGACTTTCAACTTTGGACAACACTAAAAGATAGACAGTGATACTTCCGACCTCCTTTCTTTTATTTATTTTAAAAATATAAAACTTTAAATAGTTGTCAAATGTCAACATTTATTTGACGCAGTCAGTTCGGCAATTTCTGATTTTATGAAGTATGATTACGAGTTCAAAAAATATGTTGTGTTTTACTAAAAACAAGTATAATGTATTAGTATTCTGTGTTGGTGCAACTGATAACAGCTTTTAAGAGGCTCGCCGACTGTATTAAGATAAATTCATAGAGGGAAGACCCGAGAATGAAGTCTTTAAAATGCTTCTAGAGGATGATACCTACATATTTTCAGGCGCAGTCTCTTTCAGGTGTTAATTTGTGTTCTAATTACAAGTTATGTACGTATGTCCGTAGAATTACGTACATCATATTCAAGTTTATTAAAAAGCGAGTGTCGTTCATAATAATTAATAGTGATGTCATCAATCTTATTGATCTTAATAAACGAGTGATTAAAATTAACGTGAAATTTTAGGATGTTTTGGTTTTGAAATGGTCCGGTACATAAGTATGAATTGTAAGGTGTATGTAATGACCCTAAAATATGACCACACCTTTCTGTAACACGTGGTATAATAAAACAGTAGAACCCACGGTAGAACATCTGCAGTTGTCTGTCTGTTAGATTTATATCAATGCCTATTAGTAAAATTAGGTTAAGCTAATTTTGCTTGCAACCGAAGAGTAAACTAGCTATGCCGCCAAAATAATGAAAGTTCACATGAAGTTTGTTAGATGGCGTTGCTGCACGGAATAAAGCGGCGAGAATCCTACAACTATTATAAATGTGAAAGTTTGGATGTTTGTGAGTTTGTGAATTTGGATGTTTGTTAGTCTATCACGCCCTAACGGCTGAATGGTTTTGATGAATTGAATGCACACAGTAGACCATGACCTAGATTATGACATAGGCTACTTGTAATCCCGGAAAAGGCAGTTTACGTGAGCGGAGCCGCGAGCAAAATCTAGTAAGACATAATTTAGAGGTATTTATGATCTGTGTTTCAACTCAATACAAATCATTAAATTAATACGTGAAACGAAAACCTCGTACCCCTTTTTGAGTAGGTATATTGCGCGGACGTAGGAGTGCGTAATTTGGCATAGTTAAAGTTTATATGGAGGAGGAGTGCAGAATGCTAATAATAATATGCTATAATAGTATAATATCTGTATATATATACATACGTATATATATAATATATACATATGTGTATGTATATATTTAATAACATAAAATAACACACTCTGGGCCCTACTTATAAACGTTACTTAAGCATTAGATTAGTTAAACACTATCTTGTCTTTATCTGTCAACGTGATTTATAAAGTGGCTATAAACAGACGAAAATTGTGTTTCAATTAGTGCTTTTTTTGTTGCTTGAATGACGAGACGAACAGGTCGCTCGCCTGATGTTAATCATCACGCCGGCTCATAAAACAGAAGCAACATCACACATAACTCTGGATTACAGAACACTGCATTGCACTGAACTGCGCTCGTCACCCCGAGACATAAGATGTTAACTCTAACTTAATACAACAGTGCTTACACACTGCTGCTTGGTGGCAGAAAAAATGGCTTAAAAAGTTTATAAGTAAGGGCCTCATTATTTACGCCCACATTGGAAATGTCTTAATGTCAAATCTCGCAACTGATGTAATATAACAAAATAAAAAAAAATGGTCGAGTTTCGACCACTAGTGTAATATGCATACAATGTACGGTGACTTTTAGAGTATCGCTGTTCATAATTTCCAAGATTGACGGAGATTGCGGAAGCGTATAATTTATATAATTAGTACTATACATACTATGCGTGTTTGTATGCATAAGTTCATTGAAAACATAGGCCCAAAGCGGCAAAGTTGTAAGTAATGCATCCACAGTTCGCCGAGTTTATTATAGAAATTGTAGGAAGACTGATTAATTAATCACGAAAAAAAAATACTAAAGGTATTTTATGACTAACAGGTCATAAAATTTAGTCAGACGATTGTTTGGACCCCTAGCCTGTCAGCAAAGAATTAGCAAATTTTTATTTTAAGGGAGGCAAGCAAGATGGGTTTAATTTTTATATTTTTTTTAAATGAAAAAGACATTCACGCGGGCGAAGCCAACAGCTAGTGCATTGAATGTGTTCACAATCAATTTATATTGTTTATACTGCTAAAACTAGCCAGTGTAGTAAGCAGTTTCCTTTTGTACCTATCTATTTATTAAAAAAATTCAACGGAAATATGGTAAATACCTTCGTGGATAGGTGTCTAAGTAAACAGCAGTCATCCAGTCATGTTGTATGTACAACAATATTTTAAGTACTAAACATCTCATTTCTTAGGTCAGGACCCGCAAATGGTCGAATAATTGATATGCACAGCTATTCTGAACTCATTATGTATGTCTTCGTATTCATAAATTGCGCGAATTAATTATTAGATAAATAATATTTACTTTTAATCATTTCGTAATGGATTCTTAATATAATACTGTCCTCGCGGTGCGCCGGCATTGACCTGATACGCGACGCGAAGAAACTCTAAAATTTAAGTTATTTATAAAACATTTGAACAAAATAAATAACTAAAGGAACTATCGGTAACAGCGGCACTTAATTTGCACAATACGCCGTTTGATATCCATACGTAAAAACTGAGGGCTATGTAATAACGCAAATGTGAAAAGAACGCTGTCCGGTACAAAAATAAAACCAGCCATCGTCGCAAGCAGACATGCGAGTCCCGGAATACTTTACGCATTCTGTCTGAAAATATTCGACGAAAACGCCTGAGTGCGGCCGCCCGTCCACTTGTCGGACGCGCCACTCGCTCCGGTACACCGGTACACCGGTCCCGCGGTGTCCATACTCCGTACTTCGTGCTGTCCGTACCGCCCGTACCGCTAACGCTGTGCGATGAACAATGAAAGCGACAGCGGGCTGCTAGCAGCTGACAGCACACTGGTGCACTACGCGTGAATGGTGAATCAAACCTTGAATGGTGTATGTGTTTTGTGCCAGTGTTTCCTATTCAGGTGTTAATACATACTTTATTAATGTTCGCGGGCGGAGGAGCCGGATTCCAGAAGCAATCCAAGCCGCCTTGGGAGAGCACTAATGCGAATTCAGGCACAGAGGTAGCACCGAATTGGTGAGTCGGCTATTATTATATATCGTAACCATATGATATGATAACATAATCATGTGACGGCGCGACGCGACGCCGCGCCGCATTGTGGCATGGACGCGGTACCATCCGCTCCTAGCGTCAAGGTCGTCTTGCATATGATAAATGTGCTGGATGAGTTTTATTTGTGAATCAAGTGGCAATTTCCATGGCCGACAATTCCTAACAGAAAATAAACATTCCGCGAACACACTCTTATTATTTAGCTATTATATTTATAATAAACACATAAGAACTAATAATGAAAGTTAACCGGACGTTCCAAAAGTTTTCGGTCTTGGTACCACATGCCGGCTTTGGTTAGCTAATATACTGAAGGTTAATAGGAATCAGTGGTGTATATTTTTCTAAGCGCTCCTCCATCGTTGTTAAGACACATTTGACGGATTGTTTTCATGCGGTGTGTAGCGATGTGTCAAAAAAAAAAACATCGCAGTTCTTAATGTAAAATTCAATATGAAATATTTATAGCAATATTTTGTAGACTTATTTTAAAATACAGTGTAGGTAAACCGATGTATTTAATTAGTTTGAACTGTTTAAATTCTAGCTCAATAGCATCTGTTTGTGTACAAAGAACATGATTCGCCAGGAGCTAAATTATTATTTGCTACTGATATTACCGACGGCCCGACAACGAGGTCTTTGAACTGCGCTTAGAAAAAAATTGGTGACAAACAGTAGTCTTCCAATAGTGTATACCCGATGATAAAAGGAACACTTTAAGGTTCATTCTCATATATCTGTCTATTACAGGCTCACAGCCAGTATTCTCCAAATTTACTGGACGAAAATAAATTACTTATACAGGCTAAGATAACCCGATTTTGGACGTTTAGAGTAAATGAATAAATTCTGATTTTAGAGGTTAATTTTGAAGGACAAATTATAAATATAAAATATTATACTATTATAATAAGTACATCATAGTACAAATGAAATGGCTCATGATGATAAACACAAACATAATATTTGAGTTAGTAAAAAAATGATTAAATGAAGCATTACCTCCCCATTCTATATTGGAAGCTATTAAAATACTTTTAAAAATAAAATATAAATATATTTTATTATTATGGCCTCACTCATATTAAACAGGAAAAGCTAAACGAATTATTAATGATAATATAATAATCTTAAGTTTGTAAATTTTCACGGGATACGGATGAGTACGGGATCATTTCTAAGAGAGCCCGAAACTTGTTCAAGTTTAAGTACTGAGCTTATATCCGTCAATTCTCTAAGTGTAAGACAGTTGTGGCTACAACATGGATGGCCCGACTCGACCGGGTTGCAACCACTCTCACACAAAACCAATTTGAAGTAGCAGCTTGCTGATGTATTTCGTACCGTGAGTAAGATATCTGGAGTCCCAAATCCCCTCTTCCCTTTTCAATCCCTGAATTATCTCATTCCTATAATGGCGCAACAAGTCCATGATTTTATATGATAATGTGTGCGTTCATGGGCGGTGGAAATCATCAGATGACCTGCTTACTGGGTCGCCGGCCTCTGCTATAAAAAGGACAAAAAATTACCAAGTATTCGATTTAAATAAATTTTGAATAGTACTCTAATCGGTATTCACAACCATGGAAAGTATTATTAGGTCTAACGTGGACAGAAGGCTCTAAAAAGTATTAATCCTTTCTTTAAAAAAATAGTCTTAACTTTATTGTAAGTATACGTTTTACTAATACATTCAATTACAGGCTAGCAACAAAGCATGTCGTTGCTTTATAATGCTGCGAGAACCTGCGTGTGGCAGGTCGTAAATTGAACGAAGTATCTTTTCCATCATCGGAAAATATTGCATGTGAGTGTGTCTTCATTATATCAAGTCCTTGGAACTTAGTATATTAGCATATGCAACACGGCATATCTCGCGCGCGAGAGAGGTAACTATCGCCGACAAACAACTCGGAAAAAATTGTCGCCATTCTATAAAATTAAGTCGTCATGTTAGGGCTCGGAAACAAAATACCACAGTTTGAAAGTACTATTTTCTCTACTTTTGACATAACGAGTCGTGTATTCTATTCAACCATGTTTGCTTCACGACAAAACGATTGTTGATTAATTGGTTGTTGACTATTATTATTATTTTATAACCTTATGAAATCGCTTTTTCCAAGCATAATTGCATTGGATTGGATTAAAGTAGTGGTTATATTCTCTTTGGTTTTTAATAAATTGATGTGAAAATGGACCAACAACGTCTTCGCTCCGAATGATAGAGATAAAGTAAATCAGGTCGGTAGGTAGTTATTGCGAGGTATTTAATTAATTATTGATAGGTTTCGTGGTTATTTCTGAATGTCTTTTACTGGACTCACGATGTCTGACACTAACTAATGATGCAATAAAATACCTTTAACAATAACTGAACTGTAGAACTGTAGGTACAAAGTACTCTTTATTAGCAGTAATAGCTGAACCCAACTCCCTGCGAATTTCATTTGCAATAATACCGCCATCTCTTGCTTGATACTATTATCACCTGAGCGGCCAAAAAAACCCGTTTATTTTACTATATCTATTTTCTAATGTTTTAATATCTGTCTCCCCAGTGTATACACCAAAGAATTATAACTAAACATAAATTAAATTATTAAAGCCATTTTTATTACATATTTAGTAATACGCCATCTACTGAAAAATTCACATGTTACTATGTTAAAGGTTAACGTGCGAAATGTTACAATGTATTGATTTTTCTTAACCTTCTAGGGCACTAGTAGAGTTTCTAGTACCGCGGCTTTGGCGACACTGTCGCAACTTTATGTTATTTTATTTAATAAACCATTTACAAAGTAATTATAGGTTTACTTAGTTTACATTGTTTTACCCCAGTTTTTAATATTGTTTATCCTATAAACAACATTATAAACTTTATTTATTACCTTAAAATAAACTCGTAAAGCCCATATAAGTTTTATATTTATTCTTATTTGCTATTTGAAAATGAAACCTAGTTTGTGTTAGAGGTCGACCAACGACCAAGTAGGTCACCTGATGTTAACTGATCTCCACCGCACATGAACATCTATAATACCTGAAGAATCCTGAACGCGTTGCCAATCTTAAATAAAATGGATAATTAAGGGATTGGGAAAGGGAAGGGGATTTGGGCATCCAGATGTATCACTCGAATGTTGGTTATCTATGAGATAGTAATAACAACCCGATTGAGGCGACCCATTCATGCTATGGAAAACTGTCTACAGCGTGACTCTATCACCGTAACGTTGGTAAAACTTCATCTAATAGTTGTGCTAGTTTATGAATATCTACTTGTATTTTGTGGGTTTATTTATTTTAAGTAACAGTTAAGGAACGGTTGGTGAAATCAGTACAAGTCTTTTTCTATCATGAATATTGATCGTGCTTGTAAATAATATAAGCGCCATCTATGAGAGGGTGGTTGAAATATGTCCTGACTTAGCACTTCATACAAGTGAATTTGAACCGAAAGTGGTAAGTAGAATAGAAATAGAAATAGTTTGGCAAATATCCGCCGTGTGACGCTGCCTCGTCAGTACTATAAGGTACAATATTTTCCCAATCTTTGGCATTTTACGATATAAGTATTACTAATAATTTGGTCATTATAAGATCAATCATATTTATATTAGTCATAACCAGAGATATCTACCAAGGAATACGAATTTCTATATCTCAAAATTTTGACGGAAGTACTCTATAAACTGTTAATTAAACTATTATTTGAACACAATATGTGCATATTATGCCTACCCCTGGGCATACAAGCGCGAGCTTATGTAATGTTATACAGTCAAATCGTGGATTTATCTCTTTTTTCATGTTTTTAAAGTCCCTATAACGGATAAGTAGGAAAGTTTAGAAGTTGTAAACAGGATCTTGTCTACAGCATGAATGGGTTGGCTCAACGGGTTGTTACCACTGTTTCACAGGAAACCAACGTAAAGTAGCGGTTTGCTGCTGCGGTTCGTATGTTGAGTGAGATATCCGGAGGCCCAAATCCCCACCCCTTTAATTATCCCTTTTCTTTATGGTCGGCAACGCGCCCACGATTCGTCTGCTATTGTGGGCGTTCATGGGCGGTGGAGATCACTTATCATCGGGTGACCCACTGTTTCGTTTGCCGGCCTATGCTATATAAAAGTAAATACGTTATTTTGTCATAATATTAAGTCAACGAAATAAATACAACAAAGCAGTAAAGATAGTGATAAAGCAGCAATAGTTCAGCGGAGAGTGGTAGAGACGGACTGTCAAGATGTAGGTAAGTCGCAGGTTTGAAATCAGCTCTAAGAACATGAACCTCTGACTTTACGTTACGTATGTTATTACCAGAGGGGCTAGCACGGAAAACTATCGAAATCGTAATGTAAAGGTATCGAGGGCTCGATAGATAATTCCTTAAATATCATTGGTCTATATTCCATATAAATTAGTTTCTTTTACGTACGATAGGGGCGCTGTACTAAAATCTCATAGTAATTGTTGTCGATGACAGCTCGAATAACATTTCGCAAGTTTCCGTGCTAGTCCCTTTGATTGAACGGCGAAAGAAACCTGCGTGAGTAGACTTGCATACCTAAGAAGTTCCCTATATATTTTTTTAAGGTATGTGCAGTCTATCAACCCGCTTAATTGTAGCATAGTTTAGGAGAAATAAGCGGACAAATAGACAGACAGGCGCAGATCGCTAACTATCGATACTTTGTTTTGTACTATGTACTAGCTTTTGTTCGCAGCTTCGCCCACGTGAACGGCCTATTCCGGGATAAAAAGCCTATATCCTAATCCAGGTCATGGTCAACCTGTGTGCCAAATTTCATCCAAAACCGTTCAGCGGTTAAGGCGTGATAAACTAACAAACATCCAAATACACAAACTCACAAACATCCAAACTTTCACATTTATAATATTATTAAGATTGATTTGAGAATAGTTGGATGATTTCTCAGATGTTGTCAATGGGAAATCCCTTTGGCAATGGCTAGTTTGAATAATATTCTATACTATAAATATATATATATATATATTCTTCAACTATCAAATGTGTACGTACACAAAGCGAAATATTTTTTTTTATGCATAGGCTGGCAAACGAGCAAGTGGCTCACCTGATGGTAAATGATCTCCACCGCCCAAATACGCCCACAATACCAAAATAATCATGGGCGCGTTCAATCAATTTAAATTTTAAGGAAAGGTATAAGTAAGGGATTGGGAAGGGGAGAGGGATTTTGGCCTCCGGATATCTCACTCACCGTACGAAACGCAGTAGCAAGCTGTTTCTTTACTTCGGTTTTCTGTGAGACAGTGGTAATGACCCGGACGAGCCGACCCATTCGTGCTGTAGACAAAACTGTCTACAGCGTGGCTTTACCACATTTCAATAGAGAATTATTTATGAATAATTTATAGATTCCTGCGCACATCTCAAAACTTCAGCAACGATTACGAAATACATCTGTTGAATACAATAACTGAGTTAGTAGGGCACTTATCGATTGTGAGTTAGTTCGCTCGCAAAAAAAGCCTTTGAATTAATATTCGTGATTGCATGTGGAGCCGACCTCGGCCCATTACAGGAGTGTTGTATCCCTGACATACATTGCCAGGTTGTAGGCGGTATAGGCACGATATTACCGAGAATTGGTGCTGAGAGTTGCTTCCATTATGGGCAGAATATTTTTTAAATGTATGTTTAGGCGATAGACTGAGATTATACTTCCTACAATATTATCTATGTACTCAGAGGCTATTAAGTTGAAGTATTCATTAGCCATATCTTAGAATTCGATTGTTTTTCAAAAACGTAAATTGATCGAGTAACGAAGCTTAAAGCAGTTTTTGTATTCGGTAAGGAAGCCTAAAGCTTTAACTGGTTTTCAGTGTGGAAATATTCGAACCATAAGAAAGTAGCATTTGCTCGCGGCTTCGCCTGCGTGAATGTATTTTTTCGGGAAAATAAGTACCTTATGTCCTTCCTCGGGATATATCCTACCTTCTTAGCAAATTTCATTAAATTCCCTTACGTCGTTTAGCCGTGAAAACGTAACCGACGGACATACATGATTATTTTTACATTTATAATATTAGTATGAACGAATAAATGACAAAATTAAATGACAAGTAAGAATAAAATATACCTGACAAAAACGGCGATAGCCTCAATGAGAGGGGAATAGACTGCCGAGACGGATGTTATGAGTTCGATTCCAACCCCAACACACCTCTGACTTTGAGAACTTCTGTGTAAGCCATTGTTAATTATTGCTATCATTAACAGTAAAGGAAAAGATCACGAGGAAACATGCACATTTGAAAGTTCGTCTAAAACATTTCGAAGGTATGTGAAGTCTACCAACCCTTTTTAAGCCACCATAGTGAAAATTAAGGCCTAATTCTTTCATTATTTGAGGACGTGCACACAGTGTCCAGCAGAAGGGCATACTGGCTGGATTTTTTAAACACTGCAGTACGGGTAACTGCTACATCCGTTGTAGTTTCATAAAATCGTTTATAGGAGATTGTCCCATTGTGACCTGCATTCGCTAAATTTGGAAGAATATGTACATATGATAGTTTATCTGTGATATAGTTTCATATAATGGTTATGATCTGAAACGTAGTACTTGTCAAAAAAAAACTCATTAGATCACAGCACACTTGGCGCGTTTGTCTTATTGTATTGGAATTTCTATTTATAAAACTCGTGTTTAATCCACAAATATTTGTTCCGGGTCTGGTTGGGTACTGCAGAAAATAAACTACCATGCGCATTTGCTAATCCGAAGAAAACTCTGTTGATTACTTAAAAAAATCACGTGCTTAGAATGCCAGAAATTTAACGGCCAAACGTGTGCGCAGATTAAAAAAAGCCCATTATGTATTCCGGTCGGATCGAGCTGAATAATTTAGAAGGGTTTGTCGCTACTGCCTACCAGAATTAGTCCGATACGCTATAGCATAGAATTGAGATAAGTTTACTAATTAGATATATTTTTATCCTGGCACGGTAAAGTAACAACACTAGACCTGATATAGTGCAGTCCAAATATAATGTCGTCGTCAGAATTATGTCGGCGTGAAGTTAATGTAAGTGCGGTATTTTATTGGGTATTAATTTTTCATTTGTATATATAGCTATACTCAACTTAGTGTATACCTTATGTCTCGGGGTGACGAGGGCAGTCCAGTGTCATGCAGAGCTTTATTTAAAGTTCTGTGTGGCGTTGCTTCTGTTTATGAGCAGGCGTGGCGCTTACCATCAGGCGAGCGACCTGCTCGTCTCGTCATTCAATGTAATAAACAAAAAAAAAAAAAAGTGTTATGGACTACCGGGACGAAAGTCACAGGTTGCAAACCAGCTCCAAGACTATGCATCTCATGACTTTTCTGAGATACGTGAAATGACTATTAGTCATTGTTAATTATGCCTTGCGTTAAAGGCGAAGGAAATATTGAGAAAAAATCTGCATACCTGAGAATGAGAAATCGGCATCCATAAGAATTTCAAAGGTATATGAAGACTGCCCATCCGCATTAGTCTCAGATCCTTGAGCTACAAAGTACTGCAGTATTTTGTAACTCAAGGATCTGCCATTGCACTGCGCTCGTCAGCTTAACACAGGATGTAAAATTTTATGAAGCCCAATAATTTCATGGGCTTTATTGTTGGTTGATGATGAGATGTTGGTATGTTTCTTATAAATACACAGTAAGCAGATTTGTAGTTTACGAGATAGCAACCCACTCGCTGTCAAATTGGAGACGTAGCCTTGTAAACAAGAGTCTTCTGTAATATAATAATATTTAATAATAACATGATGGTACCTCGTAAAAGCCGAAAAAGTTAAAATGTCCAAATATAACATACTGTTTCTTATGTCGTACTATTTCCGATTCCCACTAACATGAACATGCAACCAATATTTAAAAATGTATTGTTTTGGCAGTCATCAATAGTTGACATATACTTATATCCTGACTCCTGGCCTCTGTCGTGTGATAAACTCTCGCTGTGAAAAAACAATAAAAAAATACATCTAAGTAAACATTTGTTTTTTCATCTGATATATAAGAGTAAAACGGCATACAATTCCCAGTCTGCTGCTGAATAGAGTTGGATTTGACGTCATGTGGAATGTACCGTGCAAGTTTGGTGGCACTGAGACAAACTATATCCGTCGTGGATTTATCGCCAAGTATCGCACGGTAACGTAGATATGTTCCTCACTTCCTCTATGCCATGAAACTGGTGTCTAAAGATAGATTTTCGAGGGTTGCGTCAAACGTCAGTGAGCGATAATAACACCGTCTGTCAACGCCCCACTGAAGGCGCTAGTGACACCTTGCATTAGTGATGCTGTCGTCGAATGGTCTCTTGTACGTAGTAGAGTACAAAGTCGGAGACCGGTGGTATATACGCTGCGTCACTGACGCTTGACACAACATTCGGACGTCTTTCACGATGTTAGGTATTTCTCTACAAGATAAGATCTGAAATACGGAGATGAACCGGACTCACCGATATTAACGCGACTGTGGTTCGACGAAAATGGAAGTGGGCAGGCCACATCCGCTGCAGAAATAATGCCAAATGGGACATAATGGTACTAGAGTGGAGACACAGAACTAATAAAAGAAGCCAGGGTAGCCCAACTATAAAATGTATCGAAGTTCTGGTGAATATTGCCGGAAGTAGTTGGTTGAGGACTGCTTTGAATATACATGACAGTGTTTTTATCCTACTATCCTTACTTCCAATTATTATTATAAATGTGAAAGGTGGTATGTTTGTAAATGATGTTTGTTAGTCCATCACGCCGTAACGGAACGTTTTGGATGAAATTTGGCACACAGGTAGACCATGACCTAGATTAGGACATTGGCTACTCTTTGTCCCGCAAAAGCTAGTGTATTATAATTTTTAAATAGAGCTGAACGTTCGTTACATAAGGACAGTTTTGGCTAAACCACCAGTGTCTTTGTAGTGTTGTCTTCTGATTGACCCCCGATGAAATGAGGGGTGTTATAAGTTTGACCCATTTATCCATCTGTAGGTATGTGTGTAATAACAGTGATAGCTCAGCGGGGAGTGGTATGGACTGTCGAGACGAAAGTCGCAGATTCGAAACCAGCCCCAAGTGCATACACCTCTGACTTTTCTAAGTTATGTGTATAATAATTGTTAATTATCACTTGCTTTAACGGGGAAGGAAAAACATCGTGAGGAAACCTGCATACCTGAGAACACTTCTCTTTTTTGTCGGGAGTAAAAAAAATGTTTTGTCTGGATACCTATCACACCAAAAATACGTCGTAAGTGAAGCGCGAATCCTAAGATGCGTCCACATTTGTGACATTGTATGCAATTGAGTCTGTGGCTGTCTAGCGTTCTTGTTGCGCTTAATATAGACGCAAGTTGTGATAAAATGTTCCGAGTTTCAACGAAGTGTAGGAACAGATCGCTTTGTGACATAGGGTCGTATATTTGTCGTCATATTTGACAACCATCCACATTTGTGTCTTTGTTAAGGCACGTTTTCAGGTACGCGGCCGAGACTAGAGACCGCTATGCGTGATGCTTTGTATGCAATTCTACGTTTTGAGGTATACCATCGAGACAGGAGCGACCGTGTGACAGTGGGTTTCCATAAAATTTCATACAAAGCCTCCCGTATCCCGTGTCACGGTCGCGTATATCAAATCGTGTCTTTATGCATATTTGATACGGTCACAGAGTCTCGGACTATCGGTGCGTCGAAATGTAGACGCACTTATATTAGTATAACTGGCACAGAGCCAAGAAATTAAACGATCTAATAACCACATTTTGCTTACGACACTTGAATGAGACCCGACAAGTATTATTTTGGCTCTTATTATTTAAGTACATAATTATTTTTTACCTCTATAAAGAAAGTATAGATTTTGCGGATCCTCGCATCGGCCGGATACGAAAAGATAGCAAAATTGAACTCTATGACAATGTGTTGTTGATATAAATTAAAAATAGATTCAATAAAAACAGGAAACAGGGCAGTAACTTTAATGGTGACGTTTTTTTAAGTCTAATCAAACTGAGCTGTTAAATAAAATATTAATGCTTTTTAAATAGAGGCAGGGATGTGCGCGATAGTAATAAATAAAATAACTAATTTCGCGGCGCTGGCCTTTCCTCTTAAATAGTCTATGTTTATTAACCCGTTAATACTAGTACATATTAACATGCTCATAAATTTTACGCCCCAATAAAACTTTGCGTAATTAAATTGAGTGAAACATAATTTAATACTAACTATAAGTATTTGAAAGCCGGTAATGACCCACGGATGGGTTGCTGTCGGTTTACGAGGAATCTGCTAGATGTTATTACTTACATAACATAAGTTCACGACTGTATACTCAAAGTGGTTGGCACAATTGCAGTTAGTGCATCAACAGTTTCGCCAAGCTTATTTCCGTCCCATAATGTAGTGTGGGGTGGGCTTCCTATGGTTAAACTGGACATAAATTCCAACCACGGGCAAATCATGTGTTTTCTGGTGGGAAACATACGTATTTATATCCGAGCGGATAGTGACCACCGTGCAACCACCGTACCGTGGTGAAAAATCCGCCATAGTGGTTTTTTCCTTAGAATTACGTCCCGGAGTCAGCTAGTGTATATAATAAGAATAAATAATAAAATTTAACTTTTGACTGCCTCGGTGGCGCAGTTGTAATGCGTACGCGTTACGACTAAGGCTGACGCTGAGGTCTTGGGTTCGATGGGTCGGGTAAACTGATATTGGGTTTTTCTATAATTAAATGCTTGGTATCAACCTGGAGTCTGGAATTGTGCCCGATATGGCGATAGGCTCGCCCCCTATCACATCATGGGATGGAGATACGCTCGGTGAAATGTGGGTGTACTCGTTACACCTCTGCCTACCCCTTCGAGGATTACAGGCGTGATTGCGTATGTATGTAATAAAATTTATTTGACACATATCCATACAAAATATCAAGAAATCTTAACCACTAATTCTTTAGGCAAATCAAAACAGGTCACAATCTAAGTCTACTGTCTCTTAAACTAAGCGAAAAACTTGTATCTTGAGAGACAACTCCAATATAGAGACAATATCCAGTAACTTCAGGCTTTTATAGTTCTGCCGACATTGTATTTGGACAGGAACAGTCCAGGTGTAGTGTAATCAGTTTGCTGTGCCAGGATAAAAAATGTGATCGAAAGCTCGAACCAAAATTGTGAATACGCCACGTGAGATTAGAACCCAAGCCCTCACAGTTTCTTAGACTAAGTACGCGGTCACTAATGAGGCGATTACAGTCTATTCACAAATTAAGGTCACACTAAACTTACACTTTTTCGAGTGGTAGAGTTTTTAGACAGTTTTGTCTACAGTTTTTTCCTTTTCTATGTATGCAATAGTTTCTAAATATGTTTTGATTTATGTGTCAGTGATACCGATATGACTGATAAAATGTACACGGAGATTGCGAAACATGTATTTAATGTAGTAATTTGTTACATTTATTTTTATCCTGGCTCGGCAAAGTGACTACGCTACACCTGATGGTAAGTATAGCGTATTACCGTGTTTTCCATATATTCTTGTGAGATAAACGTGTGTAAAATTTCACCCAATTCAGTCTCGCCACTACCACCGCCAACCGCATCTGCGACCCACACATACGTATGTTATATACCTACTCACACGCATAAAACTGCTTGCAACCGTTCATATAAAAACACTGAAAAACATCTTGGCGTTGGATTACTACATATTATTTCTATTGACTTTCTTGAGTTACATAGACACTTTATTTTTGTTTGGGTCCTATCACTAACAAAGTGTTATCGTATCTCCGTAGTAACACATAGGTTCATCAATGGGCTTTTTCCATTTTTTTTCAACTTACTTTAACAGACAAAATTTGAAAGTGATCTTGAATATTAAAATCTGCAAATCCAATGACGAAGTAACATTTCATAAAATACGCAATTAAAACGTTACAACTGCGAAATGCCATGTATTTTAATGATCCTATATCGACCGTTCGACCTACTTTTATGTATGAAAACATAGAATTCTAGGTAAAATTCTATCAACCTCGTATTGTATTGGTAATTGGAATAATATTTCACTACGTTCACGTCAGTCGTATTTTTCGAGATAAACAATGGCGATATTTAAGTTGTTATCAATCACATAAATGTTAGGCGTATGGCACACGTGTTTATTGCCAAAATAGTTAAAAGTGGCGTAAAAATGGCTGGATGCGTTAAGCAACAGCTGTTCGAATTAGGCCACGGTCGCTTGGAGGCGTGGGCTTCTAAACACGCGAGCGCAACAAACGGAACACTGTGCACTGGTCGATAGTAGCTGTAATATTTCCAAGGCCGACGTAGATGCATATCGCTAACACACTTTTTTTTGGTTTGAAAACTAATAATGCCAATTTCGCTCGTCTTAAAAGTTAACTGCTTCGTTTGTAAGTTCACCGATTTCAATTTATATTAGGGGGTTTACTGATGACGTTGATAATAAACATGTATGTCGAAAACAGCTTCATAATTCGCGGCTATGCAGTGATATGGCTTATGCATTCCTATCCGATAGCCAGATGTAGTTAGGATGCAATACATATGATAGTACTGTACTAATAGTAGACAACAGTACAGTAGTACAACTGATGGTAAGTGTTAATAATGCAATCCAAGAATAGTGACGATCAATGACAGATTAGTGTCCATTGTAAGTCACCAAGATTATGCCGGCTTGCATTGCTGCTTCACAAAATCATGTTTTTTTGGACATGATTTTGTGGCATGACTAGGTATTTCTAATAAAAATAGCTTGAATTCAATTTCTTCATATCTCCGACATGTTTATATCTATAGTTATCGCTTGAGTTCTTGATACTAATGTTAGAAAACATTAATGTCAGAAAGTAGCAAAAATCTGTGGTAATTTGTTTCTTATTGGAAATATGTGTATTCTTTTATAATGGTCAAATAACTATATCATTGCTGTTTACTTAAAATAAATGCAAGAAGTGTTGGATACGTACTTGGCCAGTCTTTATGCACGCTTTTCTACTGGCCGTATAATGACGTTATATCGACATAACGTGCATGTCTGCAGGTCACCTCACGTAATTTTGTCAATGTGTGTAACCTAAAAGACGACGGGATTACGTACTTCATTAATAATAACTTTATTCCCACGAAGTCTTGTGTTTATATATAGACATTCATACATACATACGCACTCACGCCTGTAATCCCTGAAAAGGTAGGCAGATGTGTAACCAGTGCACCCATATTTCGCCGAGCGTATCTTCGTCCCATGATGTGATGTCCCATGTATATACAAACATACACGCATACATACCAAGACATTCAAGAATGAGTTGAGAATATCACAATTTATTATTTTCGGAATACTTATGTTCGTATTTCGAATTATAATGCTAGTAAATCCTTTCCCAATATCACGTATTTCTTGCACTCGTTTCTTTAATTTTTTGACAAATTATAAGTTTTTTTTTTGTTGACCTATATCATCCCACTGCTGGGCAAAGGTCTCCCCCTTCTCTTTCCATATATCGTGATCCATCGCCACTTCAAGCCATTGTGGCTCAAATGCGTCCAGATCATCTCGCCACAGCTTCTTAGGACGGCCGCGTCGTCGCCGACCATCAGGTATCTATTCGGTCACTGACTTTGCCCAGCGTTCTGGACTCATTCTGGTCACATGACCTGCCTAATTCCATTTGAGACGTGCTGTCGTTCAGCAAGCTTTATGCCGATGATACTGCGTTCCATAGTTCTTTGGCAAATCTTGAGGCGAGACTTTTGTGATTCGGTCAAAGATCAAGTATGAGCACCGTACGATAATATGGGCAGGATACACATGTCGATGAGTTTCCGTTTTTGGGATAGTGGAAGATTACCCTTCATATATTGTTTCATGGACGAGTAGCTTTTCCAGGCATTTTCGATACGGCGATCAATTTCCCGATCTTGTCTTCCCTGGAAAGAGACTAACTGGCCCAAGTAGATGTATTCATCAACATATTGTATATCCTTTCCACCAACTTGAACACTACTTTTCGTGCTATTTGTCATAACTTGAGTCTTTGACCGATTCATGACCAGCCCCACCTCAAGACTTGCTGTGTTCAGATCTTGGAGCATAAGCTGTAGATCGTGTGCCGATGACGCAAACAGAACTATATCACATATTAGATCATGTTTATTAGGTATATTTCAATGCACAATTCATATATGATTTTTTCTATTTATATACTTAATTCGTATATACTAATTAGAAGTAGCCCTATGTATATTGGTGTTCTCAATATTTTGTGGAAATTGACAAAATTAGTTTAACGTAAATGGCTTTGTAAGAATAAAGTTGAGGTCATTAGTATCGCGACGCTGTCATGTAGTTATGACCGCCAAACCTCACCTGACCTGGGGAATGCAATTAATCGTCAGCTTTTCGCTAATACTTCCAAGTGAACTTAGTAATTTGGCATGTAATGCCCTCACGACCGCTTTGGCGTGCTATGTAAAATGTCGAAACATTCAAACATTAACATTTTATCTTAACTGGTATATTCTTCGTTATGTACTTTATAGAGTTCTTCCTTTATCCTACTCGCAGTGGGGTCGGCGCAACATGCTATTTAACACATGTAACAATAACAAATGGCTTGTAGTTTATATGAACGGCTGCCAGACGTCAACCCTTCTGAGTTGAAAACACCCACACCCGAAATAAATAATTGTGTATTACTCAAACATTTGTCTCGGTGCGAGAATCGACCCTGCGGCCTCTCGCTTCACTGCCAGCTGCTCGACCACTGCGCCACGGAAGCTGTCCATTATGTTACGTACTTTATAGTATGACATAAAAATTGTATTATTAACAAAAACAAGAATAATTATTATAATTACATGTCTCGGTATAACGATAATTTGTTAATCAATTTGTGTGAAATTATATGTCCAGTTTTACACGACCGAAGATCCGCAGCTAAGTTACGTCGTAGTGTGGCGACTCTCTAATAATTTAAACGTAATAATAATTTTAAAAAATATAGTATGAAACTAGGTGCTTTGCTTAAACATGTTAATTCTTTTTGCGAGCGTTTTAGTTTGAACTATTAAATAAAAATAATAAAAAATGTACTGTACACGCTAACTCCGAGTCCTATATCGACGACTTCTTAGAACCCGATTAAAATTGATTATTATTGATTAGTACATTTTATTGTTAACTAGCTATCGCTGGCGGTTTCACCGAAGGCATGTGAGGTCCTGCTTCCATGAGCCATAGCGTCATATACATATAAACCTTCCGAAATGAAGGATCCGAAATGTGATCACTAAATAAAAAGTAATAAGAGTAAAAAAAACTCATGTCAATCATTGTCATGTTTATTGTTGCTATTTTCCTCAGTGTCCTTCACAACATGATGATTTGGTTGGATTTTTTGAAAATGTCTGAACCCGTACTCCGTAACCCAGATGACTATTTCTTTTTATTAGGGGATTTTAATATAAGAAATGCATGATGGTTCTATGATAATGATACTAATTTAATTGAACATTTGGATAATGTTAATGATCTCTTGGTAACGGCATTATCTCATTTTCTCAAGTTTAATTGTTTAAAACCGTAATATTAATTATAGATCTGGTTATAAGTAACTGTGAATGTTTAGTCGCTCGATCCACAATGCCATTAGTTAGCGAAGACGGACACCACCCTTCCTTGGATATTAGTATTTTTGGTGTTAAATCTACTTCGTTCACCTCCTCGTTTGGTAAAACTATTTAAAAAATGTGACTATAACCAGGTTAATCAATTTGAAAGCCTCCGTGGCGCAGTGGGCGAGTGGCCGGCTGCGAAGCGTGAGGCCGTGGGTTCGATTCCCGCACCTAGCCAAATGTTTGTCTAATCCACAAATATTTTGTTTCGGGTCTGGGTGTTGTGGGACCGCAAGTCCCTCGTAGTTCCCGATACCCACGATACAGGTTAACCTAGTGTGGGGTTGGGACTATGTGTGTGACTGTTGGGTGTATTTATTATTATTTATATTTATTATTATTTATATTATCAATGTCTTAGTAATATAAACTGGGACGATTGTTTTCTGGGTATGAATGTAGACTCTGCAGTTGCTAGTTTCTATGGGATTCTAGAAAACATAATAAATTAACTTGTTTCTTCTAAGCTCCTGCGCAGTAATTGTAACTATCCGGTCTGGTACTCACCGGAATTAATAAAGGTTTTAAGAGAAAAGCTTAAATATCGTAGAATATAGATATGCTATCATCGCCATGCAGATTACCGCTGCTTTTCCATGTTGCGTAGCAGACAAAAATCTTTAGAAAATTCTTGCTACGATCTATATATTGAGAATTCGGAAAATAATATTTTAAATTGTAGTAAACACTTTTGGACTTTCATTAAGTCAAAGAATAAAGGTTGTGACTTGGTAGACCGATTATTTTTTAATGGAACCTCTTCGTCAGTTGGCAACGTCATATGTAATTTATTTAATAATCATTTTAATTCCTCATATATTAATATACCGAACAATAGTACTAAATGAAATACAAATATGGATAATTCTTGTGCTGACGTTTCTTCGCTATTTATATCTCAGTGTACTGTCACAAAATACCTAAAATCACTCGATGTCTCCAAGGGCGTAGGACCAGATGGGATTCCTCTAATATTCCTTCGGCAATGTCGTGAAGCGCTTAGTTACCCATTATCTTTTCTTTTTAATCTTTCTAATTTATTGTTAATAAATTGTATCATAATTTTTAATAAATTATTTATAAACTATTTCATAATTTTTCACATACTGTTTCAATTTTAGTGGTTCTTTTTTAATTCAAGAGGATGCCCGATGGTTTAAATTTCAAGTTAATATCCCTTATGGGTGTAAAATCAGGAATGAAAGACTAAACTTCAGTATTTATACACCGAATTTGATGTTTCGTTTTACTTATAGTAAGTATCAAATAAAATAAAAGGTTCTTAACAATAATAAAATCGACTCAATAAACTAAAACTAGAAATAAAATTAGCCAATTTTTAGTCGGTGGTCTTTCATTGAGTATTAAATTAGAATAGCACAAACAAAAAAATTATTTTAGTTTTAGCTGTTATTTTATTATTATTATTGTCGGTTTTATTTTCATATTACTATTATGCTAGAAGTTACGTGAGACGGGTATTATTTTATTAATACCAAACGACAATAATCACTTCAACTCATAGTTTATTGGTTACATTTACAATTTCACTGCTTTACAGACCATAACCTCATGTCTGGATTCTCTATAAACCGTTCTCTAATTATAACTAAGACAACTAGGACCTAACAGTAAACCAGCATAGCTACCGCGTAATGTACACTTGGACTATCGACTGACTGATCGACACTGTATTTAATGAACTGGCGACTGTCTGACTGACTCCGGGCAAAATACCTCCAGTTATGGCGACAACCTCTTTTATACCATTTAACTACCCTTCCACAACTATATCTCGCCATTATTATTTAAGTGCACCCAACGTTGTTTTCTCAGACACCCTCAATTTACCAATATTAAGAGAATACGTTAACAGTTATGAATACCCACTCTGTTAATACGGATAAATCAGTTTGCAGCACAATCGATGACAACTTCCAATGACGGCCACAGCTCACAGTTGCGTCTGCATCCCGTGACCACACTGACCTCAAACATTCTGTACGTAATGCGGGATTAAAACTGGATCAATACATGATAAATTCGGCATACAACGACGTAAATATTTGCGTTTCCTTTTTAATTTACGTTTGTGGTTTTGGACATTGAACGTGGTTTATTCGTTCTACTGAAAGGATCACGACTGACTGTTGATAATATATTGCAAAAAAATGTAAAAGACGGAATTGTATATTATTAATTATTTACATTTTATACAAAATTCATGTACAGACTATTAAGTCTGAAGTCATAGAAAATGCTTTAGGCATTAGCCTAAAGCATTTTCTGCGTCTCAACCTGAGGTTGTGCATTATACTAACTTTTCTCGCAAGAGCGTCGTTTGGGTGGAAAGTTTTTATAAATACAATACAAAGGTCGCTAGGCTTCGTAATGCATAACCTGAAATAAATTAATATGTAGGTACTAAGCCATATATGACTGACAGACTACAAAATCAAAACCACTCGTCCTCGTTGTTAAGCTACGTTAGAACAACTTTTCTATCATAGTTTAGGTGGAAGTAAAACTCGTCTCATCACTGCCACCCGGATCATTCAGGTCGTTGTCTGCCCAGTGAAAATCCCTATGAGGTATTCGGTGGTATGGTCGGCCAACTTCCGCTTCAAGCTGGCAGTTTTTTATGACCAATATTCGTTGGAGTGACCAGTGCATCACCTCATTGGCAGCGTACTTAGGTCGAGAAACCGATGAAGTTCAGGGATTAAATCAAGTCAGGCAATTACAGATTGTGTTTGAGTATTCGATTCGTATCACACATGAGTTGCTCGGGATTGGAATTTGTGCCCGCTACGACGATAGAGTTGCCACTTGCCACCTAGCTATCCATCTAGCATACCATAGGACGGAAATAAAAATTCCAATTTTACAAATTGGTCCACCGTTATGTATTTAAATTATAGTAGATGTACTGTTGTAAATTGTGGTAATATTCAGTTGCAATATTAGATCCATAAATGGGTTCTATATTTTCGGACTAAAACTTGATCAATATGCTTTCATTTGAGAGTGCAGAACCAGAATTGATTTTTCACAAGGTATTTCTAGTATTCACAACATTTCATTTCTAGTATACAAGGTGGTAGGTCCCTCGTTTGCGAGAGACCGGCTGGGTTGGTACCACCGCTTTGTCTATTTCTGCCGCCAAGCAAAAGTGTGTAAGCACTGTTGTGTTCCGGTGTGAAGGACATTGAAGCCAGTGTAATTACTGGGCATTATGAGACTTAACACCTTATGTCTCGGGGTGAAGAGCGCAGTCCAGTGTCATGCAGTGCTTTATTTAAAGTTCTGTGTGGCGTTGCTTCTGTTTATGAGCAGGCGTGGCGCTTACCATCAGGCGAATGACCTGCTCGTCTCGTCATTCAATCTAATAAAATAAAAAAAAAACACGTCGACATTTGTTGTGGAAGTACACTTCAAGACTGTCTAGTACTTTTTTTGGTTTGAAAAAGCTTTTTTATTATAGAAATTTTGTGTATTTTAGCGGCATCATCGCTTAGGTTGGCCTTACATCACAACATCTTATACCTATCTTGTACGATATAAAATAAAAAAAATATAAATTGAGTAATTAAGCAGCGATAGCTCAGCGGGAGTGGTATAGACTGTTGAGGCGAACTCGCAGGTTCGTAACCGGCTACAAGAGCATACACTTCTGATTTTTTTAAGTAGCGTGTGTATTAAATGTTAATTATCGTATGATTTAACGATGAAAGAAATATAGTTAGGAAATCTTCATATCTGAGAAGATCTACATAAGAATTTCGAAGGTATGTGAAGTGTCTTATGGTACATGTATTAAAAATACATGTTGCGTCGACCCCATTGCGAGTGACACGGTTAGGTTGAAGAAGAAGAAGACGATATGGATTGGAGCTTTAATTTTTTATTAGCCTGATTGATTATACGAGCAGTTTGCTCGCCTGATTGTAAGCGCTACGCCTGCCCATAAACAGAAGCAACACCACACAGAACCTTGAATTACAAAGCACTGCTAGGCATTGGACTGCGCTCGTCACCCCGAGACACTTATGACTTATTTAGGTCACTTATGTAAAGTGCCAGAATGCTCAGTGATTTTACTATCTTCAATGCCCTTCAAACTAATACATAACAGTGCTTATACACTGTTGTTTAGCGGCAGAAATAGACAAAGCCGTAGTACCAACCCACTGCCTAATCTCGCTGATCGTATAAAATCTAGCTCTTCTCCATCGGTTTTTTTGTGATACAGTAGTAGTCCCCTAGTCACGCCGGCTCATTTATGCTGTAGACAATAATGGCAACAGCGAGACTAGGTCACATAATTAATTACAAACTATAATTAATAATTAAAGTATTTTTTTGATTATTTGGAATAAAGTTTAATAAAGAAATCGACGTTAATTAGAAAACATCTGTAACTTTTAAATGGCATAGCTATCTCTTGATTAAACCAGCTTTAAAAAAACCGCTTTTAAATCGGTTCATCCGTTGAGGTGGCACGATGCTACACACATATACACACACATAGAGATAAAGAGGTCGAATTTATAAAATCCCCCTTTTTTGCCGGGAGTGAAAAATAAAATAATTTCTGAAATAAAATATATTTACGAATACACATAATGTTTTCAATTTTATCATGCAACGGTATAGTTCGCAAAGTTACCCAAAGAAATGGTGATTGCATCGCATTCTTCATCTTTATAGAACCCACCGCAATTTTGTCTCACTTAGTGTGGCCAGGAAAACGACTTATAGTTACAAGAAACCAATGGACCGAGAAGACTTTATACAGAGATAGTTGACACACAGGCGTAGGTTAGTATGATACTTCTATTATACTTACGCCCGGTTACTGAAAGGTTGGTCAATGTAAAAATTAACTAATCATCTGTCAAATATCATGTCAAGTCAAAATTGAGTCGCTAGAAGCGTGTTCAATGCTTTTGGTTTCTAAAAGGCTGGTCAAATCAACATTCATCTAACAGAACTTTGATTTTGACACAGCTGTCAAATCAATTTAAGTTGCTGAAACAATTTGTAGTGAATAATTGAATAATAATGTCCCTTTAATAGCATTTGTCATTTTTCAAATTAATTAGAAAGTTATGTTACTCGTAACTAACACCATGTAAATTGGCATTGAGTAGTGTTCTCTAAACCAATGTCACATTTTATAAAAACGATGAGGTACGTTATGAACATTTGATATTGGCAAGAATGGCATCCGGTTCTGATTTCGCGGAGTTGGTATAATACCGTGTCACTACGAGTTTATACGGTGATTTGGAACAAGACCCTTGATTTCACGCAGTTACCGTAACGCGTCCACGTTACTAGTTTATTCGGTCATAGAGAAGAAGGTTCCTGGAAAGTATTTTAAGTATTTTTAAGTATGGAAATTAAATTGATTTAATTTATATAAAAATAAATTGACTGATAGTATTGCAATGTTGGTAAATTTTTGAACGCGCTCATTATCTCATCAGAAACTTGCAATCTTGATAGTTGAAAAGCTATAGTAACTCGTATATATACAGCGACAAATCTTGTCAAAATATACCTCAGATTCGCAGACCGCAAGACATTGCGGATAACTCTGCAACAAGTTTCAACTCGCGTTTCTTGTGGCCAACGGCTGCTTCTTCGAGTCAAGGGCGAACAATACGAACCGATAACATTCGACATCTTGACTGTCGACCAATTTTTTGGTTTTTGTTCTTTTTCAATCCGAGAAAAGGCTCCCATTTTTTAACATTGTCATCGCTTATCACGGTCTTTGTTTGCATGTGATGTTGACAGTATTTGTAATAATGATTGGTAGTTTGGGAATTAGTTACAGTAAAATCTGTAACTACAGTCAAAGGGTACAGTGGATGTATAAAAAGTTAACTACAATCTATTTCACTAGTTAATAATTTTGCCCACGGCTCCACCCGCGTGACGATGATGAAGTATTGTAAACTCTTAAGAAACACTCTAGTGTTTTTCATCATTAGATTGCTTTTATTTCCACTATCTCTATAAACACAGGTGTTTATAATCGTAATGTTGAGGAATTATGTGATTATTATCGTAGTTTAATGGTTTCGGTGGCGCAGTTGTAAAGCGTACGCGGTACGACTGCTGTGCTAAGGTCTCGGGTTTCAATCCTCGGGTCGGGTAAAGTGATATTAAGTTTTTCTATCATGAAATGCTTAGTATCAATCCGGAGTCTGGAGTTATGCCTAATACGGCGATAGACGGTGAGTCTATCACATTATGGCACGTAAATAAGCTCGGCTAAATGTGGGTGTACTGGTTACACCTCTGCCTACCCCTTCGGGGATTACAGGCGTGAGTGCGTATGTATGTATGTATGTACAAATAAATATTAAATTACGTGCTTACCTTTAGTTGAGGATTTCGATATATTTTTATAATGAGTAGGGTACTTATACTACAGATTTGATTATATCAAGTGGTAGCGAGCCTCATGTTAGAATAAGCTCTTTGTTGGATTTAATTTATATACATAACCTCCCACCTGTATCCCCGAAGAGGTAGATGAAGTTTAACTAGTACCCACATGGTTCGCTGAGCTTAATCCATCCCATTATATGATACGTAGCAAGCCTGTCGTCACACCGGGCAAAAATTCTAACCCCTGGTAACTTATGTGTTATTTTAAATGGAAAACTCAAACACAAAATGTTATGGCACGACCTGAGATTCGAACTAGGATCTCACGGTTTCTCAACCTAAGCATGCTGCCACTAGACCAATGAGGCGATCGAATGCAGTCCGAATGAATGTATGTGTTATGCCTTTTGTGCTAATGAAGATAAATTAATTTCGATTTAGGAAATATAAATTACATGCTGATTATATAGTTGTTTTTAAACTTATCAAAGTGTAAAAACATTGAATTTAAAATAATACATATAAAGTTGGTTTAGTTAGCTTCAAACAGAATTCGAAACCGTCTATAGAGCCAAAATAAAAGTTGAAACAACTGGTTCAAGGACTCGCAAAGAGTACCGTGTAGGGAACTCCCAGCTGGTACAAGACGGCGCCGGAAAACGAACGCGTCGTTTTGGCAACATGGCTCGTCGGTTAGTATCGTGTCTTCGCGTTTATTGCGAGTTTGTTCTGAATAATTTTATATTTACAACGCATCTTTAGGTAGTATTAGGTACTGTTCCTTGTTATTTTCCGAATTCATCAAAATAAAATATTTTTTTTTTGCCTGTTATTTCAATTTCCTCATGGCAGTGCTTCGTGTCTTGCAAGAATTTTGTCAGCTATTAATAATTTCAGCGTTTCGTATTGTAACTGAATTACTTACTTACTTAGGTTTCATTTTTGAATTACAGCTTTTAGTAGAAACATTTTACGGTATTATATTTTAGACTGCCTCGGTAGCAGTTGTAGTACGTACAAAGTACGACTTCTGTGTGTGTCTAGTATCCAATCCCCGGGATATCGGGAATCGGATAACAGAAATTTGCCCAGTATTAATACCCCACCCCTCAATTAGACTCACCCACTGTCACATCATGGGATGAAGATAAACTCGACGAAATGTGGGTGTACTGGTTACACCTCTGCCTACCCCTTCAGGGATTACAGGCGTGAGTGCATAAGTTTGTATTATTTTATTATTGACGTCTAAAAGAACCCTTTGTGGCCTACCTGAAACATTAACGCCCGATTTCTGAAAGGCTGATCAATGTTAAATTAACTAGTCAAATGTCAAATTTCATGTCAAGTCGAAATTGAGGTGCTAGAAGCGTAATCAACACTTTTGATTTGACACACATGTGAGCTATAGCTTTAGCTAACATAACTTTCAAATTAATATGAAAAATCGTATGTCAAACGGTACTAAAGAGAGATCAAATATTATTATTTTTTTCATAAAATAACGTTTCAGCAACTCGATTTGATTTGACAGCGATGTCAAATCAAGGTTCTGTTAGTTGAATGTTGATTTGATCAGCCTTTCAGAAACCAGGCGTTTCTTTTTGATTTTGATTTTTACATTATAAAACAAATAAGAAATATATACAAATAATACTTAATATAAATAAAACTTTGCAAAAATAATCAAGAGAGTATTCTTATTTTTTATTGCCTTTAATTTATTCTTGCCTTTACATTACGATGAAAACAATATTTGGTAGATGTTCTACATACCAAATTTAGCATTAACGACTGATTTTATAGTTAAGCTGGCAACGCGATGAATCAAAGCTTAATGCTAGTTAAAACTCTCTCATGATAGGGCTTACTGTATGTAGACCGAAAGATAAGTGCACTCAACGGCACACGCGCCAACTTTACCCGAAGCGCGTTACATGTGTTTCCACTTACATATCCACGCATTTTCACTCACTCAACCAACTGGTAGTGTAAATTTGGGCAAAGGTCCTTGAACTTTAATACATTTCTTTATTTTGTATTAAACTTCTACGAGTGTTAGAGCCACGCTGTAGACAATTTTGTCTACAGCATGAATGGGCCGGCTCGTCCGATTCATGTCTCACAGAAAACCGACGTAAAGTAGCAGCTTGCTGCTGCGTTTCGTCCGGTGAGTGGGATATCCGGAGGCCTAAATTCCCTCCCCTTCCCAATCCCTTAATTATCCCTTTCCTTTAAGGTCGGCAACGCGCCCATGATTATTTTGGTATTGTGGGCGTACATGGGCGGTGGTGTTCACTTACCATCAGGTGACCCACTTGGTCGTTTGTTGGCCTATACAATAATAAAATAAATAAAAAAAACTGTAGGCCCCTGAATGCGAGGGACCGTCTGGGAAGGTACCGTCTCTTTGTCTTTATCAAGCAGTAGTGTGTAACTAATGTTGTGTTCCGGTTTGAATGACATTGAAACCAGTGAAATTAACTTAAGAGTCTTAACATCTTATGTCTCGGGGTAACGAGCGCAATCCAGTATCATGCAGTACTTCATAATTCAAAGTTCTGTGGCGTTCTGTTAGTGGGCAGGCGTGGCGCTTACCACCAGGCAAGCGACTTACTTGTATCGTCATTCATGCTAAAAAAGTTTCTTATTTTTTGCTCGCCCTACAAAATCACATGTTGGTCTTAATGGTAAGGTTTAGAAATGACGTCGCGTCAGTCAGCGAACAGTGAACATTTCTTCCAGTGAGAATTTGATGTCTTTGGCTGCAGATTGTCATGTTGATAAGTTTTTTTCATAGCAGAGGCCGGCAAATGAGCAAAATGGTCACCTGATGATAATTAGTCTCCATCGTTCAGGAACATCCATACATATTTACCTGAGCAATCATGAATCCGTGGCAAACCTCACGGGAAAGGGTTAATTAAGAGATTGGAAGGGAAGAGAGAAATTGGGTAGTCGGATATCTCACTCATAGAAAACGTAACAGTAAGTTGGTATTCACGTCGATTTTCTGTGAGACAGTGGTAACAACCCGGTCGAGCCGGCCCATTCATGCTGTTGTCAAAACTGTCTACAGCGTGGTTCTACTACTTAATCTGATTGTTTCGTAATGTTATTAGATTAAATGCCTTTTATGTTTGGTTTTTACACAGCGGAATTAGTTTCTTTTAGTTTTATTTACATTTATGAACCAGAAAATATTGTATTTAGTAAAAACTTATATACCTAGTATGGCTTTCACGGGATGAGGAAGGACGGCTGCTGGCGCAACCAACGTAAGTGTATGAGAAGATTTTTTTAAAGAAGACACACCCAGCAGTCACACCCATAGTCCTGACCCAACACTAGTTTAACCTGTATTGTGGGTATCAGGAACTACGAAGGGTTTGCGGTCCCACAACACCCAGACTCGAAACAAATATTTGTGGATCACACAAACATTTGTCTTTGTGCGGGAATCGAACCCACGGCCTCTCGCTTTACAGCCGGCTACTCGCCCGCTGCGCCACGGAGGCTGTCCAAATTACACTCAAACAGAGTGTTTATTAGGATTAATCCTTAGGTATTAGGTATACCTATATCCTACTACTATTATAAATTTGAAAGTTTGGATGTTTGTGAATTTGTGAATTGGAATGACTAACAAACAATTAGTTAATCCCGCCTTAACGGCTGAACGGTTTCGATGAAATTTGGCACACAGGTAGATTATGATTAGGATTAGAACGGAAAAGGTAGTCCACGCGGGCGGAGCCGTGAGCAAAATCTAGTAATAATATAATATTTTCAACAAAACTTAAGTTTTATTAGGTAATGATTCCAAGCTTGACGGAAGACCATATAGCGCAATGATAGTGTTACCTTGCACTATCTTCGTATGTAATTTGATTAAAGTACATAAAAACTAGTAGTGTTGTCGCATCGCGGTCCACCACTATAATTGTTCAACACTATCGCTGTGGTTCGTGGACTGTCGACGAGTTCAGAATCATACCTTAACTTTCTAAACTCTTTAGTTATGAGTTATCATGTGATACAACAATAACTATATGCTGCCTTTGCTTGCTTAACTCTGGAGAGGGTTTACATCTTTGCGAGCATACGTATTTTTAACCGACACAAAAAACAAAGAGGTTTCATGGGTATGCATTTTTCATATATGTTCACTCATAGCTCAAATGTGGTTTTACTTCCACCATACATACCCATTTAAATTTGAAGGAATAATTTCACCCCAAAGAAATCGGGAATGAGACACTAACATTTCGAAAAGCATTCTGCATGATTACATATTTCACAAAAAAATTGTATTTTTTTTTTTACAATAAATGAAACCGTCTTCAAAAACTATCTGGTATCAATCATTGACAATGCACCGACTTAAAATAGTTGTTTAGTTTTATTTTTAATATTTTGAGTCGGTTTTATATTTCGTTAATAAATAAAATGTGTTAAACAATTAAATTGCACAATCATCTTTAGTTAGTTTATTAGACTTCACTTTATGCTAGTGATGTAAACATTCCAATTCCATTAAAAGGGTTTATTAGACGGAATAAAATTGTGAAATCCGCAGCCTTATCTGATACGGCGTTGACTGCCGAGATACAGAATTAATATAACTCTTCGTTTAGAGGGCAGCGCGGCGCGGCGCGGCGCGGCGTAAGGAGCCGTTGGTACCAAATGCTTATTTTTTTAAACATTACTTCTATTCTAACATTTTATTTATTCCAAACTAGTCAAAACGAAGCGGTATCTAGTATTTTTTTTGGATACACTATAATCCATTATAGCCATTACATGTAAGTTATTATTTGTGGTCATACTCGTAAATATACTTCACTCATCTTCTTCCACCTGCCCTTATCCCACTCGCATTGGGGTTGGTACAACATGCTTTAACGCATGTTAGAGAAAGATTTGCCATGTAGTTTTGGCGACCTGTCTGACGTCAACCCCTCTGGGGAATATACTTCACTCATAAATACCCAAAACATTTCTTTAACCAAAATGTCTTTTATAAAGTTTCGTTAGGCAAGGTAAAGTATAGATTTGTTTTGCGTTTCGTGTAGTCCTTGATATTGGCTTCTATATTCTACTTAATATAAGCTCTATGACATTACCAACTGTGGGCAAAAATGTATTGCATCCTATGAAATACCTTGGGTACAAACATTTAACTTCTTTAACATATAATTCTCAAACATACCGTTAAATGCCCAGAAAACTTTTAAAGCATTAACCAGAATATAATCGACCTGTTTACTTAACCGTAGTGATTTTAATGTTGTATAGAATAAGTTCCGAGGTTGAAAACTCTCGGAGAGCCTTCATCAATAAACACATTCATATGAGACAATGTTTTAAGGCTTCAGGCTTATGTGTAAGCGCACTCTAAGTTAAACAGTTAAAGAATATACTCACACCTGTAATCGCTGAAGGGGTAGGCAGAGTATACCTCTATAACCAGTACACCCACATTTCGCTGAGCTTATTTCTGTTCCATGATGTGATAGGGGGTCAGCCTATCATCATACCACAATTCCAGACTCCGGGTGATACCAAGCATTACGTAATCGAAAAATCCAATTTCGAACCTGAGACTTTAGCACAACAGTCGTACCACATACGCATTACAACTGTGCCACCGATGCATTTTAAGAATAATATATAAGTACCTATATTTCTTTTTTATCCTAGCACGTCAAAGTGACTACGCTACACCTGATGGTAAGTGTAGTGCAATCCAAGAATACTGCCGACCAACGACAGGCGTCTATTGTAGGTCGGCAAAATTATGCCGGCCTGTTTAATTGCTTCTTCATACTCCGTTTAAAGGACCCCATATTATAGGAAGGAGGGAACACGTGTCCTGGCAAACTATTCCCCGTAGTCACAAACGATAAATTCGATGTTAGAATTCAAAAAAATGGCCGCCATTTAAAATTTATTTGTTTTCTAATTTATTTCAAAATCGATATCATATTCACAAGAACGTAATTTAGATCGATTTTTTTTTTAGTTTTTAGATTTTTTTGAATTGTCGGCGCTTTTTGCTTTTTAATGCCGAAATCCTACTACTATTTTATATGTTAATGTTTGTGAGTTTGTGGTTTTGTGAACTTGGATGTTTTTTTGTGACTTGGATGTTTGTTAGTCAATCACTCTTTAACGGCTGAACGGGTTTGGATAGAATTTATCACACAAGCAATAATATGGTTACTTTTTATCCTGAAAAAGGGCCTTCCACGATGGGCGGAGCCGCTAGTAAAAGCTAGTATACATAAATATACACACTTACTTACATTAGGATCCCCATAAGCCCAAATATCCTGCTATATACAGTCCTATTTTCTGGGAGAATGCATAGTACCTAAAATAACATTTTAACCAAAGTTTAAGTGAACGGAACCGCGAGTTTTTTTTTTTTAGTTTAATTTAGTTTCACAGCCGACTACGCGGCCGCCGTGACACGGAGGCTGTCACTAAGTCAATTTAACTAAGTTGACATAATCATCATAGTCTTCTTCCACCTGCCCTTATCCCACTCGCAGTGGGGTCGGTGTAACATGCTTTTTAACACAAATTACAGAAAGATTTGGCTTGTAACTTTTACGACCAGCCGCCTGCTTGAGGTCAACCTCTATGGGAAGAAAACACCTAGATAAGAATTGAACCCGGGGCCTCTTGCTTCCAACTGGCTACTCGCCCACTGCGCCACGGAGGCTGTAATTAATAATTGTGTTAACAATAGTTGACTTCTGCAGAATTTAGGAGACAAAGATGGTATGTGATGAATTATTGAACCTGAATGTCCGTGATGCGAAGTAATTATGATATTTCTGGCTTTTAAAATACATCAAAATCCTAAATCCTTTAATCATAAAATCCGCACTAGAATTATATTTTAAAAAATAATAAAAAAATTGGTACGAAAAACAATATTTCCAGGAAAAATAGTTTGACGTAGCAACAAAAAAAACAAAATCTTCTACCACTCACGTTTAACGGATGAGCGAAATCGATCATCTTGTCTTAAGAGGATCAAAGCGTTTGTTTAACTAGCAAACATTGTTGAAAACTTCCGCCTTGTAAACTCTATAATTATGTACTTACACGATATTGAAAAATCGTACATTCCGTCCATATTTAATTGCCAGTCTTATTATCAGAGGGCACAGTTTAGTAATTATTCATTCAGTATCGATGATATTCTATAATAAATAGCACAAAAAGGAGCGGTGTGACTTTTTATTTTACCCTTTCACAACTTCAAAATCACTGCTAAAAACACCTCGTTAGCAGGGGTTATTATAAAATTAGAGACTACATAGATGATAGGAAACCATGGGTGTTAGGTTAGTTAGGGTGTTGCTAGCGCAATATAAATAAATAATAAATACACCCAACAGTCACACACATAGTCCTGACCCCACACTAGGTAAACCTGTATCGTGGGTATCAAGAACTACGAGGGACTTGCGGTCCCACAACACCCAGACCCAAGACAAATATGTGTGTATCAGACAAACATTTGTCTAGGTGCGGGAATCGAACCCACGGCCTCACGCTTCGCAACCGGCTACTCGCGCCCCGGAGGCTGTCAATACATATGGCGCAATACATATTATATTTTAAAGTGTATAATAATTATTAAAATAAGATTATTATAATGTAAATGGTGACGTTTTTAAGTGCCCAGTAGGGCCTATGAAAATAAAGTTACTTTGATTTTATTATTTTATTTTATTTTATTATTAGCTTCATTAACGAGACAATCTGGTCGCTCGCCTGATGTTAAACGCTACGCCTGCACATAAACAGAAGCAACACCACATAGAACTTTAACTTACAAACTACTGTATGGCATTCGACTGCGCTCCTCACACCGAGACATACGATATTAAGTCTCATTGCCCAGTAATTTTATCGGCTTCAATATACTTCAAACTGAAACACAACACTGTTGTTTGGCGGCAGAAATATACAAAGCGGTGGCGACCTAACCCATACAGTTTCTCGTGTACGAGGGGCCTACTACCTATTAAATACAAAGCGGTGGTACTAATAAAATTTAGCCGGACTAAGATTTAGCCAGGGCTTAAAGGGGTGTGTACTAGAAATAATTAATTGTCTTATCTGTCGTACAGTAGTTCCCTGTCTTATAATAATATTACACTAATTATTGTAGTATTCTATATTTAATAATAATTATATATTATTATAAGACAGGGAACTACACTACTATATTATTACATATACAATATATATACTGTTACATATTAATACGCATTAAGCTTCAGTAAAGGAAAATCATCAAGAAAAACTCTACACGTTTGTTTATGATATAAAATATACAATGTGTGGGTAATATTTTTGTAACACGCACACCCGAAAACAGTTCGGTACTTAAAAGAGAAAACAAATAAACTTTGCTAAGCATGTCTAGTTCAGTCTCATAAAAGACAGGAGATATACACTCGGCTTCACATAGCTTGATTTCCGTACATTGTCTAACATTTAAAAACCAACATTTCTTGGGAGCTGGACCGGATAATAATATCACATCTGTGGCAGCTCAACGTTTAACAAAACCACACAAACTATAAAGAATTGACAGCGAATGAGCCAGCGGCGTCGTGACGTACACTCCAAACACATTTTTTATAGCGAAAAAAGACAAGATAATATAAGATGCGGGTTTTTAATACCTATAAATGTTACGCAGTGCGTCCAATACCAGCCATACGTCTGGCCGTGGAGAGCTCTCGTAAACTAGATCGAAGCGATCTCAGCGACCTTGAGCCCGACGAACTCTTACAGCCGCCAACGTACTCGCATCCGTAACAGCCGGCTACGGCAATTTCGGCTTTTGGTATTCATCAGAGATGTAAAAAGGTCGAAAATTTGGCACAGGACAATAGCGTGTGCAGGTAGTCCAGGGCGGCTACGCGAGAGGCGGGCGGTAGGGGTGCGACGCGAGTCGGAGGGGGGGACGGCGGCGGCCGCGGCGGCGGGAGGGTGCCATGCCAGCGAAGCCTCCGCGACACTCGCGCGTCCGCCGTCGCCGCGCACCTACGCCCGCGCGCCCGGTACGAGCCCGTTACGTAACGCCATCCGTCCCCGACATCTGTTGAGTCCACCCAGCTCGCGGCACGCTTCCACCGCTGACCATCCCGCGCGCACAGTCATGCCGCCCGCCGCGAGCACCGTAACAGATGCCGTCGTCATGGCTACCGTAGAACATCCCAACGGCAACACGTAACATGCACACCGAACATCGACTGCCAATACATTCCTGCCAAATTATATAAGTTTAGTCTTAAGAGTAGATATATCGATGCTTATCGCTTGCGATGTCCGAGGTACGCGCGCGAAGATTGCTGAGATCACCGCCCATCGCTTTGCGATCGCTTCCGCCTCCTCGAGAGCCTCTAACGTACGTTTGAAAAGTTCCGTACGTGTCAGATCCGAGACGCGACGACGTCATATCGCCCGCCGGGTGCTCTGTATCCAAGATTCGCGACAACATCAGTTCGTGGGTGCTGTGGTGGCGTCAACGCCATCTTCGGATGGGCGCACCGCAGACACCAAAACCTATCGAGGAGGATGAGTGCGTGCCGCGCGTGGCCGTAGTAGACGCAATCCGCGAGGCTCAACAAGAGCGCAAGCTGGAGCGACGTCGGGCTGCCGGTGGGCCGAGGCGACGGGGCCTCGAAAACGAACTGGAGGGCGAGCGGAGGCGCCCTCGACGTAAGCCCAGGAAAAGGTGAGTGATCATCAGTGTTGTTCCATCGACCATCCTCCACTCGTAATCACTTTACTGAGGTAACCAATTTAAGAAATTTGCCGTCCTCACTTCTATTACTTACAAACTTTTATAACTTCGTTTCTTGCCACGTTAGAAGAAGTTGTGATTTAAAATTAATTAATTCATATCGAATACATTTTCTCTTTGTGTGCTCTGTGTGAATGCATAGCCGTCATTACCTGTATTTTCCATTTGAAAGTGCATAATACAACGTGGAGTATGGATAAGGTGGCAATACGTCCTATTTTGACAGAAGATAATTTCGACTCTACTCTTTCCGTTTTTACAAAGACTATAAATTCTCAATTTTGTCATTTTCGTACACTTTTAGAGTTTTTATCTGAGTCGTTGATGACGGCAACTTTCATTTCGAACCTCAACACAACATTACAAAATTTATAAAAAGCACAATGTAAACAGAAATAAATAATTCTCAAATGTAATATTACGTATATAATAATATAATACTTATATCGGTTAAAAATACGTACAAGCGTTCAACATATTCACGTGAATCCAGAAAAATTGTCAATATAATGCACTTGATGCCATATAGAATAGGTATTTAATAAGCAACATTATTGAGATTTTATCTCATCATAGCGATATCGAGGGTATGTTCCGCGAATTGCATTGAATTTATCACACATAATATTAATAACACCCAACAGTAACACACAGTCCTGTACAACAAAGCCCACAGTAATGTACGATAATTTTGCTTTATGGCTATAAGCAACTACGATAAAGTTCCGACCTCACAACACACAAACCCAAAATATTTGCAGATCCTACAAACGTTTGTTTCGGTGCGGGGAACGAACCCACGGCCTGTCGTGACACAGTTGGCTACTGCGCCACGAAGTAAATAAAGTTTTATTGCAAGCTAGACAGGTCCAAACTTCATATTTTATGGGGCTACTTTTCGTTCTGGGTTATGTTTGTGAGCGAATCCCTGTATTCTACAAATTTCGCCAACAACTTTATTTCTATCATATGATTTTCAAACATTCATCTGTGTTAACAATATACTTATAAGTTAAGTAATCTGTAGATTTTACTTAAAAGTTTTATACATAACCTAGTATATTACTTGAAATAATAGTGTAGTGTTTCGAAAGGGTTGTTTCTATACGGGATCCAAACACGCGCGTTGCGCCAAGGTCGCCCGCTCCACTATTAGGCCAGTGAAGTTAATTCTTTTGTAGATTTTTTCTTTATATTATTATATACAATAATATAGTAAGGATCCTTTTCTCGACTATTTCTTTGGTCAACTTTAATTGGATTTTCTTTGCTGCTTTACTGGATCTTTATATAATTGTTTATAATTTATAAATTTTATATATACTTAATAAAAGCGAAATACAACCTACTCAAAAGTTAAAGTTAAATTTCAAAAGTTACTAAAGCTAGGATTATGAAATTTGGTCAGATGATAGTTTGTGTATTGTAGAGGTCGGTAAGAAAGGATTTTTGGAAATTTACATTTTAAGAGAGAAAAGGGTTCACGCGGGCGGAGTCCCGAGAGAAAGCTAGTATATTTATTTAAAAGAATGGCTTTTACACAGAATTTAAATGTTATATTATAATTTTGTATTACTCGCTAACGGATTTGGAGTGGGTACATCTGTTACAGTAAGAGCTATGATTACAATACGCTTCGGCAATCCGCCGGTATTTCTAAAATACGGAAATGTGATGAAGATGATCTAAAACAACTGTTACATTAGATAACATTACAGTACCTATTTTTCTCTTGAGTGACAAAATTGCATGACAATGACATGACATGACATTGCATGACTCATTGCATGTTTGTACTAATTCGTAAACAACTTAATTTGAAAGAGCTTAATTTAAATCAAAGTACCTACCGTATGAGAAAATGACAGACGGTAATTGACATTCCTTTGCTTCCATTTAACTTTTGTATGTTTATAATTTTTAGTTATCATTCTTCAAAATATCTATGTCTAGTATTTTGAATGACTATCTTACTTTTTGTGGATAAAATTAATCAAGTCATGTAATGTAATGTGTATAATTTGGCCATAATCATTGGGTACCGGTAAAGAGTATATCAGTTATTGTTTATTACTACCATTATTTATATAGACATAATATTATGGAAATTTAGCCAATATTAGACCGTTTCTTTTTAAATACTTTAGCATTTCGTGAGTGCTATCTGAGTTGAACTTTCGTCGGCCCGCACGTTCAGTACAATATCGTGTTTGTAAATAATTTCGTGTGAACGCTAGCATAATTTACTGACCAATTTATTCCTGCGGTTTTTGTGACATTGAACAAAACCGGCGGTCTCACCTTGGGACCGTCGGTCGTTTGCAAATCAGAAGGTTGCCGCAACGGGCCATAATCGATCCGGGTAGCTTGTGTTCTCACCTACCCCCCAACTTTTTATTACACTTCACGGGTAGTGGTGGGTAGCTGTGATAAAGTAGGCAGAGTTGACACCTCCTGCAAATGTCTTTTTTGACATTCTACACTTGCTGCTGTTATTGTTCGTCTTCATTTAATAACACATAGGGTAACTTTTTTGTTATTAGTTTGAGTGATGAAATACACCTACAGGTGGCTCGATTCAGCTCAGTCATAATTTTTCCCCAAATAAACGAAGACTGTCATAGTTACTAGTATTTCATTTTTTTTTCCTTCGCTTGAATGACGAGACGAGCAGGTCGCTCGCCTGATGATAAGCGCTTCGCCTACCCATATACAAAAGTAACACCACACATAACTTTGAATCACAAATCAGTGCATGGCACTGGACTGCGTATGTCAACTCAAGACCTAAGTTGTTAAGTATCATAATGCTCAGTAATTTAATTGGCTTCAATGTACTTTAAACCGAAACACTACAGTGCTTACACACTCTAATTGGCGTCAGAAATAGACAAAGCGGTGGTACCAATCCAGATGGCCTCTTGCATACGAGGGTCCTACCATCTCGTACGATTCCAACTTGTAAACAAAATCATTGTAATAGTGGTTCTATGCTCAATTCACTCATATAACAAAACAAACAGTTAAAATATTACGACGAAAAAAAAATGGAGGAGGTTCTCAATTCGACGCGTATTTTTTCTATGTATCACGTATAACTCCGCCAAATGTGGAGCGACGTGGATTATTCCTTTTTTATTCGAAAGAATATATTTTTCATTTCAAAAGAAAATTCAATTTTTAATGGCATAAAACTAGGGATGAAACATTCAAACTTCTTCATTTATGTATTTTGATAATACTTTCACTCGAACTCACTTCAACTCAAAGAAAAAACAAAAAGTTATAAATTAAAATAAACAATATTGAGTCGGTGCTTCCTACCTATACTGCCTTTCTACCATTACATTGACTTAGAATTGATTATTTTTATTTTTAGCTTATTGTTTTTTTTGAGTGTTATTTTTATTAAATGTTGTTATTGGATTATTTATACATAACATAGTATTATTCGTGTCTGTTTCATAATGTCAGGTTTAATCTAATTTTTATCCTCCAACTAACGCCAATTTAGGAAGTATATTCTGAGTGGTAGAGCCACGCTGTACACAGTTTTGTCTACAGTAGGAAATGGCCGACTCGTCCGGGTCGTTACCACTGTCTCACAGAAAACCAGCGTAAAGTAGCAGCTAGCTACTGCGTTTCGTACGATGAGTGAAATATCCGGTGGCCCATATCCCCCTCCCCTTCCCAATCCCTTAGTTACCCCTTTACTTTAAGGTTGACAACGCGCCTGTGATTCTTTTGGTATTGTGGGCGTACATGGGCGATGGAGATCGTTTACTAGCAGGTGACCCACTTGCTCGTTAGCCGGCCTATGCTATAAAAACAAAAACATATAAAATACATTGACGAAAATAAAAATCGCAATAATATTGGTGGATTTAAAATACATTATTTAGTCATTGTGTCTTAGCTCATTTCACGAGACGAGGGTAAGGAGCGTAATAATGTGTGGTCTGTACCTACAAGATACATTCATATTTTAGTAACGTTTTGGTTTATTGCTTTTACGATCGATCGTCTACCCGTCGTCGATCCTACCTACTTAGAAATACCTAATAATTTCTGGCATCAGATATGTGATAGAATGTTCAAGTATATGACAGGTCACCGTATGTTTAAAAAATTAGGAAGATACATACGCATCTTTACTACTTCTTAATCAATGTTTAATTCTTTTTCATTTGATTTTTATTGATTATTTTTATAATGGACTGATAGTTAGCAGTCTAAATATAATTACCTTCGAGAGATATTGCGCCTATAATATATAGGTATAGCCTATACGCCTGTAATCCCCGAAGGAGTCGGCAGAGGTGCAACCAGTACACTCACATTTCGCCGAGCGTATCTCCGTCCCATGATGTGATAGGGGGCGAGCCTATCGCAATACCGGGAACAAATTCCAGACTCCGGGCTGATACCGATTACCGAGTATTTCGTAATAGAAAAACCCAATATCACTTTTATGCGACCCGGGGATCGAACCTGAGACGTCAGCGTCAGGCTCAGTCATAACGCGTACGCATTACAACTGCGCCACCGAAGCAGTCGAATCTTCGACTTATTTAGTCAGTCAGGCAGTCGAGTCTTATTTAAATATTTGGAATAAATACTAGTAAAAACTTTATAACCTCTACGTTACGTTATTCAATAGCTAAACACAAACCAAGTAATTAAATACTAGCCTTTGCTGCGCTCGTGTGAATAAACTTTTCAGGGATGAAAATATATATATCCTATATCGTAATCTAGGTCATGGCGCATCTGTGTGCCGAATTTCTTCCAAAACCGTTCAACTTAAGATGTGATTGACTAACAATCATACAAATTCACAAACTCACAAACATCCACACTTTCATATATATAAGAGTAGTAAGAAGGATTTCCATTAACAATGCATTATCAACAATATCTTAATAATAAAAGTTTATATGCAACGTGTTACAGAAAGGTGTGGTCATATTTTAGGGGCATTACATGCACCTTACAATTCGTACTTATCTACCGCATCTTTTCAAAACCAAGACATCCAATAATTTCACTTTAATTTTAATCATTTGGTTATTAAAATCGATTAGATTGATGACATCACTATTCATTATTATAAACAAGACACACTTTTAAATAAACTTGAATAAGATGTACGTAATTCTACGGACATACGTACGTAACTTGTAAATTAAATGCAAATTAACACTTGAAAGAGATTGTGTGCTGAAGACTATATAGGTACCATCCTCTATAAGCATGTTAAAGACTTCATTCTCGGGTCTTCCATCTATGAATTTGGCTCAATTAAACAGCCGACGATCCTCTTAAAAGCTGTTATTAGTTACACCAACACCAAATACCAATACGTAATACTTGTTTTAAGTCAAATACAACTTAAGAACTCGTAATCAATCATACTTCATAAAATCAGAAATTGGCGAACTGCCCGCGTCAAATAAATATTGACACTTGATAACTGTTTAATGTTTTTTTTAATTATAAAATAATTAAATGAAAGGAGGTTTATAGTATCATTGTTTATCATTTAGTGTTGTCCAAAGTTGAATATCGATATCGACATGTTAATCATTCGATAAAAAAGAAAATTCTATAATTATTGTCCTAGCAATGCAATCGGAATTGGTACTATGGGAGATAAAATACTTATACCATACACTATACATTGCTTAAATTTGCTAGCCCCTTATATAACACGTTGTATATATATATCAACATTCAAATATGGTCAATATGGCAAAGTGATAAGGACCTTGCAATCTCCAATATAGCAATTTAGATGATTTTTTTCATACAACATAAACGAGACTATCACGGAAAACTGTAATTTACGAGGCCGTGTCATAATATTCTTATTTTTATATAGCAAAACACTGGCTCGTGAATGCCAGTTTCTGTTAAATTCTCGCCTCGGACGTGCGATAAGCTCTCTCCATTTAGAAGCTTATGTTAGATAATCTAATTATACTTTATTCTAACATTTTAGTCGATTTCCTCCAATGCTTGTTGCTCGAATACGTCAAAGGCGGGGAAACTGACATGAAACTTTGGCGTGAAGGCGATGTGTCTCGAACCCTAAATACACATAACTGTGTACGCTCTTAGGGTGAAGGGGGATCTTGTGGAGGCCCGCATGTTGTTGGAATAACAATTACAATTGCCAATGTGCTTACGTATGTATTATATATCTAATAGTCTTCTTGCTATTTATGGAAGATGTGTATATGATGTATATGATGTGTATGTGTGTGTAGAGTGTTCCTCATTTTTTGGAAGACACGACCGCGCATACCATCTTATTATGCTTATTATGATACATTGAACCCTCAAAGTAAATTTTAGGTCATTGTATAACTAGGTCAAGTCTACCTGTGTGCCAAATTTCAGCCAAAACCGTTCAGCTGTTAAGGCGTGATTGACTAACAAACATCCAAATTCACAAAGTCACAAACATCAATATGTTCGGAAGCTATTACGACTGTAGCTCTAGGAGACTGGAACTGTGGCTTCAAAGTTAACGGTCGCATCATTAACAACTTTAGATATGGTGACGACACAGTCCTTGTAGCAACGACAGAGAGCGAATTGCAGCAGATGGTAGAATATGTTAACCAGTGTAGTGTAAGGGCAAGTGTCAATATGAATATCACCCAAACGAAGTTTATGGTGGTCTCAAAACGGGCTGAATCGGATCCCACGATTCTGTTGCAAACCATCATCTGGAGAGAGTGCGCAAATATAAATGTTTAGGCACCTGGCTGACTGTAGACTGTGTTGAAATCGCTAGAAATCCCTTTTACAAAATGAAGAAGATTCTCCGTATTATTAAAGTAAAGTAAGTAGATAGCATCATAATAACGTGTTAAGATCTCTTTGCACATTCGAATCTGGCATTGCGTCGTTGATATTACAATTCCTTCTATGTAATTTATTATATATTTTTTTTCGAGTCGGATGTAAATCTAATTTTAAACACGTCTGTAAAATAAATAAATACAGTTAATTAACAAGCCTATAAAACATCTATTGACGCTACCCGATAGTGTCAAAAAATAAGTTTTATTCGCCTCTCCTCTCTTCCAAAACTGACATGAAACGTATTGCAATATCAACGCTTTATATGGATATAATGCCTGGACAAAGAAAAAAGATCTCAGTAAACGTGTAGAAGCATTGGAATCTGGTACTATAAACGTATGTTGGCCAATAGCTAGACACACAGAGTAAAGAAGTTCGGCAGCAGATAGACCAGAAACGTCAACACTTGCTCATCACAAAGACGACAAAGTTACGTATCCTGGCATTGTGCTGAGACACAAAAGATACGAGCTCCTGCAATTTATAATGATCGGTAAGATTGCCAGAAAAAGACGAGTTGAGTGTAGAAATAAATTCTGGTTGCGTAACTTAAGAGGGTATCATAAGCGCTGTAGAGTTATTCCGAGTAGCGAGAGACAAAATAGAATATTCCAAGCTGACGACCGACCTTCAGTAATTGGAGAGGCATACAAAAAAGAAGGATTTATTAAGTATTGAATGTTAACATCAAGTCAGGCCTTTCAGATTTTTTTACATCTCAAAATTTCTACAGCTAAGGGATCATGTCCTATAAGATGGCAACATGTCATAGAACAAAACGGCATATAAAGTATAGGTATATTATTATTAAATGTAATTTAACTTTGATTAAAAATGTCTTGAATTTGTATATAAAATACGGAGAAACTTTTTCCCGACCCTATTTAACTTTTATGTATCAATTTTACACATTGAAAACAAACCCACGATTTACAAAATAAAACCATATAAACTAAGCTAAATTTTGAAGTCGAGTCGGTCCGGGTGCACATTGTCATAAACATCTGATATTTCATAAAGTATGTTACAAGTTTTTAATCATTTAAAAAACAAATGTTCTCAATTCGTCGGTATATACTATATACAATGTATGTTCACGTCTAACTCTGCCAAATGTGATTCCGCATAAGTAGTTTAAATTTTATGCTATTGAGTACGAACGCTTGTAATAGTTAATACCCATTTGTACTAACTATTATAATTGCTATTATATATGCTTTCTATTATATTGCTTTATTATAAGTTAATTTGGCCAAGGAGTGCAACACAAAGAAACAACATTTGAGGGAGAAACATCCACTAAATATCGTAAATTTTCCCAATAAGTACATAAAAACTGTTAATAAGTAGGTGTCACTGCTAAAACATAAAAGAGAAATTATTGTTAATAGACATTATGGCCGTTACTTATAAACTTTTTAATCACTGATTAGTTAAAACACTGTTTTCGTCTGTTTCTAGCCACTTTAAAAATCACGTTCATAGAGAAAGACAAGAGAGTGTTCAACTAATCAATGCACACCGAAGTAGCGTTTTTAAATAAGACCCTGTAGTTGAAAGATAAAATAATTATCATTTTATAAGATTATGACCGCAGAGTTTTAGACCATTAAGCCATTCAATTGTCATGGATGCATACCTATATGCAATTTTTTTAATAAATGTGAGTGAATGTGCAAATTCGTTAGTTTTCCTAAATATATCTATTATACATTTATCCTTAACCACCAAAAAAAGACGTGTTTCTGTATACAGTATAAAGTGTGGAACCAAACACGCAAACATCATATTATGAAACTTCTCCTTTAAAATTATTTAAAAGAAGTAACATAAATGGTTTGATTGGATTTTGTATGAGTTAAGCGAGTGATGCAGGATCATGTAGGCTTGCAAATTATGCGGCATCCCGCAGGATTGTGGGCTCCAACTTTGCGGGACTGCCATCACTACGAGGGACCTACCACCTAATAAGTATACAAAAATATGTAGGCGGTATGCATTTAGAAGTTCGAAAAAAATATTTTTGGCCATATAAGTGGCACCCTAATGTGTATACACAACAACAATAAATTTGGCATTCTTCCAGACTGGACGATGACCTAAAATCTTTTCATAATGTTAAGAGGTCTGAGCTGGCTTTAAGCCGTATATGGGCTAATGCCAATATTTAACTAAGATTGTATGAATAAAATATTAAACTATATATATGATAGAATTAAGCAAAGTAATGAAACCCCGTTAAGCCAGACTGGTGTCAAGACGGTAGTTGGTGTTGACTGCTGAGAGATGTTTATCTAAATATAATAATAACACTGCACTTATCACCATGCCATGTACATTATCGTGTCCGCTGAACACATAATTGTGAGCGAGTTATTAGTAACAACCATTTGCTCGCGGTTCTACCAGCGTGATTGTCTATTTTCGCGACAAAAAGTAGCCTATGTCCTGATCCAGGACATGATCTACTACTGTATCGAATCACATCTAAATCCGTTCAGCAGTTATAAAATTATTCATTTACAAACATCTTAATTCATATCGTACCTACTCGTACATCCAAACTCACAAACTTACTAACATCCAAACTTCCACTTATATCAGTAGGATAGTACTGGATAAAAATAGATCTATTTAGGGCAACGTTATTTCAAAAATAGCACATTCTTCTTGCCGAAGTTCCTTGTCATTTTACTTATTGAACGTTGTGGTTGTCTTGAAAATCCTTATAGAGTTTGAGCATCGATTGTTTTGAACTCAATCTATCCTTGACATGTCTCAGACAGGCCGCAAGTGGAAACTCCGTTAACATCTTGATTTATTAGCCTTGGCTTGTTGCTCGAATGCAAGGTTACTTTTTAGCTGTTTAAGTTATCTTTGGTTTAAGAACCTTTATCTAGTGTAAAATATAAATAATATATAATTGTCTATATGTAACATAACACAACCTAAGGTCACGGCTGTATCCCTGAAGGGGCAGGCAAAACTGCAACTAGGGTTGCACTCACACTTCTCCGGGTACTTCGTCATTTCGCACCACGAAGCGAACGAACCAATTGTTATGTTTAACCGACTTCTAAAAAGGCGGACGTTCTCAATTCGGCCCCTTTTTTATGCTTTTTTATGTATGTACATCGATTTCTCCGCCAATTGTGGACCGATTTTGTTGAAAAAATATTCACTCGATAGAATTTAACTGCGATGTGGTCTCATATAAATTTGGTTAAGATCTGAGTACAGGGAACGAAGTAAAAAATAAAACTCTTCAGCGGACAACAGTGCACTCGTCGCGATCGTGTTATTGTATTGGAATATACATGCTATTGCTGTGACTACCACTAAAAATTTAAGTCGGTTTCTAAGCTGTTAAACGTTATGTTATTAAATGTACTTTTTGGGACCATAAACGTCGCGTTTTTATTCAATCACAAGTATTATATTTTTTTTGCCGAGCTTTCTTGGTTAAATTGGCAAGAATAATGTCAACCAACCATAGACACTATAGGTATGTATGGTAGATCGGCAGAATATGCGGCCTGCTTAAGAAGCAATTGCTGCTTCACACTCTGTTATTTTGGTTAAACATTGGTTTGAATCAATATATCGATTTACTAGAAATATGCGTCACAGATTATAAAATAGCAGTAATTAAAACTTTCTTCTGCATAAATTGAGCGCTCTTAAATTAATTGTACTTCTGATAGAAATTTCCGCACTGAAACACATCGTGTATATAACACATAAGATTTTTGTACATATATTAGTTCAGCAGGTTTATCAGAATTGTCTTGTAACTCAACATAATTTTTACGAATTAGACTTAGTTACAGCGCCAGCTTAACTGCCATAGTAACAAATAACAGACATGGAAAGAGCCTTCCAATGATATACGTGTGGTCGTCGGTCAATAGGGTCACATACATTTCTCCCATTCGTTGATTGCACTACTGGGTTCCCCTCTCGACATACAGGCATGGGTATATGTTCTGTCATTCTACAATTAACAGTTATAGTGGAAAAAAACCATAAATAAATATGGGTTTCTGTGAGTCTACTTTTAAATGAGTACATTTAGATAGTTTTTATTTTAGCTTTATCATTTTTCTCATAAGGTTTGAGTCTGGCTGCCATAGTAACAGATAACAGATACGAAAAGAGCCTTCCAATCATACGTGTGGTCGTTATTGGTTGCCCATTGTCCTTTGTGCTATTTGCTGTAGAGTTTGACACATTCATTTTTATTTTTTCATGTTCATTAATTTTTATTTACTTACAATAATTGATGGAATAATCCAAATGTTTGTAAATCATCGGGGCTGAATTATATATTTTTTTTTAATCTTTTGTTGGGGGACTCCCCCCGGCTGCTCCCTCTGATACTTTTAATTCAGAGTATGTCTACCTGATTAATTCGCATACCTTTATTTAAAAATTCATCATCTAAAAAGAAAAGAAATATAATTTGAATTTTACATCTTTTAGTATGCCTATAATAAAAAATCTAACTCTAACATACATTAGACATACTATAATACGGTGTTTATCAGATTTATTAAAAAAAAAACAGTAATACAATCTTAAAAATAGCGTGTCTTCATCACAAAAAACCGGCTTTTCAGTGGCAACAAGATTATATGTTATGTTTCTAACATATAATCTTATATTACATACTGTAGTTGCCCTTTCTATTTGTTCCGTTTCACAACACTACACGCTAATTGTTTACAAAATTTTAAGAACTTAGATCTATTTACATTATCTTCCAACATACCGCTCAGATTATTTTTTCTTACAATCTTGTCAATCTCTGTTTCAAGATTAGTTCGTTGATACAGGTATATTGCGCATTCAGTCAACACGTGAACCACGTCTTCTGTGGGTCACAGATGCATGAGGGGCTCTCCTTGCACTTGAAGCGATTCAAATACTCGGAGAATCCCCCATGGCCCGTGAAGACTTGCGTGAGGACCGAGTCCACCGGCATCTTCTTGATCACTTTATGGGCTACCCTAACATTAGGGAAAAACAGCTTCGTTACCGATGCTGTTTCTCCAGCCCTGTATCGCTCATTCCATTCGTCAATCGACTCCTGACGGATCTGTCGCTTGACGAACGAAATGGGACATCGGTCGTAATCGGGCCTCCTTTTTAGGGTGGTAGCCGCCGCCTTCGCGAGCTCGTCCGCACGCTCGTTCCCTGCCAACCCCACGTGCGCCTTAACCCAAAAGAGGTTTTTCCGCGCTGTTTGGTCTCATTCAACATTTTTGAAATGTCAAATGCTATGGGGTGGAGAGAATTTCTGCGGGCGACCGTCTCGAGAGCGGCCCGTGAATCACAAAAGACGCTGTATTGGTGGTATTTCTCGCTGGAGGCTATTTGCACGGCCTTGCGCAGGGCCAGCAGCTCCGCCTGGTAAACGGTGCAGAACGATTCCAGCTTAATTTTGGTGGCTTTCGTCTCGGCGTCGCCATCCCAAAGGGATACCGACGCTCCGACTTGGCCACCAATTTTGCTGCCATCGGTGAATACCTTGCGGGTATTTGCAGCCTCTAGGTCAAGTTCTGCGTCGTTGACCACGCATTTGAACTGCAAAGCTCTGCGCCTGGCTGGATGTTCCAAGTTGGCAAAAGGCACAGGACATTCCACGTCCCGGTCGCCCACTACATGCCGAGTGTGTACCTTTTTCACTTCGTATAGAAGCGCCGCTTCTCGGACACGAATGTCTAGCGGAAGGATCCCAGCAAGTAGCAGGGCCGAGTGTAGCGAAACGGTCCTGTAGCCGGCTGAATTATATTAGGATTTTTTATGTAAGTCTGAGTTGACTGCCTCGGTGGCGCAGCTGTAATGCGTACGCGTTACGACTGAGGCTTACGCTGAGGTCTCGGCTTCGATCTTCGGGTCGGGTAAAATTGATATTGGGTTTTTCTATTACGAAATGCTCAGTATCAGCCCGAAGTCTGAAATGTGTGCCCAGTATGGCGATAGGCTCGCCCCCTATCACGACGGAGATAGGCTCGGTGTAAAGTGGGTGTACCGGTTACACCTCTGCCTACCCCTTCGGGGATTACAGGGGTGAGTGCGTATGTATGTGTTTACTTCGTGTGTACAAGTGAAATATTTTTATTATGTAATAATAAAACCGATGCACTCATTCCAGCGCGATTTTGGGGAAATTTCAAATTCCGTAATGAAAACGTGGCCTCGTTTAACATTAATTAAGGTGTGACATTCATTATCAACTGACGTGAACGGGAACTGTGGAACGTCGCTTTTTGTTTATATGAGCTGCTCACGTTGCTACTGAAGCTGCATACTATTTTATGGCTCTATAACATCATAAATAAAGACTACAAAATAAAGCCACAAGCCCAACATACACTGTTAGAATTCGCATTCTGCTTTAATTTTGTGTTGCGTCGAAGAAGCTCATACCTCTGTTCAACAGGACGTGCAAAAATGTATGTTGTTAATATTTTTCCGTTTTTATTTCAAACAGTTGATGGGTTTTACTGCTGAATGGGTTCTGATCCCGAATAGATAGTGTTCCTGTTTAGTTACTTAGTTATAGACTCAGTGTGGACTCTGGGCTAAAGTCTACAATAGGGTAGTTTCCTATATTGAATTTTATACATTATCTTATAAGCAACAGAAAATGATACGCAAAAGAAACCCTTTTATTAAAACACCATCAAAATTGGTTCAGAAATGTGCCCGCAGTTATGACTTTAAATGTTGGTATGAGGAAAAGTGGGTGCGTAGTAGGGATATCTCACTATCTCGCTTGCACGCGTGCACTATAATGAAAATTTTACACAGTGACGTCAACGGTTGCATCGTCTGTCATTTGACAATTACCCCTTCTACAGGATTTCAATGGCTTCTATCTTATTTATTTTTGGTCCGATTTATAAAATTCTTTCTGCAATAGATTTTGAGTAACGTAACTTATTGATTTAAATAATAAAAAAAATCTAGTCAACTACCCTATTAATGAACACATGTAGAACGATGCTATTAGGGTTCATTGGGGGCAACCTTTACAGTTCAGCCTCACACCTCAATATGCTTGATAATATCAAATGAAGTAGCCATGTGAAATTTTAAAATAAGAAAGATATGATTTATTGTCAGGAATGTACAATGCAACATTATTATTTTATACAAATATGCTTATCATTAGATGATTCAAAATAGAAGAAAAAATTGCTTGTCGCTAATTATTTGTTCTCTGGAAATCCAGCGTAGTCGTAGCGTATCGTAGCGTACGACACACAACATAGTAAATACAGTTTTATGTGAGACGATGGAGTACCAGGTTAGTAAACCCGGTCGAACTGGCCCATTCATGCTGTAGACAAAAGTGTCTTCAGTGTGGTTAATGCTTTTTATTAAGATCAATAATGAGGGAATGAAGGACGTCCATCGGTGCACGGAGTATTACATTGAGAGAATATATCACTTGCAGGAATACTGAGATGACAGGTCATGATAAGTGGATATTTGGCAGAGCCGTGCTGGAATTAGAAAGACGCGGCTTGACCGATGTGGTAGTAATGCTTCGATATTACGTTACATGTGGTTACTGAAATTATAGGAAGGCTAGAAGTCCTTCCCCAGACATCCCCTTTATTTTCTTAAAGATCGGTATTGCACCAGCGGTTCGTCTGCAGGTGTTCATAAGCGGCAGTGGTCACTTTACATCACTACCCTGTAGATTGGAGCGTTTGAACAATTACAAAGTACCATCTGGCTATCGTAAGAGGCGACTAATAGGGTCTTCACGAGTGGCAGGCGCACAGCGAGGAGTTGTTGTAGCGCCATTATACATTAAATTGTAATTAAAATGCTTAGCATTGCATTACATTAGTATTGGATTCAGTCGATATTCGACCGATTACTTATACGCTATGAAGATAACTGTTAATTCAATCGACCTCCGATATCACTTAGAATGAAGCTGAGATCTTATGATCACTTTCTTACTCCATTATCAGAACTTGATCACGATTTTAATTTTGATTTGATCTGTATGCTAAGTGCTCAACGAAACCTACTTGATGAGTGCAAACACGATATATCTGTTTTTAGTTAAGTATTGGATACTTGGAAGCTGCAGATAGATGTCATGGCTGCAACATCATGTTACAATTTTAGTATCAGCGAAAAGAGGTAAACAACAATCAATGTTTATTGTTTTTAATTTAGACATAGTTACCTATAGATCTTGCTACCTCGAGATGGACGGCAGCGTGGATGTTTGGATTGGTTGGCCTCATTGCTGTCCTAGACGCCATAGTCGGTGTGCGCAGGTTTATAAGCACATTTAGAAATGGACGCCAACGTACAGGGGCGGTTTAGGTGGATGATGAGGCGCCATCCCTAGTGTGCTGACGAGAACCATTTTGAGGTTGTATTAGGTATGTCAGTAACCAGTATGGGTTATTTGGTAGTGACTCAGCCTAACGATCGCCAGGATGGTAAGATGTTTTTCCGGGCGACTCAACGTTGGGTCGTAAAACTGCCCACATAACTGTCCCTCCTCTCCTCGGGTGAGGTTGTGGCGAAAAAACGTGGTCTTCTTACATTAGGCCACACACTTGCTAGCTTACTAACTATAAAAAATATTTTGGCAACATATTATTTTTATTTACATTTGACTTGTACATCATATTCATTTAGTTATTAGGAAACTGAAGATACTTAGTCATTAGTTTAATTATGAGGTGGTTAGAGCTGAACTGTTTCATAGTTAACCTCTCATTAATGACACTAATGTTTGAAATTCCTGCAAGTTTCTGGCAGTAAATTCACACCCCTTCCTATAACTTTAAGCTCGAAATTTCACACCTCGGAACAAACCATAATTTGTACCAAGCATTATCGCGGTAGCGCTAAGATCCGTATTTCTGTTTGAACTTGTCTACTTCGCTTGCCTTTAACAGCTTAGTATTTGTTTTTTATACAATAGGCTGTCGAACGACCCAGTGGGTCATCTGATGGTAAGTGACCTCCACCGCCCATGTACGCCCACGATACCAAAAGAATCAAGAGTGCGTTGCCAACCTTAAAGGAAAGGGATTGGGAAAGTGAAGGGAATTTGGGCCTCCGGATATCTTACTTTCCGTACCTCTCACCCCGCTCGCGCTATTACGCGTCGTTTAACTGCAGCATTACTGCAGCATAATAGAGAAATGCTATCCTATGATTAAAAATGAAAACCTATAAAGTATTATACTACTAGCTTGATATCTGTGAAGCCTTTAACAAGACAAACTTCCTTCACTTCACAGTTCAACTTTATACATTAATAAAGCATCTTCGTGCTCGAGTACATACAAAGACGGATTTATCCATGAAAGAACTTTAATCCATTTGCTTTGTTAGTCTACTTGCAAAGAAATTTTTGTGCTGAACATTTATTAATCAAAATTTATTTTTGTGCAGCTCGAATTTAATCGAACCAAGGCCTTTGAACCATCCAAATAAATTGTTGTGTTTTCAAACAAGGCATATGGATTAAACGAACATTTTAAACAATTTCATAAGAGTATCAAGACAAAAAGAGTTGATAAAAGGTTAACATTATGACAGATATCTTTAAAAAAAAAGTTGATAAAAGATGAACTATATAGCTATCTTTTTGGTAAAATATTTTTTTTATCAATAAATTTGGGTGAACTGGTGGGAGTGTATGTGATCATTTTGTGCTTGACTGGATAGCGACCACCATCTACATAGTGAAAAACCCGCTTTATACGTATGTCTTGAGTTATCCATCTAAGACAGGGCACGACGACACGCGACCGTTCCATACAATTTCATATAAAGCGGACATGTCGCAATCGCCTGTCTCACGTCACATATCACAGTCTCCCTGTCTAGTCGCCAAAACAAGCCGTAAGATAGTTCTCTAGCCGGTAAATTACAATATTTAATGGAAATATTTCCCTATACCTACGTCACATAATATATTTACGGACCCACTAATTGGCACTTGAATTACGCAATAACAGGTGGTTAGTGGTTTACATCGGAATTAACTGAAATATCCGTCCTTCGTAACAATTAATTAGGTCACTGATTTAAACAAACATTTCAAAGTGTACCGAGAGCGCTTCCCCCCCCCCCCCCCTTTTCATGTTCACCTTTCTTGTTAAGTCATTAACTGTTCGTGATCTTTAATTAAATGCCTTTTTTAACCGACTTCAAAAATGTAAGTTCTGAATTCAGCGCGTTTTTTATTGCTTTTTTATGTACGTCGATTTCTCCGATTGGTTTCATCGATTTTGATCAAAGTCAGTATAGTGGTTTAGCCGTGGAAACGTAACAAACAGAGCTACTTCCATACGTACATACATACGCCCTTAAAAACGAGAGTTTTTTTTGTTTTTTTTTATGTGCATCGATCTCTCCGACAATTGTGGACCTTTTTTTAAAAAAATGATTCGATAGGAGTTTAGCTGCGATGTGGTCCCATATACATTTGGTTAAGATCTGATGATGGAGTACGAAGTAAAAAAATGAATATTCTCAAGGGACAACAGTACACTCAGTCGCGATTGTGTTATTGTATTGGAAGTTACTTGTCGTAACTGTAGTTGCCACTAAAATAATTTATATATTAATAAATATCATAACTCTTAACAACCCGAACATCTATATTTTTAAATGGCTGAACAGATTTTCTTCAAACATGGCTAAGTACCAACCCTTTAAACTAGCTTTGAAATAAAAACACTGCATCCAAATCGATCCATTTGTTTAACCGCTATGATGCCACAGACAGGTTCACAACCAGAGAGTCACAGGGGTCAAATTTATAAAAGAGTTATTTTTATCGGGGGCTAAAAAACTAAATCAATCCTATCCACGTGAATAGCGACCTCTTTAATCCTGATAAAAATATCCGTCAGTCTACCATTGAGTCACGTTTCGGCAACACCCACCCTGTTATACAGCTGTTACTTCTCACTACAGGCAATATGAAAATTAAAAAGATATAAAGAGACGAAAAAAATATAAAGAGTACTGTACATAAATTGTGCCCTATATGGCGATATGCTCGCCCCTATCATATCATGGGACGGAAATAATCTCGGCGAAATGTGGGTGTGTGGCTAAGCTCCTGCCTACCCCTTCAGGGAATATAAGCGTGAGTATATTTTTACTTTGAATAATAGCTCAAACTTTTCTATAACAATATGTGTTAAAGCATGTTGCGACCAACCCTACTGCGAGTGGGACAAAGACAGGTGGAAGAAGAAGAAGAAATTGAATTAGTATGGATGAATTAAAATGAAACCATATATACTTTTCAAATGTACAGCAGAAGAAGCATGAAAGTGAAACCAAAGCAAAAATAAAGCAGTTGAATTGAGACTCTTAAGGTACATGCTTTCGCATCTTTTTGGCGGAAAAAATCAACACCCGAGAAGCAGTACAAAATGCTTTTGAAGTGATTGTTGTTTCCCGTTCAGGGACAGCGATAGATTGCTACTGCGTAGGCAAAGATACATCGATAGCATATGTGGTAACTTTGGTTAATGGTCATTATATATGACGTATTAGTTATGTAAAACTTTAGAAATATTGTTTTATTTACGAATTTCTTCAATATAGCAAAATCAAATATATACCAGCTTTGCAGAACACTTACCCTGAGAAACCCTGAGGCTTAGTTCAAATCGAGATATAAGCTTGAGTCGAATCGACTGAATTAGAAATTGTGTGTGACTTAATCATGGGAATCATCTTGACTTAATTGTTTGACCTTATTCCTTCCTCACCTTTCCTTAACAGAACCACGCGTGCTGGCTTGCGAAACCATAGCTTCGTGGTCTCTTCCATCTCGGCTCGGACCAAGAGGTTCGCAAAATCATATTTCTGTCGGACCATAAAGCTGTGGAATAGCTTGCCGGCGCACGTGTTTCCTCCTTCCTATAACTTGGGATCCTTTAAACGGAGTGTGAAGAAGCAACTAAGCAGGCCGGCATAATTCTGCCGATCTGCGATAGATTCAGTGTCTATCGTTGGTCGACAGTATTCATGGATTGCGCTATACTTACCATCAGGTGTAGTACGCTACACTGTACTGTCACTTTGCCGAGCCAGGATAAAAAAAAAAAACAAAAAAAGTAAATAAACTTGGTGAACCATAGGTGCTCTAGTTGCACTTCTACCTACCCTTTCGGAGATACAGACGTAAACGTATGTATGTAAAATAACTATACGTAAAACCAAACAAATGTAAACTAAATCGATTATCAAGTAAAACCGAGGTGGTAAATCACTAACTTCACTATTTTGTGCCAAAAATATGAGTAAAAATATAAAATGGAACAATGGGCACTGATTGCGTCCGCGCGTCCGAGGTATAGTTTTGTAGATTTCATGATTTGTATGCATAAGGTTATACGAATTCGTCCATCGTCACATTGGTCTCCTAGTAGTGTACATAGACTGTGAGACCGGTGAAATCCTGGGGTCGATACCCGAGAAGGGCAATCAAAATATGAGGTGCCGTAATTTTAAAAACATATACATTACTTGGGATTAGAATATGTACTCAGTATGTGATGGATTAGGGGACGAGCCCATGGGTCAGATCATCACATCAAATCATGGGTCAGAAATGATAAAAAAACAAGAAGTGTGGGTGCAGTATTTGTACCTTTGCGTACCTCTTTAGCGACACAGCTTATATTATGTTGTACTTCACTTATTAAGATCTTATCGTTCTTCTCTCATTTGTCAATATATATCTCAGCCTGTTGTCGTCCACTGTTGGACGTAAGCCTCCCCAAGTGAGCGCCAACCATCCCGGTCAATACCAGCTGTGTAATAATCACCTTGGATGTGTACATGACACATGCCCGGCTGCGCGACTAAATGGTTTTACACATAATAATGGGCCCGTAGAGTTCAATCAGAAATGCAATTATAGCGTATCGGCTCCAGACGACCATCGTTGATTACAATTGCTTGCATGATGTAGTTTCCACTTCCTGGATATATTCTCATCTCTCGATAGAGAACTTGTAGATTAATTCGATTTATGCTTTGAAACATACACATACATAGACTCACGCCCGTTTCCCATAGTGGTAGTCAGAGACAACGGATTTTCACTTGCTAGCTAGTTTGTGAAAAATTGTCCTCGGTTTAGGGTACTCCTGACCTGATTGCATGATATGGATTGATACGTATTTATACTAGCTATCTTTGACGGTTTCACGCGTGTGTATGTTTCTGCTCTCTTGGGTTGTAGCGGAATGTTATATAGCTATGAAACCTTGTCGTAACAAACAATTAAATGGTGTGAATATAACTTCTATTACATATATAAAAATAATAATTTGTGCGTCTGTGTACGATCGTAAATAAAAATGCTGGCTATTAGGTAAGCCATGACTTTAAACACGATTACTAATACTAGTTTCCAAAATAATTTCTCTATAATTAGGACATTATAATTTCTACATAGGTCACAGATTGAAGAACCGTGTTGAAGTTTATTATTAATCCTTAATAAATTTATGCAGTGTTGGAAAACTTTAATATTGGAGAAGCACCGCAAGCACAAGAACCTATTAAAGTGCGTCTTTACTTAGAAGCGTCTTGCTTCCTCTGACTTTATGTTTAACGCTGCTTATTTTATAACTATCACATAAAAAGGTCTATAATAAGGCCGTGAGTGCCTAACATAAATAGCCGTTGGGGTATACAAGGTGGTAAGTCTCTAGTATGCGAGAGGCCGTCTGGCTTGTTTTTTTTATTAGCTTTCGAAGGCAAACGAAGGTACCACCGCTTTGTTTATTTCTGACGCCAAGCAATAGTCTGTAAGCACTGTTATGTTCCGGTTTGAAAGATATTAAAACCAGTGAAATTACTGGGCATTATGAGACTTAACATCTTATGTCTCGGTGTGACGAGCGCAGTCTAGTGCCATATGTAATTCAAAATTCTTTGTGGTGTCTGTTTATTGGCAGGCGTGGTGCTTACCATCAGGCGAGCAACCTGCTCGTCTCGTCATTCAAGCTATTACAAAAAAAGCCAAAAAATAGTAAAAAAAAAGTCAATAAGCCAATAAAACGAAAGCAAATAAAATAGTTTTCCCACCACAATTATTACCATATAATATTTTAAAATTAGTGGTAAATAATTAGTGTTTTAATTTTTATTGTCCAAGACTACAGGAATATTTTATTTTATTATTATTCCACAAAAATCCCGAGCAAAGACTATCTCAACACAGAAGTCTTGTCGGAGAAATATTTGGCGTTATCGGCAGGATGGGTGTCCGAAGTAACCCATCTTTCAGTAAGCTTTAGTGAAGTTGTACATAATTCAACTAGACTGCGATAGGCGGAAGTAAGATTAGAGACGGTACGGTCGTGCGGAAAAATCTTATTTTTTTCCTATAAACATACGTCTTAGAGATTTCTACAAACTCAATTTGTTTTATTACATTGAATGACGAAACGAGCCCATAAACAGAAGCAACACCACACAGAACTTTGAATTACAAAGCACTGTATAGCATTGGACTACGCTCGTCACCCCGAGGTCTCATAATGCCCAGTAATTTGACTAGCTTCAATGTCCTTCAAAGCGGAACACAACAGTGCTTACACACTGCTAGTTGGCAGCAGAAATAGACAAAGCGGTGGTATTAACCCAGATGGTCTCTCGCATACGAGGGATCTACTATCTTTCCAAATGTATAATTGGAAAATGTATGTATACGTAGTGTAATAGTTTACATTATTATGTTCATATTTAATACCCATCTAACAACTAACATTGAATACTAGATATTATAATAGAGCCTCGAAAATGAATTGCTATAAAGAAAATAAAAATTGCATCTATATCACCATTCTTCACATAATACTTCAAAACACTAATAAAATTGTTTATAAAATACCTGTTTACAATAACACAGTTCGAGTTCGCCTACACATACCTATATCAAAAAAATTACTAGTCGCACACGTATACGAAACGCCAGTGAGTTTATATGCGAGTGTACCTCGAAAAAAGCAATAACAAAAATAAATAATCTGGCTCGCAAACTGTAAAAGCTATCGGCTGAGTTGTCGGTTAGGAATAAATTTGTTTTTGATATAGGCACGCGGTTCGTGTATCTTATTCGTTTTCCATCGAAAATCTCAATTCCATGAGCTCTTTTCGATAGATTAACTTTGGCACATTGTGTCTGGATTACACATTTATATTTGCCTTTTTAATATGGCCAATACTATACTTAAAATATACATTATGTTTTATAGGATATGATTGTCTGTTTAGCAGAAGATAGAAAGGGATTTGTGTTTGCATGACATACAGGTCTGGAAAGATGTGTGTGCGAGTTTAAATAACCGACTTAATTTAAAAATAGATCTTCCCCGTAAAATTAAGGTAAACAAAACTATTTATATTCAGTTAACGAGCGCAATTCACGATCTCCCCTACAAAGCTGTTAAATGTCATTTCAATAGTAACTGTTGCTTTTTTAATGTAAATATTGTTTTTTTTAATGACGAAGATACATTGTTTTGATCGTTTTGTTCCATTATCGAATTGGTAACTCGTCGTAGTGTAAATGTGAATATTGCTGTATAAATAACCTAATATTTAAAAACCCCGACTTTAATATGAAATCCACCTGTAGCTTTTAAAAGGCTGAAAGATCTTCATAAAACATAGCTCAGAATCATTTTAATTATACCAGCTTTCAAAGAAAAAAATATCGATTCCAATCAGTTTATTCGTATAGGTACTACGACGATACAGACTGATACACAAAGGGGTCAAATTGAAAATCTTCTTTTTTGTTGGAGTGGGTTTAAATAAATAAATGATACTATGCTGATTATGATTATGATACTATGCTGTATCATATACGCACTCACACCTGTAGTCCCCGAAGGGGTAGGCAGGTGTAACCAGTACCCCACATTTCGCCGAGCGTATCCCCGTTCCACGATGTGATAGGGGGCGAGTCAATCGCCATACCGGGCACAAATCCCAGACTTCGGGTTGATACTGACCATTTCGTAATAGAAAAACCCAATACCACTTTACCCGACCCGAGGATCGAATACGAAACCTCAGCGTGAGCCTCAATCGTAACGCGTACACATTACAACTGCGCCACCGAGGCAGTCGTATGATACTATGCTGTATCATATGATTAAACAAAAAAACAACTACTAGAAACACAGAAACACTATCGTCGATCAATTGAATTTCATATCACAGCACCGTTATCGTCTGTCGTTAAACTGTGGAACTTATCACAACACGAACAGTAATAATATTCGTAACGAGGTTTCTTTGTCCGTTTGTACCAGCGTGTACAAGGTCTCGGTCCAAGGTGAGGGTCGCGACCCGACCGCCGCATAATCGTGTTTTATCGGCCACTCGCAATTATATAAGCTGCGGTTCAAATTTTTTGAAACCATTGTACTGAAAGCTTTTTATAAGCAAGGGTAGGTTAAAGGGTTGGTGTTAATTTGAAGTCCTTATCCATTTATGTGAAGTATCTATTGTGGAAAAAGGTTCAGATAGCTTAGGCGCCCTTATCCAACAAAGCGGAGTTGGGCGGAGAGGACATATGTTTCGTAAATAATCAATATCGTTATTCTCACATCTCTCCGCTTAGATTTTTTTGCAGAAGCCGGCAAACGAACAAGTGTATCACCTGATAGTAAGTGATCTCTACTACCCATGAACATCCACAAAACCCAAAGAAACATAGGCGTGTTGCCAACCTTAAAAAATAGGGATAATTAAGGGATTGAGAATGGGAGGGGGTATTGAGCCTCGGGATACTGCACCCACTGTACGAAACACAACAGCAAGGTGCTACTTCATGTCGGTTACTACTTCTTAGTTTCAGTGGTTACCATGTTGCGCCGCTTATTTTCCTAAGCCTTAGGGAGCAGTGCAGTTGTATGTACGAGTACATACATTAGTAAGTGTTTACTTACTACAGAACTAACATAAGTACTACAGAACTAGCCAGTGTATTTACATTCTTTAATATACCATATAGATTGGTGATTGGACTACATGAGAGGCATTAAGGCCCAAACCTACTGACAGGTTAAAGTCTTATTCAACCGAAGTGTTTCTTGTACGACATATGCGAGATCATAAAAGAAAATTCTCTTTACGGAGCCGCATACTACTATTCTCGCTCGGAAATTATAGATTTCTGTTATGTTCTTATTTATGTCGTACAAGAAATGTGTCCTCTGTGGGTAAAGGGGGCTTTAGTTATTACATTGTATTGGAATGTCAGTTGGCCACCAACATCTAATGTTTAAAACCAACCTCACCTACACGTGGTACAATCAGTTGATTAGCGGACGGGGCAATGGCGAAATTATATAGTATATACCTAATTTAACTAATAAAGCGGGTTTTTTATGTGAAAATAGAGCGGTATTTAAAATAATATTTTTATGAAATACCTGTATCATTGAGATTATTTTATTTTGTACGGCTTGTCAATTAGATTTATCTGCAGATTGTACGAAAATAGACGGGATTAAAAGGAGCGTGATTTTCAGCGCCTCGCGCGGGCGTTATATTGAAAGGTGCGATGTCAAACAGGGGGCGTCTCTACGTCTGGAGATCGTGATAAGTTCACCGATGTTACCTGACAACAGAATAGTATGAAATTAAAGGGCTGTAATAGTACAGCCCTTTAATTTGGATAGCCAAAACCTGGAAATTACCACGGATATTAACCATAAATTAAATTAACAGTAGCAGTAACATAGTGTGCCATGCACTATGTTTATAATGTAGACACCGTAGTATTAACTTAACTTTACAAGCTTACCGTAACTAAAATGTAGTTTAATCCATCCAGTTATAGGTATAGGTGGTAAAAACTAAATAACAAGACTTAACTAAATTTAGCGTGAACTGACTAGAATAATTATCAAATTCAAATTGTATGTGAATCGGAGTGTTTTCATTATATGCATTTTTATTCAGCGACAACTCCCTTCGACCTGCATTAATAACCTGTGTTTTTTTTATACTGAGCCCTTTCATCATAAATAATCTTTATAGAAATATCTTATTTAATATTAAACCAGCAAGTCCCGACAGACATTGACATGTCTGTGTATATCTATTTACTTTTTTATATACAGTATGTAACAAAAAGCCTGTTGGCCCTTTTAGGGTCGTTAAATAGACATATAGACAGCTAAAAATAGTTACAATTAAAAAAATAAACAGAAGCGAGATATTAATCCTTACACAGATAGCTTAAAAAAATGAACATATTTATAAAATGTATTTACATCTGAATTTCTGTGTGTTGACAAAGGCGGAGACGCGCGAGCGGTGCGGCGCGTTTGATGTACGTGGTGTACGTTGGTGAAGCCGCAACTTGTTTCTCGCTCTGGCTCCAAGTCATTACTCTTCAGGGGTAATCAATCGAAATACGGTTTACAAAAAATAAATTATCAAAGTTTAAAGAATACATATGATTATTTTTATACTCCAATTTTCGTATGCGTGTTTTTTAATTACGTTTGAATATCGATTCTGATATCACAGTTAAAACGTTCAACAGGGTTTTTGTTACATATATTATAAAATAAATGATTTATTTTAATCTAGAATCTTTGATTAGTTGTAGAAAAGTGTGGAAAATTGGTTCATACTGATAAGATTCTATTATTTTTAATAGTGTAAAAGTTATGATGATGATGAATGAAATAAAAATAAAATATCTTCTTATATAAAAAATTCTCGTGTCACAATGTTCGTTCCCATACTCCTTCGAAACGGCAGGACCGATTTGTATGAAATTTTGTGTGCATATCGGGTAGGTGTGAGAATCGGCCTACATCTATTATTCATCCCCCAAATTTAAGGGTGGCCCAGCCATAAATTTTATTTTTGATTTTTTAAACAAAATTTTATGTTTTTTTTATGATACAGCATTAAAAAATACATACAATCTTAAATTTTCAACCCTCTACGATCAACCCCTATTTTTTGTCAAGCGCGTTTCTCACCGGGACTCGCTTGATGCGCCCACTAGGCTACTTTAATTCTGGAAATAGGCATTCACGCGGGCAACAGCTAGTCATATATTAAATAAACCTTTATTTTTAAAGTCGCAAAAAACAGATCTTTAATACATTCGACATCTTATAGGTATTAGGTTTAAATAAAGGCATAAAACTACTTTTAACACATTTTTGTCACAAATTGTTGCATATACTTAAGAAAAGTATTTTTGTTTCACGTCACTCCGAGACTGTTGTGAATGCAATCATTTCTGAACAATCGTTTTTTTGCTATAGTATACTACTTACTGTTTTTTGTTATAGTATACTAGATTGCGGCAAGTTTATAAAACATTAGCTTCAAGCCGGCTTTTGACTATAGGATACAATATAATATACATCTCAGGATATAAACTAATGTGTAAGTGATGTTATGTTTCGATTTGAAGGACATTGAAGACAGTGAAATTACTGGGCACTAAGACACTTAACATTTTATCAGAGTAACTAGCGAAGTGCAGCACCATGCAATACTTTATTATTTGAAGTTCTGATTGATATTGCTTAAGTTCATGGACAGACGTGACGCTTACTATGATGCGAGCGACCTCGTATCGTCATTCATAATAATACTTTTTTTTGCCGCAATCTGTAATAAAACCGCTTACACTTAGATTATATTATATCCTAAACTATAAATATTTCTCTGATCGATCGAGTCATATTTTAAGTTATATTACGTCTCCCGTACCCCGCGCTCTCCCCTTTCACGCGTCTGTCTCGCCGTCAGTTCTTTAACCAACTGAACTTACCGAAAATATACATATTTACATGTATATCTCGTGGTGTGAATGACAATCATAATAATTTTCACACATACTCCTTCGGCTCGCCCCCTATCAGTCTTATCACATCATGGGACGGATATAACCTCGGCGAAACGTGGATGCACTGGTTCTAGGAAGTTGCAGCGAGGATAAAGGCGTCAGCTTATTATGTATATAGGACTTTCCTATGTATACTATTGCAATGTATGCTATCTTGAATCTAAATTTCAGGTAGATTGTCAATTTGATAATAACTGCGCCAATTTGTAAACCCGGTAGCTTTACGTGATAAAAGTAATTTATGTCAAATAAAGAACCCGCAATGTGAGTGTTAATACAAATCAACTCGCCTAGTATGAACGCGACAAGAAAATCTTATCGACTCGTTTTGTACTTAAAAACCAGTTTTAAAACTGGTTATCTCCGTTTGCCTATGCCTATGACATGGTTGCATATAAGATACAACTTGTTATATCAAAAGTATAAATAGAAGTTGAGAAAATACCTAGTATGTTTTAATTCTCTGCGGTATTTTGTTTATGAACTCTAACCTGATGAAGTAATTTTATCGAATGTTGACATTTTCACCTATCATCATATCAGATATTTGTCGTCAATAGTTTTCTCACTCGCGCACGCAATATCTCGTGAGGTGTATGCTAGGCCGGTTGGTAGTTTCGCGTGCAAGTATACTGCGATCAGTGAGTACGACCTTGGTACAGCAGCGCACCGGAAGCAGAATGTGATTACCGTCGAACACCGCACAAATTTATATCCGCGTTCAAATAATTCTTTTTTTATTTAAAATTATTACAATAACTTACATAATTCCCTTAAAATAACTACTTACAAAAGGCAGTTGTTCATACATAACTACGCATACTCGCAATCGTGTAATGTAAGTGTAATGTGTTTACTTGAAAAAGTAATGTCAGCTAAATTGTATTTTCCTAGAAATTTGGTAATTTGAAGATGGGCAAAATTTATTTCATACATTGATTTATAAATGAGGATCATAAACATAATATGTATTTGCTTATTCCGTAATAAGCGCAATCGTAATTTGGGGCGATATGTCTCTAATTAAACGGCTTAAATTTAGTGCGTCTACTTAGTTTTTATAAGTATTTATGCTAAGTTAAATAAATTTTAAAAATATTTTGCTATTGACTTTACAGAGAAATGGCCTAATGAGAATGATTAAATTACTGTAAATGTCGGAGGAAATTCCTTAGTACCCTTTCATTCGTTACAGAAAATACTGAAAATAGTAGGTATAAAAGCTAAGTTACAGATTTTTCCGTATCAGTAAATAAAGTTAGCGATTAAAGCCATTATCCAATTAAGTCGGTTGAAATTGGAATATGGATAATGGATTTCTATATAGTAGGGGACGATTTCTCTAGCCTTCGTGTGTTGCAAGTATCAGTAGTAATAAATACTTGCTATCAGGCAGATCCTCTCCATATATTCCCATTCCTATATATATAAAAATACTGTCATGCTTATGTCCCCAAAGGATCAAGCCTAAATAAGATAAAAATATTTGGGATGTTATTTAGATGATGTAAGCATATATCAACGGTGTATCAAACTGTCCCACTGCTGGGCACAGGCCTTCTCTACTAATGATAGGTAAGACCTTACTTCACCACGCTGACGCGGGTTGGTAGATTTCACATATCTTCGAAATTCTTATAAAGTCAAAAGTCAGAGGCATGCTCAATGAAGCTTTTTTCGAACCTGCTACTATCGTCTCAATAGTCCGTGACCTTTCCCGCTGAGCTGTTGCTACTTTTTTTGTAAACATACAATATACAAAAACTACAGCGTTTTCTTGAACTACGGGAGAACTTACAAGAACAATCCAATACGATCTGTGCATGTTCGATTGCCACTCCGCAGAATATTTTAATCTATAAACATACGGAACACAAAGCTAATCCAATTATTTTCATATCGAAAAACTCGTATAGTAAATTGCACGGTCCGAGTATTCGTGCTAATATTGCATGCACTAATAGGTCAACAAGGCGACTGTCATAAAAATACACCCTTTTACGTCATCATAAACATAACGGAGCCAAAGCTTGCTTTAAAATTTTATCGCAGACACAAAACTAAAACTGCTATTAAACCCGAGACACCTTCGCTGCAATTTATTTTGATGCTCATTTTTTCACCAATTTCCATCGTATCCGTATCTTATAAATCAAATAGAACTTTTTAATTAAATTTAATATAACTTCAGCAAGTTTGAACACGATGTACATTCGTGTTAAATTAAATGCCCTCAGCCATAGCAGTTATTCCGCATTACATATTTTGTTATGCATATGATAAAATATAATATAGATATTTTGAGAGTATTGTTAGTTTAATGATACATATATCTTGGTTTTGATTTTACTAACCGTTTCAGTGACTCCAACGTTCACGGAAACCACATAAAAGAGCAGGATAAAATGTATACTAAATGTTGTTGGTGGATCTTGCGTCATGTTTTGTTTTGTAACTGCTTTGCATTGCAGAGATTGCAGTGCGAAGAGGTACCCTAGTTACAATGAAATAATATAAACATAAAAGTTTTTATTATGTACATTTTATGATGATAAAGTTGGCTATTAAATAAGTTAATCGTCAAACTCCAACCTGAGACTGCAGTTATGAAACTTATTTAAAATCCGTGGCCCTAGTGAACACTAAAACCTAGCGGTTTTCGATAGCGGTTATGTCATCCGTGTTTACGAAATATGTAAGAAGATCCGTACAGCGCCCCTAGCGGATTGTGTTGGAAAGTGGAAATGTATTACCTTCTTTCTATACCAAAATAACTTGTATGCGAATTGATAGCTATCGAAAAATCGCATTAAGCACACCGGTTACTTTCTAAAGCATAATATTATTAAATAATACAAGTAAATATTCTTATGAGTGAAATCACGTTTCATATACCTACATCTTATAGTGTCTAAAATGTTCGTCCAATTTTGCTATCTAATTGTGCAAGGATAAGCAATTAAATAGACATATAAACTTTACCTACGGGGTTTACCCGTGGAATTATGTTGTGAGTACCAAGCACAATTCATTTCTAATAAAAGAGTTGTTCTTTTTATGGCTTTTTTACGTCTGTTCCTCTTACCAATGAACATTTCTAACATTTTTAACTTACGACAAAAAGGATAAAACTTTGACACCGTTCTCTATCTGTATGTGTATATGGGGCGGCATTGTAGCGCTTACACGAATGGGCTGGTATGGACGCATTTTTTTTTATTTTCAAAATTTATATTCGAGATGGTTCTATGTTTAAAGAAAATCTGTTCAGTTAGAAATCATAAATACATTTCTAATTAATGTCGGGGGTTTTAACGGCTACGTTGTAACGTGCATGCTATTGCATGCACGTTACACACAAGAATACATGCAAATATAGTGAATGTGAACGGTCTATTAGTTTGATATCTACCTTACTAAGCAGTATTTTAATGAAGTTTATCATATGGCAGACAAGAATATAAAAGTAACACTTTCTAACAACAACAAAAATGATTCAAAAACAAAAGGTCAAATCTAAACGATTTATGTCGGTGATTTTAAACTACAGTACCACCGTATTGAGATCCTTTTGATTTAGTAGGTGAAAAACAATTTTTTAAGAGGTCGCATCACATAATTTGAAAATAGAATCGTGTGACGCGGCTTTGTAAATTATTTTTTAATATACCATATCAGCCATTGCGTCTTATTTACCGCTTTCAAAAAAGGAGATGAACTGATTTTCTTGGAAAGAAAATCACTCGATAGAGTTCAGCTGCGATTTGGTCCCATCTACATTTGGTTAAGATCAGCTGATGACCGAGTACGGAGTAAAAAAAATTAAACTCCTCAACGGACAACAGTATCTACACTCGTCGGGACTATATTATTCTATTTGAATTTACATGCCATTGCTGTAACTACCACTAAAAATTTAAAAGTTAATAAGTTTTCACAAAATTTATAACCCGACTTCAAAATAAGAACACTGAAAAGTCAAAAGCAACAATTTCTATTGGTATTCTATGGTTATTTTATTAAGAATAAACACTTACAACAAAAAATAAAGAAAAGGAAAAAATTTAAGAAAAATAAAATAAAAAAATATCTATGTATGCAAAAGATCTAAATAATTTTAGTATTTTATCAATTTTAATGGACAGTAAAGATCCTCAGTAAATAATTCTGGAAGTTCAATGCAGTCAGCCGTGTGTTGGCCGACGAGCCGCGGTTATTTTCAAACCTTGTCAAAGCCTACGAACATATTTACACACCCTCTCACATACATTTACGTACACATTCATTGTTTACGTACACACAAAAAGGCACATTATGTTATCTTACTGGCTGTACAATGTACTAGTTCACTTTGAATTACTAGATTCATTTTGTTGTTTTTAATTTATGAGGTTAATGAAAAACTAATGAAAGTTTGATGTGTTGTATGCTGAAATCCGAATTTTCAAATTCCAACCTAGTTTGGCATACATATTATGTTTTAATATTGTTTCTTAAGTCTCGACACATTTATATTATTATAGTTTGTAAAAAATAAGAAAAAAAGGTTAAAAAAAATAAGGATATGTATTATAAATTTGCCCCTATATATGTTTGTGGATCTCTCTCTCTCTCTACTGCGCTAGCGCACGCGTGTGTAAGAAAATATGTAGAGTTATATAATATATAAAAGTATACGAATATAAAGAGCCAGGTTTTAGAGTTTATTAAATACTTTAATTGCTATAAAACCATCAGGGATAAGTCATTTGTAACTATCTGTAATTTATTACGACATTTCAACTTCTCTGAGTAAGTAAATAAGTAGGTAAAACAGGAAATAAAACAAATAACATAAAGTTTATATATTTTTAATAAACTACCACCACTTCGGAATATATAACTGTGGCAAAAGAAGTGGCGGAAGAAAAACCCAACAGTATATAATATACATCACTATACATAATATATGTATATAAAAAACGAATGTAATACCCAATACATAAGTCACAAATAATACTTAGCTTTAGGTAAGTATTATATATCCTTTAACAATCACATAGGTATCCAATTGCTACAATATATTTCGTGGTTTATCACATCAGACCATTAAACATTAAATTTTACCATTTACTACAATTAAATTACTATATTGTTGTGGGACCGCAAGTCCCTCGTAGTTCTTGATACCCACGATACAGGTTTACCTAGTGTGGGGTCAGGACTATGTGTGTGACTGTTGGGTGTATTTATTTATTTATTTATTTATATAATAAAGAGCAAACTAACAGAGCTTCGCCCTGAAACACAAACTAAATAAGACCGTCCTTCCGAATGACAAGACCACTCTTTTTATCATAATTTTCCCACTCCAGGAAACCACCAAACATAAACCACCCTCAATTTAAGGAATGACTGTACAAAATATAAAATACATCGTAATATCTATAATTTTAATCCAGTGTCCGATTCATAATTAATATGTTTATAAATTATTTGGACTTATGACTAGTAAATATAAAACATTATACTTAATTTAATCGCAACATTAAATAATCTACAATATATTTTATTTGAATGAATAATAATGTCGTTCAGTGAATTATGTCAATATCCTTATAATACTAGATTAAAATCAAATATAAGATGTAGAATATAAGTTATAAATACATCTTTAATTATTTGTTAAATTGCCATATTCGATTTTCCTAACACGTGCGTGCGTATATTAACACATACGTACTACGCCTGTAGTCCCCGAAGCGGTAGGCAGAGGTGTAACCTGTACTCCCACACATTTCGCCGACCTTATTTCCTTCCCATGATGTGATAGGGGCGCATCTTCTTCTTTCTTTCTTTCTTTCCTTCCATGCCAGGCAAAATTCCAGACTGATTGATCACTTCGCGATAGAAAATTCTAATATAACTTGTACCCGATTCGGAATCGAACCCTAGACCTCAGCATAGCACAAATACCGCGTACGTATTGCAACTGCACCACTAAGGCGTTGTATATGGTGACTTACATAATATCTTCTTCTTAGTCGGTCTCTTCATTGCAGAAGGTCGTGTCTAGCTTGAAGTAGTGATCACCCCATGCACTATAATCTTCTATGTGGTCCTGTCTTCGGCGGTCTTAATTGCTTTAGATATCGGCAGGTCAGTGATCGTCTTTATTATGTTTGACCAGCGGATAGGTGAACGACCACGAGGTCTTTTTCTGTTGACCTGGCCGACTACCATCAGCTTTTCCAGATTGTCAGGGTTCCTACGAGCAACATGTCCGAAATAATTGAGTATCCATTGAAAGCATAAAGTGGATAGCCTTGTGGTTATTCCGAGCTCCTTAAGAATGGACACGTTGGTTCGGCGTGCGGTCCAAGGTATTCGTAACATACGCCTCCAACACCACATTTCGAATGCGTCAATTTTCGCTCTCTCTTTTTGCCTTATCGTCCAGGATTCTAATATCTATACAACTTATATTCCAAACCCTGTAGTTAAAAGTGTACAAATAGGCTAAAGAGCTTTACACTAATATACTAGATACATAAAGCTTCGACCACGACTTATATTCCTGTTATCTATGCTAACAAGGCCCAAAGAGATTTTGTCTGCATGGGAAGCTTTACATAAGTCCGATGCGCTTTACAGGATTAAGCTGGATAGAATTTAATTAGATTGTGCGCTGTGAATGTGAGTAAATAATATTTATGTGGATATAATGACATGTTCACTGGTCAGTTATTTGGCAAAATGCATTTAGATATAAGATTTTAAGTGCAGAGCTACACTGTAGACAGTTTTTTATGCAGCATAAATGGCTCGACCTTGTCGTTACCCTATACTCGCAGAAAACCGACGTAAGGTTGCGACTTGCTGCTGCGTTTCATACAGTGAATGAGATATCCAAAGGCCTTAATCCCCTTCCCCTTCCCAATCCTTTTTCTTTAAGATCGGCAACGCACCCATGATTTTTCTGGTATTGTGAGCTTAGATGGACGATGGATATTATTTATCATCAGGTGACCCACTTGCTCGTTTGCTGGTTTATGTTATTATGCGTAATTAGAGCACAAATGGTTTTGATTGGAAATGTTGATTGGGTGAGTTTTCTTGGTTACCATGTTTTTTAATATAACTATAACTTGAAACATATATTTACCAAAACATATAATTAAATGCCTGTCATAGTAGCATGTTCAGGGGAGCCGCGTCAGCCAGTGTGTGTAACTTCATTCCGGCACAAATCTGGCGAGCGTCTAGGGACGCAATGTCTCTCGATAATCGAATTTATTTTTGGACTACACTGTACTTGCAATACAGTGAAGTCACTTTTACGTACAGGATAAAAAATCCATGTAACATTAAAGTACAACATTATTATTGAAACCGAAGTCACAATTTAATTTTGCATAGGGTAAGTCTGCAGTAGTGTTATCGACGTCACATGGAGCGTATGCACGCTCATTATGTTACTTCAATATTGACAACGTGGCGTCGTCGTGTGAAAGAACAATAGCCCTACTTCATTGTTGTAGAAACCGCAATAGTGACGTACTAACGAACTATAAATATGCAGTGATAGAGCTGAACCACGGACGGAGAGCAACCTCATGTATGTGAGTGACTTGTCAAAACTTTGGTACTGGAAATGCACCGCGTCATGTACATACACAAGTAGACTGCGTCCGGGAGTCGGTTTGCGGTTTTATATGGATAATATATCTAAACTATAGTGTTTTACAACCTTACAGTATTGTAAGTCGTCTCTAGTGACATTGTACGGTGCTGGTACTGTAAGTATTCGCCTACCATCTTAAGGCATACATACACACTTCTATACTAGGTGGTAGGTACCTCGTATGGAAGAGTCTGGGTTGGTAGCACCGCTTTGTCTATGTCTGCCGCTAAGCAACAGTGTGTAAGCACTTGTGCTTCGGTTTGCAGGACATTGAAGTGAAATTCCTAGGTATTATGATACTTAAAATCCTATGACTAGAAGTGACGACCGTAGTCTAATGTAATGTAGGACTTTGTAATTAACAATTCTGTGTGGTATTGATTCTGTTTATGGGCAGGCGTGACGCTTACCATCATGCGAGCGACTTGCTCATTTCGCCATTCAAGCTAATAAAAAAACACAGCAATAAAGACTTAGTACTCGTTCTAGTACAACTTTTAGGGCTTCTGAGGCTTAAAACAAATGTACGTCAGCGTAAAGTGCATCGGCGCCAAATCCATTGTTATATATCACATTTTGGCTCTATTCGTAAAATTAGATAGTGGTGTTATAGAAAGGTTTCAGCACTATAAATAATACATCATTAAAGTAAAAAGGGTGGTTATAATGAAAATAGTTTAGTGTATTTTTTTGTAATTTGTATAATTCCTATTTTTTTATAGAAGAGGCCGGCAAGCAAGCAACTGGGTCACCTGATAGTAAGTGATCTCCACTGCTCATGAACATCCACAATGCCAGAAGAATCATGAATGCGGTACCAAACTTAAAGAAAAATGATATATTAAGGGATTAAGAAGGGGAGTGGCAAATTTGGGCCTCCGGATGTCTCACTCATCGTACAAAATTCAATAGCAAACTCTTACTTTTCTTCAAATTTCTGTAAGACAAGGGTTGTTACTCGGTCAAGCCAGCCAATTCATTGACACTGTAGACAATTTTGTCGACAGCATGTCACAGCTCAGCTCTGTCACTTGAATCCTACATACAAGTGTGTCTCGCAACAGGAACTTAGTTCACTATGAGTTGCTTTACCGTTGTATTGAACATATTTCACAACACTTTATAGCAGTTTGTAATTGATGATGCGCTGCGTATTACTTTTAAGTATTCTTGGTTTTCGGGGATAAAATAATGTTTTTTAATAATTATAAAAGTATAGTACTGAGGAAGTTAGGAAGGTATGTAAAGTCTGTCAACCCGCATTAGGCCAGCGTGGTGGACTAAGGCCTAACCCCTCTCATTCAGTAGAGGAGGTCCGTGCCCAGCAGTGGGACGTGTATAATGCAGGGTTAGTGTTCTTATTATAGTGCATCATTATTACCTAACTTTATATTATTGCCATACTATTCTTCTTTTTTCACTTGCCATTATCCCACTAGCAGTGGGGCCGGCGTAAGATGCTTTTTAATACATGCCACAGAAATATTTGGCTTATAGATTTTACGACCACCTGCCTGGTGTAAACTCCTCTGGGAAGAAAACACACCCAGACCCGAAACAAATATTTGGGGATCACTCAAACATTTGTCTCGGTACGGGAATCGAACCCGCTGCCTCTCGCTTCACAGACGGCTACTCACCCCCTGCGTCATCGAGCCTATCGCCATCAAAAGTTGTTCTTCAGATTGTACTTGTATTGTTTTATTTTGAATATACAAGAATATATTCAATTTTCGAGAGTCAATTTGAGAATGTTTCATTACCCGCTTATTTGAAATGCACAATACACATTTTCCAATTAAGCATAGTGGACTTCCGATGGTCGTGTCAAACATCAAACACTAGCGCCGGTGACGCTTTCGTCTGTTATACAGCTTGAAAATTAGTGATGCCGTGCGTCAGTCATGCCATCGAATGGTCTCATAGATTTATATAAAGCGTAATATGTATTTATTTCTTTATTATAAATACTAACACGATGGCACGACTTTACTGGCGCTTTAGTAATGTTTTCGTGTCTATTACATAAAAATCAAAATATAAAAAATGTAAATATTTATTAAATCTATAAAATGTTATACATTACTAAGATTCCGTCAATACTCTATGCCAGTTCGGAAGATTGTTTCGCTAGAGAACAAGGGGCATAATCAAAAAGTTTCATTAAATTGGAAATAACATTGAAAGAGATGCAAGAGCCATCACGTGTGTTATCACCGCCGCAATGCCGCACCAGACCTATAGTAGACCTATAGGCAACTCACACGTAGACGATGCCGTAACCAACTAACCAATAAAATCTCATATTCCACCTCTATATAGAGAAATCGATTATAATAATATCTGTTTCTCAAAATTTACCTTCTCGATTATTAGAGGTTGGGAATATTGTTTATTTATATACCTAGTAGGTACTATGAGTTAGACTATGCGCTTCGGCATTCTTCGTTTTTTACGAATTAATACGAATGTATACATAAAGAAATACACCCGACAATCACACAGATAGTCCTAACTCTACAAAAGATTAACCTGTATCGTGGGTGTCAGGAACTACGAATGACCACACCAAACCATTTTGTCTCGGTGCGTGAATCGAACCCACGGCATTTTGGTTCGCAGCAGGCTATTCGCGATGACATAAGATCAAGTCTTTATCCCTGAAGTGGTTAGGTGCTACTAAACATACATGTTTTATCGACCATATTTCCGTCCCATGATATGATAGAAGTCGAGCTCATCACCGATACCGATACCGAGCATAAATACCATTTTCTGATTTTTCGAATCATAAATTTAATAATAATAATATTTTTTGTATAATAATGATTTATGATTGCCCAACCTGGGGATTGAATCCAGGACCACAGCAGTACTTATTTAAGTGTATAAATAAGTATATAATTAAAACGTTATAATTGATTTATATTCGATCATATCCAATTAATAGCAACACTCGAAATTGATACTTAATTGGTACCAAAAGGTACTTTATTAATGTGGTTTGTTAACTCCGTTGTAACCTCACAGCGAGATGGAATTCTACAGTACAGGAACGTCAGGCGCGGTCAATACTTGAGTAGTTTGTGAACGACCGTAAGATGAGATTCAAAACTAAGTTAAGGTTGCACCAACCGTAGATTAAAGTTAAAGTTACAGTAATATGCAAAAATTGATGATACCTTCAAATTGTGTCATCTAAATAATACTGTCTACAATCTAAACTACCTTTGACAGTCTCCATGGCGCAGTGGGTGAGTGGCCCATTGTGAAGCGAGAGGCCGCGGGTTCGATTCCCGCACCGTAACAAAATGTTTGTGTAATCCACAAATATTTGTTTCGGGCCTGGGTGTTTTCTCCTGTGTCTCAGGATGACGATCGCAGTTCAGTGCCATGCAGTTCTTTATTATTAGAAGGCTATTCGCCCACTGCGCCACAGAGGATGCCCCATTTCGCATTTGCCATTATCTTATATTATAATTAATGCATAATAATTATAATTCACGCATTTGGTATGGGCATATTGACAAAGCTCCATAATAAATTATTTCAGTCAGTTGCTATTCGGACGCTACATATAATAAGTTGATATTTTAATAAATAAATACACCCAACAGTCACACACATAGTCCTGACCCTGTGGGTTTACCTAATGTATCGTGTGTATCAGGAACTACAACGGACTTGCGGTTCCACAACACCCAGAACAGAATTTTTTTTGTGGATCACACAGTGCGGTGCTCGGTGCGGGAATCGAACCCACTGCGCCACGGCGGCTGTCAACTTTTAACCAACATTGTAACGCCATTATGTAATCACAAACAGCTTTTGATCTACCGCTTCTTAGCAGTATGCCGGGAAATTGTATCTTAAATTATTTATTAAGAGCATTATCCACCAAGTTAACTCCGTTGCATAATGTAGAGCCAGCATGTTATTTTCTAATCTTGAAGGAAACTCTCGATTACTTAATCATTTTAAAGCCACAAAAGGGCTGTAAAATTGTTTAGGAGAGTCTTAGCTTACTTTGTAGCACTTTACGTAAACAACTTTAGATGCCGTCAGCAGGTTGGTGAGTGACTGCGTTTCAAATATTCTAGACTTAACAAAACCAAGAAATAGCTCAACCTACTCTAGATATAGCTGCTTAATGACAACATATGGTTAAAATAACGTGTAAAGATTTATGTTCGTAGTTAAAAAATATTGAGCACAAATTCCAATTCCCGGCAAAACAATGCTGATTACGCTAGCTGGGATTTGAACCCAGGAGCTCTAGATTGTCAGTCATTATACGCAACCTCTAGACCAATGAGGTGATTCTCTTTTCTTTTTCTTATAAGCTTGAGTGACGAAATGAGCAGGTCGCTCGCCTGACGGTAAGCACCTCGCCTGCCCATAAACAGAAGCAACACCACACATACCTTAAATTACAAAGCACTGACGTTGATTATTGGTTTAAGAGAATGCCATTTGCAACTTTCTTGACGCTGAGACTAGATCGGAATGATATTTTGAACATTTAAAATTACGAGAATTGGCCTGCTGATTTAAAGCAAACGGGTTTGTTTTTTTTTCATCAATATATTAAGGTTATTGACTATATTCAGCCCTACCATTTATTCCAGTGTCAAGAGTCGTGTACAAAGACCATATTCTCGATATGTCATGCGTTATGAAGTACTTCCTCTGTATGGGGTTCTACCCACCGCAAGCCATTTTCTTGTATTATATTACACTAGCTTTTGCACATAACTTCGCCCGCGTGAAAGGTTTTTTAGGGATAAAAAGTAATTTTCCCATATTAACTTTCCTAAGAAAGTTCGTCTCTCTCTAGCGTGTGCTTTGTGAAAAAATTAAAACTCGCTCACTGACGCGTCATCGCTCAGTTAAAAAAGCCCCTTAGATCTAGAAAGTTGATATTTTGGACAGAGGTTCCATTTATGATGTTTACAAGGATATTTCAAAATTCAATCCTTAAAGTAGTAAAATGGGGGTTCAAAGTTTGTATCGAGAAACAATATTAAATAGACATTACGACTAGAAACTTCGTAGGACTCCTCCTAAAAACAGATAATCAAGTACGTATTTCACGTTTAAAAAAAAAAAGTAAAAGTGAAATTTTTTAAACGCGTAAACTGTTTTAATTGTTTCGAATAAAGACATTAATGCGGCGGAGCCACGAAAAATCGAATAAAAATAAATAATGAAACATTTAAAAGGGGATCTTATGCTTAATGAAAACTAAATTACATGATGCTTATTTTTAGAGTTCCGTACCCAACGGGTATCAAGGGAATCCTAGTACAGAGTTTACGCCGTCTGAACGTCTGTCTGTTTGTCCTAAGGCTCTATCTTTTAAAATCTACACCATAATAGGTAACCGGCTTAATTTTACACATAATGCGTTATTATGGCGGGTATCCTAACAAATCACAATAATAACACGTGTTGGTACGGAACCCTCGATCGCGAGTCAGATTCGCGCTCAACCAGTTTTTATTCTTCATTGATCTAGATTAAGCTGAGTTTAATTTAATCTAAGTAGTTTAAATGCTTGGTCTTTTTAAATACAAATAAAATACATCGATAACGGCCGAGGTTCGCCTATTTGGGAGTCGTACTCGTACATGCATAACTAATTAAGTTGATTTGCCTGATCCGAAAATAAATATTCAATAAATGGAACGTGAAATGTTTTACCTGTGAGAGAATTTATTTGATAAATAGAGATAGGAATAGGAATGGAAATTGGATAATGAAACAGTCGAGTTTTCATTTCTGTTTTTATTACCCGCCACGACCGCATAAATTGTAAAATTATAAACATAGTATTAGAAAAAAAAACCGCCCTCGCAGACTCAACGAACATCCATTCTGAAGAAATAAAAAACGTTTACGTTTTCATACATCACAACCCACCTTCTTAAAGGACGTGTATATAAACATTGCAACACAAATTACTCCTTTACGCCAATCAAAAGCCACCGATTTACCGAATGAAAATATTCGCCGGTCTTTTTTCGAGAGATTGCCACTGTATATTGTGCCACGCGGTTGCCCGATCAGACCGGAGCAACACGCCACACGCGGATATTCGATTCTGTCAAGTGTTGCCATCAGTCATACACACGCGTTAGGATTGGCACATGTCAGATTACGGTGTTCCATCACATCAGTTTTCTGTTTAACCAATCGTTTATTTGTCAAAGTAGATCCGATTGTCTTACAACAGTACGGTGAAATGGGGTGAATTTAACATTTACCCGATAGATAACGGAATATTGTTATTATATAGTTCTTAAAAGTTCAATATACAAGCCAATTATTAAATTTAGGGCACGGCTGTCACAAGGTACGTTTAGATTTTGTCTGCCAGATAACGCCCAATTTTATATAATATTATCCGATTATTCTTCCTATTATTTATAAATGTGAATGTGTGGATGTTTGTGAATTGGTGAATTTGGATGTTTGTTAGTCAATCATGACAGCCTCCTTGACGCCGTGGGCGAGTAGCCGGCTGTGAAGCGCCACGGGTTCGATTCCCGCACCGAGATAAAATGTTTATATAAAACAACACACAAAACACATTAAAATACATTTATTGAATGTAGGTTTAATATAAAATATACGAGTATATGTAGGTTAGTAAGTACATTGTACTCGTGAAAACAACTTACTTTTTCCTTAATAACTCCTTCATGTTTGAACATCATAATATGGTAGCGAAATATGGGTGTGGAATTGCCTCGGTTAGTTTTAATTTTTAGACGGAAATAGACGGAGATAGTAAGCACAATAGAACACAGTAGAACCAAAAAAGAAGTGACACACGTTTGGCGATATTCTGTCTATTTAATCTAAAAAACTTAAGCATACAAGACGCTTGTCGGCTGTATTAAGCCAAGTTCATAGATGAAAGATTCGTGAATGAAGTCTTTAAAGTTTAAAAGATGGTATATCGTCTTCTGCAAACAGGATCTTTCAGGTGTTCATTTGTGTTATAATTACAAATTACGTACACGTTATTTACGTTTATTAAAAAGCGAGCGTCGTTCATAATAATTAATAGTGATGTGATCAATTTTATCTTAATAAACGAGAAGTGAAATTTTAGGATATCTCGGTTTTGAAACCATCCGCACATAAATATTCACTGTAAGGTGTATGTAATGCCACTAAAATATGACCACACCTTTCTGTAACACGGTGTATATATATGTGCAACATACTTACAAACTTGAAACTTGGGCCTGGTATGGCGACAGGCTCGCCCCCTTATGGGACGGAAATAAGATTGGTGAAATGTGGCTGTACCTATTGGCTAAACCTCTGTCTGCCCCTTCAGGGATTACAGCCCTGATGGCGTATGTATGTATTATGTAAAAACATATTGCTGCGAGAGGAGCCGCTAGCAAAACCTAGACTAATATATTAATCAACCGTCATCCTAATCACATGCGAATGTAGCATTCAACAGTCGCATTGTTTCAGCCCAATTTGATATATATAATAAATAAATAAATACACCCAACAGTCACACACATAGTCCTGACCCCACACTAGGTAAACCTGTATCGTGGGTATCAGGAACTACGAGGGACTTGCGGTCCCACAACACCCTGACCCGAAACAAATTTTTGTGGATCACACAAACATTTGTCTCAGTGCGGGAATCGAACCCACGACCTCTCGCTTCGCAGCCGGCTACTCGCCCGCTGCGCCACGGAGGCTGTCAGTATGTGTCAGTATATGTATGTATACAATAATTATGTATCTAATGGATGCAGTTTGATTGCAAACAGTGCTTTGTGTGAGTTTGATTAGTGAGATTGTATGCCATAACCACCCATGATTGTTTAGCAAAATAACTAATACTGTTTTAACCTCCGGCAAAAATGAGGAGTGTTTTAAGTTTGACCCTTTTGTCTGTACGTGTCTCTATATATGGCATCGCAGCCGTCGTCTAAACCAATAGACTAACTTCAATACGCTTTTTTTGTTTGAAAGCTGGTTAAATCAAGTTAGTTCTTAACTAAGTGTGATGAAAATCTGTTCAGAAATTCATCGACTTATGCTAGAACTCATTAAGTGTCAATAAGCAATACTTAGAGATTAGCAATTGATTAGTTATAGTTTTATTGATTGCCTTATATCATACTAAATATGATAATTAAAGAACGAAAAAAGTAACATTAAATACCTTTATATTGTTGAATATCTTTATTATTAAAGTGAACTGAGTATTGTAATGAACTGTAACTACGTGATGATTTTCTGCTATTAATGAGTTCTTACAGTAAACCGAAGATTTTTGTATGAATGTTCGAGGTTTTTAACGATTTGTTTATCATGCTTTTTCCCATACGCGTAGGTAATCAGAGATTCATCATATCAACTGCATGCACAGTGTACTCACGGTACCAAAGTAATATTACTATACTACCATAAGAATTATTGTACGCTATTCCAATTCCAGACAAATTACAGCGATCTTAGAGTAGTGCTTATAACTGGTTTACACGGTTCGATTTTAGTTGATCAACTGCTTAATCGCATGCAATTTAGAGTGTATTAAAGTCGGAACATACTAGCGCACGGTTTCTGAAAGGCTGATCAATATAAAAATTAACTAATCAACTGTAAAATCTCATACCAAGTCGAAATTGAGTTGCTAGAAGCGTGGTCAACACCTTTGAATGGACACATATGTTAGTTAACTAACACGCAGTTTCTCAAACGCTGATCAAATCAACTTTCATCTTGTTTTATCTAAGAGACCTTGATTTTGACACCACTGTCAAATCAATTTGTTGGTAAAATGAAGCCAGAGATAAAGGACAACCTGTCTTTGTGTATGGATCACTTTGAGCACTCTGCAGATAAATTAAGTGTTATATAACCAGACTATGTTTCTTCAGGTACACAATTTTTTCACGTTTTTCTTCACTTTGTTATATTTGTACCTACATAGTAATTCACCAAGTAAAAATATTCTACGCTAAACATACGCTTAGTACATTAAGCCCTTGTTTCACAATCTCCAAATAAACGTTACTTGTCAAATTCATACTTAATATTATAGGTATATTCGGAAGTAACTCTATCTGTCTGTTTATCACGTTTTAACGGCTAAACAACTAAAGGGAATTTAATGAATTTGGTCAGGAGAAAGGTTATATCCTGGGGAAGGACATCTAATCTATCTCCAATAAACCAGCTTTCAAACAAAAACTGCATTCAAATGAATGAACGAACGAACGTCTGGGCGATGCAATGCCACACACAACACACACCCATATACAAACAAAGCAGTGAAATGTGTAACCTCCTTCTTTTTTATTGACTATCTTAATTAATATTATAAATGTGAAAGTGAGATTGTTTGTTTTCTACGTTTTCACGCATAAATCGCGGAACTTATTTTGATGAATTTTGGTACAGAGACAGGTGAGACTTTGGAGACGATTATAGGCTACTTTTATCCCGGACAAAAGTATTTTTAATACTGGTACACGCGGGCGGAGCTGCCGCCAGCAAAAGGTAGTAAATAATACAATAAAGTCACGACGACCTCGTACAGTTTATTAAAATGTACCCAATAATGTAATTTGTTTCTGCCACTCTCGCAAGCCGAGACGCCAACTTTTATCAGATTTATGGAAATTATTAGCCTTAAATTATATATATTTATTTCTTCGTAGCTAGACATACAGACAGACAATGTTCTATTCAGTTACCACTCTTTCGAGAATTAATTTTTATGCCAAGTTAGAATTATACTGTGTTATATTTTAAAAGCTGTTTATTAATCAATTACGATTTCATAAGCTAATTTAAATACGTTAAATACCAAACATTGTTTAATCGCATACAAATCTTAATTATTCGTAATGTTATTTACTCAATGCCATGGAGTTATCTCAAGTATTTATTAAACTACGACTTATTATTTGTTGTTCTTCACTCATTAATCCGATGTCTACTAAAAATATTATGTTTTTATAATAATTTGTCCAAAAGCAATAGGACCCCAATAAGGCTCCACTAAAATAAGATTTTAATGTATCTAGTGGCCGGCAAACGAGCAAAGGGATAATTAAGGGATTGGGATGGGGAGGTGGATTTGGGCCTCCGGATATCTCACTCACCATACAACACGCAGCAAAAGCTGCTACTTTACGTCGGTTTTCTGTTAGACACATTTTTATTTATGGTTTTTCATTATCTAAATGATTATCAATACATAGTATCTGTATCGTCTGTATGTGTGTTTTCCGCTTATTAATTATTGATTTAGATGCGGTTTTCACTATCATTTAGAGAATTTATTCCGGACGGTTTATATGTATATCACGCTATAATCCCTGGAAGCACGGCAGTAACATGCCTGCGGTGAAACCGCGAGGGACAGCTAGTAATATAATATTTTACTAGGTACTAGCTCACTCGTATGTGAGAGGCCGTATGGTTTGGTATCACCGCTTTCTCTATTTCTGCCGCCAAACAATAGTGTGTAACCACTGTTGTTTTCTGGTTTGAAGGACATTGAAGTCAGTGAAATTTTATTGGCCTTATGAGACATAATAATTTATGGCTCGCCATTGGGTGATGGGCGCAGTCTAATGCCACGCTGTGATTTGTAATGCAAAGTGCTTACCATCAAGCGAAAAACCTGCTTGTCTCATCATTTTAGCTAATAAAAAATAAATCATTAGTTTGTATAAATAGCATTATGTGCTTATGTAATATTTCTTACCACAAATTATAAACTGGTGTTATATATAAAAATCACAATTATAAGTTCATATTTTAACTACATTATGATATTACCAAACGATATTCAAGTCCGCCGTCCCCGAGCAGTTGTTTTACACGTAACGTCGAAAAACTAGGACGACCTTGGCCCTAAACAAAATAGTAGCAAAGTAAAATATTATGTAAAGTTTTATCAAGATACTTTGTCGTTTTTCATTTTATTTAATTTCAAAAAATACAGTTCTTTTGTTTATTTTTACGATTCGTTGTTTAATGTTACTATGGTATCCATTTTTTTTTAATCACACATATCACGTATTTAGCTGTTTTGGCGACAAAAAATGGGAAGAGTTTGTCAATTCAATTTTTTATTTTATATATACAAAGTCTTACAGAAAGGTGTGGTCATATTTTACATACATCTTATAGTAAGTATTTATAAAAATAATAATAAAAATATACCCAACAGCCACACACATAGTCCTGACCCCACACTAGGTTAACCTGTATCGTGGGTATCAGGTACTACGAAGGACTTGCGGTCCCACAACACCCAGACCCGAGACAAATATTTGTGGATCACACAAACATTTGTCTCAGTGCGGGAATCGAACCCACGGTCTCTCGCTTCGCAGCCGGCTAATCGCCCGCTGCGCCACGGAGGCTGTTATGTGCGGATGGTTTCAATACCGAGACATTCTAAAATGTCACTTGAATTTTAATCACTCGTTTGTTAAGATCGATCACATAACTATTAATTATTATGAACGAGACCCAATTTTTAATAAACGTGAATAATGTGTACGTAATTCTACGGACATATGTACATAACTTATATTTTAAACACAAATTAACACCTGAAAGAACCTATTTGCTGAAGATGATATACCATCTTCTAGAATTCTTTAAAGACTGCATTCTCGGGTATTCACTTATGGCGATGAGCCTCTTGTAAGCTTTTATCAGCTGCACTAATACAAAACGCCAATTAATAATACTTGCTTTTTGTCAAATACAAACAGAAATGACTGCACTAACTGTGCAAATAAATGTTCACATTTGACAACTTTATTTTAATTTAGATAACACAAAATTGAAATGAAAGGATGTCGAAGTATCAATGATTTATCATTTAGTGTTGTCCAAAGTTGCAAATCGATATCGACATGTTACTCAGTCGATAGAAAAGAAAATTCTATAATGCATGTCCTAGCAGGGCAATCGGATTTGGTACTAAGTGGGATGAAATACTTATATCATACATACATACATACATACACACTCACGCCTATGTCCCATAGGGGTAGGCAGAGACTATTGAGTACCACAAGCTACGATCCTGACACACCTCTTTCGCCTCTTCCACATTCATACATCTTCTCATACATTTTCGTCGGTTGAGGGTACTCGTGACGTGCCCTTTTCGGAGAATGTCATTTATTTGATCCATTTATATCATTTATATCATTTTATTTTATTTATTTATTAAGATTCGCCAGTGGTTGTTACACAAAACTTGTACAATACTTAATTACTAAATTATGTTTTTATGCTAGGTGTACAACCTTTTAAGGCAAATACAACATGCAAAGTGTTATATGGATAAATATACAGTAATACAAATACAGTAGATATTATGATTGCCCAGTAAAAGAGTGTCTACTTACTACACAGAAGACAGACAAGAACTTTTCAACTAAAGCTGACCTGCACGACGATCCCAAATCGAGATTTACCAAACTTATTTACTTATGTCAATTTTTCATACTATTGAAATCTGTGGTTTAGGGGGTTAACCTCGACCTAAGGACCGTCGCACAAGTGAACCTAAGTGAATTTATTAGTATTAAAAATAATACAATTTTACATAAAATTATTATGATAGATACCTAAGTTTTTACTTTTCTTGCTTGGCTCACACAGTAATAAGGACATGGCAAAAAGAAATGAAAACAATACCAAACATGTAAGAATTAAAGACAATTTGTGCAATACCAATATAATTGCATTGGTAATTATATTTATTATGCTGCTGTAATTATAGTAGAAAGCAGATATCTACGAAATTTGTACAGACTGTCATGGTTTATGTCTAAAATATCCAGTTGGTTAACAAGTTTACACAATCTTGGAACAGGAGAGTTGGCTCCTAGTACTGTTCGTCTTAATGGAGGCATAAGCGGCGTGATTTTGAAGCGCGGGTACCGGTAAGGTACTTTGAAATCTATTTTTTGCAGAAGCAATGGGCAATCTATTTTATTCCTCAGCAGTTTAAATATAAATTTTATATCTAAGAGATCGCGCCGTTTATCTAATGGCACTATTTTAAAATGTTGAAGCCTGTCATTATATGACACTATCATACACTATACATTAATTAAATTTACTCACACCTTTCTTTAACACGTTGTATAGCGACGTATAGCTTTTCTCAGAGTGATCCAAATTAGATGATTCTTTCTTCATTCGTTAAGTTATATATAACATATCGAACGAAGAATCGTTATAACACAATTCGGTCCAATTTCAATTTGAAGAAAATACTTCCACCTCTTAGAAAGTGAAATTAGATACCGATTTTGATAATTAGTTTATTTTTAAAAATAAGAAAACATTTGACCAATAAACTGTAATAACGATGACCCAAAATGGATTAGATATTGAGCAGATTTTTAGCTTTTTAGATTTTTGAGTTAGTATTATTTTTATCAAAACGTTTATATAAAACAATCGAAGTTATCCCTATACAGCTTGTTTTTATGCTTAGTTGCCTTATAATTAAGGTTCCGAGAGTTATATTCCTGGACAAAGGGCTGTTAGTGCATTACATTACTTCGAGCACTCCACGCCAGTTCTGTTACTGTCAAAACCATACCGATTCAGTTTACCGTTTCTACAGTTCCCTAGAGCGCTTGAAATGGATATTCTATTGAATGCTATTATTTAAAATTATATGTTACACTTAATTCCGTTTACATGTAAATCTTGGTTAGATAGCGACCATTGTTTTAAAGAGTGTATTTTTAATGGGATGACGAGAAAATAAAGGTTATTATCATACTATTATTACTTAAGCGTAAGTTGGCACATAATAACAGTGGTTACTCTGTAAGCAGCTGTAGGCGTCAATCCACACAATTTGTCGCATTCAAACGCAATCAACCCTATTGTATTATTCAGCCTCCGTGGCGCAGCGGACGAGTAGTCGACTGTAAAACGAGAGGCCACGAGTTCGAATTCCGCTCGGAGATAAATGTTTTTGTGGTCCACAAATATTGGTTTTAGTTCTGGATGTTGTGGTCCCTCGTAGTTCCTGATACCCACGATACAGGTTAATCTAATGTGAGATCCGAACTACGTGTGTGATTGTTGGGGGTATTTTTTTTTATTAATTTGTACATACATACATACATACATACGATTCACGCCTGTAATCCCCGAAGGGGTAGGCAGACGTGTAACCAGTATACCCACATTTCGCCTCGGATAGTCTGTCTATTACACTACTAAAACGCTTTCAATAAATGAGGTATCTATGGATTTATCTTGATCAATAAATTGGAGTTATAGCAACAAAAATTCAATACCTCAAACGATGGACGACTTACGACGAGAGAAACAACGATTATTGTACTAAGAGTGCCAATATATAAAACATATCAGCATCTAATTTCTATACAATTTAATAAATTTTCCCTCCGTGTTTGCCCTCATGCATACATGAAAGACAATCTATTTTAAACACGTATAATTAGGAAAGTTGACGTGTTCTGTAGTTATTAAGTGATTTTTCCACAAAATCTAAATTACTATTAAATGATAGTGAAACGGGGTCACTAGTTCGCGATTGTGAGGTCACAGTCATTTATTGTATCCTTGAAAGCGAATTTACTACTGGGTTATTTTATGGCACAGTGGCTTTACGGACCTCTATCTTATATAAATACACAACACAAAATTTTCAAAGCACTACATGACACTCGATTGCTTTCATCACCCCGAGACATAATATATTAAATCTCATAGTCCTCAGTAATTTGACTGGCTTTAATATTCTTCAAACCGAGATATAAAGAGTGCTTAATATTAAATGCTTGGCGGCATAAATAGACAAAGCGGTGATATCAATCCAGCCGGCCTCTCCCATACGAGGAACCTACCACCCAGAACGAGCTCGTTCGTTTCCGTAATGCTTTGCAAATATAAGTTTTCTGAACATCAACCATTGCAGAGACCACGGCCGTTCAGGCACAACATCCACCTGGCTGAAGATCATCCCTTTTCCTGGAAGAACACCTATCACAGTTTATATATATATATATATATATATATATATATATATATATATATATAAACTGAAAGAAATATATATATATATATATATATATATATATATTTCTTCTTATAAATACACTGTTAGTTAAGGAGATTATACATAGACATATTACCTAATGAGAACTCCCGTACAACGTTTCAACATTAAAAACCTGCATTTATTGCGAGATGGCGCAATGAAGACATTCCCGTAATGGGACCGTCCTAATTGGTAATTTTACCGTCGGTTTATAAAGTTTAGGTTAGGTGAGCTTAACGGACAGCTCTTTGCAGATTAACAGTTCTGTAAAAAATATTATGTTATTAAGGTAACTGATTTCTAGAATCATAATAATTAATATTGTATGGATCGATGTAATAGTGTATAGGTAGTGTAATAGTTACACAGTGTGTCTGACGATAATAAACATTCAACATGGTAACTCAAAATACTGTATTTTTAGATGTTACACAAGACGAGCGTTATTTAAACGATACAAAACGACGCAACGGTTATCAAATCTACTAATGGTTTACCGAGTCACTTTTACAATGTCACTGCTTTACAGACAACAACCCCATGTTAGGATACTTTAGAGACCACGCTCTATTTAATTATAACTAAGGCCGAACTAGAACCGAATAGTAAACCGGCAGAGCTACCGCGTAATAAACTCTTGGACTATTGACTGATCACTAAGAACTAGACTACGACTGAGCCCTAGGCACTGACAACTGGCAAATGGCCTCCATTTATGGCGGCAACCTGTTTTATACGATTTATCCACCCTTCTACCACTGTACCGCACAGTTATTATTCCAATGTACCCAACGTCGTTTTCTAAGACACGTATCGGGAGTCGTTTAGGCATTTAGGCTTGATAAAATACATTAGACTAGGTATACTACACGTTTTTGACACGTTCCTGACCGTTTAGATCTTATTTCTCTCTCTGGCTACCGCGCAGTTAGCATCACTGTCAATTTGCTCCGATAATTTTAATTAGAATTCATTGTCAAAAGTGTGTTTGTGACTATTATTTTGCAAGAGTTATCTGGATGTAACTATTTGCTTGTGCAATGGAATATCATTGGTGTTAATACCTGCATAAAATCTTCAGTTTTCGTTAAAATAAAATTAACTTAAACAATAAAAATACCGTCGCAGTGACAAAGTGAAGTGGCCTACCAGTACGCGTAAGCGACGCCCTATACCGATCACTTACGACCTTTTTCTCGCGGACATTGTGGTGTTGATTCATGACGACGCGGGCTGCGCGAGTTTAATTTGTATGAGAACCATTTCTCGATAGTGTTCTGCGCGGTTACAAAAACTTAACCGTGTTACTTATTATCTCAACATATTTTATTATTAAATAATTATCATGCCGCTGAATCGTACGCCACCCAAAACAGCGAACAACGCAAAGAGTGAGGGTGTGAAATTATGTTCCCGGACAATACCACAATCCGGTTCCACACCGAATTTAACAGCCATTGATCACGATAACCTACCTTCTCGCTCTAAACGTAAACGCGAAGATGACTCATGTCGTTCAGACGAGATTCGCTTACTTATCTCTACTTCTACTGCTCAAACTGAGGCCAAATTCGCAGCTCTGCAAGCCTCGATGACTGAAATTATAGCTCAAAACACTGAAATAAATAGAAACATCACTTTTATCTCGAAGCAGTACGACGACATGATCGTCAAACTCAAGAATTTAGACACGGAACGTACAACGGATCGTTGTCGTATTCAACAACTCGAAGAAAAGGTGGATATTCTGGAACGGCAGTTATACTCAACAAAAATGGAAATCAAAAATGTACCTAAGAAAATTGATGAAAATAAAGAGGATATATGTGAGATAGTGAGGGACATGGCCAAAGTACTTAACACCCCAATCGAACGTCACGATATCAAGGATGTTTTCCGCATGGGCAAAAAGGAAGATGCTCCAACTATTCTGGTCGACTTCAACAGTGCTTATATCAAAGAGAATCTGATAAAAGGTGCTCGGCAATTCAACAATAAAAATAAGGATAACAAGCTTAATACAGCCCACCTTAAATTAGGTGGACCAACAAAACCAGTATTCCTCTCTGAAAAGTTAACTCCGAAAACCTATCGCATTTTCTATCTTGCTCGCAACTTTGCGAAAGAAAATAATTATAAGTACTGCTGGACCGCCTTCGGAAAGGTGTTACTCCGAAAATTGGACGGTCACAAGCAAGTTCATATAAATACCGAAGAAGACCTTCATAAATTAGGCCATGAAAAGTGACTATTGATTTGTGCCAGTTATCTTTATTGTACTTCCTTCCTGATTAATTGTATCATATTGTTTGTCTATTTTTTTAACAATATTGTATATTTTCACTTAACATACTCAATATTTGCATACTGTTTAACTTTCCACAAATTATTACTACACATTTTACACTTACAAGTTCACCAAATAAGACCAATTTTCACACAATTTCGGAGGTATTATAAACCAGCTAGTATTTTCAAGCGAAATTTATTACCTTTTGTATTGCAAATTGTAAGGACTTTTGTTTATTGCATTAGCACTTTATTTTGCACCGATTTAGGAATTGCTCTTTGCAATGACTGACTTGAATCATGTTCTCTCCGCTGAGTTAGATGGCATTAGTATAGCTTCTGCGTATGTCTGTGATACCGAAACATGCAACTCCCTTAACAAAAATTGTACTAGCTCCCTCAAGATATTCTGCCAAAACATCCGCAGTATATACAAGAATTCTGATTATTTATCTACTCAGTTGTCCCGTTTCACTTTTGACTGTGACATCATTATATTGACGGAGTGTTGGTTGAATAGTCTCAAACCCATTCCGAACTTAGATAATAATTATGAGTGTCACTACTCGCGTAAATGCCTTAATCAGAATGATGGTATAGTCATATATATAAATAAAAGCATTAAATGTTCTGTCTCGGAACCTGTACCCATCGGTGGTAACTTTATGCTTATTAACATGGAACCTGACACATTCATCTTGGCTACTTACAGATCTCCATCGATACAGTGTATAGACAGTTTTCTCAATTCTATTGATACTATTATTCGTCCCATTAGTACAAATAAGAACCTCATAATCGCAGGGGACATTAACATTGATATTAAACCTAGTTCTATAGACAGACATTATGCTGCATACTTAAATCTAACTGCTGAACTTGGTCTTCTGCCTGCGCACACATATCCCACCAGATTGCAAAACTGCCTGGATCATATCTTGTTAAAAACTGTAGCTTTAGCTTCAGTATTTGTAGTAGACTCTACAATTACAGACCATGCCTCGGTGCTGCTTACCATTAGTCTTACTCCTATCAGGCCTAAAAGACGTAACTCTTACAAAAGAATCAATTTTGATGCATGTATTAAGTACCTAGCGACTTGTGACTACTCTTTTATCTCTCCTTTTTCCGACGCTAACGCTTCAGCATCAACCTTTGTTGATATTCTGTCTACTGCTGTTAAACTTAATTCTGAGACTCACCATATTACTAGCAGAAAGAGAACTCTCAAGCCCTGGATAACTCCTGGCCTTATACGCTGTATCCGTAACAGAGATAAACTTCACAGAAAATCTAAAAGTAACCCAAATAACACCATTCTTGAGGTAACATATAAGCGATACCGTAATTTCTGCAATTCTTTATTGAGAAAACTTAAAAGAAACTTCGAAAAATCACTCTTACGTAGTGCTAAATCTAATAAAGATTCTTGGAATGCTGTAAAATCAATTATAAATTATACAGAACAAAGAACATCCGCTGAATATCTTCTAAGCCCGCTCAACAACTCTACGACGAACATCGAAACTATAAATAATTACTTTTCAAGCATAGGTAAACATTTAGCTGATGCCACTTTTGCATCTACTCAAGCTAACCCAACCTCTTACAATTTTACTATACCTCGGTTTTGCAATTCCTTCGTGCTACTTACACCTGATGAGTCTGAGATTGAACAATTAATATTGAACCTCAAAACTAATAGTACTTCCGGCTGGGACTCTGTTCCCGCTCAACTACTCAAGTTAGCTAAGGATATTATTGTCCCACCACTTACTATACTATTTCATCTCTGTATTACACAGGGAGTTTTCCCAAATGTCTTTAAAAGATCACTTATCACGCCTATTCACAAGTATGGAAAGAGAGATGAAATATCAAACTACAGACCAATATCAGTTCTATCAACTCTTTCAAAATTATTAGAAAAACTACTAAATTGTAGACTAGTCAAATTCTTGGAACAAAATAAAATTTTATCGGATTCTCAGTTTGGTTTTAGGTCTGGGAAAAGCACTGAGGATGCAGTCATTAATTTGTCTGAGTCTGTAACCTCACATCTAGACAAAAAACAAAAATGTATAGGCATATTCCTAGACCTAGCTAAAGCTTTTGACACCGTCTCTATTCCCATTCTTGTAAATAAGTTAGAACGCATAGGTATTCGTGGCAATGCGCTTATGATCTTTAAGGATTTTTTACATAACCGTACTCAACAGGTTCGAATCGCAAATCATGTCAGCTTAGATGCTCCGGTTGTTTGTGGTGTACCTCAGGGCAGTATACTAGGTCCAACCCTCTTCTTGATTTATATAAACGACTTATGCGGACTATCTTTGAAAAATGGAAGCATTTTTACGTACGCCGATGATACTGCGCTGATCTTTCATGCAGAGACTTGGGACGATGTTCGTCATTTTGCTCAGTTGGGGCTCCACAAAGTCAACTGTTGGCTCGGTTCCCATCTGTTGTCGTTGAATCTCTCTAAAACAACTTACTTGCAATTTTCTGTTGCCAAAACTAAACCGAAGAGTATTGACTTAAGGGTGCATGTATGCAACTACCACGGCATCGCTGATCCTAACTGTTCCTGTCTTGCGATACCTAAATCCTCCAACGTCAAATACTTAGGTGCTATCCTGGACGAAAAACTTAACTGGCGCTCCCATATAGCTAGTACTATTGCTCGCACCAGAAAACTTGTTTGGGTTTTCAAGAAGTTGAGACACGCTGCTGACTTGGATCTTCTGCGCACAATTTACTATGCTCTGGCTCAGTCCGTGCTCGGATATTGTATAAAAGCTTGGGGTGGGACTTGCAAAACTTTTCTTATTGACTTGGAAAGAGTTCAGAGATCCATCTTAAAAGTCATGACTTTTAGTCCGTACAGATACCCCACAGCAAAATTATATGAAAAGTGTAGAGTACTAACAGTCAGACAATTATATATATTCCAATTAATTGTCCAACAGCACAAGGTCATCCCTTATAATGCAGACAAATATAAGAAACAACGCGTTATAAAAAATGTTTGTTCATCTGTAGTTTGTCGGACTGCCACAGCTAGGCGACAATATAGATTTAAGGCAGCTTACTTGTATAACAAAATAAATAAAATAATAAATGTACACCCTTTACCTACTCGAAAAGTAAAAACTAGTGTAAAAAATTGGCTATTAGGACTTGATTATGACCAAACAGAGTCGTTATTATAATAAAAATACGTAGAAAACATACCGTTACTCCTTATGCATATACATGGGTATTATAATCGCCCTACATTCCCTCAATACACATACATTCAAATCACATACAGTTCATCCTTCCATTAACATTCACTCATCACACCTACACTTAACCATCACTCTCCCTCGCCGTAATGCTAGATTAAAGCTACCATTGTCCATTCCATAAGCACAGTTTTTAACTAACATCTACCTACTGTTTTTATTTACATATTTAATGTCACTTAAGTATGAGAGAGGATACTGATTTCTGTAACACAGGTCTCAGAACCTAGCACAGAGATTAGGGCCTTCATTAATTTTGTTCCTTTTTATGTGAATAAAAAATTTATTATTATTATTATTATATTATTATTATTTCTACGTGTTGAGCTTTGCAATTTTTATTTAATTCCGCAGAGACGACCTCTCTTCTATTATTCGGTAGCAATCTCTTTCACATTGAGTTTTGCATACATTAAAATTATACAAACCAACACGACACATTAATGTACATCAACTGCGCTATTTAAATGTTCTAATCTTTGAAGATGATCTTTGTTGACAATATTGTTTTGATTGGGCGTTGATTTGAAGTTTTTATTATATGTCATTTTGGCAAAACATCGATGTTTGTGACTGAAATCGCCTACCTACGTCTCTACAAAAGCACATAATTACAGTTTTTATAGCATATACCGACAACCGAGCAGATCATCCGATGGTAATGACCTCCACTGGCCATTTACACCTACAATACCAGAAGTATATTCGGCGCGTTGCCGACCTTACAAGATAGGGATAATTACGGGCTTGAAAATGGGAAGGGGATTTGGGCCTCCAAATATCTCACCGTGCGAAACGCAACAGCAAGTTACTACTTTACTTCGGTTTTTTGTGTGACAGTGGTAACGACACGGTCGAAGCGGCTCATTCGTGCAATAGACATAACAGTCTACAGCGTGGCTCTACCACTCAAGATTTTTTACTGTCACGTAAAACGTCTACACGGTAATCTGTCAACACTCTAATGAAGCTGAAGTTGGCGCCACGTGTTAGTGAAGCTACCAACGAATGGTTTCCATATAGATTTATGTAGTGCATGGTACAAATGCACAGACTTCGTGTCACTGACACGTGCGTCTGACGCTCGTTAATGCTATTATCGGAAGTTTTCCTTTAAATCGTCGGTTCCGGATTCCGATAGTTATGGAATGGTAATTATTGTTAAGCCATGTCAGAGTCCCTAATGATGACTTAAAAATCCAACATTTACTGGTCCTTATTATTTATGCTCGCCTAGTACATGCAATGTACAAAACCCATGAAATCAGTACACTTAAATAAACTAAATCAAAAAATTATATTGTGTATGAAACTTTTCAAAACCTAGTAAAGAGTAATTAACTAAGCCAACGCTATGAAATTATGTCTGTTTACATATTCATCAGCCAGTAAACAGCGCTGAATATTTAAATGACCGTGTAAAATTCGCCAGCTATCCGCAGTTCCACGAGGACTTTATTTTCCCTATGTAAAAATACTTCAGCAAACAGGCGTCTGTTTGAACAGTTTAGGTTGAGGGTTACTTTTATATTCTATCTCTATGAGCTAAAATATAAAATTAGTAACAATTGATACGTAATTTGTTTGTTAGGTCGTCACATACGTAGAGTGCGGCAATCCTTCGTTTTTCAAAATACATAATGTCCCTTACTTATAAACGTTACTTAAACATTGATTAGTTAAGCACTTTCTCTGTCAACGTGATTTATAAAGTGGCTAGAAACAGACGAAAACAATGTTTTAAATAATCAGCGCTTAAAAGTTTATAAAGGCCAATATTCAACTGCAGTTACATACATGTCACACACGGGAATATTTCAATAATGAATTAATATAATATACTAGGTGAACCGTGCGCACACTTCGCACCGACAGTGGCCAGTTACGTAATATAAAAAAGTAGAAATAAGTAAATGTAAATATTTATTAATTTTAAACACAATAGATGGCACTTCCTAAAATCACGCGTAATTCTAAATTAACAATACCACAAATTAGGTAATTATACTGTAAACAGATGGCACTGTTAATAGTTCATATTTTTGGCAAAGCTTATCATTTTAAAACATTTGTCTATTTTGAGCCAATAGCAGCAAACATAAGCTTTAAAATGGTTTTGAATCATTAAATTTGATGAATAATTGTGGCAGTTATGGCGTACCGACAAAAAACACCTTTGAGAAATAATATATATAGATAATTAATTAGTCGTTGATTTGGAGTGCAAATATATATATTATGGATATTCTATTGGCGGGAGTAATTATTGCTCATATTAGATGCTAAAGAATGTGTTAGCTTCATAATATATAGCACCGTTTGTTGGTGTTATTGAAGGTAGGTACTCTGGAGAATAACTATATCAAGTGGGCAAATATAGGATTGTGAAGTTGGTGAAGGTGGTTGGTCGGGTATATAAGATGGTGCGTTATGAATTCAGGGAACTCAGTCGAGCTTAGAACTTTTACGTGGGAACGCTGGTCAGGTGCGGTTGTAATCACTAGAAAAGTGATAGACATCCTTAAAATGGGAGACATAGCCTGGACACATCATGCGCTGGAAGTAAGCTCGGCAAACCATGGGTGCTATTTGCTATCTCTTTGGGGATATAAGCACGAGCTTTTGTATATATATGTAAGCATATGGTTTGTATACCATGAGTACTACGGTTGAATAATTAGACAGATTATAATTACGGAAGTTATAATTTTTTCGTGCCTCATCTACGTTCGTTCAATCAAAGCACACATTTCAGACATTTAATATGTATGCCTATATGTTTAGCTTAAATAAAATTGTTTATGAATGATTTTTACAAGCGGGTATTGAACCGTTCGTCTTTCAACGGTAGTGTTACGTCTGACCTATTTCTTGCGCCACACCAGTCGTCCTAACGATGTAAATAAATACTTCTTTTTATTTTATGCCACACCGGTTATCATCAAAATATTAAAAAATAAATTCACTGTTATCTTATCATTATTCGCTTACGCCCGGTATCTATAAACAGCAGACAACACGTTTCACTTACGCATAGTAATATTTTCTACGAGGCGTACGTCAACACCATTTCATTAAAAACGTTTCGTAAGTTAAGTTACTGACAGTTTGCTACGTACATACGTAATTCCATACGGAAGGTTACGAATAACGAATCGTAGGATAAATGCATGAAAATTACTGCACGTCGTATTTCAATAAACAAAAGAAATTTATAGGCTGTCAAGGTAACGAGTCGTAAAACGCATTGGGCTCCGTCCGTTCCTTACACCCAGTCCTGTCACTCACCACTTGTGTGGACACGGGCAACACTCAGTTATGGCTATCTCGCCAGTCGGTAGAGAACTGCGCTCCTCGTAGTGGCGAACGTATTTATTTATAAGGTGCCATCTGACGTAGATGTCATCCTTATTATTATCTACCGCCACTGTCAAGTCTACCATACTTGATAATGGACCGCCATTATCAAGTATGGTAGACTTGACAGTGGCTATTGAGGGTACCGACCCATATACTACAACTATATACTATAACTATATAGCATATACAACAAGTAGGTACTATCTCACAAAAAACCGACGTAAAGTAACAACTTTCTGTTGCGTTTCGTGCGGTGAGTGAGATATCCGGAAGCCTAAATCCCTTCCTCCCCTGTCTAATCTTTTGATTATACTTCTCCTTTAAGGTCGGCAACGCGTCCATGGTCTTTTGGTATTATGGGCGTTCATGGGCGGTGAGAAACACTTACCATCAGGTGACTAATTTGTTTGCCACCCACTGCTATAAAAAACTTTTCGGACATGTTGCTCGTAGGAACCCTGACAATCTGGAAAAGCTGATGGTAATCGGCCAGGTCAACGGAAAAAGACCTCGTGGTCGTTCACCTATCCGCCTGCCGATATCTAAAGCAATTAAAACCGCCGAAGACAGGACCACATGGAAGAGTATAGTGCATGGAGTGATCACTACTTCAAGCTAGACACGACCTTCTGCAATGAAGAGACCGACTAAGAAGAAGCTATAAAAAAACTAGGACACTCCTTTATTATTCATATAAAGAACATCAATACATAGTATAACAAAGCCACTATTCGCATTTGTTCGCTTATTTCTTTTAAACGGATTATGATGCCAGTTTCACTATCATTTAGAGAATTTGTTCTGGACTCATAGGAGCGTGATAGTAACATGCACACAGGTAAAACCGCAAAGAATAGTTGGTTCGTTATAAAATAATAGATTAATACCAAAACAAGATTGATATCTTCGTGTCCATCTGGACTCGGAAGATAAGAATCATTTGTTTTTTCAAAGAAAAATAGCGTCGTTGCTTTTCACAAAATTTCTTTATATTAGAGTATTTTTCTGTATTCGCAGTATTCCGTTTTCATACTAAGCTGATTATCACTTACTTGGATCATTTTCGTAGAAATAAAGCTAAGCAAACAAGTATAGTTGATTCCGAGAAAAACGGATTGTCGGTGCTCATCAGCGACGATGTCTCAATTGATATCAAATACAATAAATCAAATTATGGAACATCGCCAAGCTTTAAAAAATATTACACAGACATACATTTTGAAACAAAGTCCATCTTGACAGTTAATATGAGAAGCCGAATTTATGTAATAAGATAGCTAAATGTTTCTAATATATTAAGTACGAAAATATTTACAAATGTACCTATATCTTATTTCCATGCTTATAATGAAATTTCGTTGCCACTAATGGTTGCCGTCCCACTATTCTATGGGTATGTACCTACCTACACCAACCAGTTGGTTGTAACAGACAAGCGAATGCGCGAGGATGGTATCACGGTAGAGTTCCATGACCATCTAAGGTAGAACGGCCCTCGTATGCGATAGGCCGTGTGGGTTGGTACCAACGCTTTGTCTATTTCTATCGCCAAGCAGCGGCGTATAAGCACTGCTGTGTTTCGGTTTGAAGGACATTGAAGCCAGTGAAATTACTGGGCATTATGAGACTTAACAATTTATTTCTCGCGGTGACGAAGTCGACGAAGAAGACGAAACGCAGTCCAGTGTCATGTAATAATTTGTAATTCAAAGTTTTTTTGTGGTGTTGTATCTTTTATTGGCAGGCGTGGTGCTTACCATCAGGCGAACGACTTCCTAAAACTGTTATACAGATTAGTAAAAAAAAAAAAATAGAAAAGAAAGAAACAAAGTTAGAGCAATAATTACAGAGTTAAAAAAAACAAACAAAAAAATACACAAAGTCTTAAAAATACTACGCAATTATTGCGCCAAAAATGGGCCTCTCATTCAGCTAAATGCTGCAGGACTACATAAGCAATACTGCAGCGCAGATTTTCGATGAGAAGCCCAAGGCGACGTATGTACGTACGTCAAGTCGGAAGACAGACAAGATACGACAACAAAAAAAAAGTTTACCATAAGTACCTACATATTAACTAACAGTTACTACGTAATTCGAATATAATTTCTGCGACAAAAACGAACCAAATCATTGGTAAGGTAGGAATGTGTGTAGTATGTAAAAACTACAAATACATTCTTCTTCCACTTGTCCTTATCCCATTCGCAGTGGGGTAGGCTCAACATGCTTTTTAACTCCTGCTACGGAATGATTTGGCTTGTAGTTTTAACGACCGGCCGGGTCGCCTGCCTGACATCAAACCCTCTGGGGAGAAAACACCCAGACGCGACACAAATAGTTGTGGATCACACAACATTTTGTCTCGGTGTGGGAATCAAAACCGCGGCCTCTCGCTTCACAGCCAGCTTCTCGCCGACAGGGAGACGGAGGCTGTCAATCTATATATAAGGATTTTTTTCTTTATTTGTTTGACCTTTATGCAATACCATTCATGCGATTGCGATGAAACTCTAGTGAGTTTCGCCAACGCTCGCAAAGGTCACATACCATTGTGATTATTTTGCTTTTTATATATTTACCTAATCACAAAGAAAATAAGCATTGCAATGCAAGCTAGACACAGTTAGTAAGATATAAGATTGGATTGCGTAGTTATCTGTACGAGTATGAGTAGGCTAGTCGGAGTGTCTAGACAGGGCATTATACGCCACCCAACATGACATATATAAACCTTTTGTATTTACATAACAACAAACAACTAGACTCAATCTTTCCCCGTGACCATAATATTGTTCTTTCTTTCTGCCTAGTTTTATCCCGGTTTAATGCCAGGGTCTGGTTACCCATAATGATTTGATTGGATTTTGATGGATTTGATAATATGTGAGGCAACCTGCTGTCTGACCCCCACAACCCGCAACGGGAACTAAGTTTCGCCATTGCCTCGTCAGTTAGTCAGTAAAGTATATTTTGTATAACACGTGCTACTGCAAGCCTGCTAGGCCTAGTACAAGTTTTAATAGTTTTCCTAAACGATGAAAATTTTCATTTTTCTCTTCATAGACGTTAAGAATTTTCTTCTAATCTATGTCATGTTTTTTATTCATAGGTTATAATTATATAGAGGTAACGTTTATTGTATAAATTATATGAGAAGAAATTAATTTTCGATTACGTTACCTTTTATGTATTCATTTAAATTGTTATCTGTTTCACCAAACAATTTGTATCTGCAATAAGCTAATATATTACTTTAGTGATAGTAATATCAGCATTATACAGTCACCACTACTGGGCATGAGCTTCCCTTACTATTAATATATCTGGCATAATGTAGGTTGGTAGACTTTACATAGTTTACTTACCTGTTCTGCCGCCAAGCAACAGTGTGTAAGCACTTAACTGTGTTCTGATTTGAAGGACATTGAAGCCAGTGAAATTACTGGACAATATAATAATAATAATACACCCAACAGTCACACACATAGTCCTGACCCCACATTAGGTAAACCTGTGTCGTGGGTATCAGTAACTACGAGGGACTTACGATCCCACGAGACTTAACATCTTATATCTCGGGGTGACGAGCGTAGGTTAATGCCATGCAGTGCTTTGTAATTCAAAGTTCAGTGTAGTATTGCTTCTGTTTATTGGCACGCGTGGCTTTTACCATCAGCCAAGCGACCTGCTCGTTTTGTCATTCAAGTTAATTAAAAAAATAATTTGAAATTGTTATGGATCAATCAGGTTTGCAGTTTTCCTAATTATTTAAAATTCAACAAGTAATAGCAATCACTATCAGCTTGCCATTTATATACCTACAATTTTTCATGTACCTTGAGATGCAATTAATGACATCAAAATACATGATCAATTTCGTTCGCTGGTCGTCTGGCGTGCTGGCTACTTGCCAGGACATCTATTTAACTCGAAAAACTAACGAGTGCAGATTTGAAGTTTACGTGGTATAAGTAAGAGTGCTGTGCACAACTACTTTGCTTATACGTGGTCCGTGGCTTTGCTCGAGTAAGGGACGTTAGCTAGTAAATTTACTTCTACTTTACTTCACTCTACTACGTTTTAGTGACAATTGCCTAGCGGAGAGTGGTATTGTCTGTCGTGACATCGCACGTAAAGTCGCATGTTCGAATCCAGCTCTAAGGGACACACCGTTGACTTTTCAAAATTATGAGTGTATATTTGCATTTCCGATAATTCTTCATAAGAATCTCAAAGTTATGTGAAGTCTACCAACCCTAGTTGAGCCATCATGTTGGACTAAGGTCTAATCTATCTCACTAAACGAATGAAAGAGTTAATAATAACCCTATGTCTGACGTATTTTCTATATTTTAAGGATGATCATTAATATAGACAAAGAACCGAAAAGTGCCCAGATTAGAATCCTGCGGAACCTCTATTTTGACAATAGATCTTACTGAATTGATGCCATTAATAGATACTCATTGTTCCCGACTTTATAAATAGGATATTACAAGATCAAGAGATCTACCACTATTACGGTGATACTTGAGTTTAGCAATAAGGGTTTGGTTATCGACATCTTCAAAAGCCTTGGAGAGATCACAGAACAATTCTAAGGTAACCTATGACCCCTGCCATGCCGCACTTAACACAGATTTCATTGAGGCTGATCAAGCATCTTGAGTACCTAAATCGACATTTTGTAAACTCAAATACTTTATTATGCAATATCAAAATGCGCGCCAGTATGTGGTGAAGTGTGACTTTTCAAAGACCTTACTAAAAGCTGGTAATATATTTCTGCATATAGGTATATAACTCGAGGTGTTTGATAATACACAGACCGTCTTAAAAAAATACACAATTTTGCTTATCTTTCATTAAATCTGGAAAAATACTATCACTTTTGCAAACATAATGGGAATAATATTTCCTATAATCCTATAGCTTTAACGGGCAGCCCCCATAAATCTTCAGTACCTTTTGTTTTAAAGTCCTTAAATACTTTAACTATTTCACAATGTGTTCCCATTACAAAGGTAAAATTAGGCATATCTCCTAACAATGATTCTGCTTATGTCTATGATGGTTGTAGACAGAGTTGTCTCTATGGGTATGCTAGTAAAACATTACACAAAGTTATTTCTATTTCGTAATTTATAAGTAAAGCTGTCGAGTTATGGCTGATTCTATTTTACTAGATTCAGTATTATTAAGTTGCCGTTTTTATATGTTATGACTATTTAATCGTAATTTCTCACTAATATATGTGACGTGAGTACGTAGTTAGAAAATTTTAAATCAGGTATTTGGGACCTTCTATTCTACGAGTCATATAAAATATATCTATCACACTGTATGCCTTTAGTAGCCCAAGCTGAAAAGTTAATTATAGAGCTTGTATTGATGGCTAAATTTTATTAAATTTATTGCAAATGTTACATATGAACATATAATTTGGAACGACTAGAGTGGCAGAGTTTGTAGAAAAGAATACAATCTTTTTTTCTACAGATCTGGTATTGTATTATTACTACGTTTTAGTTACTACAAAAAAACACTCACGTAAATCACATCTTAGCACGCAATGTCGAGGCAACTGTCACTGAAAGGAGTCACTTTTAGGCATCATTTAAGCTCAAAACATACTGATCGGACGCGACTTAGGTAGTTTCTGTCAGTCGTGACTTACGGTTTGTACTGAAACACTTATTACTATTACTTCGTTGGTACGCTACGGTCACACACAAAACTTAGAAGTGGCAGCTTTAAAACTTTACTGTTTATTACCTTTTGCACGGTCATGTATGCCCATGATTTTGAATGAAATGATATGTCCAAAAATGGGCTTTTATTAAGTGGAAATTCTAACCAACATAATTTATAGATATTTGGATAGAACTCCTAAAAACGAATGTTTTGTAATAATTAGTTTAATTTTAAAGACCTCCAAATTTAAGATATTAATATTTTTATTTTACTGAAATGTTACACCTAAAACGAAAAAATCTTTTAAAATATCATAAGTCAAACAAACTATTTCTAAGCCGCACCTCCGAAAGAAGTAAACTTGTCAAAAAAATACAAAATTGACAACGTGGAATGACGGATTTATGAATAGTCAAGATTTGATTGTCATATATTAGGTCTTTCTTTACCTATGAAATTGCCGTTCTGCACAAGTATTTTTTTCACTTTTTTATTTCTATTGATCAAAGTAACCACACATGCTATCGATGCATCTTTGCCAGCGCAGTGGCAATTTATCAATGCCCTTTTTAATAAAATCGGCTGGATGAGAGGCTTATTGTCCATGATTTACTCGTATTGTGGAAGTTCATGGTTGATGGTGATCACTTTTTCTTTGGCCGTTTTTCTCCCACTGCTGGACAAAAGGCTATACTAATCATTTACCACCAGAAAAATAGGAGTATTTTTATAATGGCAACTAGTCTTACATTAAACACAAGTATACAATATCCTGTGTTTCAGTTTATTTGACATACTTATACAATTTGTATTATAATAAAACTATTTTTTAAGATTTACACAATTGTTTATTAATTTTGTTCATTTTCAATGTCTTCTCTTATAAGTATAGAGTTTAGAACCTCTGCAGGTTGAGATATATAATAACATGCCGAGCTCATCCGAGATACCAGACAATTGTCACAACGTGAGCACAGCTTCCAACAGTCCTTTTCCCAATTATGCATCTGCAATAATATTCACAAATTCTATCCTATCAACTATTGCCTGCTACTTTTAAATAAAAACAATTTACACTGCGCCACTGAGGCAGTCAACAAATGTGGTTATCCATATTTTCCACATTTTCAAAATAAACTGTGTTATTAGTTTTCTATCTTAACAAATCTAATATTTCTGTAATGTACGTCGGAGCAAATTGTGTTAAGATCACAAATTCTATTAACAGTTCCCAATTATTCCAATCCAAAAGCTTAAGATATTAATTATGTAGGTACAATATCAAGTAGCTGTTGAGAAAAAGAAAAAGTAGTCAGGCTAAGTCTTTACGGTATCGATACCCCAATCGTGTACAAAATCGAAGAATTCGTTGTGATAAAACTAAGTCACTTTATGCAAGAAAATCAGAGAAAATCAACGAATCACGAAACAGACAGGATACCGCGAATGACAATACTTAGAAAAATGACAGATTTACATAAAGTGTTGTCAGCTATATGATGCAATGATAGTTTATGTATTGTTTTTTGTTGGCATCAATCTGTAAAATATATTTAGCAACATTTTTATTTTTTATTTTTCTTTTAAATGAAGGGGTCTAAAATTATTATTCTAATGGTTCCAAGTTTCTCATTTTTAGCACTATCATTTCCGTATAGTTTGATGTTGGTTAGATTTTGTTCGAAATAAAAAACCAACGTCCATACAAAAAGTGGACATGTCCTTTGTAGTACCTTTGTATATTGAGAATAACAGATTCTTTTAACGGATGTAAACAAGATAATCTATTTCGATTTTTTAAATCATAATATATGACTTCTAAGTATTTTTGCAGCCATGGCGTCAATGACGCCTTAGCCAATGATGATCAATCACAATTATTGTAACCAAGTGTATGACCAATTCCAAGCACTGGCCATCTGGCACACGTCTGGCTACTTGCCAGGATATATACGTGTTGAAGTATCGAGACACGTTTGCAAAATAAATGTAAATTTTTATAGAGTAGTATTATGATTTATACAAGGCATCAATGAATGGAGAGTGATGATCGATTGCAATAATAATTATTGTAACGATTTACCCATTTCCAACAAAGGGCCATCTAATATACGTCTGGCTAGTTGCCAGAATATAAATTTTGTAGCTATGTTTGTGTGTAAAACTTTTTTATATTATGTAGGGCGGAATAATACATACTACTACTAGTTTGAAGGTTTGTAAGTTTATTTGTTAGTCAATACGGTTGTTTAAACAGCTAAACGGTTTGAATGAAATTTAGTACACAGATAAACCATGACCTGGATAAGTATATTGGTTACTTTTATCCCGAAAAAAAATCATTCACGCGGGCGGAACCATGAGAAGAAGTTAGTTTTTTATATGACTATACTAATGTGGATGTCAAGAAATCAATTCCTAGCGCTAGTTTATGTATACACATAGTAGAATTTCTGTTGTCTGTCTGTTAATTTATTCGCGCATCATGTTAAAACTGCAGAATGGATTTCGATGTATGTTTTATGTCAAACTAAACAACACAAACACAATATATTCTAATATATAAAATAACTAATTGTTTCTTCGACTTCTATCATTATCATGGAGTGCCATCTTCAACCTGAAATTTGTAGGTCAGCCGGTGGAATTATTTGAGATTCTGAGCGGTTCTTTCAAGTTTGAAATATCGTTGCGCGCTCTATTCCTTAATATCATCAAATCATTTTCGTCATTGACGGTGTTTTCCCGATATTTACCGTCCATCGTGTTTTAATGAAGGCATATAGAGGTCCTCTTGGAATGTGACCAAAATGCTATTTTCCTTTTCCAATCACTTATAATAATGTTCGGCCGCATTGGAGTCTCTCTCTGGCTGTTTTCTATGCATTCGCGTTTCACTCGTGGCGATAGTCATTTCGTTAAATATACAGTAATTGTTAGCATTTGAGTTTTCTGTCAAATAAATACTTCAAACTGGAAGTACTTATTTTTTCCGATAAAGTTAATCACATAACTGGGGCTTCGGGAAGAAACTAATTTTGTATAGCATACATAGTCAGACAAACGACCCGTGGATCACCTGATAGTAAGTGATCTCCACTGCCCGTGTACGCCTATAATACCAGAAAAATCGTGGGCGGATTGCGGATCTTAAAATAAATTGAAAGATTGGAAAAAGGAGGGAGACTTGGGCCTCCGGATATCTCACTCACCATACAAAACGCAGCAGTAACCGCTGCTTTACATTGGTTTTCTGTGAGACGGTGGTAACGAGCCGGCCCATTCGTACTGTAGAGAAAACTGTCTACAGTGTGGCTCTACCACTCTAAAAATAAAAACTACTATTTATCTCACAAAAATAACTTCCACGGGGGAGAAACCATGAGCAAATGCTAAATAATATGACATAAACGTGAACGAATCTTTGCACATTTCCCGAATATATTTTATAGAAATATTGTAAACTCCATATGTAGGAACATTCGAATTGTATTTTTCGATTTAAAATCTGAAATTCACAAGGTTTTGTACGAAAGTTTTGTAATATTCTTTAGATATGCATCACAGTGTATGTAATGGCGATATTTATTGGAATAATTGAAGTCTTATTTCATTTTTCAGTGATTAAATAAATATTAAGAGTATGCAAGATAATGCAAATTAACATAATTATTATGCTTCTCCATGTATATTGACACTTTGATAAAAGACTCTGGCAATCACCCATACTTTGTCCGGCCTACTTCGACAAATCAACAGACAATAGTCATAACATGTTGCATTCATTGTTGATAAATATTATTCATTATAAAAACCAATATTGATTTTGGGATTATGGAGATAACATTTGATGTGAACAAAACCGTTTAAAAGTCAAGGGAAGTGAAAATTAATCACACTTTTTATTATTAGCTTGTACTTTGACAGTCTCTATGGTGCAGTAGGCGATTTTGTATAACATATATTTCGATATTGAAAATCTGACCCTTATATTACAATACGTGCGGAATAAATAGGCCGGCCTGAATATAGTCACGAGTGGTCGCGCGGCTTTTGTTTTCAGAGAATAAATGATGGCAAGTGGCGCCGAAGGTGGATGAAGTGAGTAGCTTCAGTTCTGCCAATTTTTTTTTCGCGTTTTGTATTCCGTAGCCGTAAGAGTTTCATTCGTAACTTTACTGCTGTGTTATGCGAGTTCTTGGATGACTGCGACGACCGTTAAACTAGCTAGTGTGACTACACTCAACTTGGACGATGCATTTTGCGAGCGCTCGTAAATTATTAATGGTTTGACAGATAGTCTAACCAAATTCAGTTGTGTTTTTACCGGGACAATAGATGACAAATTTTACGGTAATTTAGCGGCATTTCTATCCTTGTTTGCTATTTTCTTCTTTTATTTCTGAACAAATGGGCAAGGGGTTTAAAGTTGATATAGTCCTAAAATTATAGATAATTAACGAAAAATTCGAAAATGTTCATTTAAGCGAAATTTTTATCAATCTCATCGGTTGCCTTCGTAGCGCAGTGGGCGAGTAATCGGCTGTGAAGCGAGAGGCAGCGGGTTCGATCCCCGCACCTAGTTGTTTTTCGTGAGTTCTACAAATATTTGTTTCGGGTCTAGGTGTTTTTTTCCAGAGAGGTTGACGTTAGACAGAAGGCTGGTCGTAAAATCTATAAGCCAAATCATTCTGTAACATGTGTTAAAAGCATGTTACGCTGACGCCACTGCAAATGGGAAAAGGGCCGGTCGAAGAAGAAGAAAATTAATATAAAGTAATAATTCATAAAAATCTAGAATTAGGTCAATAAGAATTATCAATAATTATAATTATTTACACCACTTAATGCCAATTTCACGAAGCCGTAGCACGTAGCACGTAAGCACGTAATATGGTCGTGTTATGGTAACTTCGTGAAATTATCGTAACGGTAATTTAAGCTAAGCCAATGTAAACATTAATAACGCGATGCAGTTCATGTCACTTACTGTTATGTACTTGTTATAAACATTTGACGTTGGCTTAACGAAAACCATTCAATGCGAATTTCACAAAATTAACGTGTCATAGGGAATGAAGCCTGTGATTTTACGAAGTTAACATAACGCAGGCGCGTGACGAGTTTGTACGGTCATAGGGAATAAGGTCGCTGTTATTCCACGTTAATTCGGTTTTCTGTAAGACAATGGTGCTATCCTAGTCTAACCATTCATTCTGTAGACCAATCTTACATAAATATGTCCAAATAATCTCATAATATCTTATATCCTGGATGCAGAGTTTCATCTACTATATTTTTTTTTTTATAATTTAGGCCGGCAAACGAGCAAGTGGGTCACCTGATGGTAAGTGATCTCCACCGCCCATGTAGGCCCACAATACTAAAATAATCATGGGCGCGTTGCCGACCTTAAAGGAAAGGGATAAGTAAGGGATTGGGAAGGGGAAGGGAATTTGGGCCTCCGGATATCTCACTCACCGTAGGAAACGCAGCAGCAAGCTGCTACTTTACGCCGGTTTTCTGTGAGACAGTGGTAATGACCCGGACGAGCCGGCCCATACATGCTGTAGACAAAGTGTCTACAGCGTGGCTCTACCACTCACAAATATACTATATATTTATATTGGTACATTTATTGAAATAATTATACAATAGTTATGAATTTATTCATTTCCTATTACTGTAAATCAATTATTATTGCAGCACTCTGTACTACTGTCAATTTCTCTTCACTAATGCAGAAGTATAATCGAATTAAAGTGCCGTAGCCGTCCGTCTACGTCGTAGTACCGTAGCGTCGTAGCGCCGACGCGTAGCCTTTTTTCTTATACATTACGCAACTTACATGACCTTTGTGACATTGCGGGTCTCCGATCTGATAAGAGAAAGTAACATTATGGTGGTTAAATTAAAGTTTATTTTACGGTTTTTTATGAACAAAATAATTAATGAGTGATATGTTTCCTCATAATTGCCTAAATATAATCCACAACCTATAAACTTTCCCCAAGACCTCAGATTTGCAATACAAGAAAGCTAAGTATCACAAATCATATCAACTAAGGTAAACATAACATACATTCCGTCATCATCAATATACTGGACAATTATACTAAACCTGTAGTGCATCTGTATGTCATAGTAACGAATTCATTGAAAAGAGTTTTGTTTAAAATAATATACAAAAAAAATGTTTTGATAGGACGCGTACTACGAGGTAGTCACTACTAGTGGCGCAGGCGGTGGTTTAATTGAATAAACGTGTCAAAGGAGCAATTCGGTTGATCTATTTAAGACCATCAACACCTGAATATTGTCAGATGACTACATATGTACGTTCGACGTCGTCTACCAGACCCGTTAAAGCTTTTAGGTATAAAGTACGTATAAGGAGTGACTTTCGCCTCGCAAAAGATAAGGTTGTATGCTGAGCTGACTGCCAGCGTTCACTAGTTGCAGATGAACTACAAGAAGAAGATAGGGAGTGAACTATGATGCAGTTGATTTAAAATAGGGTAGTTCTTAGAATAACTATTTACAGAATGCAGATAACCAAACAACGCATACTCACAATCGTAACTTCAAAATTCGTGTGAAAGTGTGATGTGTTTACTTAATATGGTCAGGAGTTATTAATATGGTGATCGTAGTTTGATACTATATATGGCTACAATTGAACAGCTTAAGTTTCGTTTTATTTTTATTGACCAGACAGACAGACGAGCAGGCGGCCCACTTGATGGTAAGTGGTCCGCCCATGGACCTCAGCAATGCCAGAGCCCAAGCCCCAGCGTACCTTAAAAGAAAAACTCTTTTTAAGCTTTGCTTAAAGAAGGACAGGTCATAACGCTCGGGAAACACCGATGCAGGGAGTTCAATCCAGAGCTTGCATGTGCGTGGTAGAAATGAACGCTAGAAACGTTCCGTACTAGACGGTATTGTTTCCAGGTAATATCGATGAACTCTGCTCTCTTTCGTGCGTGTGCTTAGTTTCTATAAGAAGTTATTCTAGGGCTACTATATGAAACGGTAGCACAGGTTCGGCCGTAGTTTACTAGACACTTGTGCGTTTGATACAAAGCTACCGAGAATACATTTGCAGTTCCTATCACTAGCTTAGGATCTATAAGGTACAAGTGATACGGTGGAGCAATTTCAACTTACATAAATACTTGTGCATTGAGTGATAGAGCCACGTTGTAGTCAGTTATTTCTACAGCACTACTGTCTCACAGAAAAACGATGTAAAGTAGCGGCTTGCTGCTGCATTTTGTATGGTGTGTGAGCGATTCGGAGGCCCAATTCCCTTTGCCCTTCCTAATACCTTTATTATCCCTTTCCTTTAAGGTTGGCAACGCGCACTCAAATCTTATGGTATTGTGGGCGTACATGGGCGGTGGAGATCACTTACAATCAGGTGACCCAGCTGCTTGTTTGCCGGCCTATGCTATACAAAATTAAAAATAAAGTCAACAATAATTAGCTGATTATTTAATACTTAGGACCATCGCTTAGGCCCAGTTGCACGACGATACTAAATCGAATTTAACCTACTGAACATACATACATACTCACTCACGCTTGTAATACCCGAAGGGGTAGGCAGAGGTACATCTCTCGTTACAACCAGTACACCCACATTTCGCCGAGCGTATCTCCGTCCCATGATGTGATAGGGGCGAGCCTATCGCCATACCGGACACAATTCCAGACTCCGGGCTGATACTGAGCATTTCATAATAGAAAAACCCAATATCACTTTTACCCGATCCGGGGATTGAACCCGAGACCTCAGGTGGCCTGAATGACGAAACCATGAGGTTGCTCGTCTGATGGTAAGCGCAGGCCTGCCCATAAACAGAAGCAACACCATACGGAACTTTCAATTACAAAGCAATGTGTGACACGGGACTGCGCTAGTGACCCCGAGACATACGATTTGAAGTCTCATAATGCCTAGTAATTCAGTAATGCTTTAATTTCCTTCAAACCGAAGCACATCCGTGTTCTCACACACTGTGTTTGGCGGCAGAAATAGTTTAGAAGAATAGAAATTTTTCCCGCTGTCCGGTTAAGACTCGATCCTGGTGAAAACAGTTGCGTCCGATATCAAAGCAACCAATCTATTTGCTTGCATCACAAGGCTGGCGTAAACGTAGCGCAAATAGCATGGGACCGCTTTCCACTACACGGATAAGGTCCCAGAGACGTACAGCTTTTAGCAAACAGTAATAATGGAGTTACCGTGAGTAACGTATTAGGTAAGTGGTCACTAGGGAGAGGTTCTTATATACAGAGTTCACCTCGATAGGTAGTAGTTACCAACACTTTGTCTTAGCATCTCATGTTTCAGAGTGGAAAGCTTAGTGCATTGCGTCGCACTACTTTGTAATTCAATGTCTTGGTGGGCTGCAACTGTTTATGAACAGCTCTGGCTCACTATCAGGTGAAGATTTAATGTTATTTAATTGTATTAAAAGGATACGTTTATTGTCAGTGGCTTAGTAACAACTTGTATCTACTCTGAATCATACGGTCTTGGTTTGATTGCCAAGTCGGACAATGGGCAATGTTTTGTTTGAGATTTATAACTTCAATTGTATTGAATAATATATTGAATTGGTTGAATTTTGTGATTAGATTAGTGACTGTATTATCGAGTAAAGATATAATCATAACTGACGAGTTTGATTCTTAATTGAAGAAATTGCTAATCTATATATTAAATAAATACTAGTAAAACTAGGATCATGAAATTTGTCAGATGATGGTGTAATGTAGGGGCCTGCTAAGAAAGGATTATTGGAAATTTACATTTTAAGGGGGTAGATAGAGGGGTTGAACATCGTATGAAACTTTTTTATAGAACGGAATACATCTGTGACATTGACACAAATATTGCTTATTAACAATAATGAAATCTGTTTCACATTTTTGGCAAATCCACTTGTTGATCTTGAATGTTATCAATGTAAAAGTTTGGATGTTTGAAGATCAATGACGCATTAACGGCTGAACGGATTTCGATCAAATATAGGCATACAGGTAGACAAAGACATGAATTAGAATATAGGCTACTTTTATCCTCGAAAAAGCGTTTAACACGGGTGGACCTGCAGGTAACAGCTAGTTCACAATAAAGTTAAAGTAAATTAAAATCTTTGATTGCGTCCAGCAGCAGAGCGATTACGACAATCGATACTTACCTTTTCGTTCCTCCTCGTATTTATTTGGTCCAGATTATTTTTTATCTATCAAAGAAAAAAATAATGACATAAAAATGTATTTTACTAAATTTGGCCCTCGATTACTATTAAAGGCTCTTCTAATCCCTGTTAACAGGGATTACAAAAGTATTTATATAATAAACTGAGCTAAGCTCTTAGTAATTCATGGAACAAACACAGCTCTATTAGTATTCGTATTTTTAGCTAAGCAAATAAGTTGTTTTCTTGAATGTTTATTTTTCAAGTAAATACATAATCCCGTCTTTAGGTTCACTGTGTTAAGTCAATAAAAATCTACTCCTACCCTTATTTCACTCGTAGTGAGGTACGCGCAACATGCTTTTTAAAGAATTCGCTTAAAGGTTTTACGGCTGGACGCCAGTCTGACGTTGACCTCTCTGGGGAGAAAACAGACCCGAAACCAATATTTGTGGATTGCACAAACATTTGTCTTGGAGCAGAAACCGAACCCGTGGCCTCTCGCTTTACAGCTTGCTACTCGCTTACTGCGCCACAGAGGTTGTTACTTACAGTAATACGATTAAAATTACTCTATCAATAAATAGTAATAGGCAATAGATGAATCAATCCAATGATCATCAAATGATCCAATGATCATGATAGTCCCCTTCTTATTTCCCAAGACTGCCGAAGTGCATAACTTTAATCATCAACACTGTACTTTGAGTTAATTTCGAGATAAAACTTGCTTAAGCACATTTTGAAAGTTTCGCTTTCGTAAAATTAGCCACAGAAATACTTGTTGACCCTTTATATTGGGGAAAATTGGGTATAGTACTTGTTAAATGAGGTGCATTATAGACGACTATGGACATATTGCATATTATGTACTTCTAAGTAAATTCATATAGGGTAATAAACCTCAGACAGACTCCGTGGAGCAGTGGGCGAGTAGCCGGCTGTGAAAAGGAAGGTCTTGGATTCGAACTCCGCACTGAGTATTTTTTTTGTGTGATCCAAATATATCTGTTATGATTTTGGGTGTAGTGAGAGTAAAGTTCCTAATATCCAAACTACAAAACTATTTGTATTTGTACATATTGTTACAAAATTATTTGTATTTGTATTTAAGTGTCGAATCAGGACTATGTGTGTCTGTTGGGCGTATAATATATTCTCGTACTACTGAAATAGGTATCTTAGAGGTGCAGGCAATACTATAAAAGTTGCCATCGGGATATTGTTCTCCTAGGAATGTAGGTTTACAGAGCAATCCTCGTAAAGTCATCAGGTGGGGCGCCAGTGAGTATTAACTAGTACAAATATCAGACAAGTGTGAATTATACTCGTTTTATACGCATACGCACTTATGCCTGTATTCCCTGAAGATGTAGGCAGCGATGTAGCTAGTAGGTACACTCCGATTTCGCTGAGTTTATTTCCATCCCAAGATGTGATAGGGGGCGAGCCTATCACCATATCGGGCGCAATTCCAGGCTCCGGGCTAATACTAAGAATGTCATGAGAGAAAAATTAATATCACTTTTAACCGACCAGGAGATCGAACTCAAGACCACAACACAGCCGTCATACGCATTACAACTACGCCACAGTCTTTTACTTTTTGTTTTTTTTTCTTAATATTCAGCCAGATATTCACCATTATAATACACGTTATTATCTCAGGAAAATTTCAGCTCACTGCCTATTATAGTTCAAAATATGGAGCAATATAATGATAGGATAGAAAGACAGACGGAGTAGACCCAGCAAAATCAATAAGATGACTCTGATAATAACTTATTATTTTTTACATTTCTTCGAATTTACACTTTTGTAGTATCTGAAAAGCTCCCGAAAGGGAACTTGTTCACTAAGGCATAAAATTAAAGTTAGCAAACGCATTCCGGGAACGGTTTTGCTAAATACCGTTACTATTATGAATACTTGACGCTAAAATTAGAGCCAATGGATTTTGGTGAGAGTTTGGTGTTTATTGCGACTTCTTTTTACTAGGCTTCCATAGCCAATTGACAAAAATGGAACCCATATAATTTAGACATGTCCGTCTGCCCGTCTGTCCGTTTGTCCTTCCGTATGTCACAGCCATTTTTAGTTGAAGAGTATTAGCTCTATATGGATTAACAAATTTGGATGGTAGGTGTATTATACGAACCGCTACACAAAGCTGTAGTGTAATTAAGAAATGTTTTTTTTTGGGCGACTCTCCATATATGTAACTGAGGGATAACTTTTCCATTGCATATAGACATACGTATGATATTATTGGATAGGTCTTTAAAAATGATATAAAGGTTGCTCAACGAGTTCTTTTTTAAATATAAGTTAATAGTTTGTGAGATATGCATGTCCAAAGTGGTGAATAATCCCCCCCCCCTCCTCTAAGTTTTTAAACTACGAGGTGGAAAATTTAGAAAATTTCAAATTAGTGTGAATTAAAAGATACTTCAAACGAACATTTGTTTCACTTTGGTTGTATAGTTTGAAATATGGGATATTTTTGTTTACACTATGGAACCCACAAGGGTTGTCGTCAGCCAGGCGGCCGTTCGTAAAAACTACAAGCCAAATCTTTCTGTTTTAAAAAATGTTGCGCCGATCCCACTGCGAGTGGGATACGGGCAGGTGGAAGAAGACTACGGAACCAATAAAATGTCGTAATATGCTGGATTACTAACTTCAAAACCTTAAGTTATGATGCGATCCTGCAAATCCTACTTTTCAAGTATCACTTGACTGGTAAAATATAATTGAATATTTGGATATTCTTATTTGGATCACATAGTACTTGTACTTTAATTTCGCTTTCTGAAAATTACTTATGCACCTACCAACCGGTTCAATCATTTTGGTGAATTCTAGGCCGTGAAACTTTGGACACTAATTTAAATTTCAATTTAGACTCTCACGTGTGTCTGGCGCACAGATTACCATACTCCGCAAGCGCCGATATGAACCTGACGAACATTCAAAGGCTCGGTACAGCACAAAGAGTTACATGAATAATAAACACCGCTTAACTCTTTTCACAGCCAAACAAAGGGGATGGTCCGAGAAAAAATTGCTTCCATCAATGAGCCGTTGTGAACAAAAATGACACTAAGGGCAATATGTTCAGGGTTTGAAATTCAATGCAGGACGCTTACTACTTAATTGTGATACATACGCTCGGGCCATTTGGAAAGCGATTATATGATGCTATAATCGCTTTCCAAAATAATAAAATTAAATATAAAACATACGCGATAATGTTTGTAACAACGTCATTTATAATTAAATAATTATTGTACCATTATTACTGATCAATATAATTCCGTACCGAAACCATTATTTTCTATATATTAATTAGGTTTATTTTATTATCACACGTATTTTGTAATAATTTACCCATAGGATAATGATATGTTTATCTTTTTACGAATGATTTAGAAGCGTACGACTGTACCTTAGCTGGAACCAATAATGTGATTTCTCAAAGATTTGTGTATCTTATATATAAAATTCTCGTGTCACAATGTTCGTTCCCATACTCCTCCGAAACCACTGGACCGATTTGTATGAAATTTTGTGTGCATATCGGGTAGGTCTGAGAATCGGCCAACATCTATTTTTCATCCCCCTAAATGTTAAGGGTGGTCCACCCTTAGATATATTTTTTTATTTTTTAGTCATTTTTTTTTGTTTTTATTTTTTTATGATACAGCATTAAAAAATACATGCAACCCTAAATTTTCAACCCTCTACGATCAACCCCTATTTTTTAATAGCGACATTAGTATTTTTGTCAAGCGCGTTTCTCACCGGGACTCGCTTGATGTGCCCACTAGGCTACTTTAATCCTGGAAATAGGCATTCACGCGGGCGGAGCCGCGGGCAACAGCTAGTATTATTATAAATTAGTATAGTATTTTTAATGAAATTTCTTAGAAATAATTAGGGTTGTTGTTTAGTAAATACTTCTTTGTAGTTCGACAACCCTATCTTCCACCTCCCAAACAGCATACACATAATATGACTACGTGTGTATTCAATGTTAATAATATGGCACAGTGTAATCGCGAAGGAATACATTGAGTACCTCAGAATTCTCCATAAGTATTTCGAGGAAATAAAGTTTTCCAACCTTTAAGCCAGTATGGTGGACCAAGGTCTAACCACTAATGTGAGAAGTTTATTATACAGAGCTAATATTATTATTAAGTTCCTGGAAACTGGAACTTCACCACACTATTCACGAGTAAGGCATGTACAATGTGTTACAGAAAGATGAAGTCATATTTAAAGGTTGTTTCATATGCCTGACAATGACCGTTTATGTGCCTTATCTTAGCAAAATCTAAATATCCTAAAATAGCACGTAATTTTACATAATCACTTGTTTAATAATCGATACAAGAGTGATCACATCACTATAAATGGAAATGGATTATTTATATTATAATTGTAATGGGATATATCGTAGAGGTGCTATACGTTGCTTAAATTTTACCATACCTTTCTGTAACACGTTGTATATACATTGACTAGAAATGATCATTCAAATATACAATATCTAAATTAAGACATTAAATAACTAAAGCTTAAATATGTCGTGACACATAGATGATCACAGCATAACAAGAACATACAAGTCATAATATTATCAGTGTCATAAGTGAATAAGGTGTAATTCATCTCATTCTTATCATTATCATAAGTGAATAAGGTGTAATTATATCGCGTATAAGAGTAAAAAATCACTACACTCAAATTAGACAGTTGAACATGTTGACATTAATATTTAATTTAAACGCTATTTAATTTGTATCTTAACGCGACGGAGTAGCTGGAACAAATATAAATGTACATTGATCTTGGCGTCGGAAGATATACGGGAACCTTAATGGGAACTGAGAGCGTAATTCCTGCTGTATTTAACCTATACCCATTACTGCGGCGTAAAACAGTCTTGTTTAAGATTGAAATGGTGTAATAAACGCAAGTGACGACACATTTTGGGGTAGTAATCTTCCCTATATCAAGTAGAAATTATATTTACTTAATCTCAATCAGATAGGTTGATATGCTTCAGTCGCGAATCCGGCCGTAAGCAAATCTTGGTTATCAGTTTTACAATATTGAAAAAATATTATTACTTTACCTACCTCCTTAATACGATAAGCTTATAATCGTAGAAAAGTGAAGATAAAATCGACTACGGTGAGACAGTTTTGTCTACAGCATGAATGGCCTGGCTCGACCGGCTTGTTACCACTGTCTTACTGAAAATCCATCGCCTCTTTTGTTGAAGTCAGTTATAAATCTAGCATCTTCGTAAAATAACTAATTAGTAAAATCTGCTACTCATACATAACATCCGTCTGTAGCTACCGGTTATAGGTGAAAAATCGTAATGTCGACGCGGTATAAACACGGCTCACTCGCTCGACGAGGCGAAAGAGATGAAAGCAATGCCGGCTCTTCAACCCTCCGTGATATTCCACAACGTCGCGCTTTATCGCTTGTTATTAATGGAGTGTGGTTGAGATAATTAGCGGTATTGGTCCCAGATTAACCTTTCGTACTTTTACACCCGAGTTCATTATATGTTTGTATGTTCTGACGCGTTGCAGACCTTAAAATAAAAGGGAATATTAAGGGCTTGGGACGGTGAAGGGGATTTGGACAGTATATTTCACAATTATTCTCACCGTACAAAACAGCTTAGCAGTTTGCTGTTGCGCTTCAGTTCGGTCTTTTATGAGACAGTGGTAATACCCTGGTCGAGCCGGTCCATTCAGATGTTGTAGACAATACTGTACAACGTGGCTTTACGACTAACACACATACTTTTTAATTTTTTTTGTTGTATCTATTTTTGTCTGGTACTTAAATGATACTAGTTTACAATACTTTGCCCTATTTCATATTATTCGAGGAATATTTTACCATCAATGTTAAGTGTATGTTAATATATGACAGCTATTTTTAAAAGTATCTAAGGTTGTCTGGCAGAGATCGCTATTAGCGATAAGACCGCCTATTGTAGCAAACTTTTTGGTGAGCAAATGGTGTATAATAAAGAGTTGAAAAAATAAATACCTTTCTGACGGTATATATATATACTCCCTCTACGGTATATATGTATGCCATTGTGTGACTTTTGTATTTGAACGAGTCATATTTTAGTTGGTAAGTAGCATTTACTCCGAGGTGGTGAAACAGGTGCAAAATGGATTAAATATTTATCTGGTATCGAAATTCTAAATCCAATGTGGGTTTTAGAATTGATTCATCAGTCACTGCCATATAATAACCACAGGAAACTATATAAACTCGAGAGCTCCATTAGCCAATTTCCATTTCTAAAGTCAAATGGATTTTAATTTTTTATTCAAGTGGTGACACGTTTCACTTTCCGTCTACTGAATAGTTATTTTAGAGACCGACAGACAAACGTAATTATACATTCGGACGTGTGACTTCCAAATAGATAAACCTCGTCTGGAATCGATGATTTTTCTTATTTCAAAACATCGTTTACATCACCAATTTGTTTGGTTATCTACACAAAAATACTATTAAATAACGCATTTAGAAACATTATTTAACTTTTATTGTGTTCATTTATTAGAAATAGTGGTTCCGTATTGGTCGAAACTGGACCTCTATAAACATATAGGTACATACTTTATATTCAATATAGTTTTGACGTTCAGACATTGATAATATAAAGGTAAACAATGAATGTTTTGTTTAATTTAATGTACTTGTTACATATATTATATTATATAAATAGTTTTCTGCGCTTCTCCTCTATGTAAACTTTAATTATGCCAAATCTTACATTCCTCCGTCTGCGCATATTGCTTAACATGGGGCACAAAGTTTTCTCTTCACGTAAATGCCCACACTCCAAGCCAATTATAATAATAATAATAATACCAGCCCTGTATTATACATGTCCCACTGCTGGGCACGGGCCTCCTCTACTAAATGAGAGGGGTTAGGCCTTATTTATTTATTTAAACTTTATTGTACAGACGATATTATACAGCTTAAAAGTCTAAAAATTATTACAATTGACGGCGTTATCGCTCAGGGCAATCTCTTACAGACAACTATTTAATGCTTTACGCTCCCTCACGGTATACAGAAAATGCTTTATGCTCCCTTACGGTATACCAAAATATCCTCGAATACGAATACCATACGAAATATAGAAATAACAGATGTATCCGAGAAATTACCGAAATCTAAGAAATGGCTCATTATGGTCTGTCAAATGAAATTGCACCGACTCCAAATATACATATAGTAATTGTTATTTTCTACTTTTAATTGTTATGTTTTTGAAGTCGTTTTTAACGTGTTTAAACTTATTTTATTTTTCAATTATAATTATTAGAGGTAGGTACAGGTATATGTAAATTTTAATACAATGACACAATCGTGACGAGTATACTGTTGTCTATTGAGAAGTATTTTTTTTACTCCATACTCCTTCATCAAATCTTAACCATATTTATATGAGACCACATCGCGTCGCAGCTCAGCAGCAACTCGAACTATCGAATGATTATTTTTCTAACAAAATCGTTCAATATTGGCGGAGAATTCGATGTACATACATAAAATACAAAACAAAAAAAATGCGCCGAATTGAGAACCTCTTCCTTTTTTAAGTCGGTTAAAAATAACCCTTTGAAGCAATAAGTGAGGGCTACGATCACAACCAGGGTGTGACTTGCGGTTACCGCCGTTTAATATTCTAACAGTTCGTGATTAGTTTAACAAGTGGTTATCCTATCGAGTTATGCTTTTATTTTTGAATACGGATGTGGTTACTGATTAGTGGTTATTTGATTGTTCAATAACTTTTTTGTATCTATAAAGTTGTTTAAATTAAATTTTACTCATATTAACCTTTTTTTTATATACTGCTTCGGTGGCGCAGTTGTGTAATGCGTACGCGTTATGTCTGAGGCTGACGGTGAAGTCTTGGGTTCGATCCCCGGGTCGGGTAAAAGTAATATTGGGTTTTTCTGACATGAAATGCTGAGTATCACTTCTGCCTACCCTTTTGGGGATTACAAGCGTGATTGCGTATATATATATTGTTTATATATATTTATTACTTTCAAAGCATGTAAATATATTTACGCATTCATAATTGATTAAATTACTAACATTTATTAATTAAAAAGAAATTATAACCTGTGGGGCAATTCTCACTTCCCTCGAAATAATCTCGGATTCGAATCAGCGATTCTCTACTGTAAAATTTCGAATGTCAAAGTAATTTTCTCGAATCTTGTATTCTCAGCTACAATCGAAATAAAATGCGTAAAAATCTCTATTCGAAGGAGCAAAATGTTGCCATTATAAAACATAACAGCGCGCGAGGCGTTCCGTTCAACGTAAGTAATGCGATTTTTAATCGCATGCGATAACTTACCATGAACAATATACTGATAAATATATTTAGATGTATAACGTATTACAACAAGTGTAGTATACGTGTTTTTTATTATTATAACATATATAATGAGATAATCATTATGAGAAGATATTAAAATAAGTTTTTAAATTGCCAATTTCCAAGATTTGCAGTAATGGAACGTAATATAGAAATCAAAGTTTAAGCGGGAAACCTAGTCTATCTAAGTTTAGATTTCGTGTTATTCTCGTTGTGTCTATTTTCCTCTCAAAATGAATACAATCCAAAAAAACTACCCAAGTAACCAGCAGAAGCCTCTTTTCTTCCAAATGGTGGAAGCGGATTACGATCTGCGAAGTGTAAAATTTTCACCAATATTTTCTAAGCGTGAAGATGAAAAAAGATGAATAAATTTCAGAAACATTAATTGCCCTTACTGACGCAAACAAATAGTGGGAGGGTTGGTATAAAGTAAATAACATACAGATCAAATTACTATTTGAAGCCCAAAAACCCCGCTCCCCGTACCAATCCCTCAATTACCCCATTCCTAGGTATTATGGGCGTACATGGGCGGTGAAAATCACTAACTATCAGGTGACCCACTAGCTCGTTGCCTGCCTATGCTATATAAAATATGTTTATTTAAGTATTATTCCAATTAATTAGATATTATTCTAATTTGTTGCATTTGTTACAAAAATATTATATTAAATACTTTCACTGTTATAAAATCCATCAGTCATTTACTGCGATATTTTAACTTCTCTAAGCAAGTAAATAAGTAGGTAAAACTTGGGTGAAACAGGAAATAAAACATAGAACATAAAGTTAATATACTCGTATTTTAATAAACTACCACCACTTCGGAAATAAATAGGTTTATAAATACATATTACATTATTTGTTAAATTGCCATATTCACTTATCCCGACACACTCGTACCACAAGCTTAGTCACAAGCAATTGCAATCATCAACAATATCAAACACGCAAACAAGCTAGCTTCCTTTAGCATATTTATTGTTTGTAATACCTATACACACCTATACATATGCACTCACGCCTGTATTCGCCGAAGGGGTAGGCAGAAGTACACCTCCGTACCTGTATTAATGTGGACACCCACATGAATACTACCTAATGTACTGGTTGCAACCAGTCGGCCACGGTAGGCACACCCACATTTCGCCGAGATTCTTTCCGTCCCATTTTGTAATAGGGGGCGAGTTATTTGTAATATTTAAATTGTAAATTGTAATTTATAAATAAATTAAATTAAATATTTTGGCAGTTGACATTGTCATTTGTATTCGACATTTACGTTTCGAACGCTCTGTACCATTCGAAGTAACTCTATCAGCAACCTACGAGATATTTCGAACCCGAGATTCCCAGAATAGCTCAACGTGAATTTCATTCGAAAAAAGTTCGAATCCGAGATTTTTCTCGAATTCGAATTGCGCGAGAATTGCCACACTGATATTAATATATAAATCTCATGATTAATTAATTTCTTTAACATATTACTTTCTTCCAACTTAAGTTTAAAGCACTCACATTTTTTTGTTAATCTGGTAGCGGGGAGGGGCGTGTCTAGTAATAACGAAGAGTCGAAACAACCTTTTATCTTAAAACTACTGAGTATGAAACCTGGGTTGAAATAAATGTCATAAATCAATACAACTGGTATTATAAATATAAATGTGTAACAACAATTTAAACCGACTCAAAAAAGTAAGTTATTTAACTATTATTAAATTATAGGCTAAAAATAAAATTAAACCATTTTGAGTCGGTGTGGTATCGTAGTTTAATAGTCAATGATTGATACCACCGACTCATATTTGGTATATATTATTTCTAGCTCTTTAGTTTTTTGAGTATGTTATATTTTTTGTTAAAAGTTTTTCATTTACAGTTTTTTTGTGAAAGTAGTATCAAATTCAGTGTCCCTTGCACTTGTTTTAGTCTTTATATTTTTATTCATAATTAATTTTTATTTCTTTGTATTTAATGAATTGTATTTGAAACATACAAGGATAATGGAGAGTAAAATGCGTACTTATCATGTTATTAATGACAAAATTATGAAATAACACGAATATTTATTTATATGATTCACGTGGCAAGGTAATCTCGTTTGGAAAGAGAAACATCATAAAAATCCTATACTGGCTCGACGCCAGGGCATAAAGTATACCTGTGGGGGTGCTCCCCAAGCGAGGAGCCTAACCCTATTTAAAAATGTAGCAACATGATGGCCATCACGTTCAGCATCTGAAGGCAAGTTCGATCTCTTGTTGCATATTAAAATCATCGTCGAGTTTAACCTATCCTTTTTTTGCCTTAATGACGAAATAAGCAGGTCACTCGCCTGATGGTAATCACTACGCCTGCCTATAAACAAAAGCAACACTACACAGAACTTTGGATTATTAAGCAATGTATGGCACTGGAATGCGCTGGCAGCCGATGGATGCAGGCCGCTTACAACAGGTCGGCCTGGAAGGCATTAGGGGAGGCTTATGTTCAGCAGTGGACGTCTTGTGGCTGATGATAATGATGATGATGAAATATTATTAGTGAAAGAATGTGTTAGTCTTTCATCCCCTTAGGGATAGAATTATTTCTTCAAATACCCCACTGTAGTAAACCCTATCCAATACAAAAAGAATCACCCAAATCGATCCACATTTGGTGGAGTTATGCGTGAACGTAGATTATAAATATAAACGAACTGAGAACCTTCTTCTTTTAAAGTCGGTAAAAAATAGTAATTATCTTAATCGTCTTTATTAGTACTCCGTTATTCACATAATCGCTGCACTCAAAGAGTAAACGCAGTTATTTGACATCCGCACTTGATACGTCTTATCCGTCAGAGGAATTCCTTTGAGTTTAAAAGTTCGCCGCTTTCATAAGTTACTTGAAGTTTATGGAGACAAATGACGGCGGGTTCAGCGCTTGAAATACTTTGAATCGCGCCGCGCGTTTGATGTGAGTGACAGTTTGACGTGTGGTTTGATAGCTTGTGCGTCAAAATTATATTTTTCAAGTTCGGGCCAATTATTGATATTTGCAATGTTCAAATATATTTTAAAACATAAAACAGGTCCTAGTATGCGAGAGCCCATCAAGATTAAAAATCGAACCTGAAAGTTGTAAGTGTTACCTTTGTGCCTAGTACGAGATTTTTCGATACCTGTCAAGCCAATCGTGTACGAAATATATGCATAAAAATATTCAATTTATTCAATAATCTATAAATTAAGGAACCGTTATAGAACTTGGTACCCGTTAAGATCTCAATTCTTTTATCAGCGACGACGCGACAACCTCGAACGTCACTTGTATCGAACTTGGCCTCCTTTTCACATTTATATTTTTAGTGAGATAATAGTTTCCGTAAATAGTTCATAGGCCCCGACGGATACCGTAATATAAGCATAAGGCTTTCCGCAAAGTTTAAATAAGGAACTCAATAAATAAAGTGAATTGTATGGAACAAATGCACCAATAAAGCAGTTCCCTTTCATTTCACCCGTGTTTACTTTCGTGCGAGAGCTAACAACAATGGTCCCTGCGACGGAAGTGATTCGTCCGTTTGAAACGCTGCCAACTTACAACTTCTATGTTTGTCTTCATTCATTCATTACATTCATCTGATTTTAATATTACGCGGCTTGTTGTACAAATTATTAAGTAATAGGACCGTCTTCAGTTTGTTTAATAATTGGTAGGATTTCTTATAGTTTATAATATCAGTTTATAAAAAAATTAAATGATGACTATTGTAATTATTAATGCAGTTCAAAAACATTATATTTACATGTATGATGTACAGAATTCTTTATTTTAAAAGGTTTTACCCTTTATTTATTTTATTTTTTATTTTACTTATTTACATAATATCAAATAAATTAATAAGTAAGTAAAATAAATAAATATCTATATTCCCAGAGTATACTATATTATTTCTAAATGTAATATATTAATGTTATTTTAAATTCCTAATAACAATATCTGAAATTGTTTTTGTTATGTTAGACTTATTTTTTTGCAATCGTGATGTAAATTCCAACAAACTATTATACCAAGTGAGACGCGTACCTGTGTTGATATTAGCTTAGGAGTTACAATTTCTTACTTCGTACTCTGTCATCAAATCTGAAACAAATTTATATAGGACCAATTCGCAGAGAAATCCTATCGTACAAATAATAATAAAACGGCTCCACACTCGGCAGATAAATTAATGTACATATATAAAAATGCACAAAAATACGCTTCGAATCGAGAACTTCCTCTTTTTTTTTGAATTCGTTTAAATATACCTGGCTATGGCCACCACCAATTAAGAATGAAGCTCTATTAAGACACACTTCTACTAAGGCCAGGACTGCAGAAGGTCCCAATTATAAGTCACTGTGAAGTATTCCTACTAACATAATTTACATCAAATCTAATTATTGTGCAGCACTTGTGTAGCCTCGTTGGCACGGCGAGGACGCCCAGCTTGCATTTACATATATGTATGCCCCTCAAAAGGAATGTCATCTCATTAGAAATGTAATCAGGCTTGCGAGCACTCGTGGTTTGACCGAAGTGATCGGAATTCTAAAGAAGCGTGCGGAATACGCGAAAAATATGAGGGGAAAATGTCTTATTACTTTATGTATTACTAACATCAATGTGGAAGAATATATGCTCAGAGGTAGAAAATTATTACAGTTTTACCACCACTTAACGTATGACAGTTATTTTTGAAAGAAGTATGTGGTCGCGTTGGTTCTCGGCTGTGCGAAACCTCAGCGTAGACTATAGTTTTTTGTAGCACATAGCTCGTCAATGATAGTTATTTTACTCCTACTTTAGTACAACTTTAGTACGTTTTAATCATCGTCATAAAGCATAGCATTGTTAAATTACTATCATTGTTATAATATAAGTAGTAGTTAGTTATTACTTAATTACTATCGCTTGTGGACAAAATTCGACCAACATTTAAGAGTATTTTTTGTACACAATATAGGCACTAGGTAGTAGTTCCCTCGTATGCGAGAGGCCGTCTCGGTTGGTACCACCGCTTTATCTATTTCTACATACATACATACATAGACTCACCCCTGTTTCCCATAGGGGTAGGCAGAGACAACGGATTTCTACTTGCTACGATCCTTGCATTTATTGAATTATCTATTTCTGCCGACAAGCGACAGTGTTTAACCACTGTTGTGTTTAGATTCGAAGGACATTGACGCCAGAGAAATTACTGGGCATTATGAGACTTAACAACTTATGTCTCGTGGTGACGAATGCAGTCCAGTGCCATGCAGTACATTGTAATTTAATATTCGGTATGGTGTTGCTTCTGTTTACTGGTATGTGTCATTTACCATGAGGTGAGCGACCTGCGCGTTTCGTCATTTAAGCTAATAAAAAATAATGTATGTAATATGTCGATAACTAGACAGACAGCCTCCGTGGCACAGTGGGCGAGTAGCCAGCCAGCTGTGAAGCAAGAGGCCGCGGGCTCGATTCTCGCAACGAGACAAAATATGTGTGTGATCCACAAATACTTGTTTGAGATCTGGGTGTTACCTCCCCAAAGGGACTTCTGTAACATATGTTAAAAAGCATGTGTCATCGACCCCACTACGAGTGGGATAAGAACAGGTAGAAGAAAATCTGTAGGTATGTAATATGTCCTGGGAGAAGAGAAAAATGCTTTCTTTCAATGCTTGCAAAGGCCCAATCGAGCAATTGTGTCACGTGACCATAAGAAATCGCCGTACATGAATCAATACAATGCCAGCTACAATACCAGCTTACTATTGCATTCCGTACCATGAGTAAGATATCCGGAGGCCCAAAACCCCTTTACCTTCCCCATTCCTTAATTATGCCTTTCCTTTAAGGTTGGCAACGCGGCTATAATTCTTTAGGTATTGTGGATGATCATGGGTGGTGGAGATCGCTTACCATTAGGGGACTCACTTACAAGTTTGCTGGTACCTGCTATAAAAATAATACCTGCTATAATAATAAACGCACCACTGCGCCGAACAGAAATGCAAGGGATAATTAGGGGATTGGAAAGAAGAGGGGGGATTTGAGCCTCCGGATATCTCATTCATTATACGAAGCGCTTGCTGTTGTGTTTCTGTGATGTTGCTTCACATAAATAAATCATTTTTTTATTTATCGAATGAATAACATGTCGACATTCGACTTGCAACTTTGGACAACACTATGTAATAAACAATTAAACTGTTGGCTTACTCCAGCCATAATATGACTCCAACATTGTTATTCTTGCTCACATACTTTTTTATAGGGAGCATCGATTTTATTGGCCATAATAACTGGGTGATTAAAATTAGCGTGAAATTTAAGGATATCTAGATTTTGATGCTCCCTGTACATGAACACTCACTGTCAGATGTATGTAACTACCTATAAATATGACCACACTTTTCTATAACACCTTGTATATAAAGGCCTTGACATTGTTGTGCCCGTATCATTGCGGGGACATCGGCTTCGATTGAATACCGTTCATATTGCAGAGAACGTTTTACGGTCCATCATTTAGCGGTTAATGGTTATGAAATGCAGGCTACATTCGCATGTGAGGTCACACCGGGTAGTACAAACCGAGAAATTGGAGTGATTGTTTGTGAATAACAATCTCCAGCGTATTAAGTAACGTTAAATGATGGGTGAAGGAAACATCGTGAGGAAAGCTCCATAACTAAGAAGTTCTTCATAAATAAGAATTTCGAAGGTAGGTATAAGAAGTCTATCAACCCGCATTAGGCCAGCGTGGTGGACTAAGGCCTGCCCCCTCTAATTCAGTAGAGGAGGCCCGTGCCCAGCAGTGGGACATGTATAATACAGGGCTAGTAAAAAAAGACCCGTTCTAACACGGCTTGGTCGTATCAGTTAGCAGAGGATGCAACGAGTAGGTACACCCAAAAAGAGACAAAAATATTTTCGTCCCGTCGTATCGGAACGGGTTTTGTCATAATATCATTTTTCCACTACGTCGACCCAAATATTTTTACGATCGAACTCTAACCACATTATAATTCAGGTCAGCGATCTGTGGGAGCCCTTGTTGCACCTCTGTCCATTATTTAGATTCTAAAGTTTAGAATAAGACAGGAAGCCATTGGGCATTATGTGACGTAATATATCACGGGTGACGAGCGCAGCCCAGTTTCATGCAGTGAATTACAATGTAAAGTTCTGTGTGGTGTTGATTCTGTCATAAAAAACTCCAAAACCGACTTCAAAAGTAACACTGAAAAGTAAAAAAAATAATTAGAGGTCTCTTTAGATTCAGTGCGCGATTCGCTGCCTGTCGAATGAAATTGCACCGACTCTAAAGAGACCTATTAGTCCATTGAAAAGTTACATTTGGGGTTGCGTTTTTTAGAGGACGCAATTTTATTTTTTTGATATATTTTCGGTTATAACTTTTTTATTTATAGTTCTACGACAAAAGTTACTGGACCAAAGTTGTAAAGAATTTAATTTGCAACAAAAAAATGTTAACATTTTTTTTATCAGATAAATAGTTTAAGAGATATATCGTAAAAACCATTTCAACCCCTATTTACAAGATGGCGGCCGTGGGACAAGAGTGGCGACCCCACAAACTTGGTTTAAGCTTTACACTGACCACCCCTACACATCAAAAAAATAAAATTGCGTCCTCTAAAAAACGCAAGGTAAGGCCTATAAAATGTAACATTTCAATGGACTATATAGAAATTGTTATTTTTGACTTGTCAGTGTTAATTTTGAAGTAGATTCTTACTAACTGATAACCTCCTTCTTTAAGTCGAAAAAATTACTCTACTATAGTATTTGTTATTAAAAAATATTTTTTTTTTTATTTTCACTGACAGCCATAAAGCGAGAGGCTGCGGGTTCGATTCCCGCACCGAGGCAAAATCTTTGCGTGATCCACAAATATTTGTTACCGGTTTTCTCCCCAGAGGGGTTGACGTTATTGTGCCGGTCGTAAAAACTACAAGCCAAATCATTCTGTTACATGTGTTAAAAAGCATGTTGCGCCGACCCCGCTGCGAGTGGGATAAGAGCTGGTGGAAGAAGATCTTTTACTTTCTTGTGTTAATATTTCAAGTCATATTTAAATACGACTTTGAATAAAACATAAGTATTTTTATATTCCAATTTTGGTATTAGTTACCTACAGCTATTGCATATTAATTGCAACACAATAATGCAATTACGACTTGTATGTGTCGTTGGTGGTTTTGTTTGTACTCGGTCATCTGTGCCTCAACCATGAGTTTGTCTCGGTAAAATCGCTAGCGACAACGTAAGATATTTATATGAAAAACTCAGTGGCGCCTCTAGCGGATACGTGAGAAACTAAATTCTATCATTCAAATATTTTACGTCGTCGCTAGCGATTTTACCGAGACAAACTCATGGTTGGCCTGCAGATCTTTAATCACATTTATATAATACCAACTCGCTGGTAAATAAACCGTAGCGAACAATAAAAATCAGTCCACATTCAACGTACAAATCAACAATACATTGTTTGGCTAAAAGCAATAAAATGCGCATCAAACTGAGAATATCCTTTGTTTGAAGTACTTAGTTTTATTATAGTGTCACATTAAAATATAGAATATTAACGAACTAGAAAAGCATAAACTGTGTTTAATTTCATAAACAATATAAGCCATAATTAGCAAATATTAAGGGTTGAGAAGACGGAATGAATTCAAAGTTTTTTTTTTGTAATTTTTAATGAATTAGTAACTGTTTACCTCAATTCATTCTTGTACCGTACGTCTTAAAAACGAGGAAAGCAACAAAAGTTGTTTTTTAAATGGTGTTTATACAAAAGGTACTTGTTGCGCCATCTTGTGTCAAACGAGCGAAACATGAAGAGCTACCCTTCAGCAACAACCACAGCTCTCGACACAATGGGGGCACCACCTGTGTCATGCCATAGAACTTACAACTTTATTTCGTTAGTAATAAGTTTATTTTTATACGTTTATCAAAATTCAACGTTTTGTGATTCTCACTTTGTTCCTTTAGTAGTCTTTTAATGCGTCCAATGCTAATGGAGTTGTTTTCATTAAGCTCCTATTTTATTGTATTAAAATGTTGCAATTTCTTTTGTTTGGTACTTCTATTTTTTGTCGTTTATTTTCTTACATTTTCAGTATTTTTGTGTCAGGTAACGAAAGACTGAAAATTATACCTTATTTGTAATTTGTTTTCAAATCAAACGCTTGTAATCATAAATATCTTACTAACTATGTAACTTGTAAGTAAGTATATAAAAAATATATATTATTTTCGATATATATTTGTGAAAAATGTATTCAGTTCTGTGTTCAACAAATGTGTTTTTTGCGAAACATTAAATAATTACTCTTTATGATTACTGTAGGTTTTCGTTATATAAATCATATAAAAAAGTATGTTTGTCCAATACAGTAAGTTTTTTTTTTTTTTTATCCTGGCTCGGCAAAGTGACTACGCTACACCTGATGGTAACTATAGCGCAATCCATGAATACTGTCGACCAACGATAGACACTGAATCTATCGCAGATCGGCAGAATTATGCCGGTACCCCAAAAATTCGGTATACAATAAAATCTTTTAAGCAAAAATAAAAGTGACCCCAAAAAACTAAAGTGTTAATAATTAAAAATCTATCTTGAGTCCATCAAGGTACATTTTTTAGTTATTTTTATTTTGAGATTTATAGTTTTTTGAGTTAGTGTTATTTTAGTTAATTTTTTAAATTTTTGTATTTTACTGAAATAATCATAAAACACGATAAATAAATTTCGAAATTATGGTATTTCAGCCCTGTAAGGATGTTCTGAAAACAAAAGAACATCCAATAGATCAACATTTAGCGAATTGTAGTTAAACATAAAAAATATATAGGTACGCGTCGAATTGAGTACCTCCGCCGATTTTTTCGTTGGTTAATAAAATAGTATTGTAGGGAATAGATATTTATAAAATAAAGGTTGTTTTCTAGTTAAGTTAGTTTAATCGAGATGGTTCTTAACTGAAAAAGTCTGTTCAGACGTTTAAAAATGACAGGAGCTCGAGTCTGCTATTACAATAGTCTGTCAGTAGCTTCGTAATAATAATTGTTAGTTTTGACAGTTTTAGTAATCTACTAATTCAATGATGCCATTATAGTTTTTCGATGGCGTGCCATTAAAAAAACTACTTATTTAGTAATCACCTTTCTACCACAACTCCTGCACAATTCCATAAAGAGACTATTGACCGACCATTGTGAACTTAGTAGATTACGACCTTTTGTCACAATGCTAATAGAATGGTAGTGGTATGGTTATCATAACACTTTAGTTAGTAATTGTTTAGTTGTCGGCGGGTTTTATTAAGCTTTTATGTAAATTTGTGTTTAATTTCATTATTAAGGATTACTTCTAATGGCATTATGTTTGTTTTAGGTAAGTGTTTTCTTTAAACGCTGTTTATACCTGCAGCAGGTAAGTTATAGAAATAAGATTGGATAAACAATAAATAAACATCGGAGCCAACATTCATTCATAATTTTCTCATGTTATTTATATACATATTAGGTATTTATTTAAAAAAGCACTGATAACTCAGCAGGTAGTGGTACGCACTGTCGAGACGTAATTCGCAGGTTCGAAACCAGCCCCAAGAACCATGCCTCAATAACTTTTCTAATTTACGTGTGTATTCATTGTTAATTATCGGTTACTACGTCGCGTCGTGAGGAAACCTGTATACCTGAGAAGTTCTCCATAATAATTTCGAAGGTATGTGAAGTCTGCCAATCCGCATTAGGTCAGCATGGTCGACTAAGGCCTAATCCCTCTCTTTCAGTAGAGGAGGCCCGTGCCCAGCAATACTTCGTGTATAATAACAGTGCTATTGTTATTATTATTTTAATAGTTTTACAATATTTGTTGGTGAATATTTCCCTCTAGATGATTCGTTAAAATAAAATAAAAATATAAAATCGCGTTATTTTTATTTATTAAAGCATTAAAAAAAATCAGGAATGGAATGCATTCCATAAATGAAATGAGTTACGAGTTTTTCATTTAGTTTCGTTTGTGTTTAAAAAGTAAACAGAGAAAACGGAGGGCTTTAGATACTGAGCGTTGCAAACGATGCCACGCCACGTCGGTGTATTGTAAACAACAATTTCATATTTCATCGTAGTTTTGTAAACAGCCACTACTAATATTGTTTGTCAGATAAAATATAGAATGTTCCTTTTATGAATACCATGTTCCTTTTATGAATAGCTTTTGTTACATATCAGGCCTACTTGGTAGCTACATGCTAGTAAAAACTCGGATGTTTGTTTCGGGTCTGGGTGTTGTAGGACTGCAAGTCCCTCAAATTTACTAATATCCATATGATAAGCTGTATGGTTAACCTAGTGTGCGGTCAGGACTATGTGTCTGACTGTTAGGTTTATAAAAAATATAATAATATTACTCCCTACTACTTACTATTTTATTTCACCAAACTGTTTTCTCATTTAGGCTCTACAAAGCTCCTCCCATACAATCACACACGGACGCACGCCGCCACATAGAGATAGAGAGAGAAAGAGAGAGAGTCAAACTTATAATACCTCATTGAAATAAAACTAGTTTATACGGATTTTATCGCGGTTTAATTTTTATTTTAGTCCCGACGTTTCGAAAGTTTTCAGCCTTCGTGGTCACGGGAGAGTCTCTCCTTTCTCTTTCAATGTGTAATATTCGCGTAAACCTAAGATATCACTATTATAATACCTCCATTTTTGTCGGAAGATAAAAACAAAGTAATTTTATTAACAACAGTGAGGGATTTAATACCCTATGAACGTATTTTGCAAAATTATATGCCTTTTAGGGATACCTTCTCAGCCTCAGGGGAAGAGAGATAGTTATGCAGTAGTCACCAGTCTTCCGACCCAGTTGCCCTTACCCAGACGACCGTTGGATCGGGTCCCTAACCATAATCTCTACGCTGCTATACCAATATACAAGTAGAAGACTGCCACGGTGGCGCAGTTGTAATGGGTACGCGTTACGACTAAGCCTGACGCTGAGGTCTCGGGTTCGATTCCCGGGTCGGGTAAAAGTAATATAGGGTTTTTTATTACAAATTGCTCAGTATAAGCCCGGAATCTGGAATTGTGCCCAGTACGGCGATGGGCTTGCCCCCTATCACATCATGGGACGGAGATACGCTCGACAAAATGTGGGTGTACTGGTTACACCTCTGCCTACCCCTTCGGGGATTACGAGCGTGAGTGCGGACATTGAACTAATATTTAGGGAAATAGACACAATACCCTAACACCCGTAATCAAATTAAAAGAGGTATTTTTTATACATAACGGTTTAATAATATTATATCGTAAAACTTTTTTTATTGCATAGGCCGGCAAACCAGCAAGTGGGTCACCTGTTGGTAAGTGATCTCCACCGCCCATGTACACCCATAATAACAAAAGAATCATGGGCGCGTTGCCGACCTTATAGGAAACAGATACTTACTAAGAGATTGGAAAGGGGATGGGATTTAGGCCTACAGATACCGTACGAAACGCAGCACCAATTTTTTTATTTTTTTTTATTTATGGCATAGGCCGGCAAACGAGCAAATGGGTCACCTGATGGTAAGTGATCTCCACCGCCCATGTACGCCCACAATACCAAAAGAATCATGGGTGCGTTGCCGACCTTAAAGGAAAGGGAAAATTAAGGAATTGGGAAGGGGAGGGGGTTTGGGCCTCCGGATATCTCACTCACCGTACGAAACGCAGCAGCAAGCTGCTACTTTACGCCGGTTTTCTGTGTGACAGTGGTAATAACCCGGACGAGCCGGCCCATACATGCTGTAGACAAAAGTGTCTACAGCGTGGCTCTACCACTCATGAAAACTTCATTACTACTTACCTACATAATAGACACAATATACTCGAGCTGGTCGTTTTAAATTAACCATCTATCTACATATTTTGTCAGTTAGCGTGTTTAGTAACAATTCGTCGAAGAAACCCTGTTTTTACGATAGTTACATCAATTTTATGTCATTACAAATAAGTTTTATTATATTCATATAGTAATTTTATGTTTCATTAGTATTGGTAACATTGTCATTGTCCCATTAGTCATCGCCAAGTATAGGTACATTTATAAATGTAATCTATAATAAAATAATTAAATATAAAATTCTCGTATCACAATGTTCGTTCCCATACTCCTCCGAAACGGCTGGACCGATTTGTATGAAATTTTGTGTGCATATCGGGTAGGTCTGAGAATCGGCCAACATCTATTTTTCATCCCCCTAAATGTTAAGGGTGGTTCAAACCTAAATACTTTTTTAATTTTTTAGCCATTTTTTTTGTTTTTATTTTTTTATTACACAGCATTAAAAATACATACAACCCTAAATTTTCAACCCTCTACGATCAACCCCTATTTTTTAATAGCGACATTAGAAGCGCGTTTCTCACCGGGACTGGCTTGATGCGCCCACTAGGCTACTTTAACCCTGGAAATAGGCATTCACGCGGGCGGAGCCGTGGGCAACAGCTAGTAAAATTATAATATCTATGTATTAGGTATATTATAACATTCAGCACCCATCCGGTCCACAAGCTTGTTTGTCAGGGCAGCGCTAAGGGATAGTACCCTGAGTGTTGCAGAAATGTGGTATCAATAAATCTATATACAGGGAGAACGATTTAAAACTCAATGTTAAAGCCAAAAAATTAAATTTTATCCAATATTTTTTTATATCTAGTATAGGGGTGTCAAAATCGTATTGTGACCTGAAAGCCATTTAATAAGGTATTATTGACAGCCTCCGTGGTGCAGTGGGCGAGTAGCCGACTGTGAAACGTGAGGCCGCAGGTTCGATCCCCGCATCCAGATAAATATTTGTCTGATCCACAAATATTTGTTTGGGGTCTGGGTGTTGTGAGACAATAATTGTCTCGTAGTTCCTGATACCCAGGACACAAGACTCGTATCTTACTGTGGGGTCAGGACTATGTGTGTGACTGTAGGATGTTATTTATTATTATTTAATATTGAACTGTGTATGTATTAAACATACTTAGTTACGGCATAGGTAGTTCATTAATATGCAGCAGCTTAGTCCTTGGATCATAAAAGGATTTTCTCCATATAGATTTTAAATTCGATTCATTCAGAAACTATGAATAAAATAATAAATTTATGTAATTTTAATTTATACGGCTAAGTCGCTAGTTACTCGTCGTATAAATGCAGTTGTAAGATTTGTCATTGCCTGTTTATTTTCAATGAAAAAAAAACTTTTGCAAATGCAGTGCTATAGTATGTATGACCCCTCGAATAAACCAGTAGGGAAATCGAACTACCTCGGTGGCGCAGTTGTAATGCGTACGCGGTTTAACTGCTGTGCTGAGGTCTCAGATTCGATCCCTGGGTCGCGTAAAATGTGATATTGTGTTTTTCTATTTCGAAATGCTCAGTATCAGCTCGGAGTCTCGAATTGTGCCCGGCATGGCGATAGCCTTGCCCCTATCATCTATCACATCATGGGACGGAAATAAGCTCGGCGAAATTAAGTGTATTGGTTTGACCTCTGCCTACCCCTTCAGGGATTACAGGCGTAAGTGAGTATGTATGATAATCGTACTTTTCTCCTTGAATTAATAGAGTATGAGACGTTCTGCCTACTATAAAACTGTCTCAAGGCCTTTTTAGTTGAACTTTTTAACTTCTGTCTAGGAACATCGATCAGGGTCAGAATCTAAATAAAGACTTCTAGATTTTATTTATTTGTCAGAAGCATGCAAAATACTAGATTTTCTTATATCAGTTGCTTTAAAATAAAATGTTTATAAATTTATAAAAGAGATCTTCTATTTCGCCACAGCAGCATCGGTATAATCATATCATAAGTGACAGCCTCCATGGCAAAGTGGGCGAATCGGCTATGAAACCAGAGGTCGTGGGTTCGATTCCCGTACCGAGGCAAATGTTTGTATTATCCATAAGTATTGGTTTCGGGTCTGGGTGTTGCGGGACCGTAAATTCCTCGTAGTTCCTAATATCCACGATACAGGTTAACCAAGTGTGGGGTCAGGACTATATGCGCGACTATTGGGTGTACTATTTATTAGCATAGATGCGTTGTCGGCCTTACCCAAAATGAATGGGGATTGGAAAAGGGAGAGGGGTTTAGGCCTCCGGAAATCTCACTCACCGTATCAAAAGTCGCAAGTGCAAATTTACCGAGCAGCGGGCTTTTGTAATTATTGCAATACCCTTTTTATTTTTCTGTCTGGTGTTATCCCACATAGACCCCTCCACTTTGCCCGGTCCTGAATATCCTCCGTATTAAAACCATTGGCTCGTAGATCTTCCTCTAATAAGTTTAGCCAGTGTTTTTTTACCTTCCGCGGTATCATACCCCTGGTACGCTCTTTTGCAATACCCAATTATAATACATTTTGCTTTACACATGACTGGGAGTACGAACAGATCCTTTGGGAATGTAGTCTCTGGCATGATGAGCGTAGTATTATGTTAGACAATAGGTATGCAAATAGCCTCTGAAGTTTATACTTAATGGATCTTGTGAACTGCCTTGGTGGCGCAGTTGTAATGCGTACGCATTACGTCTGAGGCTGACACTGAGGTCGGGTAAAATTTATATTAGGTTTTTCTATTATGAAATGCTCAGTATTAGCCCGGAATCTGAAATTGCGCCCGGAATGGCGGTAGGCTCGCCCCCTATCACATCATGGGTCACTCGGCGAAATGAGGGTGTACTGGCTACACCTCTGCCTAACCCTTCGGGGTTTACAGCCGTGAGTGCGTATGAGTGCGGATCTTGTGGACACTAGGAGGAATTTCTGTGTATTCTGGCGTTTTTGCCATATCTATTACTATCTACTGGAATCAAGTTTAACATTTGGCGTTATAGGTCCTATCAAATAATACACGTGGTGCTTTACATCTGGCTTCCCCAGTTGTAAATGTCCTTACACTTGAGTTTAATACCTCCTTTACCTCATAATTTTGTCTCCCGTTTTGTTATGGAGGGAAGTGGAAAAAAAATATATTTCCTACTTTTCCCTATCTTTCTATTTGATTAGTTTGATTGCAGGATAAAGACAGCTTCACATTCTCAGAGACTGGCCAAGGTTCCTTGCTCGGTGACGAAATATGCGTGTCAATGGTGATCCTGGCCTACAGAAGCGGATGTGTGGGCGGGATAGTCTCGTATAATATCGAATTACCTATGAAAGATTTTCCAAAGTTTTTTTTTATCATTTTTTTTATCAGTTTTAAGCGAAGAAACTACAAAAGGGATTGATCGTCAACCCCAGTATCTTGCTGGTCACGGCTGATGTATGCTGTCACTAAACCGTTAATACTATAATACGATAATCTATTGAGGCGTGATAATCTTCTAGATATCCAATAAGCTGTCCAATAAAACTGGATGGTATAGAGGCCAATACTCGTACCACTGCGGACTATTGTAATTTGACCAGCATTATATTAATATGTAAAGAGAAATCTTTAGGCCCCTTTTAAGCAAAATGCGCGCACGGGCCCACGGAGAAGTGTGAGATTTGACATAGTTAAAGTTTATATGAAGGAATAATACAGAATGCTATGTTAATATCTGTAAAAAAATATGTACATTTTAGTAAAAAATAAAACTTTCATTATTTCCGCTTACACTTACATGTCTGTACGTTAAATCTCTCAGCTGACGTTATAGACCAACAAGTATATTATTATAGAGGTCAAATTCAATACGGAACCACTAGTTTTCATATACGAATGACGTGACAACTATCTTCTTTTAGTCTTGCACTAGGGCCACTGGATTTTCATTCATGTAAAATATCACTGTTATATTGGTCATTGGTGCTACGAAATTAACAGCTTTTACATATAAAAATACCACTGTCAGTAAAACCGTACTCCCATTTTCTACTAATCTGGTATTAATAGAACTGTATTCGCAAATTGACTGTCAGTGCTGTCATTCAATTTGCGAATGCGGCCTAAGATTGTTTACTAAAACCGGTCGTTAAATGCATTTAACTAAAACTACGCTCGAATTTCTCTCCAATACCTATCACCTGTCAAAAACTGGGCTACGTGGAAATAAGCCTCACTGTATTCCGGAACGGAAAATCCGACACAATGATTGAAACTTCCCCTTTCTCCATGTTGAGGCTGGCTAAAATATAATATTTTCACTATGTATGTATGTATCTATAAATAGACACGCTGACGGAAAAATACGGATAATAAGGACTTTTACAGACGAACTGCACTTGGTCAACAACATAGGCAACTGCTGGCGCCGACGATCCTGCCTCTGCGGTCGACATGCCCACACGAAGTTTGATTTTATGAGATTGAATGACGACACAAGCATGCCGCTCGCCTGATTATAAGTGCCACGACTGCCTTTAAACAAAAGCAACACCACACAGAACTTTGAATTGTGAAGCTTTGCGCTTTACGCACTGGACTGCGCTCGTCACCCCGACACATAAGATTTTAAGTCTGATTATGCCTAATTTCAGTGTTTTCAATGTTCTTCAAATCGAAACACAACAATGCTTATATACTGTTGCCTAAAGTCAGAAATAGACAAAGCGTTGGTATAACTCCAAATGGCATCTCGCATACGAGGGATCTACCACGTAAGCGTTTTAACAGGAACCGCTAGGAGAATTGAATGGATTTTAAATAATAATTTGGTTCATACAAACGTACAATAGGCTATTTTCTGTATGAACATTTAAAATATCGACGACTACCATGTTTCTATGTTATAACTTTTTTGATAAGTCACTTCTTACAAAACTTAATCTCTTACTAAACTTATACCTACTAGAATTGTATGTAGAAATTAATTATTAATTTTATTATTAATAACATGCGACTAATGCGATGATATTCATCAAAGTCAAAAATCAATATATTTTGCTATATTTGTGTCCGCCCTGGGATTTGTTGCCATACTTAGATGGGCAATGACCTTTGTATGGGACATGGCAGGTAAAGCCAAAACAAACTTCTATATCGCTCTACACCCGGAGAAATGCATATACATAAAAAAGCAAAAAAAGATACACGCCAAATTGAGAAACCTATCCTTTATTCAAGTAATTTGAAATTTAAGACAAAAAAAAATATTATCAATATGGTATGGGCAAATAGGTTTTTAATATATGGCCTGTAAAATACGTAATCGGGCAGTTACAATTTAATTACACATTGTGAAACAAAGGTTTCATGTCTTATTTCTCACTCAAATACATAGTCACTACAATATGAGGGTGTTCAATACAGTTTCCATACCAAGGTTATGGGAAGCAATTCAATATGTGCATAATTGTAATATATAATGGAAACCAAAATCAAAAACATAAGTGTTATAATATTAATTTATTTAGAAAATTCGTACAACATTGCGAATATGTAATACAAACAAAACGGACATTAATTATGTTATAATAGGTACTTAAATATACTTTGTTGAACAATTTTTATTTAATAGAAGAGTTATGTAGTAATTATGCATTAAACTTCACGATACTCTTAACACCAGCAATCTTAGATATTTGGCATGTTACTGTCTTACGCAAAAGTGGAAAGAAAAATCTGAAACTAAATATGCTTTATATTTATTTCCGATCGCTGTCGCCATTGCCCACGAAAAAAACTCATAAGAGCTAAAGTATCAACCTCACGTTCGAATTTATATTAATATTCTATCAAGAGATGGATAAAGTTCGACGTGAAAACTTTCGAAAATTAATTAAAAATATTTCTTTAAAAATTCCTAATATTTACATAAAATTCTCGTACCACTTTTTTACTCGTGTCTCTGTGCTTGTGGAAGCCCTAGGCCGCATGAAAAGTTTTAATTTTCGGACACTACAGAAAAACGAATTTATAAATTTATTATAATATACTAGTTATTTTCTCGCAGCTGCGCCCACGTGGGGGTGTCGGTTGGGCCAAAAGTTTTAAAAATACAATACACTGATTGGACGCTAGCGTCCGTAATGCTTAATGCCAAAAGAAATGAATAATTTGTCATGCCTATGATACTACAAGGCCTATATTTTGTCCACATACTGTCCATACGTTCGCGTTGTTGTACAAGGACAGGTCAGTTGTTTTATAGGAGTCAAGCTAGTTTCGTCGCCGCCTGGTAAATTTGCCTTCCAATAGAACTTTCATTACCAACCTATAGCTTTTAACCGTTGTTATAATTCAAAAAAACACAATTTGGACTGGCATACAGAATCTGTACACCATCTATCTCCATCTCTAATTCTTTTTTCTTTATTCTTTTTTCTTTATTCTTTTTTCTCTATTTCTTTTTCTTCTTTATTTCTGTATATTTGTTTTGAAGAGCTGTAAATATAAAATTATATTTTAAATTATCGGTCAATTAAACTGTTGCATGCCTGGTATAGTTTAAATATGCCATGTACAGATTTTTTTTAGTCTTTACGTTTATCCACCGAGTAATCTACTAGTTTGTCGTTTAGTAACTCTATTGAATTTGTCTAAAATTGATATTTTATTATCAAGCAAACAAGAAATCTGTTGATTTAAATGCTGTAAACTTGTTGTAAATGTTTTGTATTAAGATCAAATGTTGCACTAGCCTGCGAAATTTCAATTTAATTTCGGTTTTCGGAAAATTACCTCTCGATCGATCGATTAAAACGATAATGGATATAGGGAATAATAACAATGAAGACTATAAATATTACTTCTAGAGTTATTTGATGTCCAAAATGAATAAACTCAGAAAAAAACAATCATAGTAATTATAAACAAAGCTTTTATAAACTTTAAATGTCAATAAACTATTTTTTTTTAGATTACTAATTTGGGACATTAAATAACTCTAGAAGCAAAATTGTTTAATTTAATTTTTTGAATTTTTGGTTTAATTGTTGTTGCAAAGTTTTTACTTTTGAAAGAATTATGACAATCGGTCATCGAATGAACTTTAACATATTTAGTACTCTTCCTAAAAAAAATTCTTCAAAATCGGTCCACATTTGGCAGAGTTATGCGTAGTTAATATTACATACAAAAAAACGCGTCGAATTGAGAACCCTCTCCGTTTTTTTTCGTCGGTTGAAACCGAGGTAAGGCATTTTCTGTTCATTTTGTTTTTCTACACATAGTTCTAAGTAGAACTTTATTTATTATTTCCTTTATACTTAGTAACATGTAACTTCGAACTCATAAATATGTTCATCATCTTTTGGTTTTATACACACATCCACAAAAAGTGTGCCGACAGGCCAGCGATTCGTTAGTGGTAGAAGGTAATTAAATCAGTTCACTGGTATGGAGTGTCGGGCTGTGCCTTCGGAAAGGACCATATATGATTGCCAAGTAATTCAATTCATTTTACAAGTGTTAATAGTCCCTTAGTTCCAAACAGGTGACATATTGAGTGGACGAGACAAACAATTTAATTTCGTCGTACTATGGACGTTTGAAAAGTGGTGTGTCAAAGCTGATGCATTTTAGGATGCCAGTCAGGCTTGCTGCTCGTTTCGATGTTTGAACAGCCCTCGTCGGTTCCGAAGCTGTATGTATTAAACACGACACTACGTATTTTTATTTATTTGTCACGTGCTCTTGCATTCAATATACAGTACTACTATTTCGTTCAATTCGGCCTTAATTATAATTAATTAGAGAGCGGTCTCTAGAGAATCCTGACATGGGGTCATGATCTATAAAGCAGTGACATCGTAAGTGATCAATAAACCATGAGTAAATTATTTTTTTGTTTCAATGACGAAACGAGCAGATCGCACGCCTGATGTTAATCGTCACGCCTGCCCATAAACAGAAGCAACGTCACACAGAACTCTGGATTACAGAACACTGCATGACACTGAACTGCGCTCGTCATCCCGAGAGATGAGATGTTAAGTCTCATAATGCCCAGTAATTTCACTGGCTTCAATGTCCTTAAAACCAAAACACAATAGTGTTTACATACTGCTGCTTCGCGACAGAAATAGACAAAGCAGTGGTACCAACCCAGATGCGTACGAGGCACCTACCACTTTGTCATTCATATAATTTAGTCTTCTTATAATAATAATCGTCTCACGGAACTTCTAACATCTTATGTCTATTTTAGTGTTTCCTTATAGTACACTACACATATAAAGAAAATCTTTCAATTCATGGGTTAATTGAGCATTCATATTTAAGACGCACCGTTTTTTCATGAAATGAAATCTTATATATTCAATTCTCGTGTCACAATGTTCGTTCCATACTCCTCCGTAACGGCTGGACCGATTTGTATGAAATTTTGTGTGCATATCGGGTAGGTCTGAGAATCGGCCAACATCTATTTTTCATCCCCCTAAATGTTAAGGGTGGTCCACCCGAAATTTTATTTTTTTATGATACAGAATTAAAAAATACATACAACCCTACATTTTCAACCCTCTACGATTAACCTCTATTTTTTAATAGTAATTTTAGTATTTTTGTCAAACGCGTTTCTCACCGCGGGCGGCCACTAGGCTACTTTAATCCTGGAAAAAGGCATTCACGCGGACGGAGCCGCGGGCAACAGCTAGTTACATATAAATATATGTAATATAAATTATATGGTAATCTTAATTATATTACATATAAATATGTGTAATATAAATTAGATGGTAATCATAAAAAATCGTATTATAATTTATATTTATATGATACCTTTTTCCTTTTATGATAAAAAGAAATATAGCTTTTTAAAAAAACATTTAACGAAGCATTAAATTGTACTTTTAAATTATACAAACATTTCATTACAAATATTGCAATATTGAATGAAAATAAATTCGGTTCCTAAAAGCGAGATATGGTTTCGATGTATTTGTTCTTTTATTACTAGATAACAAAATTTAAAAATAAATAATGGTTACTTTTTACTTTGTAAATGATAGTGCATTGCTTTAATTGTCTAATAGAAGTGAACGTCGATTGTGAACCGTGAGGTATCTCAGTATTGCCCATTTACAAACTATCGGTGAATTTGAAGGTCATTGAAGGAAATTGCAACACTTCACTACTAAAGAAAAGACAAAATCATAGTGAAAATGCCATCTAAATCCGAGTTTAGAAAAAACAAGCGGACTATCCAAAAAAGCGGACAAACAAACAGGCAGACGCAGAATGCAAATTTATTTTATATGATGTATTGATTGTTCCAAATATTGATAGAACTGATTTAACCATTCCGTCCATAAATTGTATTTGAACAAAGTATTTACATATACCGATCATTAAAATGTAAATAAGATAGAAAATTGTAATGAGCCATACACAATTAGCAGTAATCCTTAACACAAAAAATAATTAAAAGCTGCTTGAAACATCCATTAAAGTAAATTAGTATCCTTCCGTACTTCACCCAATGAAAAAATGCGAAAGATGTCTGCGTTGAGTCAAACTGAATCGAAAAAACGTAGGCCTGTCGAAACAATTACTTTGAAACTTAAATTAATTAAATTAGGGGGTTGTATGGCCATTTCGTCATAGAATATTTCATGGGGTGTGCGTGGCGCATGCGTTGTTCGCTGTCCACGCTCCGCTCATACAGTCGCTTCAAGTAAACAAAGCGATACAGTCGCTAGTCGCTTCCGTTCGCTGAGTTCGTGCGAACGTTCGCGCGCGAATAACTCATCATAAAAAATTAATCATCTTTCTATTTACATCATCATTCAATTAAAAAACAATAATAACTTTCGTTTACAAATTATAAACCTTATGATTTTTAGGACAATAAAATAAATTATTGTTTTTAATTTGATTACATGATATTTTAAGGTATTAGACGAAGTAACTTTGTGTTTGTTATAGCAATACGTCTCAGGTGTCACGTCTACATACATCAACTATGGTGTAAAAAAATACAATTTAATACTGGAGTTTAGCAATTATGTAGTTTATTTTTAATTATATATCAAAATAAGAAAACATTCATCCCGACCAGGTACAGGTAACGTATAAAATTTGCATTATGTTACAACTCACAATATTTAAACACAATTAAACAATTTTTACTGCATATAAGAATCTAATCATATTCTTAAAATTAAGCTACTTTTAGATTTCACCTTTTCTATACTAAGTTTTTCATATACTTCCCCAACCTTTTTCCCCCTTCAAAACTTTACTTAACAAAACTTGACGTATTGCTCACACACAACGTTATTGTAAAACTCGGTCCGCCAACGTTTGAAATTAAATTTCCCATAGCTGTACATGAAAGTATTTATTAGACTAGTCTAAAAGCACAAACGACGGTGTATGTGAAGGAATGTGAGTATATTGGACGCGCAAGAAAATTGCGTTATGTCTACGGACCACATTTATATTGCTTTATGTTTAAAATATACGACGGTAGTCTGGTAGAAATTTATATGTTATCCCTTTGAACAGTATCGTGTAATACACGATAAGTTATGGGGTGTTATTATTTTTATTGTGTAGGATTAAGTTGTGTCCTTATGACTGTTTATTATTAACTAGCTTTTGCACGCGGCTTGGCCCGCGTGTACTACCTTCTCCGGGATAAAAAAGGGACAAATTTCACCCAAAACCGTTCAGACGTTAAGGCGTGACTGACTAATCAACATCCAAATTCACAAACATCCATACTTTCACATTTGTAATAGTAGTAAGATTTACTTTCCAGCAATCTTAAGACTTTTATATTAATGATATCATGCTATAATTTTCAAACATTTTATCTAATTAGCTCGAGATTAAATTTGTGGTTTTATCTTAAACTCTTACACAATAAAATATTAAATATTCTTTACGATCCAATACAAGCGATAGGAAACCATCACTGAAAATTAAAACGACTATTAATTACCAACTTTACCAACTATAATAACTATAATTATTATCTTTCATAACATGACACATGTTATAGGTTATCCTCGATCAATTGTTCACTCACTCAACGATTACCCACCCTTTCGTAATAGCCCTTCAACCCGCAAGCTTTTAATAGACATGACAAGTTAAATCAATATGTTTTAAAGTGTATAATGCACTGTAACCACTGTCAGAACCATTGCTTATCACGTTAAAAAACGAGGACATTTTCAATTAGTCTGCATTTTTTATCTATACCTCCGCCAAATGTGAACCGATATTGACGATTCGATAGGTTTTTGATGACAATGAGATAGGTCGGTCCTATTTGGGAAATGGAAAATGGGAAACTTCTCAACGGATAACAATAAACGCATAGCAATTGGGCTTTCTAGCCGGTCTTTTAATCTTTTAATTTACAATTATACAAGTGGAAGTCGCGCGTTTTAAGAAATATTAAATATGACACGTACGCAAAATCACACAGCTAATATTTCACTATTATATAAATTCAATCACATGGTAATAACGCAAATACTCCGAAAACTCGACAAAAACGCGCTGAAACTATTCTACATGCTGTAGCTGAGTGTACACGCATAGTGTAAAAAGACTTTTAGACCGCCACTGACGATTTACGACTATCTCCGACAGCCTCCTCAGATCTTTGACAGCCTCCGTGGCGCAGCGGGCGAGTATCCGGCAGCGAAGCGAGAGGCCGTGGGTTCGATTCCCACATCGAGACAAATGTTTGTGTGAACCACAAATATTGGTCTCGGGTCTGGGTGTTGTGGGACCGCAAGTCCCTCGTAGATCCTGATACCCACGACACAGGTTTACCTAGTGTGGGGTCAGGACTATGTGTGTGACTGTTGGGTGTATTTATTTATTTATTATTTATTATCTAATACCAATTTTCAATGTTTGCATCTTCATAAAAAGTGGAAGTAGGTAGGTCGTAGTACTAGTATCGTATTATGTTGTTATGTCTCTAGATGTTCTTCTTTAGCTACTCGAGTAGTCGTGTAACGCCCGAAAACTGAAACGCTATTCAAGCATATAAGATTGATTTAAACCTGTTGAAGCCCTCTTAGCTGTCAAAATTTTATGAAAATAAGTAGCCGTTAGCCGTCAATAATAGCCATAGCGTTTCAGTATTCGGGCGTAAATATGTCTACGGTAGGCACGTCTTGGATTTTCACCCAAGACGTCTCTACCATTTTGCTTTGGCAAAGAAAGGCTTAAAATAAAACATTTTAATGTTCTTAAGTTAGCTTTACAGAAAAGTATTTTCGCCATAAAAGTATACAACGTGTTACAGAAAGGTGTCTGTAAATTTAAGCATTATATAGTGAACTATTTAGGTATTTCATCCCTATATTGCCAAATCTGTATATCATCAAGCAGAAAATTTTATAATTATTTCCTATTTATCAAGTGTAATTAGTACAAATAGGAAATAATTATAGAATTTTCTGCTTGATCGAATGAGTAATATGTCGATATCGACTTTCCACTTTAGATAACACTAAATGATAAAAATTATACATCATACAAGGGAGGTATGATGTATAATTCATTTCAATTTTGTATTATTAAAAACATTAAAAGAGTTGTCAAATGTTAAGATTTATTTGACGCAGTCAGTTCAGTCAGTCAGTAATATTACAACTTAAAAATATGTTGTATTGACTAAAAACAAGTATTATTAATTGGTGTTTTGAGCTCATGAGAAGCTCGTCGACTGTAGTAAGCAAAGTTCATAGATGGAAGATCCGAAAACGAAGTTTTTGAAGTGCTTCTATAAGATGGTATATCGTATTCAGCACACATGCTCTTTCAGGTGTTAATTTGTGTTTAAATTATAAGTTACGTACGTATGTCCGTAGAATTACATATACCTACCTACGTTGTTCAAGTTTATTAAAAAGTGAGTATCGTTAGAAATTATTACTAATGATCAATCTTATTTTATTTTATTTTACACTTTATATACAATTTATAAAGGTAGACTTAATGCCAAAGGCATTTCTACCAGTCAACCTAACGGTCTTACAATGGGTAAACAAGTGATTAAAATTAATATGAAATATTAGGATGTCCGGTTTTGAAAAAAGCCGGTACATAGGTTCTTACTGTGGGGTGTATATATAATGACCCTAAAATATGACCACACCTTTCTGTAACACATTGTGGAAATATAAATTTTGAACAAATATAATATCTTATAGAAAGTCCTTATTCAAAATAGGTACAAACATAAAAACTACACATTACATTTCTTATTTCGTTGTGCCTCTTTTATAGCATAGGCCGGCAAACGAACACGTGGGTCATATGATGATAAGTGATCTCCATCGCCCATGAACGCCCACATTACCAGAAGAATCATAAATGTGTTGCCGTGGATAATTAAGGGAATCGGAAGGGATTATCTCAATCACGGTACGAAATGCAGCAGCAAGCCGCTACTCTACGTCGATTTTCTGTGAGACAGTGTTAACAACTCGGTCGAGCCGGCCCATTCCTGCTGTAGACAAGATTGTCTACAGCGTGGCTCTACATCTATGAAAAGACTACCTCCAATGATTTTTATTGTTGGAGCGACCCTTCTCTAATTTGGTCCTACTATCATCTATCTCCTTCCCATCTTATGTACTGTTATCCACGATTTCTTTTGCTTTTTCTTGGATACCAATCCGTAAGTACCCTGCTTCACTTCCGCATAATATCTATCCTGGTGATAAATGGTAAAAACAATACATACATACATTGACAGCTCCGTGGCGCAGCGGGCGAGTAGTCGGCTGCGAAGCGAGAGGCCGTGGGTTCGATTCCCACACCGAGACAAATGTTTGTGTGAACCACAAATATTGGTCTCGGGTCTGGGTGTTGTGGGACCGCAAGTCCCTCGTAGTTCCTGATACCCACGACACAGGTTTACCTAGTGTGGGGTCAGGACTATGTGTGTGACTGTTGGGTGTATTATTATTATTATTATTATACATATATTTTTGAATATAACTATTGAAGTTATTCGTCTGCCCATTTAAAATTCACTGAAGAGCAGCTGAATTCTAAAATCTGATCACTTTTGCGTAAAATCGTATAGAAATAAGATTATGTACTTACATTTCATGCAATCTCGATATTATCTTTAAATTAATATAATCTTACCATCTTATGATCCAGGCAATGTTTTAGCTTATTTTCAAGATTATTTTTGTGCATTCATCCGTATATTAGCATTATCGTAAACGAAACCAACACAAAATCTTTTTTGACAATATCATGGTAATAATTTTAAATTATCAGATTCAAAGTTCACATCAATATATCCTATCAATTAACTTTATAAAATTTATCTTCCGAAAAACATCCGCTCAAAGTAATGCAGAATATCTTTACTGGAAATTCATTTTCCGAATACAAAGTCTCGTAATTATGTGAAGTTTTAAGCCGTCGAACAATGTATTCAAGCATTCTTCGAGCGATGATTAGTTAACTGAATGCTTTGTGCCTTGAAGTTGAGTCCGGCATGCAGTCCAGATTCTCCACAACTCTTCTTATCATGCCGACGCGGTATGGGTATTCATCACTCGAATGAACTCGCCCCGTTATATTTTTTCAGCGTGTATTAAAGTCACCTTTCATTTAATTCATTGATTTCAATTCGCAGCGAAGGATATGCAAATCTTTTGAATACTTGAAATAGCGAATGCCATCTGATGCAATCTGAAAAATCTTTAATTAAATTCTTAGGAAAGGTGGGGACTGTAAAAAATATATTTTTGTCGACGGCATTTGTTTTCGAAATGAATTTATTACCCGACTTCGTTTTGGTTTTCAGATTAGTCTGTTTGTATGTTTTCGACATGTGTTTGAACTTCAACGTTAAAATATTGTTTTGTATGTCTGTAAAACCCCATCGCACAATAGGCCTAATCTACTGTACGAGATCCTTCTAGTGATTACGGCTTTATTACTTTAATAACTTTTGCTTGTGGCTCCAATATTTTTCTTCTGGTGCATAAATAAACTGGGATATAAAACGACTCACGTCCTCCTTATGTATTTAATTTAATATCTTGTAGCCTGTATGTTTACTGGAATTTCGTTTAACATAATAGTAAAACCTGCAACGAAATCCGTTCAGCTGGACTCATAATAATCCTACTACTATTATAAATATGAAAGTTTTGATGTTTGTGAGTTTATGAATTTGGATGTTTGTTAGACCATTACGCCGTAACAGCTTAATAGTTTTGGATTAAATTTGGCCAAAGACGTATGCAAGGATCGTAGCAAGTGAAAATCCGTTGTCTCTGCCTACCCCTATGGGAAACAGGCGTGAGTCTATGTATGTATGTATGTATGTAAATTTGGCACACTGGTAGACCATGACCTACATTAGGACTTAGGCTACTTTATCCCGGAACCTTACCCGTTCACGTAGGCGGAGCCGCGAGCAACAGCTAGTTATTTATAAATTAAGTAGAGCTTTAGCTCGGTGAACAATGAGGGCAGCACTAGTTGCAGCTCTACCACTTCCACTACCATTTCGTGGATACAGTCGTCAACTTATTTATGTAAGTAAAGCTTTAAAAAACGAACTTTATTTTTAAAACTTTATTGAACGAATATTAACGTCGTACGTAACGTATATAAATAAGTTGACGACAATGGAAAGATTATTAAGCATTGGTTGAACAAAGTCGGTTGAAGGATTTTCTCTCAGATTTTCTCAATCAGTGGTATTTCGCTGCTCTTCAACAGATTTTTACACGTGCCCGAAGTTGAATTCCCTTCATGAGGAATTTTCTAATAACCTTGGTTAGGTTGAAACATGAGTTTTGCAATTAATAAATTTTTTATTTAAAAGACTTTTTTATTTCCTATCTATCTAAACTTACAATAACGAGAGCATTTAGTCACAATTTATTATTTTAATGGGATGAGAGCTGGTGGGAACGTACCCGATATATTTTTGTAACCAACTGGATAGGGACCACCGAAGACATAGTAAAAATCCTGTCATAGTGGCTCGTAAAGCGAGTCGCATACCGTGGCGAGCCAGTGTATAATCAGTTATTTCAGATCAATAAACGCGTGATACGCAATTTCTTATGGTTGACATTAAATTTGGACTGCACTGTACTTATCCAGTGTAATGTTTATTTTTATATATAGCATAGGCCGGTAAACGAGCCAGTGGTTCACCTGATGGCAAGTGATCTCCACCGCCCATGTACGCCCACAATACCAAAAGAATCATGGGTGCCTTGCCGACCTTAAAGAAAAGGGATATTTAAGGGATTGGGTAGGTCAGAGGATTCGGGCCTCCGGATATCTCACTCACCGTACGAAACGCAGCAGCATGCTGCTACTTTACCCTAGTATTCTGTGAGACAGAGGTAACAACCCGAACGAGCCGACCCAAAAAATCATGTATGAGATCGTTTTATGCAGAACAGCCAAATTAATGCAAGGCGGTATAATTCCAATAAAATATAATTATTTTTACCTGTTTATGAACGATACGATCAGCTTAGAACCATAAATATATTATTTTTAAACCCAACAAAAAAGAGGAGTTTTAGCTTGACCCCTGTATCGGTCTGTAGGTCTGTGTCATCGTAGCGTATAAATGGACCGATTTGAATGCAGTTTTTTGTTCAAAGCTGATCTAATCGAAATGCTTAATAGCTATATTTGAGAAAAATCTGGAGGCCAATTCTTGTAATTTAATATGTTCAGAATTTCATTCCGATATAGTCTCAGTGTCAAGAAAGTTACAAATGGTATTCTCTTATACCAATAATCAACGTCAAATGGGAACACAGATCGTAATGAGATCGAAAGTAGAATAAAAGTTGACTGAAGGCAAAACGGTATTCTGCTAACATTTTTAAATGACAAGATATATATTGTATAAATGTTAAAATTGTGACTGAATTGACAGATGAGATTAGATGATTTGATTTGATGAGATTAAATTGACACCGGACTGAGCATAAAGAGGAGCAGAATACCATTTTTTTGTCAAATCCAAATCTAATCTAGTTCGGTTAAAATTCATTCGCAGTATCAGTTAAATACGAGAATTGGCCATCAGTTCAACCGTTTAAAAGTAATATAGTATTTTTTGTTTTTTTGTTGACGTCAGGTATTTTAATATTTACGTTCATGCGTCACACTCTGACGAATATACTAGAAGATACTAATTATATAGATATTAGCTCTGAAGGTAGTGAAATAGGCGGTAAAAGATACCTGCAGCGATCAAATTCATTATCGCTGTCTTAATACCAAGCAAAATACAGAATAGAGATTCTGATAATTTATTGTAGTGACTACTATAAAAATAAACTGTGATCTCGGCGAAGGAGACACATTTCCTATGTCCATCACTAATTAATAGCGTGTGAGTAGTGACATATCCAGCTCGACGTTTTATAGCGTGGCCAGCCCTTCGGATAAGGTTTATCGGTTGCCGCTTCGCTGCCGGCAATGACGATTGCAACATGTTCTGATGTCGAACGTCATATTTTTTTAGCACAGCAGTATTTTATTCTTTACATTGAAAACAATGAGTCTAAAGCTCGATTGGGATGGAGAGTGTTTCTTGTATGACATGCGATGGCATAACAGAAAACTTTAGCTTACGTGGCCGCGTCATAAAGTTTACGGTTTTTCTGTTATTTTAATATAGTAATGGCTGGCAAACGATGGCAAGTGATCTCAACGGCCCATGAACGCCCACAATACCAGAAAATCACGGCCGCGTTGCCGACCTTAAAGGAGAGGGATAATTAAAGGATTGGGAATGGGAGGGGATTTGGACCTCCAGATGATATCTCCTCACCGCGCGAAACACAGCAACAAGCTACTACTTTACGTCAGTTTCCTGTGACACAGTGGTAACGATCCGGTTGAGTGGGTTCATTCATGCTGTAGACAAAACTGACTACAGATTGGCTCTACCACTAAAAATTATCATATCTAACTACAACGGACTTGATGTTAAGTACACTCCAAATATGACGATCGTCGAATGTGATTGATATAAACACACTCAGTATTAAATAATATAATAATAATAAGATAAAATATCCAAATATTTAGATCTGGCACACGAGGTTACTGATACGTGGAATGTGGACTCAAAAATGATTGTCCCGATAGTCGTTTCTGCTAATGGGTTGATACCAAAGAGCCTCGATCAACACCTCCAGAGGCTCTCATTTGGTCGTTGCGTCAAGAGCCAGATTCAGAAAGCAGTGTTATTGGACACGGCACGCATTGTGAGGAGGTTTCTCACTCTGGGGTCCTAACCACCGATGGCTTGGGTCCTAGGGTACGCCATTTTTTTTTAAAGTAATTTAATATTTTAAAATGTAAAAAAAACTTTTAAAATAAACATAATAATAATGATACACCCAACAGTCACACCATAGTCCTGAATCCACACTAGGTAAACACCTGTGTCGTGAGTATCAGGAACTACGAGGGACTTGCGGTCCCACAACACCCAGACCCGAGACAAATATTTGTGAACCACAAATATTTGCCTCGGTGTGGGAATCGAACCCACGGCCTCTCGCTTCGCAGCCGACTACTCGCCCGCTGCGCCACAGAGCTGTCAACAATAATAAAGTTCAAGTTCCAGTGGCTTTGAAAGTTTGGCAACCGCTGGTATAGAGCATACGCTATACTTACTACCAAGCTCTTGTCCAAGTGTCATACGAGTATCTATCGCATCTTTTACTGATTTCTTTATCCTATCGCAACAATATTATATCTGCCATTATTTATTTCGTCACCCCGAAAAATAATAACAAAAAATAATCCTAACGAGATATTTCCGAGCGCTGAATGATCAATAAAACTTTAGTCGTAAGTTAAACCATTAATAATGCAAACAAGTTGCGTAAAACGTATGGCTGCTGCAAAAATAAATAATGGAATCCATCCAAGACATTTCAAAGATCATTTATGTCAAAGTTACAAGATTATACATTACGTTTAACTCGGTGGCACAGTTGTAATGTGTACGCGTTACGCCTGAGGTCTCGGGTTGGATCCCCGGGTCAGGTAAATGTGATATTGGGTTTTTCTATTACAAAATGCTCAGTATAAGCCCGGAGTTTGGAATTGTGCCCGGTATAGCGATAGGCTCGCCCCCTATTGTGATAGGGGGCGAGCCATGATGTGTCCTGGGACGGAGACATGCACGGGAAAATCCTGGCTTACTGTTTACAACTCTGTTTACCCCTTGGAGGATTACAGACGTGAGTGCGTATGTTTAACTTATAATTAGTATAATGCATTTCGTTTGCCAGGATTTTCGCTTTATGTCGAGTAAACGTTAGGTATAATGCATCGCGCCTGTCTGTCTGTTATTTATCCTAGCACGACAAAGTGCCACACTGGACCTGATGGTAAATACAGTGTAGTTCAAACATAATGACGACCATCGCAAGACACTGTATCTTGCCGCGATCGAATTATACCGGCTTGACATTACTGGATATACACTGGCTGACCTGGGAACGCGACTTGACGGAACGAGCCACTACGGCGTGTTTTTCACCATGTGTATGGTGGTCGCCATCTAGTCAGGCACAAACATATCAGGTACACTTCCACCGGTAAATCAAAGTAGGTAAATGGTTCTATCAGTAATTGAAAACCAATAAAGCCCTATTTATATAGAAAATAAGTTCATCTCGTACGACATAGGTAAGGTCATAGGCGGGAACCTACCTATATATTATTACGTGAAGAGATAACTTTGGACCCCCTTAAGCAATATGCGCGCAAAGAGGAGTGTGAGATTTGACATAATTAAAGTTTATAATATGCAGGAGAAATGCAAATGAAACAAATGAAATGAAATTAATGAACGTTCAAAATCAATTGATGAATGAACGAGCTGCACATACCTTTATAGCCCAGCCCCCTTGCACAGAGTTTTGGTGGGGTCGTTTATTTGCTTGAGTTACGTTTCTTGTCATCTTATTTCGATGGTAACAAATATAATAAATGAAATCAAATAAAACATTCTATTATTTTCTATCCCTTTTTTAAATTACAGGCCCATCTACTTTTTCGATGATTTTGCTAATGTTGAGTAGCTAGACATCTTTAAAACAAACAAAAGGCAATAAAACATTCATTGTTTACGTTTATACTATAAATGTCTGAATGTCAAATCTCGCAGCTAACGTTAAAGAACAAAAACGGCGAATAATAGCGATCTAATTTCGACCAATGCTTGATCACTAGTATAAAACATAAAACACGTATAACACTGTCATTTACAAATCCGCTTCATACGATTCATTTTCGCGCGACGGGTACTCTTAAACAAGAGTTTTCAGTTATTTTCCCGTTTGTATCATGTGATAAACTTTCTGCATGTAAAAAGGTCATAACGCATTCCGTTAAAACTGAACAATCTACACTAGTACATTGAATACATCATGGCAAGTTCTCATTATGTTGATCTCTTAGGCTTAAATTAATGGCACCTTGTTAAGGCGACGTGATTGCGCCCCTAATAGTTTCAATAGCATGCCTTTAGAATGTAATCTTCTTCGTGTCTCGTTCATTAGTGTTGTAACCTAGTAATGCTACGTGGGTTCGTTTGAATCGTATACCCAGGAGACATTTTTTATTCTATCTCGCACACTCGTCGGTCGCCTCATACATTATAATGATGAATTTTTTAACCATCTGTGGCAGGAATAACGTATTATATTTTAAGATAGCACATTTCAAGTTTCATTACTAAAAATATCACATTCACACCCCAAAACTTGGTATTTATATAATATAATGGGATTTTATGTAGGTCTTTTATTAGGAAAGTCGATCTGTCAGCTGCCACTTGAATGCATCGATATGTTACGTAAGCAAGGAAAAATATTGTGCATTTTTTGCTGCATAATTTAACGAGTATTACAATTTTTTTATTCGTTATGATTCTATTACAAGCTAATAATACGGGTGTAAGGAAATCGCTAACGAAGCTGAAACGGTAGTAAAATATTTCCTAAACATTAACGGAAAACACTATCATTTTGTTGCTTACTTCCCATTTTGGAAACGTAAGCCCGCAATGTAAAGCGTACTTATACTAAAGTTGGGTCAATGAGCCTCACGCATTACCGCGCTTCAATACATAATAATAGGTATATCGTGCCATGCGCCGCGCTGCACAGCTTACTCTGAGCGTCAACTGTATTTTTATTGGCTTTACATTACATTATTAAGAAAAATACGCGTTTAATCTAGACACGCGGCAGCGTGACAAGCCAAGTAAAGCTCACATTATTAATTCGATAAAACGTCATTGTATTTATTGGTCCATACAAGACTGTGTGTAATAAACAATAAAAAAACATATCGTGAATTTTTGTGGTATCGTATGTGTAATCACCAAAACTTAGTACTGACATGGCCCTGCAGGCTAACCATGAGTTTGTCTCAGTTAAATCGTTGACAATCTAGCGTTGACGTAAGATATTTATATAAAAAACACAGTGGCGCCTCTAGCGCATACATGAGAACTAAATTTTGTCATACAAGTAGGTATTTTACATCGTCGCTAGCGATTTTACTGAGATAAACTCATGTTTGAGGCACTCGTTTGTTTTCGGAAGCGTTTCCCTTAAACTGGTATTCTTATTATTAAATTCACTTAAATTTTAATAGTAAATTATTAGGAATTAAATTATGCGCTCGGCAATGTTAGTTTTTTTTATGAATTTGTACGATTGTAATATGTGTACAGATATAATATATCTCTGCCTACCCCTGTGAGAAACAGGCATGAGTATATCTATGTATGCATGTAATTCAGTCACTCGAGGGTAAAATAAGTATGTACGTACCTACATAATCTAATATTGTAAAAGGTTTGCATTAGTTCATTATTAATCATTTTGCGTTCGTAATTCCCAAATATACCAAGATTTTCTAAGTACTGCCTTTCTTATTATTTTAAATTCAAGAGGCAGTGAAAGTTTAGGAACCGCTGTGCTAGAGTTCCAAATTACCAAAAGCTGATGAAAATCAGCACTGTATCGTGGTACGCACCATAGAACAACAGTATGCTGAGTAGTCACAACTGGAACGCGCAATCGTACTTTTTAATGTTAAATATATAATTGTAGATATGTATGCACTCTGTCTGCTGTACAAATAAATCTATTTTCTTTCTAAATTATGTTTTTCCAGATATAATATATTTTTAGGTATCGCAGTGAAATTTGATTATGATTAAGATAAGCTTTCTGTTTGAGATGCATGACCAGTGGACTAGTAGTTAGTCTTAGTTAATATATTTACTAAGCCATATAATATGGTATTCACGTAGCTTTGCATTACACAATATGGCAATCATTGCGCCTACGTGACATTTATGTCGAATTTTTACGCGATGTATGTACGCAAAAAAGCTCACTAATTTAAGGCACATTTTATGATTAACCCGTAGTAGCGGCTTTGAGAAATTTTATATTTTTCTTTAGTTTCATTCAGTACTTAAAATACTTGGGAGTTTATAAAGGAATGCCGATCGAATACCATACTATCGCAAGGACCGACATTTCATTTGCATTCTTTGCGCCAAAGCACTTGTATTACTTCCTATTCATCGCCACATGAAAGAGAACAGCATCTACTGAACACAGAGAAAGCTCTATCTATTGGAACACGGTAAATTATTCAACAATCATATTATATGCAAGCTGGCAATGATAAAAATAGACTCTAAAAACTCCTTAATATTGCCGTCTTGCCGAAGTCTTGTTACAACAAGACCTCACGCTTACGGCATATTACATACATACATATTATACAGTGTACTGTATTTTAGGATATTAAAATTATGCCTTACATGTATTACTATCACAACTCAGAAGTATAAAATTCAGAAAACTCTGGTTATTTTACCGCTCCTTGCCTTACAATTTAGCGTGATCTGCATCCCTGGTATTTTGAATGGGTATACAAAATACCCCAGACTCTATTCATCCTGCGCAGCAAACTTCACTCATCTAATAGCATGAGAAACGAACTGCAAAGCTTCGACTAAGCACCAGATTTGACAACAGAACTTCACGCCTGTGTCCCCGAAGGTGTATTTACGGGTGCAAATATCGCTGCACACACGTTTCGTCTAGCTTATTTTTGTGCCTTGATATGATCCCCTATCGAGCTTATCGCCACATCGGGTACAAATTCCAATACTGGGCAACTCATGTGTGACTTTTCGGATTGAAAATTCAAACACAAATTGTGGGTGTCTGACCTGGGATTTAAGTCTGAAAACTCATGGTTTCTTAGTCTAAGTAGGCTGCCATCAGACCATTAATGGGATGCGATACGAAATTCTTCGATGTATAATTTAATATGACTTTTGTATTTGAACATATCATATTTTTAAACATTTTATTTGATAAATTGTATTTACTCAGAGGTAGTTTTTTAGCAATATTATGTAGGAGCCATAATCAATAAGTCTAGCTATGTATAGGCATAGAAACAACCAAAAGAACATACATAAATAAAAAGTGAGTACTAAATATGGCACCCAAAATCATAAAAAATATCAAAAAAGTTAATCAAATCATCAAATGTATTGTGTCCGTTATAAATAGCATTTTAAATCGACTATTTAATTTTACAGATAATTAAAAATATTAGGTAAATGAATAATAATACATTAGTTAAAATGGCTGATCGGTATGAATATAAGTAAAAAATTCCACGTGAATTGGGACAAGGGCATAGGGATGATGGCAAATACGAGTAAGAAATAATATATAAGCCAAAACTTTCCGACTCTGTAGCACGTATATTCATCGAATATTTTATTATCACATTAATAATGGTGCCAACGATTTCCATTCAGCTTGTGTGCCGTTTTTCGTACTACAATCCAGTTAAATTAACAATGTCTGTTACAATAAATTACTCATAAAGCTTGGGAAAGAATGGCTTGGCGTCAACTCATGTGGATCTTATAGACTATACAGTCTTGTGTCGTTTCCGAGATTTATACTTAATAGTATTGTAGCTAGCCCATAAAATATAAATAGTGCCAACCAGAGGCAATACAGTAGCATAATATATTCTCTTTTATATACAACATACAAATCATATCGTCTAGGAAAATATTTATACGTATATGCCAATATGTATTGAATAACAAAAAAAGTAAAATAACCAGTCCAAAATATATGTATATAACAGCCTGATTCAGCGTCAATTGAACTATTCAGCACAAGCGGTTTTAGGTCTTACCTCATTTGTACTCATTTTTTTTCTGTTTACCAGCCTGATTGACGAAAGAGCAGGTCGCTAGCCTGATGGTAAGCGCCATGCCTGCCTATAAACAAAATGAAACATCACACAATCACCTTGAATTAGAACAAAGCACTACATGGCATTGGATTATTTAGGAGGAATACCTATTTCAAATCCAATTTGCTGATTAATAATGAAGACTGCGGTATTGAATCTGCAGTACGATACTCAGGGACTTAAGTCGAGACACCTGTTGCGGTACCAGATACTAATTAATAGTAAAAGCAATTAATATCAATACTATAATGTTCTGTATCCGATGCTTGGTTTATTACTGACAGGCTATTACAAAACAATCTACTACTACGTTAATAAAGTAAATAAGGATGTTTATAACAAAAAAAAATACACCCAACAGTCACACACATAGTCCTGACCCCACACTAGATAAACCTGTGTCGTGGGTATCAGGAATCCGAGATTTTTCTCGAATTCGAATTGCGCGAGAATTGCCACACTGATTCGCAAAAATCTAGAATGATGTATGTATATTTCTATAGCATTTAGAAATGTGAATCAACTTTAATTGTCATTTAATAATTTCTTACAATTCGATTTATTTCACACTCAGACCCGGTTAATGTTTAATACTCAATTACTGAGTACAAACAATGCTTTATGTTCAGTTACTGAGTACAGAAATAATCTTGGATGGATGGATGGATAATGAACACTTCTGAGTAAGATAGTTAGCTCTGATTATTTCAATGATATCTCTTTTGGTATATGAATTTAAGTATATCTTCTCTCTTAAGTATATCTTTTATACGGAAACTTGCTTTGTTACCTTAGCAACATCACAATAAACAAGCCGTTACAAAACGAACACTTTGAGTTAACAAGCAAATTTTACAAAGACTCTATGTTTACCATATGTCAAGTCTAACACGCCTTAAGTAGACATTTTCCACTTCATAAGTGGTACTTTTTTTTTTTTTTTTTTTTTTTTTTTTTTATTTATTAATTTATTTAAATACAATAATCGTTAGTATATGCATTCGAAAACCACTGAGGTTTATAGTGATGCTATATAAGATATACATTCACATTAGTTTAACAAAAAATAAAAAGATGGTTTAGTGTTGAAACTAGGCAAGCGTTTTTAACATTAGGTACTCAAGTAATAATTGTTTAATTTGTTTTTTATATTAATTGGTGTAATACTGTCGCGTACGTCGGTAGGTAAGTCATTTATTAATCGTGGAATCAAGTAGGAGGTAGTTCGTTCACCGTATACATTGGTGGCGCTGGGTGTGCAAAGTCGGTTACGCGCAACTGCACGCGTGTATAGAGGATGTTTAATTTCGTGCTGGAGTGTTTTATTGAAGAATTGCTCTTTAAGTATCATGTAATTAAATTTAATGTGAACGGGTAAGATTTTACAATGTTTGAACAGTCCCAAGGGGTCATCATGGAATTGGTGACTATTATTTTTAGATACGATGGTTTTTAAAATTTTTAATTGAAGTTTATGTATTTCATTTAGATAAGTTTTGAATGTTCGACCATAGCTAGTGAGGCCGTATTGTATGTAAGATTCACTCAGCGAATTATATAACATTAGTTTTACTTTAAAGGGGATACGATCTTTTAGTATTGTAATATTTGCTAAAAATTGTCTTAATTTATTACAAACGTTTTCAATGTGATAGCTCCAGTTAAATTTGTTGTCTATTACTAGTCCCAGATAGGTGTGCTTATTAACAACTTCAATACTAGGACATTTACAAGTACAATAATCTTGAGAATGCAAGCAGTGGTGATCGTGGGCCACAATATTTGTTGTGATATATCGTTTTAAATACGGCGATTTGATAACTAATAATTTTGTCTTGTTAGAGTTTAATACTAAGCCAGCATCATGGCACCATTTCGCTAGATTATTAAAATCAGCCTGTAACAGATCTCTGGCCTTTAGTGGATCATCATCAGCTATCAAGATACATGTATCGTCTGCAAACTGGAAGCACGTACTGTGTTTCAGACAGTTGCTCATATCATTAACATAGGTTAGAAAATGCAATGGGCCTAGGACTGAGCCTTGTGCTGTGCCTTCTGTGACTGTTACTGGCCTGCTGTGTGTATTATTAATTCTAACTGTGTACATTCGATTTTTTTGATAGTTTTCACACCACTTAAGTATCGGACCACGTACTCCGCAATTATCTAATTTATCTATTAATTGTCTATGATCTAATGTATCAAAGGCACGTGAGAAGTCAATAAACAGGGCAAATACTACTTTTTTTTGGTGTAGGTGTTCATTTACTTCGTCACTGAATTTCGACAACAGGTCAAGTGACCCTTTTCCTTTTTGAAACCCGTATTGATTAGACGTAATTACATTATGTTTTTTATAGAAACTATGAATTTGATCGCATATATATTTTTAGTGCATAATAGAATAGTTCACCGAATCCGTCCCTGGTGGAGGTGAAAAAAACGAAGTGGAAATCTATAAATATTACATACATACTATCCAACAACTATAATTGAACAATTAGATGTTTTTCTTTGATTAAATTGCATTGTCGGCGCACTAATGCTTCGAATAACGACATTTATATTATGCCAAGTTTATTATTTATTATTATTATTTCTGTATAATTGTATTCTAATGTTTAGTCGTAATAATAATTTTAACAGATCTCTATTAAATACAGTTACAATGCTGGGCACGGGCCTTCTCATTTAAATATTAATTTTAATATTGTAGCCTTAGAGTAAAAAGCTCGGGAATGCAATTCTGAACTTTTTTATTATTATTAATTTATTTATTTACACTATTAGTTCCCAAAGTGGTCCAGGTGGACCCCCAGGGGTCCATGGGAGACTCGATAGGGGTCCATCTACACATTTTTGTCGAGTTTTGGACATATGGTAGAAATAAATGTAGCTGCATGGGGTCCACCGAAACCAGCTAAATTTTGAAAGTGATCTATGAGAAAAAAAAGTTTGGGAGCCTCTGAAATTTAAACGATATACATAACATATTTAAAGGAGGATTTAATACCAAAAGCATAATCTACCAGTGTACCTGCGAGTGATGCAGAAACGAGATAAAGTGGCTGATTATATTTTTTGAAAGTAAACCTCGCTATGCACGCCCTTGTTTCATATAAGAAAATATAATTACCTATAACGTTTAAATGAGAACCTAGTTAAATACACATCATTAATAAATGTATGCTGTGGTAATAAAATTGCAGGACGCAGTTTTTTTTAGTTTGCAAAGTTTCCTCTTTCGCATAATACTTTTATTAGTTTTCACTCTAATAGCGGGTTCACTAATTATGAAAATATTATTAACTCAAAGTGGACAAATAATAAAAAAAAACAGTTCATAATTGTAAGCAAGAAATATATCACGAAGATAATGAAATCATTTACATTATTTTTTATATTAATTTACTACCAACAAAATATTGGTGAACATTTACACGAGAGGAAAACACATCTTAATCAAATTAAATGTTTGTCGACAGCGCATCGTAGTCATTACCAAAGTGCACCAAAAACTACATACAAAATCAGTCATGAAACTACATTCGGTCTCGCAAAACATTCACGATATTAGTTTTTTTAATACCCTTGTAAAAATTAACATTTGGTATGGAATGGAATAAGACTATACAATTAAAGATTGCTTTAGACTTCGCTAACTTTGGTGGAATAATGAATAATTTATATTGTGCGTGTCCATAACGACAAATATAGAGATTTAATCAGGAGAAATAATGAAATCTGTTTTATCTGTTTCTTCTGACGTAATAATTATTCATATCTGGATATAGTGTTTTTTTTTTTATATTTATCTTTGTTATACTTAGTTAATCTATCATTAAAATGCAATAACCGGAAACAATGGAAAATGAATGCCATACGAAATAATGGAGTTCTTTCACAAACTGCTGTCACTCTATTCGAATTTCAAACCATTCTAGCGCAGTAGTTGTGGACTTCACAATAATAATACGAAAAAGCTATTTTAACTCAGTTTTAAAATATATTTTCGTAGCAAGTAAATGTTTTAAGAGAGTACCTACTAAAACTAGACGTTCTTGGTATTGTTTGTTATGAGTTTTCTCTGATGGAAATCCATAAACCAGAAAGATTTGCTCCGTCTCTCACTCAAAAATGGACGCTCGAAAACTTTTATTTATTTGTAAATATTCGTACCAAGTTTACCAGCCATATTAAACTAAAACAGTTATTATACTTAAGTAGTTTCAGTCATATTATGTCTGACCGAAACATAGCTTGCAAAATAGGACGCCTATAATTAATAGTAAGCCCTTTGGTAGTAACTGTACAAATGCTGAATATCAGATTCAATAGAGCCCTCTATATGAACAATCGCCTGGAAGGGACTGATAATAAACCGCCATTCATTCTCAGGTCGTTCCGATAAAAATATAATAATAACCTTTAAATTAAGACCGCGGAAAACACGGACGGCGTCGGATCACATACAAATGGAAGGACTTTGTTGCCGTTGAAATTACATGGAATTATGAGACCTAACATCTTGTATATCAAGGTTACGAGCGCATTGCAGTCCCGTGTACTTTGTAATTTCAAACTGAACCAAATGAACTTTTCCCGTCGTCCAGGTGGTTAACAAAGACTATATAAGAACGATTCTTATATTCTTTCAAAAAAAATGTTTACTCCAACTGATTTGTAGTCTGTTTTTTTAAACATCTCTACCTTAGATCAATTATACCAAAATTATCTGCATTACCTATTTCACGTGAATATAAACTAAGCGGCATGGAATGTGACCTAAGTATAATTATTTGCGGTTTAAAATCAAAATTAAACACATAATGCAATACTTTTTCGGCAAAACTAGTGTGTTTATTTGTTTATGATTCAATTTACGTTTAAATTGATTTATTCTTAAACAATAACAAATCGATTTAATAATACAGATCAAAAAACCACACCATCATCTTAAAACATTCATATTCTTTAATAAATAGTTTGTATTTTTTGTGTTTTTATGTCCATAAAATTGGTGCAAAAATAGAGATCCATTACGAATTCGTCGCGGTGGCGAGGTACCTATAGTTTTTCGTCTTGTACGCTAGCGTCCCTTCCACAATATCCAATTAAACGTTAGTGATCAAATAAAATACTGTATATCACCTTAAGCAAAACTATTTAATTCAAATAAAACCGAGTCGAAAAAAACAATTGGTGCAATCAATCACTGGCGATTAAACTAGCCTAGTCATTGTACTAGGCTAATGGACTACAAACTGCAATTAGTTTAATGGCTAATCGGTAATCAAAATTAACTAAACTATTTTTTACCGTTTTCTTTTTAAAAATCGGTTTATTTTTTTGGTTCTCGATAGCGCTGACTAAAATTGGTTCCATCATTTTATTTTACTACTTTTAGTAAAAAGATTGATGCATAATATATACAACGTGTTACAGAATGGTTTGTTCATATTTTAGGGTCATTACATATACCTTACAGTAAGTACTTAGGTACCGGCTATTTTCAAAACCGAGACATCCTAAAATTTTACGTAATTTTAATCACTCGTATAATAAGATCGATAAGATTGATCACATCACTATTAATTATTTTGAACGACACTCACTTATTAACAAACCTGAACAACTATAAGTAATTCTACGGACATACGTACGTAACATGTAATTTAAACACAAATTAACACTTGAAGGAGCCTGTGCTACAACTGCGCCACGGAGGCAGTCAAATCGGATTAATCTATTAATATGTATGCGTCATAATACAGAAAAAAATCGTCGCATAAAAATACAAAGTTATCACACTATCAATATAGTATACCAAGTTAATACATCGCAAATTGGTTGTGTGTTCGGTTAAAATTTAATTGCACACTGTGAAATAGAGCCATGATAATTACACTCAAAACACGAAACACTAGTTTCCCTGTATAACAATTTTAACAATTACTCCTCCACGGACGTTAACAGAATATCTCCTCGAGTTTTATTCTAGAATACTATTTAGAAATAGGTTTATAAAAAACCGAAACCGAAAATAAATTACTTAGGGATAACTAACGAAAGATTCAGTATTAGCCAATTGATTTAAAATAATTCATTCTTTCTGCCTGGCGTTATCCCGACTTACTTCAGGGTCTGCCTTCTCATACCATATATTTGACGGTATTTGGTATTCTCTTTAACCCCCACAACCCACAAGGGGAACCAAGTTTCGTTATTACCTCGTTTGTTAATCAGTAGAGTGTAGGTGCCACATGCAGGTAAGGTTGGCTGTTGTTGGTGACCCACTTATACTCCATTAATTGAAAATAAAAAAAAGTTTTAAAATCCTTTGCCATACTGGCTCTGTCGATGGGGACAGAACCCAATTATAGAGCTTAAACCGTTTATCTATCTGTCTGGCCTTTTAAGGGCTTTGTCTTTAACCAAATGAACCATAATAGGTGGCTGGGTGAAATGTTAATATAGCGGATATAAATAAAAATATCAAACAATAAAAAAATAAGGGTGTGGGTACGGAATCCTCTGTGCATGAGTCTAAATCGCACATGACCGGTATTTTATTATTTGTTGAAATATGTGCCAAAGTACCCCGTACCACATACTATGGAATAATTTCTGGCTGGCTATCTTTTACAGTTCAAATGATAGAAGCATTTAAAGGTAGGACAGAAATACAGACAGACGTATTATAATTAATAGATTTAAGTTGACACGCTTTGGGTATAAAATCTTAACAAGCTATGTCCCAGAAAACTTATACCAAAAATCTGTTCCGTTCCGTTCCGAAAATCCGAGCAAATAATACACAATAAAAAAGTATGAATGAAAAAGTATTTGTATATTGTTTAAATCAAGATATATTGCTTGTTACTACAAAACAAACAGAGGCGAAGATTATAAAAATAATATAAGCGAGGAAAAAATTAGAATAATAAACATATTTTCGTTCGAAAATAAAGCTGTTCGATTGAAAGCGGATATACAAAGCGTTAGGCGTTGAGCGATCAATTTAAACAATATTGCTCTGGTAATCATTCAGACATTGATAGTTCTATAGGTCATAATATGTACAGTATTACGGAGTAAATGATGTGGTACTATCATTTGCTCGCGGCTCCGCCATTTTCCGGGATAAAAAGTAGTCTATGTCCTAATACAGGTCATGGTCTACCTGTGTGCCAAATTTCATCTAAAACCGTTCAGGCGTTAAGGCATGATTCACTAACGATTAGCCAAATTCACAAACTCACGAAATATCCAAACTTTCACATATAAAATAGTAATAGGATAGTAGGAAGTAATTTTATTTATTTATTTAAAATTTCATATACATAAAATGTACTATGTGTAAGGCGGACTTTATGCCATTAGACATTATCTACCAGACTACCTTTGAGTGATGCAGAGACGAGAATATGGGTGTATATAAATATATATAAGAGAAGTGCAATAAAGGAATCTTCGTCTATTTCGGAATTATGACCGTGTGATGATGACGATGATCAGACGGAGACCAGTTACAAACTTACATTATGTACTTTTTTTCACTTATGTGTCTGACTAAGTTCATATGGCCGGAAGTAAGTTAGATATGTTGACGCTAATTAGTAAAAAACGAAAATTACTGAAACGCGTAGCTTTAATCTAAATTTAAAAGTGTAATATTCTATTTAATATGTAGCATGTACTCCGAGGTTCTGAAACAGGCGCTAAATACAACGATGAATTAATTCCTATCTATATTTGTTGGTGAACTTATCGCCAGACAGGCTGTCAATTTTAAATTACATAAGGTTATTTTCTACATGAAACTCTGGTAAAAATGTATCGTGTCATTTACATATTCAGCAGACCGTTAATAGACGCCGTTGCATAATTCGCTAACATCTCACAGCACTTAAGCAATATTGATCAATTAGGTGCAGACAAGCTGTCCACCGATGTACAATAAAATGGACATGTACACAGTAGGCTAGGAGCTAGCCATGTTAGAGCACGACAAATAACGGAAGGAAAGATAAAATATTACAACGAATATTCAAAGTAAAAATTATAGGTAGAACAGACACTTGTAAACACATGTATTGTCTTTTTTTTTATTAGCTTAAATGACGAAACGGGTAATTCGCCCGCCTGATGGTAAGCGTCACGCCTACATATTAACAGAAGCAACACCACACAGACATTTAAAGCATTGTATTGGAATGCGCTCCTCACCCTAAGACAAAAGATGTTAACCACAACCCACCACCAACTCCACCACCCACAAGAAACATGGACACCTTGCCGACTTTAAAGAGAACGGATGATTAAGAGATTAGAAAGGAGAGAAGGATCTAGGCCTCTAGATATTACGCACAAAATATATATTTAAAAAAAGGCCCTATTACCTTTGTATTATAACACTCTCTTTTGTATAGCGGCTACGTTAAATAGGTACGATGCATGTATTTTTTATGTTTATAATCAACAGCTTAAGTTGCCCATAATTCATAATATAATATTTTTAAAATTCATAGTATAATTTTGTTAAATAAATATTTCCCCCTGAAAAATATTTAATTATATTTTTAAATAAAGTTATTTAAATCTGGTGCAGGGCATGAGTGTCGAATAACAATAAAAAGATGCAAGCCGTATACGATAACGTCAGCATAATATACTATGGTTATAACGCGGTGCACGCGTGCGAGGGACATACCGCGATGGTCCCACTACTCCTTCATTTTATGGCACACGCATTCTAATCAATATTTAAAATATTAATTGTGGTCTTATATGTCAACCAGTTTTGATTCTGTTTTCGTAATAGGGTTTCTTTTTTGTATTATTTTCCATTGCGTATACATTAATATGGGCGAGTAGCCGGCTGCGAAGCGAGAGGCCGTGGGTTCGATTCCCACACCGAGACAAATGTTTGTGTGATCCACAAATATTGGTCTCGGGTCTAGGTGTTGTGGGACCGCAAATCCCTTGTAGTTCCTGACACCCACGATACGGGTTAACCTATTGTGGGGTCCGTAGTGTGTGTGACAGTTGGGTGTATTTATAATAGAACTTACACCATACAAACTTTGATTTTGTCATTTACCAAAACCTAGATGAAAACTGTAGGTAATACTTTGCTGTACACGAACTACAAACTGTACGAATTCTGATGAATTCCTCTACGAAAATTAAATTAATTAACACAGTACACCAAACTTTGATGTCACAACTTGCTCTACTGAGTAAATTAAAGTTTGTAAACTCTGCACTCATCATTATGTGCGACTTCGCGACATTACCTACTAGTAGTATCGATTCTGACTAAATGTGAAACATAGATTGAGGCCCCTTTAAAGACAACGAACTTGCGAGCGGGCACTAGTGTAGTAGTATAAAATAAAGTTGCTATCCACGTCTGTCTTTCTGCTTATCGGCTTAGTTTTTTTAAACTACGCAATGAATTTTGATGCATTATCACTAACATTTATAGAGGTTTTTAATCAAGTCGTCAAAAATACCATTTTATGGCGCTAACATGGCTTACACTGGTTATATATTAAGGGATCATCGAGATAAATCACAATAGCATAATAGGCCCTAAAAAGGCCTACAGAAAGTCTGTAATTACATATTTCTATCGGCTATGACTAACTTACAGTAACAATTTCTAATAAATAGAGGTATTAACGTGGACTATCAGGACCCCACTAAAAGTTTTATTTGAATATTTTGTAATTCCGTGCGTAAATTAGTACTCTATCAATGCACGTAAAACGCTAACCAGATTATTATTATTATTATTGTGTACCATGATATTTATTACCTATGGTAAAAATAAAATATAAAATTAAATATATGTTATGTTTTAATTTACTTTACCAACTAACTTTTAACAGAGCAGAAATACTCATTTTAATAATTCTAGAAATGTCTAAACGCACTTTATTGTATAAGCTCAAAAAAAACTGATTAAATAGGTTGGTAAAAGTGGATTTTATTTTTTGCGAATCTTAAGCTAGCGGTTAACGGAACTGCTTTAAAACTTTATTTACTAAGAAGTGAGACGAGGTAAAAACAGTGCTGAATTAAAGTAGCGGCAGATCGGATTCAGTAACCAATCCCTAGAGAAATCTACGTCTCGTCGGCAGCAGAAAGCGAATGATGTCAAAAGACAAGTTTTATAATATGTACATCCAATTCTTGTGTCATATATAATAAATCTTACCTATATTTACCCTTACCATCATCATCACTCTATATCATAATAGCATTTCACTTAAATTTATATTAATACTAAACATATATTTTAAACAGCATACACTTATTGACACTAGTTAGCTAACCAATTTGGAAAAATAAAGTATTTTTTGTGTGATAGAACGTATCATGTTGAATTTTCCACATAACGATGTTATCATTCAGCCGGTCTACGTGAACTTTTTATGAATAACCAACTTATGTGAGAAGTCGATTATAAATTCGCGATCAACATTCAGAGAAACTAGGGAGTCCAGTGAAAATTTAATAATATTTAATCTGATACACGACGTTGCAGCGTGACGGGAGACAAGCGACATTAACGCGTGTTTCATTTAATCTAATGTTGCTATGTCCTAGCTTTATATCCGTAAGTCCGTTGAAATAGAAAACACAGTAATTATTCATAATAGTATGCATTTGAATGTATTTTTATTTCTTAAATTTGCTTTCATGGGCGGTGCGATCACTTACCATAAGGATACCATGATGATTGATGACTTATGCATCGATTTTGATGATTCCTTCACTAAATAATAGTAAAATTAAAACTTTTTAACAAAAACAATAACCGAAACTTAGGTCTTAATGCAATATTCTGTCATTTTAATTCCTAATACGATATTTTTACAAAGTATACAAAGCTACGTTGACAAACATTGCTGTGCAGTTAAACGACGCGTGATAGCGCAAGCCGAGCCACGGACGAAGCGCATCCTACTCGTATACATAACTCTACGCAGTTTATTCACAGTGATTTAAAACTTCTGTACTTTTGGAGAGCCGTCGAGTCAACGGCCTGTCTCGCTTCATCACATGTTGTTTCACTACGTACGGTGGCAGGTCAAGGCTGTCTGGTTTGGTACCACCACTCTGTCTATTTCTGCCGCCAAGCAGCATTGTGTAAGCACTGTGGTGTTTCGATTTGAAGGACAATGAAACCAGTGAAATTGCTGGGCATTGTGAGACTTAACATCTTATGTCACTGGATGACGACCGCAGTTCAGTGCCATGCAATGTTCTGTAATACAAAGTTCTATGTGACGTTGCTTTTGTTTATGGGCAGGGTAAACAGAAGCTTAACACCAGTCGAGCGACCTGCTGGTCGTTCAAGCAAATAAAAAAAGAAGTTTTTCCGACATTTGTTTTTTTGTTACATCGCGCGCTACGATTGTTCTCATGTAGCATACCACCTCTTTACACGGTGCTTACAGTTACGTATCTTACTGACTAGCATAGATTGGTATTAATAGGAAATCGATAACGGTATGCAGGATGCACATTTTGCATAATTTATTCGGTTATGGCTGAAGCGAAGACATAATATTATTATGTTGTCAGGTATTTTGTATCAACAAGATTGACGTAACAGCGTGCATGTTGACAATCACATCGCAATTTTAAGATTATACAACGACTTAAAACTAGTGTAATTTAATCATCTTCAATATTATATCTATTGGTAAGAATAAAGTTATTTATGGATTAAATATTTCTAATATATAGAAACCTATAACAATTCTAGAGTCATCCAAATAAGATAACTAGAACGATAACTCTCATATGAGTCTGCCATAAAATACGTTCTGCACCGCGCAAAAAAATTAGACGTATCAAGTGTCAACTAGAGATTATTAAGCATAGACTTTTATACCCTGCACAGAGTTTTGGTGGGGTAATCTTTTTGCTTGAGTTAGGTTTCTTGTCATCTTATTTCGTTGTCTAGAGCACCTATATGAATTAATAATGTCAGTATAAAATACTGATATTTTACAAGGAGGTAGGTTCCTCGCATGCGAGAGGTCTTCTGTTTATTTATTTCTGCAGCCAAGCAACAGTGTGTAAGCACTGTTGTGTGTCAGTTTTTATGTTTTAATTACTGAGCATTATGAGATTTAACAACTTATATCTCGGGGTTACGAACGCAGTCGAGAGCCCTGCAGGGCTTTGTAATTCAAAGTTCTGTATGGCGTTGGATCTGCTAATGTACAGGCGTGGCACTTATCATCGGACAAGCAATCTGCTCGTTTCGTCATTCCAGCTAATAAAAATAAATAATAATTTTGAATTGGTCTGCCAACCCTCATTTGGCCAGCGCGTTGAACTAAGGCGTACCTATATATATGCCTGTCATTAGTAGAGAGGCGTGTGCCCAGCAGTGGGACAGTATAATACAAGTTTGATATTATTATTATTTAACATAATATTAAGTTAAATATTTTATTTGTATTTTCATTGCAAGTTTATTGTCCAGAAATAATTAAAAGGTTCATTAATTACCATTCCCAATATTTTGTCTATCGACACATTTGTTTGCTGGCAGTAAAATGTTGACACATTTTGTTGGGAAGATCTGTCGAAAAATATTGATAGTGAGCAAATTTGTCGATAGACAGAATAAAAGGATCGGCCATAAAAGGGTTTTGGTGTACTGTCCAGCCGCGAAATTTCGTAATTGATTAATCTATTCACGTGTCAATTACGTCCGCGTCAGTACTCCATTGATTGAGGGCTAATAGTGAGCTGTCCAATTACTTACAGTAGTCTCATCAAATGTCAACATTCTAATCAACTTGTATTCTCGCTTATTAAAATAAATCGATTAATACGCTCTGCTGAAAAGTTGCATTTTTGCAGATCCTACATTATTGTCCGGACAACAACTCTGCCAATACGAGTATTTACAGTCAATTCAGATACATCAAATGTCGGCTGTAGATCATTTTTAATCAATCGATGTTTAACAAAACTTGTTAAGTTAACTAAATTAGTCTTTCAAAGTGTAGACATATCTAACGTAGCTAGATTTTAAAGATTCCGTTAATATGGTAAAACATGTAACAAAATTATATACTAATAAAACAAGCAAGGATCGTAGCAAGTAGAAATCCGTTGTTTCTGCCTACCCCAATGAGAAAAAGCTTGAGCCTATGTATATATGTATGTAATGAAACTATAAAAATACTCAATCCTTCCTTCTACCTGCCCTTATCTCACTCGTAGTGGGGTCGTCGCAATATGCTTTTTAACCCACGGTACAGAAAGATTTGGTTTGTAGTTTTTACGACCGGCCTGACGTCTGCCTGATGTCAATATCTCTGAGGAGAAAACACCCAAACCCAGAACAAATATTTGCGGATCACACTAACATTTTATATCGGTGCGGGAATCGAACCCTCTCGCTTCACAGCCGGCTAGTCCACTGTGCCACGGAGGCAGACTCTAAAAAAATAACACTAGGTACTCAATATTTAATTTATAAATTGTATTATAGTTAATAAACGTGAGTATTTAAAGCTCCCCATTGAAACGCTATAATCAGCTCACTTTCGCATCCCTGCACTTCATGCACCAATGGAAGTGATTATTAATTTAATATAATAATGGTTGTCAATTTATCCTTATTCAGAATTTCGAGGTTCACGGTATTGTTTGTTTGGCTTATAAATGATATCGTCATAGATGTGGTTTGTATATTACATTAGCAGCACATATAATTATAACATTATATTATAATATAATGGTGCTAATTCTGGTGTATCTATACTTCACTAAATTAAACTATTTCTATAATTATATTATTTTACAATAGAGATTGGACTAAGTTATCTTGCCTCGGATTAAGTTTTGACTACAATTAGATAGAAATAAATTTGTTTCTAAAATTAATATATTGAATTTCGATAATAAATAGTTCTTGAATTATGTACATAAAAGTAAATGAATAAAGTTTATCTCTCCAGAGGAGTTGACGTCAGGCAGGCGGCCAGTAGTAAAAACTACAAACCAAATATTTCTGTAACATGTGTTAAAAAAGGTGTTTGCGACGGCCCCACTACGAGTGGTATAAGGGCAAGTGGAAGAAAAAGAAAGAAATAAAATTTATTTATTGAGTGCGAGTGGGAGTAAAAGCGGGTGTTTAAGTAGGGCACCAACACCTTACGCCCAAAGCCAACCACACCTGCACGTGGTACAACCTGTTGATTATCGGATGAGGCAATGGCGAAAGTTGGTTCCTATTGCGGGTTGTGGAGGTCAGACCGCGTGTCGCCCTATATAACAAGAAATACTATCAAATCTATAATATTAAAAGGCGGACCCCGGATTAAACTGGAATAACGCGAGACACAAAGAAAGAATTCAAGAATGACAACATTTTGCAAATATGTATCAAATTAAGCAATTTTGACCTTGTTGAGCAATTTGGACCCTTTCGAACTAACATAGACTTATTCCAGCCACTTAAGACTAGTATAGACGATTTCAGAAAAATAATGGCGTTTGGCACGACCAAACTTAATTTTAGTTATTTTTACGGTTTCGTAGTCAAATAACAAAAGGAAACCCGTATATTTTTGTCATGTCGGTCTGTCCGTCCGTATGCAGTAGCAGACTAAGGGATTCGGTCCGCCCCAGGCTTCTGATCTTAGGTAGCCCCCAAAACTCGAAACCTCAAACAATGACAAGCCTATGTATAAAAAATGTGCAAAAGATAAATAAATTTACCGCTTCGGGCCTCCATTAGTTTACCGCCCCGGGCGCCTAACGGGCTTAGTCTGCCATTTTCCGTGTGTCACAGCCATTTTACTCGAAGACTATTGGATGAAACGGGTGAAATTTGTTTCTTTTTTACTACCTTGAATGACGAAATGAGCAGGCCGTTCGCCTCGCTCGCTGATGGTAAGCGCCATGCCTGCGCATAAACAGTCACTTTACCACACAAAACTTTGAACTACAAAGCACTGCATGGCATTGGATTGAGCTCGTCACCCTGGGACATAAGATGTTCAGTCTCATAATGCCAATCAATGTCCTTCAAATGGATAAAGATCGCTTACACACTGTTGTTTGGCGAGACAAAGCGTTGGTTATCGTGGTACCAACCCAAACTGCGTCGAGCATACGAAGGTCCTATCAAACACCTTTAAATTTACCAATCGTAATGGAACGTGTTCAAATTAATTTATGATCCATGTAGATACATATGTGTCATCCCTCTACTGGCCAAGACGATAAGGGCTTACCTTTTCTCTGAAGGGTCCAATGCTACTACATGCCATTGTAGTTCAAGTTTAGATCGTCTCGCCACCTCTTTCTGGGTTGGCTACGATGTCGTCGGCTGTTAGATACTAATTTGATGTATCTCATCTAGTCCAAATTGCTCCATCAACCCTCATACAACCTAGTTTTGAATGCAAGAACACAAAAAATTAAGTGGCAGGGCGCAGCCAAGATTTGGTCAGCATTCTACCCACATGCCCTGACCGATACCATTTACTCGCCTGATGGTAAGTGTCTCACTGTCCATTAACAGTAAGCAATACATCTCAACATTTTTAATTACTAAATACTGCATGACATTGTGCTGCTCTCATTACCCGGAGACATAATTTTGAATTCCATAAATCCTAGTTTTTCACTGGCTTGAAATACATCGAGAAAGCCAGAACACTGTGTATATGAGATTGAAGTTCGTACACACTGCGGCAGAAATAGATAAAGCGGTGGAGCCTAACCATACGGACTCTTGCATACGATAGCCCTTTGGTAAAAGCTGACTTGAGCTGTTTTCCGATCCTTGAGTGAATTTTCCGCATAGTATGATATTGCTATTGAAAACAATATGATGACGATAACCCGCTCCTGGATTTTCATTTTTGAATGATATTGGACGATGCATCGCTGAAAATACAATGCAGAAATAGATGGATCAAATTGTTAAGGTTCACCACATGCTCGGTTCCCACGAAAATGGGTTTTCATATTTCCCTGTTTTCGTATACCTACGTGCAACACTTTCTTTTTCCATGATTTTTCTTACATTTTTTTCTTATACAGTATTATATCTTTACTTTAAAATGCGTAGTAATTATTTCGTTATTAGGTTCTTTACCACTTTCATAGATACATCTATGCCACTTTTAATAATGCTATTCGATAACATGCGTTATCGAATATTATATTTCGTTATATTTCATAATATACAACGTGTTATAGAAAGGGGCGGGCAAATTTAATAATTCGACTTTCAACTTTGGACAACACTAAATGATAAACAATGATACTATATGCCTCCTTTCATTTAATTATTTTATAATTAAAAAACATTAAACAGTTGTCAATTGTCAATATTTATTTGACGCAGTCAGTTCGGCAATTTCTGATTATATGAATATGATATCGCATTGACCGGACAGGGCTCAGTGTTTATTTGTAGTTGTGACAGTATAGTAGCTGCGTTTGGTGTGAATTATTGGCATAAGCTAACATGAAGTTTGATTACGAGTTCAAAAAATATGTTGAACTTGACTAAAAACAAGTATTATGTATTGGTAATTTGTGTTGGTGTAACCGATAACAGCTTTTAACAGGATCTTCGACTGTATTAAGCCAAATTCATGGAAGACCCGAGAATGAAGTCTTTAAAATTCTTCTAGAGGATGGTACCTATATCGTCTTCAGTACATTGTGTACTCTCTTTCAGGTGTTAATTTTTGTATAAACTACATCCACTAAGTTCCGTATTTCCGTATATCTTATTCAAGTTTATTAAAAAGTGAGTGTTGTGCATAATAATTAATAGTCATGTCATCAATCTTATCGATCTTAATAAACGAGTGATTAAAATTAACGCGACATTTTTGGATGCCTTAGTTTTGAAAAGATCCGGTACATAAGTACGAATTGTAAGGTGTACGTAATGACCCTAAAATATGACCACACCCTTCTGTAACACGTTGTATAATTTATATCAAAATGGGGTACTTTTGATACAAGATAACAAGATACAGTATTTCTGACATCGTTAAGAGTTGGGAATATAACTTTTATAAAACAGAAGTATAATCAAATAAAGAAACATAAATCGGAACACTATTCTCCAGATTAATGTTCTTTAACACGAATAAAGTGCTTCTATATTAAAAGCCTCTAAGAAAGTGTTGAGGACAATAAAAAAATAAATACACCCAATAGTCACACCAAATATAGCCCTGACCCCACAATATGTTACTTACACAGTAAGAATTTGCGGTCCCACAACACCTAAACTAAAAACAAATATTCGTGGATTACATAAACGATTGTCTCGGCGCGGGAATCGAAACGTAAACTTAACACGTAGTAAATTAATTTAAAGTAATATTGCTTAATAGTCTTATAGGGTCCCATTCCCCATTCCCCAGAGGGGTAGACGTCAGGTGGGTGGCCGGTCGTAAAAACTATAAGCCAAATCATTCTAACATGTGTTAATAAAAAGTATGTTGCACCGACCCCACTCCGAGTGGGCTAAGGGCAGAAGACGAAGAAGAAGAGGAGAGTCTTATAGACTAGACTGTATATTATTATTATGATTAAATCTTCATTATAAAGCATTTTCCTGCCAAATCAGTGCCTCTTTGCTATGTTGCCTTAAAAGATTCAAAACTCAGACTATGAATGAACACATATATCACAACCCCGTCTAGTAAACAGATCGACAGATATGAATCAAGGTTAAAAGAACACGTAACGTAGTATCCAAATGGCATGCACCGTCCCGTCGGGAAATACATAAAAAACAAAAAATCGAAACAGAGTGCATGAGGTAAATAAAACATGCTAGTTCTACTAACAGTTTACCTTTATTTTACCATTAAGTGTATTTAATAGATAGATACTAATGCAAAGCGCACGTACCGCTGTCGCCTGACTCGCGTCACGCTTCGTGGTCTAGGTCGCTTTCCTCTTATTGCATATTAATAATACAATTTTAAAGAAATCGTTTTAGCAGTTCAGTGGCCTTAACATATCAACACACATACCTCGCGCACGAGACAGATAACTATTGACGAAAAATATCTGGCTTAAAAGCTCTTAAAAGTGTCAACATTCGATAAAATTACGTTGATATGTTAGGGCACGTAGACACAAACTACCACAGAGAGGTTGGAAGTATTATTTTCTCTACGTTATTTCTACTTATGACAGAACGAGTGGAGCGTTTTATGCAACCATGTACTTTGATACACTGATGTTGCAACTTATGTTCACGACAAAACGAGTCTACAAAATTATCTCGTGTTGCATATTATGCTAAGCCCGCAGGGCTTGTTGTCATTTAATGGTCATTTTATTTCAAGTGACAAATCCTTTTTTATAATTCACCATAGAAGATAAATAGGGTACGAGTATGACGGATTTTCAACGTTTAAAATCCCTAATATATCATCTTATACTAGTTACACCTCTGCCTACCCCTTTGGGGAGTACAGGCGTGAGTGCGTTATGTATGACATTCACATTTTATACAGTCGGGATTCACTTTGTAGTCTGTAATACGTGCAATGAATTCCACACGGCTAAACTTGAAAGCTGAAACTAGTATTAACATTATTTTCATCAAGTTTCTGCATTGCAAAGCGGTGAGCACGGGCTTCCGAGTTGTGGTTTGAGCCATTATCTTGTTTTAAAGTAAATAGTCAATGGACGGTCTAAGACTAAAGCGAATTTGCTTCTCGCCTAAACAGAAGCCTCTCACAGTGATTTGATTGATTTGGACAATTGTAATACTGTTCGAACCGGAATATATCCGTGCTGTTTGTATGGGTTTCTATCACCTCAACACTACAACGTTAAGCCTACGTGGTTAATAGATGTAGTATATTATTTAAGCATTAATAAACAACATTCCATTGAAATATTAAATTCTTTATTAAATACTTTTCGAAAAACAGCAACCCGCAGTAGACAAGCAGCATGATGAACTAAGTCCTAAACCCTCTATTTAGGAAAGAGGAAACCCGTGAAATATTAATTTATCGTATAATATTTTGGTAAATAATTAATTAAAATTATTTACTATAAATCTGATATAAACCCGGTGTTCGGGATTTACCGAGAAATTTCGAAATATAATCGAACATTTCAGTATAGGATCCGGTGCATAATTATTTCTGTAAACGCAATTAACTGAGACTGTCGTTCTTTGGAAGTTCAATTATAATAATAATGGTGCCTCGGAGTCCAATATTATATCATAATATTCACATCGAAATAATGAAATAATAACACAAAACCAATCCTAAGTATTTGTTCTAGTATAGCCTTGTTAGATCCGTGGATATGAAAACTGTGAGATCATGGAATCAATTTCAAACATTATTTCGATACTATATTTGACGAGTACCTGTACAATCTGTACTGTAAGACTGAGTCATCGTATTCAACGAATGTTAAAACTGATTGTTTTTTTTTTCTTTTAGGATCAAGCAGCCGTTATCAAAAAATATGAATATACAGAGCGTAAATAAATATATAAAACTCAAACAACAAAATATTTAAAATAGTTGTGTTTCCCTCGAGAAAATAAACCCTGTGGGTTTCGAAGAAAAATTCTCAACATAGTTCACTTCAAAGCCCGTTGCGTCCAATTAAAGTTAGATACAATTTATTTATTAAACATACTTTGTAAAAAAACACTTAATTTGTTGGTGTTATTTTAAAATCATTCTGTCATTTCAGATTTGTTTTGTATTATTTAAGTAGGAGATATTATGTACAGTACTTAGCACGATTGAAGGCTATTTGCTTTGACAATCTTCGTTTATTTCAGGGATACGAATGACATTATGTCAATGACACGAACTTGTGAATTTAATGATCTAATACAGACCTGCCATAACATTATATTATGTACTTATTTTCTCTTGTCAAAAATTAAGCTTGTCGAAGCACATAACTTTCATTGCAGTAGGTAGGTGCTCCGGAGAGCACGTAAAAAGTTGGTCCCGGCTTTTATCGACTGACAGCAGTCGTTAAGCTTGAAAACTTTGACACTAGCTTGGTCGCTAACCATTCGGTACAGAATGGAATAGTAGTTACCGCAGGTAGGTTAGGTCAAAATTCTTTTTATTCATTATCAGTTAGTTATTATGCAATTACGAGTAAAGCAATTGTCTGAGTAACGCGGTTTGAAATATGAATGTAGCAGCTATGTACTTTTAATTTACGTTTACATGATAATATCTAGCATGTATAGTTAACAAATCCGAGAATGTGAATACACTTACATCCGGTTTCTTAAAGGCTGATAAATGTAAAATTAACTAATCAACTATCAATTCTCATGTCAAGTCAAAATTTTGTTGCTAGAAGCGTGGTTAGTTATTATAACCTTAACCTTAACCTTTGATTTGACAGACATGTTAGTTTACATAGCTTTAAAATGTATAAGTAAAATCGTGTATCAAACGCTATTAGCAAGATATCAAACATTATTTTTTTTCACTAAATAACGTTTCAGCAACTCGAATTGATTTCACAGCGGTGTCACAATCAAAGTTCTGCTAGATTATATTTTTTTATTAGCTTGAGTGACAAAACGAGCAAGCAGGTCGCTCGCCTGATGGTAAGTGCCACGCCTGCCCAAATACAAATTGAAATTTTAATGTTGATCTTTGAATGTTAATTTGATCAACATTTGAGAAACCGGGTGTAACTATTTTTTATAGCCTGAACTAATACTTCACTTTATTTACGTATACTGACTGACTGCAACGTCAGTCAGCTATACGTAAATAAAGTGAAGCAGTGCATGTACCGGAATCCGAGAAACCCCACCAATATTGGACATTCTGTTTAGTAAATATAGGCAAGTGTTGCCCGTGATATTGTTAGCCCGGCATGTCAACATGCGGATCTAGGCATGGATTATATAATTTAGTCATAGTAAACATTGTCAGAGAATAAATAGACTCTAGATAGAACCGATAGGTTATTAGAAATATATCCTCCGATTTAATATAAATCATTAAAAATGCATTATACATTTATTAACTCACCCTATCATATCAGCGTCGATTATGAAATCATATTTTTTTTAATAAAAATATATTTTTAAGCTTTGCAAAGCAAAGTAACTACACTGAACCTGATGTTGAGTATACAGTTCAAACACAATTTCGACCGTCAAGTGATATTGTCTCTCTTGACGGTCGGTACAATTATGGCGGCCTGAAGTTGCTGGATATACACTAGCTGAACCTGGAAAGCAACTCGCCTGAATGAGCCACTATGGCCAGTTTTATATTACGCGTACGGTAGTCGCTATCCAGGCGGGTACAAAAATGTATCAATTACCCACCCAGTAAAATATGTATAAAATAAACTTGGCTTGACACACGACCGTTTGTCTAAATAATAATTATGTGTAAAATGTTTAGTAAGTCATAACGAGTATCATAAAAGTTTATCCGTTAATTATAACTTGCACCAACCTTAATAGCGACACAAACAAGGTAAAATACCTAGTGACTCACTTGTACGCTATTTATGGCGTACATAATTTAAAATCCTAGTAATAATTGGAAAAAACTTTTTTAGAAAAGAGTAATAAATAATATGTGCATACGAACAGCTCCGTATCTACTCTACTTTTTTATACTAAAGGAACTCTATCAACGTGTCTGTTACCTTTTCATGGTTAAACCAGTGAACCGATTCTGATGAAATTTGGTATGGAGATAGCTTGAACCTCGAAATGGACGTACGTTTTTTAAAATCAAGTTATGACAGCGATACAATGGAATTTTATGGTGAATTTTGCCTTTACATATATGCACCGATGTTAAATAAAAAATGTAAATTGTTTACGGGTGGTAGATGATATTATAATCTACTAAAATCTGATCGTTAGGAATTTAGACATACGTATAGGGATTAAACCAGCTTTGAAATAAAAAACCCGCACCGAAATTAGTCCTTTCGTGGAGTTGTCACGATCGCACAGACAGACACCCGCATATACACACCCACAGACAAACAAAGGGGTCAAACTTATAGCACTCTTCTTTTTATCGTGGGTTAAAAACCGGGATTGTTGAAATGCGTATCTTTAATAGAAGGATTGTACTTGAAATTTTTTCACCGTGCGATCAACAGTCAACAAGGCGGTGCTTGGCACTGCCTGGCAGCCTCCGTGCACGAACACCACCATCAATTTTTATTGTTTTCCAAACATACGCGACCCGCTACCCTCGACCCGCGCGCACCTGCCGCAATGTTTGAAAAATATTTTTGTTCTTTTTATATTAATGACAAGCCCAATGTATTCATTTGTAATTTATTTATTGGTAGTATGCTACATCATAGCATTTTTTTGGCTTCATATTATTATGAAGCCAAAAAAAATTGGGCCTATCACAGTAACGGATGGAAATAAACTCAGCGAATATTGGAAGCAATAATTGCATCTGGGCTTACCCCTTGGAGAATACATGTGTTATTATCTTACACGGGGCTCATATTAATAAACCGTTAAAATGAACCAAATTCCATTAATTTTGAAGACAATCCAATGAAATATGTACGAGATTTTCTTCAATTCAAATGAATTATCTGTTCACATGACGCCAAAAGTGGCTTAGCTTACTAGAATGGTTACAAAAAAAGACCTCGTAAATGGTCCATTAGGGATAATAATATCTCAGATAATGAGATTAAATTGGAGGACAGAGACGTCCAATAGAAATTATCTATTAATGTTCCTACTGCCTTTATTCCCAAATCAAAGCATAAATATTCCCAAGGTGAATAAAATACAATATACAACATCAAAAATGCTTTCTTTCTGCCTGGTGTTATCCTAGCCTAATGTCAGGGTTCGCCTTCATGTACCATAGATATGACGGAACTTTGTATTATATGGAGCGACCTGCCATCTGACCCCCACAACCCGAAACGGAAACCACCATCATTGCCTCCTCCGTCAATAATTAGCAGAGGCTTCCACGTCCAGATGAGGTTGACTTTGGACCTAAGATGTTGGTAGTCCACTTACACTTTACATAGAAAAGTAAATATATAAATTCTTTCTTTCTAGATAGGCAAATAACTAATCAGTAAACACCATTTTCAAGAACAATACAAAAGAAATTAACTACAGGTCTTATCGCTATAAACGATCTCTACCAGACAACCTTAATAATGACGGACTTAATTATGTGTTAGTGGAATTCTATGTCTAAGTACTGCTAGGCCCTAGGTATTTGAACCGACTTAAAAATTGGGAGGTTTTCAATTCAGTGAGTATTTCGTGTTCCTTTTTATGAATGGCCATTGCTTTCTCCGCCAATAAAATTATTTTGTTGACTAAAAATTATTCAATAGAGTTTAGCTGCGATTTGATTCCATATTAACGTTGAGTAGGTACAGAATACAAAATTTAAAATACTCAATGGATAAACAGCACAATCGTCGCGATTGTTTTACTGTATTGGCACTTACATGCCAAAGGTGTAATTACCGACCACTAAGAATTGTAAAATAAAATAAGCTTAAACAAAACTTCAAAATAATCCTCAAAAATAACTAACTAATTATAATTTCGAGAGGTCTTTTTGGAGTCGGTGCTGGTGCCTGTGCCTGGCAACTGAAATTAAACCTCTAGAGAAGATTTTGATAACAATCCTTCAGTGTTTGTTTTCTTTTTGTCATACCTATTATTGGAATCATATTTAACAGCTCACGTGATAGGACCCACTTAATGACATCCGTGGTGCTTTACATCTGGCTTCTCCAGTTGTAAATGTCCTTTTACCTGAGGTTAATGCCTCCTTTGTTCATTATTTTGTCTACCGCTTAGCTATAGAGGGAAGTGGACAATTAATATTTCCAACTCCTCCTTAACTTTCTATTTGATTAATTTTGTTGCGGGACAAAGACAATTTAGCATTTCAAGAGACTCGCCGAGCTTCACTGCTCGGTGTCAACAAAAATGCTTGCCACTGTCGATCCTGGTGCACATAGGAGGGTGTGTGGGCGGAATAGTCTCATGTTGTTTCAAAAGTAAATTTATTTTTATATCGGAAATTCAGTTTTGTTTAAACTTATAAAATATTTTACGGTTTACTCATGTAGTCAGTTGTTAACTTTGCTTTAAGTGTTTGTAAAATATAAGATTTGGGAAGTATAACACAAAGTACATAATATTAATATCAAATACAGTACAGCGATTAAAGTTATGCGCTTAAGCGTTTGGATTTTTATTTTATTTAGTACCAATTTGCAATCAATTTTCGGGTGATTCTTCAGTGAAAAGATTAAAAATAATAACAAATATTCTGTATTAAATAATCATTATTAGTTTATGGCTAAATTTCAATGTGCGAATAAATTTTATCTGCCAGATTCCAATTTGCACATTTGCCAGATGCCAATTTGTACCAATTTGACATACTATGTCGTAGGTCCTTCGAGTGCGAGAAGCCGTCTGGGTTGGTATGGCTTGGTCGATTTTTTTATTTTTCAGTTTGAAGGACATTGAAGCTAGTGAAGTTAATTGATACTATGAGACTTATCATTTCATATTCATATCAGGGTGACGAACATTGTCCATGTGCCATGCACTGCTTTGTGATTCAAAGTTTTCTGTGATGTTGGTTCTGCTTTTGGGCAGGCGCGGCGCTTACCATCAGTCGGGCGAACTGCTCGCCTCTTCATTCAAACTAATAAAACAAATACGCTTCACCTTATAATATATTGTCTGCGTGATAAAGCATGTTATATTTTATCTGATAAATAAAGTTAACTTGGAGATTGAAAAATCGGCTATCGTACTCGTCGAAAACGTGCATTTAGATAATAATATACGAGTAAAGTGCTCCTTTTTTCCCAGAAATCAGAAGACTCCACGCTGCTTCCAACAACATTTTTAATTAATTAATATAGCAGAGAGTTATATATTTTAAGGTATCTCTTACCTCTCCGCAAATGTGCTGAAAGCTATTAAAAATATTAAGAGCCTTTCGTAATATTCGAGTAAGATATAACATAGTAAGATAATTACTTTTGAAAGTACTAGATATCTTTTTGTCGGTATATGTCAGAGTGTGACTTGCATTGCACATACGCTTGTAATACCCGAAGGGGTAGGCAGAGGTGTAACCAGTACACACAGTTTGCCAAGCCTTTTTCCATCCCAGGATGTGATAGGGGCAAACCTACCGCCTTGACGGGCATATTCCAGACTTATACTGAGCATTTCATAATAACAAACAAACCAATATCACTTTTACCCTACTCGGAAATCGAACCCGAAACGTCGGCACAGCAGCCGTACCGCGTACGCTTATCAACTGCGCCACAGTTGTGTATTTGAATGTGATATTTTTATTTGGTAAGTAGCATTTACCCAGGGGTGGCGAAGCAGGCACTAAATGGACAGCCCTGCTTGCAGTGAATGCGAGAGTAGGAAAATTATAACATAAGCTTTGCTAACCGTACTGTAGCAAACATAGTTTGGTAACCTAACCGTGAAAACTCCCGTCGTTATATAAACATCTATATACCTTTTAAATGGCTGAACAGGTTTTTTTCAAACATTGCTAAGAACCAAATCTTAAACCAGCTTTTAAACAAAGCCGCATTGAAATAGATCAATTCGATTCAAGAATCATCACAATCGGTGCATAAATGCCAAAGTTTTACGCCCGATTTCTGAAAGGCTGATCAAAGTTAAACTAACTAATCAAATGTCAAATCTCATGTCGAGTCGAAATTGAGCTGCTAGAAGCGTGATCAACATCTTTGATTTGACACACATGTTAGTTAACATAACTTTCAAATTAGGTAATATGAAAAATCGTATGACAAACGGTACTACAGAGAGATAATATATTATTATTTTTTCACTAAATAACGTTTCAGCAACTCGAATTGATTTGATCAGCCTTTCAGAAACCGGGCTTTGTAAAAACATACATAGTACACCTTTCAAAGTGCTGACTTTTTCAAATCCGCCTTAAAACATATTTGCATCCTACACAGAGATTATTTCCGCGACACCACTCGTTGGCAGTGCTTCCGTTTTCCGCTACAATTACCTCATCCCTTCATTTTACCTCTGAAGCCAACCTTTAAGACGTCATGTTCCATATTCGAGAATAGACTTCCGCCTGGAACATATTGTAGAAACTGCAGCGCTTCCAGCGGAAGTTGGATCTGCGAGGGTAATACAGTTACTAGTCGATGCTACCATAATATGATTGGAGAGAAATATTACAATGTAATATTGGTTTACCTACTTTAAAATAAACATGGGTTTAAATAAAAAAAGGTTTATTTTAAAATGTTTATGGGTTGATAATAGACACGCTTTTCTCTCTGGAGGGGTAGGCAGCATACCAACATCGCATTAATTGTCGTAATTTTTTTAAGTCAAATTTCTTCTTAGTGCCGGTTGAAAATTAGCGCTAACAATCATTGACCTTTTATTAACACCGACCCAAAATTAGTTAGATTAGCAGCTAATTTTATTTATTGATTATCTGGTATTTTTTGAATTAGTTATATTTTTGGAAAGTTTTTATTAATCAATTTTTAGAGCGGTATTTTCAATGTCGGAATAAATGGTATCTATCATCTGATATGACATACGCTTCTCCTACAATACATGTTTTTTTTTATAGTATTTGCCGAAACGAGCAAGTGTGTCACCTGATGGTAAGCGATCTCCACCGCCCATGTACGACCACAATACAAAAGAATCATGGGCGCGTTGCCGACCTTCAAGGAAAGGGATAATAAGGGATTGGGAAGGGGAGGGAGATTTGGGCCTCCGGATATCTCACTCACCGTACGAAACGCAGCAGCAAGCTGCTACTTTACGCCAATTTTCTGTGAGACAGTGGTAACGACCCGGACGAGCCGGCCCATTCATGCTGTAGACAAAATAGTCTACAGCGTGGCTCTACCACTCGTAAATTATATTGACAGCATAACAAGTATGTATTTTGGGGTCTCTGATAAATAAGGTTTAGTAGGGGTTTAAAAAACGGCCCTTTGTGAAAAAACATAAACATCAGTGCATTAATAACGAAGATTTAATTTTAGAACCTCGACAATACCGCCTTGGCGACCGAACATTTTCATAAAATTTAATGACCGTTCATGTATTAGATATAATGAAACATATATGCTTATTTTCTTTCATTCAATTCTTCATCTTCCGCCTGCCCTTATCCCACTCGCAGTGGGGTCGGCGCAACATGATTTTTAACACATGTTACAGAAAGATTTGGCTTGTAGTTTTTATAACCGGCCGCCTGCCTGAATAATTATTATTTGAAATATTATATGTACAGTAAGTACTCTTTATTTATAAGTCTTTTTTACATTTTTAAATACTTATAAAAAAAACAAAAAAAACATATAAAAATATAAAATACATCACCCTCCAATGGCGAGGCCTAGAACCCAAGCCACCGACGGTTAAAAGGTTAAAGGACCCCAGAGTGATAAACATCCTCACATTGCGTGGGTACCGTGTCCAATAACACTGCAATATGCATCTGGCTCTTGACCCAACGACCAATTGAGAGCCTCTGGAGATGTTGGTCGAGGCTCTTCGGTATCAACCCATGGGTAGAAACGACTATCGGGACAATAATTGTTGAGTCCACATCCCACATAATTATATTTATTATTTTCTTTCATTTCACCTGTCTAAAATGTTTTTAATAACTATGGCATTCCGGCACTCACTAACTTAAATGGAATATGCGTCTCAGCTAAAATATTAAATTTTAATTCGAATCTACCTCGAACTTCCGCAATATTCACAAGGTATTGGAAACTAGAGGTGCCTAATTAATATTCATTCCGACTTCGACTTAGACAAGATTCTGCTAATTGGTTATTTCATTATTTTGAATTATCTGATACCTTAATGTCCTATGGTTCATTTAATTAACTAGATATTTGAATTCATACAACCAGCATAAATAATAATAATAATTATAAAATTATGATATTTTGATAATCTTGGGGCTGTTTTGATTGTTTTAGAAGCGAATATTATTATAGGCATAAACGAGTTCTCTTAAAAAAAATATTCCTTTCCTTTAAGGTTGGCAAGTAACGTAACGCACCCATGATTATTTTACTGTGGGTGTTTATGGACGATGGAGATCACTTTTAGTATCAGATAAAGCTATTCCATGTATATAATTCCCAATACAATAACCCAATGGCAGCGCATTTGCAATGCTATTATTCGTTGAGGAGTTTCATATTTTACTTCATACTATGTCATCAGATCTGAAATGACTTGCAGTTAAAACCTATACCGCAAGTACATACAAATATAATTTTATACAAGTGGTATTGTCTATTTAAATTATATATAATTATGAAGTTAATTCTGTTACCCTCATTTGAGTAATAGCAACGTTATTGGTGTTAGTGAAGGTACTCAGGAAAATAACAATGTTAAGCGGGTAGATTGGTAGAGGTGATTTGCTGAGGTATAAGTATAGTATAAGAGGGTGCGTTATTAATTAAGAGGACTCAGTCGTGCTTAGAACTCTTCCGTGGAAACGCTGTCCAAGTGCAGTTAGAATTGTGATTAATCATACCAAGTGTAATAAATTGTGAACAGTAATATAATTTAGCATTTAATGTGTACATACTATTAAACTTATTGAACATCTTGACGAAGTTATTTATCTTTATTGAAGAAACAGTGATAGTGATCTTACAATTGTTAGAGGTTACTAATTATATATGCTACATGTATCGGAATAAGCTACACGTAGCTGCTCGAGCCTACATTTAGGGTCTGTTGTACAATATTTGCCTAACTTATAAACTTTCTTCAGCACTGCTTATTTAAACACTGTTTTCGTCTCTTTCTAACCACTTTATAAATGATGTTGACAGAGAAAGACAAAAGAGTGTTTAACAAATTATTGCTTAAGTAACGTTCATAAGAAAGGTCCATATCAATTGGAATGTTAACCTTTAGATAACGCATTACACATACAATTTACGTAATATGAATTTTACATACTGTATTGATAGTGCAGTAATTTTGTACGATGCTGTGTTATATTTTATTTGACAAGTAAAATTTACTTGGAGATTGTGAAACAGGGGCTTAATATAGCATCATGTTATAAAGCATCCCGTCAGAAAATGATTAATAAGCTCAGGGTATTTAATGAATTATGTTGGGATAGCAACAAGTGGTTTACTTCGTAGGTCCCTCGTATGCGAAATATTTTGATAAAAGATGTTTATAACTAAAACACTAGCATACTTGTTTAAATGTCATCTTCTTCTTCCCCTTCCCCTTATCCCACACGCATTGGAGTCGGCGCAACTTTTTAACACATGTTACAGAAAGATTTGGCTTGTAGTTTTTACGGCCGGCCGCCTGCCTGACGTAAACCCCTTTGGGGAGAACTTTACTATATGTACCTAATATTAGACCAAAAAATATATATATATTAACTATACTTGTTTTACTTTGTTTCACTGTTTTCTTAGTTGTGTGTAACACAGTATCATTCTATTTATTCCTAATATATGTAATTCTCTAATTGTATGCTGCTGTAAGTTAAGCTAAGTAAGAATGCTTTGATCATCTATAATTTGTAACGCCAAAATTAATTAATTAATTTGTGTCTTGGAATTATAAAAACCTTAACATTACATTCAAATAATGTACGTAACGTTGATGATCCTGTTAAATAAATAAATGAAAAAAAATTATAAAAGAGCAAAATTATTAAATACACATAATATACATTTACACTCGCCAGGGTTCTTTACCACTGATATATAAGATTTCCAGAGTGTCGATCAATTCGACATCATATTATATTATATGACAAAATGAAGATTAACGGAGGCCTACTAACGAGTAAGTGGGTGAGCTCCACCGCCCATGAACATCCACAATACCTGAGGAATTATGGATGCGTTGCGACCTTAAAGGAAAGGGATACTTCAGGGATGGAGAAGGGGAGGGGGATTTGTTCGTCCAGAAAACTCACCCAACCTACGAAACGGAACAGACTCAACGTACGAAACGGAACAGCAAACTGCAACTTTTTTCTGTGAGACAGTGCTAATAACCCGGTCGAGCCGGCCCATTCATGCTGTAAACAAAACTATCTCAACCACGTTTATCCTGGCATCGTAAAATAAATTTATCCAAATTTAACCGACGTGCATGTATGACAAGTTTAATGATAGTGAAGGAGGCCAAAGAGGTGTGCAAGGTTCGTAGCAAGTGGAAATCCGTTGTATTTGCCTACCCCTATGGGAAACAGGCGTGAGTCTATGTATGCATGTAAATTTATCCAATTTACATGTGCATATTCGTGTAAGTGGATAATGATCCCAATGGAACTTTCCCCCTAGTCGCACACAATGATATGGGCGCCAGCGAGACTAGGGAGTAACCGAGTATGGCGCCGGATAGTCGAACGTTTTTGCGACGCATCCAAATCCGTTACGACCGTAATATGGGTTTATGTAATTTAGTATGTATATTTTTATTAATCACCTCATTGGTGTCTTGGCAGCGTACTAAGCTGAGAACCGTAAGGTCCTAGGTTAAATTCTCAAGTCCAGCAATCACAATCTGTGTGAGTTTTCAATTCAATAAATCATATATAAATTGTTCGGCATTAGAATTTGTGCCCGTCATGGCAATAGGCTCGGTGAAACATGGGTACAGCAATACTTGCAACTCCGCCTACTCCTTTGGGGAAACAGACTCGTTAGCTTATGTATCTTATATGTGTAATTTTTTATTTGTATCACTGCACTGGTTAGAAACAGGAGGGAGGATTATTGAAAATATAATTATTTTAATGAAATAATTTTTATTTTTATTTGTGACACTATGTTTAACTATCCAGACGTGTGTGGTTTAGAACTAGTGAATTATCTCACAGTCGTTTATATATTTTTTATTAGCTTGAATGACGAGACGAGCAGGTCGCTCACCTGATGGGAAGGTGCCCATGAGCCTACCCATAATCAGAACCAACACCACACAGAACTTCAAATTATAAAGTATCGTATGGCACTGGACTGCACTCGTCACCTCGAGATTTAAGATATTAAGTCTCATAGTGCCCAGTAATTTCACTGACTTCAATTTTCTTTAAAGTAAAATACAACAGTGCTCACACACTGCTGCTTGGTGAAATAGACAAAGCGGTGGTACCAACCCAGACGAACTAGTAAAATAGTTAATGTTAAGTTAAAATTATTAGGTAGGCACTATTACCTATTAGTGATTTTTTTATATTTATTAATTACAATTTTATGTCTTATAGGTGAAAAGTATGTCAGCTTTTCCTATATAAACACCTGTTATCAAAACATACACGAAATAAAACTTGTTAATACTTTATAGAAAAAAATAATCCCTCGATTGCGCAGTTGTAATACGTATGCGTTACGACTGAGGCTGACGCTGAGGTCTCGGGTTGGATCCCTGGGTCTGGTAACAGTGATATTGGGTTTTTCTAAAATGCTCAGTATCAGCCCGGAGTCTGGAGTTGTGCCCGGTATGGCGATAGGTTCGCCCCCTATCACATCATGGGACGGAGATACACTCGGTGAAATGTGGCTGTACTGATTACATCTCTGCCTACCCCTTCGGGGAGTACAGGCGTGAGTGCGTATGTAGGTATGTATGTATTTTTATTATATTTTTTTGTCATAACTTACATTTACGTGAAAAGTATGTCAGTTTTTCGTATATAAATAAACACCTGTAATTAAAACATAGGCGGAATAAATCCTCTTAATACCTCATAGAATAAAAACCGTGACATTTGTGATTATAATAGCTTCACTTTAATTATACGTGAAATCAACAACTAATACATGCATTGAATCAGAACTAATAGTTTATCTGTTGTATTCCACATGTTTTCACAACGATCGAACGTGATATCCCATTGATTGACACGGTATGTAGATTGGACGCCCTTTGCCAAATTAACACGTTTGATATAAACTGTCAATACACGTAACACGTCAGGCGGCCTACAAGCCAAAGCTAAATTATCATGGACATCAATGGACATCGACATCGGGTGCTTACCACTATGTCACAAAATGCTGACGTGAAGTGAAATTCTGCGTAAACAATTATACTACTAATAAAAATAAGAATACACTCTTTCATGTTCAATTGTTGACAAATATGTAACAATTAATGTATAATATTGAACAGGCGAATATCGCGTGACTCAGTATTGGGAAGCGACGGTCAACGTGTCCCAATCCATTTGTTAATTAACTTTACATACGTGACCTATTGCGTTGTACATGTTTTTATGTTAGCACCTTTACAATAATAAGACTATACTGGCCAAAACGGTTATAAAGACGGAGATCACTTCGTAATCATCAGCTTATTAGAAAATGTTTTATCGGCCTATCCACTATATTCTAGTACGATTTAACCTCCATTTAGTAATATAATAGAGCTTTTTTGAAAGTAACTAGGAGACATCTTTATATTGGTATATATTTCAGTGTGTGACTGTTGACTACTTTTTTTTTATAATGAAATTGCGAAATAAAGTAGAAAATGGCTTTGAAGAGTTTGTTGCCTCTCGTCAGCCGATTTCTTCAAGAAGGGCATCGATAAATTGCCACTGCGCTGGCAAAGACGCATCGATAGCATGGGTGGTTTTTTTGATTAATAGAAATAAAAGTGATAGAAAAGAAATACTTCATAAGACCTATTATTATTAATTGGTAAGTAGCATTTACTCAGATGCGGTGAAATAGGCGATAATTGTAATGGTAGCGGAAATAGAGTTCGTAATTGGATAGTATATTGCGTGTGACATTTATATACAAAATGGATATTATAGATATGTGTAGCATAACTTAAGCCCACGCCTGTATCCCTGAAGGGGTAAGCAGAGGTGCAACTAGTGCTGCACCTATCGGTCGTCGAGCTATTTTCCGTCTCATGATGTGATAATAGGCGAGTCAATCACTATACCGGGCACACATTCTAATCCCGGGCAACCTATGTGTGATTTTTCGAATGAAAAACTCAAACACGAAATGTGATGGCCTGACCTGGGGTTTGAACCTAGCACCTTCACGAGTTTTCAGCCTAAATATGTTGACCACTAAACCAACGAAGTTATATTAATAATAACATTTAAGTAGTATTTCATACAAATTAAAATAAAACTTATACTTTTGCTTAAATACAAATACGAGCGAACTTCACGAAATACATATGGGAAATATTTAAGCCCCTGCTTTAACTCAAAGTTATAATTTAGGAACTCTCACACGTGATTTTAGAAATTCCATTAAACTGTTTAACCCTATTTGCAGTAACATTAACTTTCATATACCTAGTCAGAAAGAATCACTATGTACCTCCTTAATAAATACTGTTGCGTATTTTTATGTATTAATATTATAATTATGTGTTTAAGGTATAAAGAAAACATTTGTATTTAATTTGGTTTTAATAATTTCCCATAAATTTTATAACTAAATTTGTCTTAGGTAAACAACGTGTTACAGAAAGGTGTGCTCAAATTTAAACAGCGTATAGTGTACGATTTTATTACCCCACCCCCCGTAGTATCAAATCCGATTGCATCACTAGGACATAAATAATAATAAATACACCCAACAGTCACACACATTCCTGACCCCACACTAGGTAAACCTGTATCGTGAGTATCAGGATCTACGAGGGACTAGCGGTCCCACAACACTCACACCCGAGACAAATATTTGTGAATCAGACAAACATTTTACTACGAGCGGGAATCGAACCCACGGCCTCACGCTTCGCAACCGGCTACTCGCCCACTGCGCCACGATGGCGGTCAAAAATAAAATGAAGTGTATTTTATTTTTTATCGAATGATTAACATGTCGACTCTAAACTTTGGACAATACTAAATTATAAACAACTACAACAGCAGATACTAATGAAACTGTTACTAGGCACGCAGAGATAAAGCAAATCATTTATAGTGATGTGTTCAATCTTATCAATCTTAATAAGCGAGTGATTAAAATGAGCGTGATATTTTAGGGTCTAGATTTTGATAAGATTTTAATACATATACCGGTACATAAGCACTGTCAGGTGTATGTACCGACCCTTAATCCTACTACTACATATTATAAATGTGAAACTTTGGATGTTGCCAATCACGCCCTAAGGACCTAATTTTAAATTAATATTAAACTTATTTAAGTCTGAAAGTTTGAAAAATGCCAAAACAACGGATGAAGATAATATTATGTGCAATAAAAAAGTGTGACTTGTACATAAGAACAGTGTGATGAGTGTATCGCAAGAGGAGATAGCAGATATCCACCAACATGCAGATGATATGGGCCACTGCGGGCGGGTAAGACAATATTCCTTATACATACTTATGTGTTATAAAATATATATTTCTGCTGTGTGTAAGTACTGTAGTTTTCGGTTTGAAAGGCATTAAAATCAGTGAAATTACTGGACATTATGAGACTCAACAACGCATGCCCCAGGGTGACGAGCGCAGTCCAGTGCCATACAGTGTTTTGTTATTCAAAGTTGTGTGGTGTTGTGTCTGTTTATGAGCAGGTGTGGCCCTTACCATCAGGCGCGACCGGCTCGTCTCGTCATTTAAGCTAATAAAAAAAGGAAAAAATATATAAACAACTGTTGAGACAGAAGTCCCGGGTTCGAAACCAGCCCAGGGCACACACGTCTAAATTTTACCTATAAGTTACGTGTGTATTCATTGTTATTTATAGGTCGCTTTAACGGTAACGCTAAAGGAAAACCATTATTCAATATATTGAATGAATCCATGATATGTTATACATCATTTAGATACCTACAGTAAAAAATTTCGTTCGTTAAAGAAGAACGAGCAAGAAACTCTAACGTTGGTGTTTTCAAAATTGATTTACAATGTTTGCACTACATTAATACAATGTATTTTAAAATAGAGTTAGAGCAGCTCAATTTATGCCAATGAGGAACATTATAAAGTATTTTTTATAGCATAGGCCGTCAAACGAGCGAGTGGGTCACCTGATGGTAAGTGATATCCACCGCCCATGTACGCCCAAAATACGAAAAGAATCATGAGCGCGTTGCCGAGCTTAAAGAAAAGGGATAATTAAGGGATTGGGAAGGGGAGGCGGATTTGAGCCTCTGGATATCTCACTCACCGTACGAAACACAGCAACAAGCTGCTACTTTACGCGGGTTTTCTGTAAGACAGTGATAACGACCCGGGGAGTCGGCCCATTCATGCTATAGACAAAACTGTCTACAGCGTTGCTCTGCTACTCAGACATGATTTGATGACATGACATGATAGTAAAATTATCATGATTTTTGCATATGATCCTCATGAGTATGATGAATAAATGAATACTTCGAAGATGACTATGAAACAAGATTATAGTTATAACAAGCAAAAACTGTCTGAACAGACCAGTTCACATAAGCAGCACCCGTTCACGAGTATGACACGTGTGCCAGCCAACGAACTCCTCAGCCATGTTACAGGGAAGTGACCGACCCAGCACACAACACCGCCGCAAGCACAGACACTTTAGCGAGCATGACATACCCAAGCTGCTTACAATTATTGAATATAGTGCTCAATTCTCACCGACTGCCATAAGGGTCATGCTTCGCCATTTCTGGCTAGAATTGCATAACATTGAAATAAAGATCACAATAATATAAAATAAGAAAAGCAAATTTTTATATTTATTTAGTACCTACACTTATTTTAATGTAATTGCCTTCCTATCTTCTAAATATTCAAAAATTTTGTAATTGGCTTTATTGCATAACTTTCGCTTGGTATTGGCTATATAGTTGGTGATAATAGGTTTTTGAAATTGCCGTTCTGTACGAAAAAGGTTAAAGTACCTATATTTTCCATCTTTTTTATTTCTATTAATCAAAGTAACCACCCATGCTATCAATGCATCTTTGCCAGCGCAGTGGCAGGTTATCAATGTCCTTCTTGAAGAAATCGGCTGGACGGGAGGCAACAAACTCTTCAAGTTCTTTTCAAACTCTTCTCTCCTTCTTGGGTATTGATTTTTTTCCCCGCCAAAATGTTGTCCAAACTATGTCATTGTGTTCTGATGATTGTTTCCTGTAGAAACGCGACTCTCGCCTGACGCCTCTCAAGCACATCGGCGAACTTTCGGCATCATCCGATGAGAGAGCCAGTGTTACATGTGGTGAAGCGGACCTTTCTCGGTACTATCGTCTTTAACCTCGCCCGTAACGAGCGTGGTTGCCCTAGCCCACTTGTCAAAGGCATAGGGTAAAACGCCTGCGCGTCTTTTAACGGCGGTGTCAGTATCAGAAGTATTTAAAAAGAAAATTTTATAAAAGTATATATATATTTAAAAAATAAATCTGACAGAAAACTAGCGCCCACAACGAAGTAGGTATCTGATCAGTCTCCTAAAAACAACATTAATTATAATTAACTAATATATGAAATCTGGGTCATGACGTCAATGAAAGGTTTGCAATTGTATTTCGTCAATGCAAGGTTTACAATTACAGGGAATACATTATAACAGTACCCACGGTTCGCCAAGCTAATTTTCGTCCCATGATGTGATGCGAGCCCTTCGTCTTAATGGGCACAATAATACGTGGAAACACGTGTGATCTTTTGATTTGGAAAGCTCAAACTTTACAAAGCAATTCAAACTCCTAATATCCTACTATTTTCATTTTCATTACTAAAAACCTGAATTGCGGTCCGTTTGCTGTTTTCTCTTGAGGAGTAACTCATTTTCCCTCGTACTCCGGCATCAGATCTTAACCAAATTTATATGGGACCACCACAGAAAAATCAAGCTATTTCCTTCTTTATACCTGGTGTTATCCCAACTTAATGCCCAAGTTCGCCTTACCATTATGATTTGAATCCGACCGTCCATTTTTATCGTACATGACGAAATAATGTAAGAGCGGCTCAATTTTTTACATGTACTACTTCAAATTGTATGTCACGTTACTAATTTACTATTCCCATGACGAGGGGTGGGTACATGAAAGAGAACGAGCGAATGAGTTTCAAGATGCCTCGCCTCATTTGAAGTAGAACGTTGGGGTAGGTTGAAGGATCTTAGTACAAAAAAGGGGTTCTGTTACAAACTCGTTTAAAAATCGTTTCCAACTCAACACTATAGTCGGCTGCGCCTATGCTTATTTTGGCGCTGAATTGGCAAAGAACGTTGGCATGCCGTTTAATTGGCCGTTCATGTACGCCTACACACTTTACATGTGTTGTTTAAGCCGAAATATAACTTTTTAACTGATAGTCCAAATTGTTACCTTTAGTCCGTAAACAAAGTGCTGGGTTTGTGTTCCGTATAAAAAATCTGTTTAACCGTTAAAAGTTAAAGATGTTATTCTAATTGTATATTTGACTTTAGGGATTTAACGGTTAGGTTATTTAAAAGAGGCTAAAAAATATAAGCACATACGTCCTTCTTCGCCGAATTTACGTTTGAAGATACATTTCTTGAAGTGCCATCACTAAGTAGAATAATTCATAGCGTGAATTATAAAGTGGCCTATTCAAGCTCTCACAATGAATTCAGGGCTGTGCTTGTACGAGCGCGACCTCACTAAGTTGTGTTAAAACTGTTATTTATTCACGACTTGAGACAAGAAGATAGACAGTAGAAGTTCAAGTCGTATTATACAGAAGCATTTTTTTAAATTATCACGCAAATTAACACCGAAAAAAAAATCGCGATTTTCGTGTTGTTTGGATGTATGGACTGATTATTACCTAGGTTAATAAAACCTAGATTATTGTAACCAATTTTACATCCATAAGTATATAACTTGTTGCTGAATTTCCCGTCCCGTAGTATAAAAAAAAGTAAGTATAAAGTATCCCGTAGTAGTTCTTTATTTAGTGTGCAATAAAGAATATTCTATCTTTCTATCTATCTAAAAGTTAGGGCGGGGAGTCATTTTTAACGACTTTGGAGGCACATATCTTAATTTAATTCTAATAACCTATCCCATTAGATATATAATGATATAACAGTTACCAATAACACAAGCCTATGTGCAAAAGAAAAAATAAATTCATCTCTGAGTTACATGTATGGAGAATCACCACAAAAAATATGTTTTCTTAATTTCATTACACATTTGTGTAGCGGTTCACAGAATCCACCTACCATCCAAATGACTATTAGTCTGCTAAAAACTGGCTGAGATATACGGATGGAGAGAGGAACAGAGGGACATGACGAAATTATAAGGGTCCATTTGGTTACGGAATCTTAAAAACGGTCGCATACGCGCCGCAAATGTGATGAAGTGTGTATCAGTCGAGTTTCACCCAATACCGCATGATCAATATGACTTCGCTCTAACTCAACAACAAATAGTGTTGGCGTCTTAACGTACACTAAGAACGGAGAGCATCACGACTTTAACCACTAAACTTGGTTTGTAACCATTCAGACACGCACATTTCAAACTACTACTACTATAGCACATTTCAAATACGATTTAATTGCTTATTATAAAATTCCTCTGAATGGTAGAGCCACGCTGTAAACACTTTTACCTACATCATGAATGAGCCGGCTCGTCCGGGTCGTTACCACTGTCTCACAGACTGAGTGAGATATCCGGAGGCCCAAATTCCCCTCTCCATCCCAATCTCTTAATCCCTTTCCTTTAAGGTCGGCAACGCGCCCATGATTCTTTTGGCATTATAGGCGTATATGGGCGGTGGAGGTCACTTACCATCAAGTGACCCACTTGCTCATTTCCGATCTATGCCATAAAAAAGATGGAGAAGATGGTTTCTCGTACGACATAGGAGATAATTACCGTCATTTTTTTGACCGCCTCCGTGGCGTAGCGGGCGAGTAGCTGGTTGCGAAGCGAGAGGCCGTGGATTCGATTCCCGCACCGAGACAAATGTTTGTGTGATCCACAAATATTTGTTTCGGGTCTGGGTGTTGTGGGACTGCAAGTCCCTCGTAGTTCCTGATACCCACGATACAGGTTAACCTAGTGTGGGGTCAGGACTATGTGTGTGACTGTTGACTGTGTGTGTGTGTGTGTGTGTGTGTGTGTGTGTGTGTGTGTGTGTGTGTGTGTGTGTGTGTTTACGAGGCCACGTCATATAGAATTATTTTTTCAAACTGTATGACGCCGGTTCGCATACAAGAGTTTTCTGTTACATTCTCACCTGTGTCATCGATAAACTCTCTCTAGAGCAAATTACGACTACTGAACAAACTTTAGTAAAAGCAGCGAGATTGAAATTAACTCATGAACTAACATGGACTTACTTCATTAGTGATATTGCGAAACACATTGAAACCTCGATTCCTACTACTGTAAATGTGAAAGTTTGGATGTTTGTTTATCAAGCACGCTTTAATTAACGGCTGAACAGATTTAGATAAATTAAATTTTACCCTGTTTATACCAGAAAAAAATATTCACGCGGCCTATAAGAACCTCTCTGCCGCTGTCTATCAGCTGTTAAACTCACTCGTTATGTTTTTTTCTATTTGCTTGAACGACGAAACAAGCAGATCGTTCGACTGATGTCACAAAACATTGCATGGCATTGAACTACGCTCGTCATCCCGAGACATAGGATGTTAAGTCTCATAATGCCCAGTAATTTCATTGGCTTCTATGTCCTTCAAACCAAAACACAACAGTGTTTACACACTGCTGCTTGGCGGCCGAAATAGACAAAGCGGTACCAACCCAGACGGCCTCTCGCATACGAGGGACCTACCACCCTGTAAATGTGACGTAATTTCACTACTAAGTAACCCGTTTAGTAATTATACATTGAAGTCTTTAATAATACCTAGTAACGTACAGTGCAGCCCAACGGTGCAGAGTTAGGGAACTAACTTACGTAGGTAGGTAACGTAAGTACGTTCAATATTTTCCAATATAACAATTGTTATTTAGAAAAGCTTTCAAGCTACCAGTATCGTAAGTGAATTGAGGATGGGCAAACTTTTCAATGTATCTTAAAATGATTACCTGCACCGACCAAAGCGAGCAAATACGTTATAACGGTGTGCCTAGTGAGAGGTTTTTCGATACCTGTCACAGGTAAATAAATATGAATGTTGCACGTTTCAAATACAATATGCTAGTGGATTAGGGGGGCGCTGTATGGATCTGCATACTTATTTTTGTAAATACAGGTGACGCCTCTATAGAAAAACTCATACTAGCCCACAAGGGGTGAAATCACAATAATCTTATATTCGTAATATATTTTTTTTTTTTAAATATTGTATTTTAAATGTATTTTCTCGCAATACGATAATAATGTTAGAATCACTCATGAAATTACTGTATTGTGAATAAAATTGTAACAATATATCGACCACTACTGAAATGTCAGGTAAAAATACGTATCGCATAAATATGACTGCCTCGGTGGCGCAGTTGTAATGCATAGGTACTTGCTGCCGCTGAGATCTCGGATTCGATCCCCGGGTCAGGTAAAAGTGATATTGGGTTTTTCTATTATGAAAAGCTCCGTATCAGCTTGGAGTCTGGAATTGTCCCGGTATGGCGATAGGCTCGCCCCATATCACATCATGGGACAGAGATACGCTCGGCGAAATCGTGGATTACAGACGTGAGTGCGTATTTATTTCCTTCAAAGGTCAGTGTTGTGTTGCTTCTGTTTATGGGCAAGCGTAGTTACCATCAGGCGAGCGTTCTGCTCGTCTCGTCATTAAGGCTAATAAAAAAACAAGTTGGATAGTCATAAGATGATTTTAATCATTTCGAGCTGAATCAGCACTCTTAGTGTTTTTGGAACATCGCCAAATTGTAACTAAACTTTCAGCACATTATTGTGCTTAATGAGCCAGTGTCACTGAACAAATTCCTAATGTGATGTGGACAGCCGGTGCAATTAGATATTTCTAACTGACTTCAAAAAAGGAGGAGGTTCTCAATTGGGGGGTATTATCCGTTTATGTCATTCTAAGAGCACAACAATAGCATAAGTTGTTTTTCATATCACTACTCTAGCCGACGGCACCACGGTGCTCAGTGGAGGTGATCTCGTACAGGGTCGCACTGAAGGGCAAACACTCCAAGAACTTCATCAGCAAGGACCTGTCACCGGTACTGTACCACCACTTTGCCAGCCGATAGGACCATGATGATGGAGGCAAAGATTTCCCATTATTGGCTCTTGGGCCACCTTGATACCCCAAATATGCTTATTCTTAATCAGCCGCGCCTTATAATTTTGTCATATCCGTCTGTCCATCTCTCCGTACGTATGTCAAAACTTTTTTCTCGGCAGGCTATTAGCACTATAAGGATGATACTTGGATGTTAGGAGTATGAACCGCTACACATAGGTGTAAGGAAATTAGGAAAATAATAAGGTGGTTCTCCATACATGTAACTGAGGATGATTTCTTTTCCATTTCACATAGGTATATGTGGTATCATTAGATAAGACCTTCAAAAATATAGAATATGCTAAATTACTTTTGATATAAGTCATTTGTACGTGAAATATGTGTTCAAAATCGTACAAATTGTAGAAAATTCTGAAGAAATCATGGTAGTTTAACTTTAAAGGTACTTTACACGAAAATTGGTTGCAATCCTAAGTCGTATACATTTTAAGATACCTATAGATAAGATTTTCATTTATCGTAACTACGGAACCCTTCATTGTACGTGTATGTGCCAGTTTTTTGTCAAAGTAACGAACTTTTTGCATTGCTAATAGCGAAAAATGGTTCGAATTTAGTTGATTATCTGCTTAATTACATACAATTTGAACAGTCTGAATAGACTTTCAATCGAATTGCTCAATAAAAACTATACAGTTTTTGTTGATTCAAGTAAGTTGATAAACTATAAAATCGAACCGTGTACCCGCTATAAATTACACATTGTAATGAAACACGACAAGCATAAGAACAAATAAAATTCGATTAAAAACTATAACCTATTTCGTGGTGTGCGAACGCAAACATAGCGTGCAACATGTCTCCAGCTCAGTGGGCGAGTAGCCGGCAGCGAAGCGAGAAGCCGTTGGTTCCATTCCCGCAGCAAGACAATTGTTTATCTAATCCAGAAATATTTGTTTCGGGTCTGGGTATTATGGGAACGCAAGTTTCTCGTAGTTCCCAATACCCACGGTACAGGGTACTAGTGTGGGGTCAGTACTATGTGTGTGACTGTTGGGTGTATTTATTATTTTATTTGTCTTACCGCCGCACTTAAAGACGTTTAATTCATTTTAACTAGTGGTCTCGTATTGGTCGAATTTTTACATTCAAACATTGACAGTATGACTGTAAACAATGGATATTTTAGTTAATTTAATGTATATACACATACATACGCACTCACGAAGGGTTAGGCAAGGGTGTAACTAGTACACCCACATTTCGCCGAGCGTATCTCTGTCCCACTATGTGATAGGGGGCAAGCCTATCGCCATACCGGGCACAAATTCCAGACTCCAGGCTGTTACTGAGCATTTCGAAATAGAAAAACCCAATACCACTTTACCCGCTCCGGGGATCGAACCCGAGACCTCAGCCTTAGCTTAATCGTAACGTGTACGCATTACAACTGCGCCACCGAGGCAGTCTAATGTATTTGTTACAGATATTATAGAAAAATAGCTTTCTGCACTTCTCCATACAAACTTTAAATGTGTCAAATCTCATACTCCGTGCGTGCTTGTTACTTTAAAGAGGGGTCCAAAGTTTTCTCTTGACGTCATTTTATATTTAATATTGCCAATAAGTAATTTGTTAGAATCAGATTATGCTTCAAAAACATCAATAAAGATTATTTCTGCACACAGTAACGGTGAATAAAGCATTTTCTGTATTCACGGAGCATAATGTCATAACCGTCTTAACTAGCTCCGAGAGTGGAAATATAGAATTCTAAGAAATGATTAATTAATACTTCTGAGAACGGTAATAAGACAAGTTTTTTGGTACAAACTAGAAGTAATGTGAGTTCATAAATTATGTTACAGCCATTAAAACAGATTATAATAGTTTATATATTAACAAATTCATGCTTAATTGCTCGGACAGTACGAGCATTACCTACATAACATTATGCAATTTGCTAAAATTCTGCTAAATAAACAATTCGAGTTGTTCATTGTATTGAATGTGGAATTAATTTGCGAGAAATTTTAATTATCTGTGGTTTTCCGCGTCGCTACCTCCGGGCTTAATTCTACGGACAAATTATGAAAATTACAGGTGTATGTTATTTCAATTGCAATATTCATTTCTAATTGAGGGTAGAAATAAATTCCTGTTACCATGTGTAGTGTTCCGTGTTTATACCTGGGTTCCGTCCGTCCCCTACACCCAGTCCTGTCGCTCACCACGCGTGTGAACACGGATAACACTCAGTTATGGGTACCTCGCCAGTCGGGAGAGAACTGCGCTCCCCGTAGTGGCGAACGTATTTATTTATAAGGTGCCATCTGACGTAGATGTCACGGGCTTCAATTTTTTATCACGGGACAGATTTATACACAGTGATAACTCAGTGGGGAGTGTTATGGACTATTGAGACGAAAGTCGCAGGTTTGAAACCAGCCCCAAGAGCAATACACCTCTGACTTTTCTAAGTTACGTGTATATTAATTGTTAATTATCACTTGCTTTAACGGTGAAGGAAACATCGTGAGGAAACCTACATACCTGAGAAGTTCTCCATAAGAATTTCGAAGGTATGTGAATCCGCATTAGGCCAGCATTGTTGACTACGGCCAAACCATCTCATTCAGTAGAGGAGGCCCGTGCCCAGCAGTGGGACATGTATAATACAGGACTAGTCTTGTTATTATTATACACTACTAGCTCCGCCCGCGTGAACGGCCTTTTCCAGGATAAAAAGCCTATGTTACTCAGTGTTAATGTAGCTTTCTAATGGCAAAAGAATTTTTGAAATCGGTCCAGTAGTTTTTAAGTTTATTCGTTACATACAAAAAAAATACAAATCTTTCCTCTTTATAATATTAAAAATAGCTTATATGTTTATTATCATATTATGTTGGTAGGTACCTAAATAAGTTTCACCCGCAACTATAGCAGCGCCATCTACCGGGTCCAATTGTGAATCTAAACCATCCAGGGCGCCACCCAAACGCATACAAAAAAAAAAATCAAATCGGTCCAGCCGTTTAGGAGGAGTTCAGCCACATACACATGTAGGTACAGTAGTTTTAGGGTCATTACGCACTCCTTATAGTAAGTACCTATGTACCGGATCATTTCAAACCAAGACATCCTAAAATTTCACGTTATTTTTAACCCCTCGTTTAATAAGATTGATGACATCACTATTAATTATAATGAATGACACTCACTTTTTAATAAACTTGAATAAGATTTACGTAATTCTACGGAGATACGTACGTAACTTATAATTTAAACACAAAATACCTGAAAGAGACTGTTTGCTGTAGACTATCCTCTGAAGTATTTTAAAGATTTCATTGTCGGGTCATCCATCTATGAATTTGGCTTAATACTGTCGACGAGCCTCTTATAAGCTATTATCAGTTGCACCAACACAAAATACCAATACATAATACTTGTTTTTAGTCAAATACAACATATTTTTTGAACTCGTAATCATACTTCATAAAATCAGAAATAACCGAACTGATTGCGTCAAATAAATATTGACATTTGACAACTGTTTAATATTTTTTAATTATAAAATAATTCAATGAAAGGAGGTCTGAAGTATCACTGTTTATCATTCAGTGTTGTTTAAAGTTTAAATTCGATATCGACATGTTACTCATTCGATAAAAAAGAAAATTCTATAATTATGTCCTAGCAATGCAATCGGCTTTGCTACTATGGGGGATAAAATACTTTATACCCTACACTATACATTGCTTAAATTTGCCCGCCCCTTTCTATAACACGTTTTAGGTATATAAAGATAAACAAAAGAACACAAGTAGAACGTTTTAAAGTTCACACGGTTTGATTTTAGTTAATCAACTGTGATTTACACATGCGATTTGAACTGTGTGAATAGACTTTCAATCCACATGGTCAACAAACAATTTCATTCGACCGGCAGGTGCACCAGCACCGACTCCAAATACCTACAGCTTATTTAGTGACTTTTCAGTGTTATTTTTTGGAGTCGGGTTTTACATTTTGTGAAAACTTCTTGTATTTTTCAATTTTAAAAGTAGGTACAGCTATAACATGTAAATTCCAATACAACACAATCGCGATGACTATGCTGTTACACGTTAAAGAGTTTCATTAGTCGTTTACTTGCGGATACTTAATGCACTTTCCTTATTTATTACATATACGATGTGAATCTTTCTTTATCTCTGCCTAGTGCCAGGGTCCGCCTTCTCGTATCATAGATTTACAAGGTGGTAGGTCCATCGTTTTCACCGCTATTTCTGCCGCTAAGCAGTAGTGTGTAAGCACTGTTGTGTTCTGGTTTGAAAAACATTAAAGCTAGTAAAATTACTGAGCATTATTAGACTTAACATCTTATGTCTCGGCGTGACGAGCGCAGTCCAACGCCATGCAGTGCTTTGTAATTCAAAATTTTGCATGGTGAACCTTCTGTTTATGAGCAGGCGTGGCGCTTACCATCAGGCGAGCGACCTGCTCGTTTCTTGAGGTTGGATTTGGGCCTACAAAGTGCCCCAATTACCCCAATCCCGAATCAATTAAATTATTTTTGTGGTGCATACCTATACCACAAGACTTCGGGATCGGTGTACCCTGACTATGTAAATATCGAATAGTTAGAAGCTAAGACATGTGGACTTGTATAACTGTAAATGTATATTGTGGAATAATTGTAATATTATGTATGTAGTAAGTGTAATTGGCATGTAAGCCGTTCTCATTACTAAAATAAATAAATAAATAAATAATAACAAAAGTTACTTACTTATTTAATAAATTATTCGTATAATATTGCTGTGAGACTAAATACATGTCGACTAAAATTGTAGCGATTGTTAGGTAATTTTTCAGCTTAGTTATGATATTCGTAGACATGTAGGTAATGTATACCTACGTAAAGTATTACGATTATAGTTATGCGCTTTAACAATCTTCGTCTATTTTAGAAATACCAACGCGTAATGATGATCTGATGCAGACCTGTTATGACATTAGATTATGTACCTAATTATTTTTATTTTGACCACCAGTGGCGGACGACCGCCTACATTTTTTTATTACTTGCTTGAATAACGAGACGAGCAGGTCGTTCGTGATAGAAAGCGCCACACCTGTCCATAAATAGAAGCAACACCAGACAGAAATTTGAATTACTAGGTAAACAGTGCATGGCACTGGACTGCGCTCGTCACCCCAAGAGATGTTAAATGTCATAATGCCTAGTAATTGGGCTTTAATCGAAACACCTTGAAACCGAATCACAGCAGTGCTTACACACTGCTTCTTGACGGCAGAAATATACAAAACGGTTGTACTAACCCAAACGGCCTGTTGCATACGAGGGGGCATGTAATTTGTTTCTCATTTTTATTGCTTAACAGCGCTTTCTGTGTCGTTGTAGATGATCTCCGTTGTTTTTAGTGCCATCTACCGAATCGTGAACGAAATTGACATTCATACTGTAAAAACAAGCACATGCAACATGAGTTGTCTAGGTCTCTTACTAGATGGCGCTGTACTACGTTGACTCTGAAACTGAAAATCAACGCTTGCAATGTGCGTTGTTTAGGTATGTTACTAGATGGCGCTGTACTAAATTAGCTCTGAGGCATCACTGAATGCTGAATGCTTCTCACCGCCAGGGGAATATATTGGATTTTGTTAAGCTAGTTCCTACTAGATGGCAGTAACACTCTGCCGCAGTCATATCGACTGGTAAAGAAACATTAACTTTATTGCCAAACTGGGAGCTTTGTATATTATACCTAACTTGGTTAACATACATACAAGGAGTTTTAATGATGTCACAGCTGTACTGAGAATTTGTACACGCTAAAGACGACTTTTTTGTGAATAATAAAAGTAATTAACCACTTTCAGTTAAGTATGTACTTATATACTTAGAACATTTCCACCGACATGGACTTACGTAATACAACACGATTATCAAAATTTAAGGCGTTCTAGTAATGCTATTTTTTATTCGACTTTCAGAAACTGAGACGTAAAACTTGCCTTAACGATAAATATTATAATAGCAAATAGTGCATTACCGGTTGGTTAATGGTTGCAATCGATAACGTGGATGTTATGCAAGTCGTTGGCTACTTAAAGTTTTATGCTCAAAGTAGGGTGCAAAGAACATTAGTAGAGTACTCCATCAGTCACCTGCATAAGTGTAGGCGTGTAGCTGAGTGAATAACGAACGAGCTCTAGAATGACCGAACTTATAGTATGTAGGTATGTGGTTAATTAAGAAGGATGAAATGATAGGAAGAAGTGTCATAGCAATTTCGGTAAATAGGTACTTATAATTTTCGCGATTAGAGCTCAACTTGCATAAATAAACACGAGTTTACAATTTCGCCTGCTGTAGCATGCACTATTTATTCACGGAAATCAAAAAATGCCTTAAAGCGGGGCTTTGCGTAAATTAGAAATCTTGATGAATTTTATTTTCGTCTGCAATGAATTTATCTCTTAGTGTATCCCATACATTTTTTCATCTTGTTAGCAGTAATGAAAAAGCGTTTGTAATGTCTGCTTTTATTATATTCTCCTTCGTCTTAATGTTGATAACGTTTTCTAACGTCCCACGATGTGATATCCCATCGCCATACCTGGCACAAATTCCAGACTCCGGGCTGATACTGAGCATTTCGTAACAGAATAACCCAATACCACCTTAATGTAAAAACCCAATACCACCTTAATGTAAAAACCTAATACCACCTTAATGTAAACATTAAGTAGGACGTTGAATGGGAATCCTTACTAGATTATTGATTTATAAAATCAACTCTCTCCTTCCGGCCTATATTTGTATCTATGTAAAAATTAATGTAGATCTGTTCCTGCATGCAGAAGGCCAAACCAAGAAACACACTCGCATTTATAATAACTAGTGGTCGCGTAGTGGTCAAAACTCGACCCTTATTGGAATTTTAGTCTTGTTTGGCTGCCAGATTTGACATTCAAACAGTGTCAGTGTGAGCGGAAACAATGAATGTTTTAGTTTATTTAATTAAATATACATATTTATTAAAGATATTAAGTAATATAAATGGCTTTCGGCACTGCTTCTCCATATAAACTTTAAGTATACCAAATCTCACTACTCCGTGCGCGCAATATCCTTAAAAAAGTGTGCGAAGGTTTCTCTTCTCGTATTATGTGTATAGTTAAATAAATTAGGTTTTTATTCTCATTTACTTATGACTTCGAGGGGAGGTGTTGATAAAACGAACTCATTGGTAAATGATATTGTATTATTTACCACACGACTCGCGGCTCTACAATTTTATAAAAACAAAATTGCTCTAACTCATACCAATTTGAATCACAGTTTCTGATAATATTCTCATGGTGATAAATCTAAGTCGACTTTTTCTATTTTAAAACTAGGCGTCAGAATGTCCATTACCTTTCCACTATGCATTTGAACCGTCGATAGAAAAAAACTACAATATTCTATTTATCAGTATTGGCCCATTAGGGCTAACAATAGCATGGAAAAATGAATTAAACGTATTTGCTATGCAGTCGACCCCGTTGATTATTGATTTCATTCGTTCTTCAAATATGTAGGTGGCTGCTTTATATATTTTTACCTTCCTTTGCGTCATCATTTGCATTGATGTATATAATTTATTTATAAGGTTCCCCTGGTCCAAATCCCCTCCCCAATCACATAATTATCTCGTTTCTTTACGGTCGGCGACGCGTCCACGATGCTTCTGGCATTGTGAGAGTTCATGGGTGGTGGAGATCACTTACTATCAGGTGACCCACTAGCGCGTTTTCCGGCCTGTGTGAAAACCCGTCATAGTAGCTCGTTAAGGCGAGTCGCGTTCCTAGGTTCATCAGTGCTGGTGGGTTTCTGATACATTTTTGAACCCGACTGGATAGCGACTACCGTACATATGGTGAAAACTCTATCATAGTGGCTCAAGCAGGCGAGTCATGTTCCGGGGTCAGCCAGTATAAATCGAGTAAATTCAGGCCGCCATAATTCTGGCTGAACCAACAAACACACTCTCGCATTTATATTAACTAGTGGTCGCGAAGTGGTCGAAACTCAACCATTTTTTTTTGTTCTATAACGTCCAACGTTCTCCCCTGAGGGGTTGACGTCAGGCAGGCGGCCGGTCGTAAAAACTTCAAGCCAAATCATTCTGTAAAATGTGATAAAAAGCATGTTGCGACTACCCCACTGCGAGTGGGATAAGGGCAGGTGGAAGAAGAAGAACGTGAACTGCGAGATTAGACATTCAGACATGGTCAGTGTGAGCGCAACAATGAATGTATTATTTTATTAAATTAAATGTACATATTTATTACAGATATACAAATAGTATTCTGCACTTCTCTTCGATATAAACTTTAACTATGCCAAATGACACAATCCTCCGTGCGCGCGATATACTTAAACTTTTAATAAAAAGTTTTCTCTTCACGTATTAATATATAAAATAACATTTAGGTATATTTTCTTTCAACTGTCGTATGTATTTTATACAATGCTATTATTCGATATTCTTTAACTAATTATAATCTTTCTTTTCAGGTAAGTCCACGTATTGGTGCATCTTTTATACCTAAGGTAAGGGTACTTAATAAGGCGTTTTATAGTAAGTGTACATAACGGTGTGTATATTAAACGACATTTTGAGTATTGTTTCCAGCAAACTATTTCGTTTAGATTTATTATTAAGCAAAATATTTTGTATTATAAACAATTATATTGCAATATTTATGCATATTCTAAAAAATAAGCAAGTACTTATACCTAATCATTAATTATATTCTCTGTGCGTAACAAAGCCAATTTACTATTGATAATTATTTAATTCTAATATTAGGATCGTCGCAAGTAGAAATCCGTTGTCTCAGCCAACCCTTATGGGGTACAGGCGTGAGTCTATGTATTTATGTATGTATTGTAAATTTTTTGACTACTTTATTTTAATTTTATTTATTAGATTTATACCATTAGACTATGGACAATACTTAAAATAATTTTATAAAAATGAAATAAATTTTAAATTGAGTACTTACCTTTTATCTTCCATTAGTGTTATTTTTTATAACATATGTCGCCAAACGAGCAGATGGTAAGTGATCTCTAGTACCTATGTACGCCCACAATACTATAAGAATTATGGGAGCGTTGCCAACCTTATATGAAAGGGATAAATTAATAACACTTTTATAATCTAACTTCATCTGATCATTTTGCAAGCCAATAGAACAATGAAAAATTGCAATATTATGCTAATTTTCCTATGCAGTAACCACGGCGATAACAGTACAAATAGGTAGTTACAATATCTGGAACAATACAATTGCATTTTAGGTTAATCATTTCGCTAAAGGCCTTAAAATGACACCGTCCGCCGCGCGCGACTTCAAATCGGCGTTCTTGACCGTGACCTTGACATGTACGACTGACTATACATACTCACATCAGATCCTAAGCAATTAAATAAATAAATACAGCCTCCGTGGCGCAGTGGGCGAGTAGCCGGCAGTGAAGCAGGAGGCCGCGGTTTCAATTCCCGCACCGAGACAATTTCTTGTGTGATCCACAAATATTTGTTTCACGTTTGGATGCTTTCTCCCCAGAGGCGTTGACGTTAGGCAGACCAGGATTACCCCACTGCGAGTGGGATAAGAGCAGGTGGAATAAGAAGGAGGAGTATATTAAAAACTTAGTGTGTTTTCCAGAGTGCAGTGAATGTTTCGCAAGAATAAGATGTAGGCAACCTTTAAAAAGTTTAGAAATATAAACAATTTATAAAGAATTAAACCCGTAAAGCAGCAATAGACTAACAGGAGTGGGACGGATTACCCAGACTAAGGTCTCACGTTTGTTTTATTCGAGGCCTGCCACCTCTGACTTTCCAAAATTACGTGTATAAATAATCGTTAGTTTTAACAGTTAAGGAAAATATCATTAAATATCTAAAATAAACTACATACCTGAGAGATTTACATATGAATTTGAAAGGTTCTTTTTGTATTTTATTTAATTTATTTTAGTTTTATTTATTTATTGTAAAAGTAAATATATCGCCATAACAGCCAAGGCTAAATGTTTAATCTCCCAACACGCGTTAGGCCAGCGTGGTGGTGGACGAAAAGCCTATTGCCTCTAATAAGCAGAGTAGACCGCTATCCAGTAGTAGGAAAAGACGATAATAATTAATTATTATGTCACTTATGAAACGCCATATATTCTCAAGTTCAGCAGTACGTAAAACGGGGTGAATAGGGATGGCGGGATGAATCGAGACGAAACTTATATTGAATCTATTACATAGATGGATCGACCAAAATGTTATCTCAAGTTTAATTTTTGTCCAAAATATGTAAGTATTTTTATTTTTTAGTTATTTAGAGTTTATCTCATTTTGTATGTGTTAATAAACAAAACCAGTTTTATCCCTATTCACTCCTACATCCCTATTGACCTCATTTTACCGTAATGTTGCATTTGAATAGGGAGCTTGTTTGTGACATGTTGTACCTACGTTGTTTCATGTTAACCACAATTATATAGAAATGAATCCTATTCTGCCGTACTTTTTGATAAACGAGCAAGTGGGTCACCTGATGGAAGTAATCTCCATGTACGCCCACGATAGCAGATGAATAATGAGAGCGTTGCCAACCTTAAAGGAAAGAGATAATTGAGGAATTGGGAAGGAGAAGAAGATTTGGGCAATGTGGATAACTCACACAATGAGACAGTGGTAACGACCCGGTCGTATATACGAACATACGTACATATGTAAATATGTTTATACATAGATTTGGAATGAGTATGATATGGTCTATATGTAGCTCTACTCTTTATCTCATACTGTACTTTTCAATAGCGCGGCAGTATTTTAGGGTCCGTACCCGTACGCCCCTGCCAAAGTAATAATTTAATAACCGTTAAAAATCTCTAACAGGAATGAAAAAGCATCTATAACTTAAAAATCTGATCAGATTTTTTCACACACAGACATACAAAAGGATCATATATATAATACCCCGCTTTATTTCGGGGGTTAAAAAGTTTTTGCATGTGAAGTCCGTATTAAGTACTCCTATTGTCGTATAAGGCTGAAAATTTTCTTTAATATGCCATAGGTCGGATAATTGTAAATCCTTTGAACGTAGGTAACTGTATAACTTATGCCAATTTGCACATTTTCTAAATGCGTAGTTGAAAAAAACAGAAATAGCTTTTTTAGCATAACGTCGTTGATATTGCAATTCGTTCTGTTATTTTTTATAATTTTTAATTATTTTGTCGAATCGGACCTAAATATAATTTTAAACGCCTCTGCTGTAAAGTGCGCCAAAACTGACATGAAACGTCGAACGAAATAAATTATTTGATTTTTTATCGTCGGTGATATTGATTGCAATATAAATAATAAAATAATTTATTCAGTAATTAGGCCGTCAAGGGCACTTTTACATGTTAAATATATATTTATATCATATTCATAGTAACACCTTTCTCCGTCATGCGTGAAACTCACGGCCTTTTTGTACTGAATGTAACTGTTCGCTTCGATCTTTACCTTATTTTATCATCCAAGGACTCGTTTACACTCCTCTAATTTTAGTTTTAAACTATAACAAGTTATACACTCAACTCTAATATTAGCATTATCTTGCCTCTCGAAATCTCAATCACTTAATATATTATGTAGTAAACTGGACGTCCACCGTCATCAAATCAATAAATCACACTATTGACACCACTGACATTATTCCATAAATCACGCTTTATCTCCCAAGTCCACAATAGAACTGAATAAATATCGGTGTATTGCCTAGCCACGGTCTCTGGCTTGAGTGCTGTGTAAAATACTAAATGTGACATACACAAGACATATATACCTACAGTAAATATTTGTTTTAAGTATTTTAAGATGTGTCCGCATTTGTGATATTTCGACGCACCGAGAATCTGTGGCTGTTTTAGGTAATTGGACAATATGGACGAGAGTTGTGATATGGCACGACAAAACGTCCCTTAGTTCAATGAGGTGTCAGAATGGTTTGTGACATTAGGTAGTAACATTTGACAAGCATTCTCTGTTACGCATGTGCAATCAAGCAAAAATTGTGTTTGTCCAACTTGGGATTTGAAACCCGGACCCAATGGTTTCTCAGCCTAAGTAGGCTGCACCAGGCCAGTAGATTTTAGTTGATCTGCTAAATCGCAAGCGATTATACTCTTTGAACAACTCAATCAAACTGATCTACAAAATCTATACACCTTTGTTAATTCTAGCCAGTTCATCAATTAAAGTCGGAACCGTGTGAACAAGCTATGTCAATGTCCACTCTACAATAACGCCATTAAGAAGCGATAAATCAAAGTAAAGTAACCGAAAACCATGGCGTTTTTCCGCGTTAGTTATTATCGAGTAAAATAGGCATTAGAAAGTTGTCACCGGCTATATGCAGAACATGGTCCGACAAATCAAACAGACATTTCCGCCCCAGTTCCGGCGCTAGTGGCACGCGACACTGCCTCCTACCTGAAAGAACCGAACCACCGTGGTAGGAAAATGTAAGGAAATTACGTATTATAGGCTGATTTGTCAATATTTAAGTTACCGCTAATAGAGTAATTGGCCTAATTCGACTACTTGTGTGAACAATTTTAGTTTTTTGATGAGAGAGTACTTACAGACAAGGTTTATTTAAGCCGTCTAGCAACAATGTTGTGTTCCGGTTTGAAGGGCATTGAAGCCAGTGAAATTCCTGGGCATTATGAGATTTAACAACTTATGACACGTGGTGACGAGCGCAGTCTAGTGCCATGCAGTGCTTTGTAATTCAAAGTTCTGTATGGCGTTGTTTCTGTTTATGGGTAGGCGTGGCGTTTACCATCAGGCGAGCGTCCTGCTTGTCTCACCATTCAAGCTAATAAAAAAAGTGTTAAACACCGCCAAAGTCTAAATCTTATTTTCAAATAAATAAATACACCCAAGAGTCACACGCAATACTCAGATCACATATGTCTCGGGAATCGAACCCGCGGCCTCCCGCTTCACAGCGGTTACTTCACTCACTCACTCGCTTCATTTAGTTTTTTATAGTAGGTAGTGCCATCGAGCAAGTGGGGTGGGTTGATAGAACCTTATTACTACTGTCCATGAATATGCATATTTCCAGCTTAACCGTTGGTGCGTTGTCGACCACTAAGAGTTTTGGGACCTTCGGCAATCTTATTGGCCACAAGAAACGCAACAATAAAACTTTTAGTTTACTTCGGACTGTGAGGCCAATTGGTACCATTCTGGTAGGGCCGGTTCATCCATGCCTTAAAGAAACCAGCGGCGGCTGCGGTGCGGAACTGTCGCCTTATTGTACGCAATAACTATTACAGATAAGTTTTGCTGGACATAATAAATAGTGTTTTATTTCATCCAAAACCGTTCACATGTTAAGGCGTGATTGAAAAACAAACATCCAAATTCACAAACTTACAAACATCCCAACTTTCACATTTATAATAAGTAGTAAGATTCAAAGATAATCTCTATATTTGTAAATTATAAAAGCTATACTTAACGTTATTATTCTCATGGAAATAACATGGAATGTGATACAGGTATAAACTATAAAGTGGCGTGTGATTTGTGAATAACATTAACTACGCACACGTGTAAAAGCTGTCAAAACACTTGCGTAAGTGCCGCGTTATTGTTTTAATAAGCATCGTGCGTGGGTCGATCGATAAACACCCTGTTCAAATGTGGACGCGATCGATTGCTCACATGGCATCCAACGGTTAACACGCCGGTGGAATCACACCAGTTTTTCATTTTTTTAAACTATATCATATCCTAACATGACGGTTTCTATGCTCGGCACAAGTGGCAAGTAATATATATAAACAAATATAGAGAACACCTTATCACCGATGAAAAATAACTGTAAATATTATTTTAGTTTACGTTAGTACTCTGTTATAATTAATCAACCCGTTTGGGCTGGATACGTGCTGGCTGACTGACCCATTCATACTGAAAAAATATTGCTACAGCGTAACTCTCCCACTTTTAGGACCGGATGATACATACATACATATAAATACGCACTCACGCCGATAATCCCCGAAGGGGTAGGCAGAGGTGTAACCAGCACACCCACATTTCGCCGAGCGTATCTCCGTCCCACGATGTGATAGGGGGCGAGCCTATCGCCATATCGGGCACAAATCCCAGACACCGGGCTGATACTAAGCATTTCATAGTAGAAAAACCCAATACCACTTTACCTGACCCGGGGATCGAACCCGAGACCTCAATCGTAACGCGTACGAATTTCAACCGAGCCACCGAGGCAGCCGGATGATAGATAAATGCACCCAACAGTCACACACATAGTCCTGAACCCACATTAGGTAAACTTGTATCGTGGGTATAAGGAACTACGAGAGACTCGCGGTCCAACAACACCCTTAATTATTGTTCTCTAATGAAAATATTAACGAAGTAAGTACCTAATTTGTTTATCAAATTATTTAATTGTATTTCAATAATTCCTCAATCTAGTGGAACATATTTCTAAATTGGAATTGCATTGTACTGCAAGTCTGTCTATCTTAGAAAGCGAAATTAGGTGACTTTGAAATTCTGATGAAATGACGAAATTCCCGATACAAGGCTGTCGACCGTCATTCTATTTATTAATAAACAACACAAGAATAGCAGTGTCTGAATTTAACGTTTCTATTTCCAAAACATGAACATTGGAAATTCGACTAGTCTAGATTGTCAGGTCTAAAACTAGATCACTAGTTTTAGACCGGTTCGTCTGAAGTATCAGTTGCAATGTGATTCAATATACATATAACTGATATTTTAAATTGTAAATTAGATAAGCAAACTGGAACAACTATGAGATCTCTTGAAGAAACTATATTTACCTACATTATTTCCTTTAGATACCGCAGGTAATTAGATCTATTCAAAGAATCCTAGCACACGATTAATATCTCTTAGTTCCAGTTCCTCGCGATAACAAATACAATATTAAAAAGTGATTCCTGATTTAGGCTCGTCCCCTATCACATCATAGGACGGAGATACGCTCGGCGAAATGTGGTTCTAGTTACACCTCTGGCTACCCCTTCGGGGATTACAGGCACGAGTGCGTATGTATGTATGATTCCTGATTTACTAGTTCAATCAACTACGTAGCTAGTTATAACCAATGAAGTTCAGTTTTCGCGAAATATCTAATCCAATAACTTCTCGGTCACCTAAAATACTACCGATTTATTTGAGTGGCTAGTGGCACAGCATTTTTGATGTCCATTGTTACTACCCGCCAATAGAAAAGCATCCAACAGACGTTCGATGTCACCGTATTTTCAACCAAAAAATGGAAAAATACATTCCTTATTGTTGTGTTCGTGCCAATTATAAACTGTTGCTGAATCATGACTTTAATCACAGTCAGAATGCTTTCAGCGGGTGCGTAATTGGTGGTAATGCGGGGGCCAAGCCTCCAACGGATGTGTTACTTATGGAAATAAGAGTCGTGCTAAATCGAAAGCACTAATGTGTTTCAATATAGAAATGAAAAGGGTTTAAAGCATCACAATAAACATCTCGTTTGTAATTAGCCAATTTGTTATTTCACCCATGATGTAGATGTGTCTATTCTTTGTTATTTCTGCCAACAATCTGAGAACAATAACAACACATTTTATTAGTTCCAAATTAATTGTAATTCTTATGATACTTGCAACTCCAAATACCAACTCCAAATTGCCAAATATAGACGTAAATCCTTGCTAAAATGTTATATGTAATATTCTGACGTTAATTTTAAACACAGTTTTAATGCTATATGGAACGTCTAAATACGTATCTGTGCTGCCTCGCGCAGACACCGCCGCACCCGTTCCGATGTACCCCCAGAATCGGGCTGTGCTTGAATTTAACCATTTTATTCAATTATCAAACGGTTCCTCCAAAATACAATAAACCACGCTAGGCAAAGTTTGTTGGACCGAATAACTAGGGAATATGTTGACGTTTTTTCACTTAAGAACAGAGTTAATAATAATATCAGCCGTGTACTATAAACGTCTCACTGCTGAGCAAAGGCATCTCTACTGCATGAGAGGGATTAGGCTTTTTCTACTACAATGGCCTAATGCGAATTGGCAGACTTCGAATACAACAACTCTTTAAGTATGCATGTTTCCTAATGATATTTCCTTCATCGTTAAAGCAAACGATAGGTAACAATGAATACACACGTAACATAGAAAATTCAGAGATGCATGCTCTTAGTTATGAACCTGCGACTTTCGTCTCGGCAGGCCGAACCATTCCCCATTAAGGCTTAGGCATACATTGAAATATTTATTGTACTTAATAATGGCATAATAAGTATAATAATTATGTTTGAAATCCCGTGACCCTACAACCATTAAACTCATTATTTCAGGAATATATACATTAATGAAACCTAGTGATGGTAAATTATGTAAATAAATTTTAATGGTCTGTGGTACATGGAGAGAAATCTCCGTGACGCAGTGGTCGAGTAGCCGACTGTGAACCAGAAGCCGCGGATTCAATTTCCACACCGAGATAAAATGTTTGTGTGATCCACAAATATTTGTTTCGGGTCTGAGTGTTTTCTCTCCAGAAGGGTTGACGTCAAGTAAACGGCCGGTTGTAAAACCTACAAGCCAATTATTTCTGTGTTAAAAAGCATGTCTATGTGCTGACTGCTAAGCCAATCTTAACTAGGTCTTAAAATCTATGTTCATAATAAATTTATTCATCTTTCTCGTCGCCTATTAAAAATATAAGTATCACTAACTGTACATAATGTCATTATGGTAAAACTATTGGCGGCTCAACTAGTAACAATTCGGTAACAAAGTATCTCGCGCCGGGAACCGCACAGTTCTAATTATCGTCACGCTGTTAACCCATCCCCCCTGCCACCCTCTCCTACGCCCTCTGGATCCCTCCTAAACACTCATTTGCCTAAATAAATCCACGAGGAACGTGTAGCAATCCATCGCAGCTCTCATTACTTTGTTGTCAAGCTGGCTTTTTAATTTTGATAAGAACATATTGTATTTGACTCTCGGCTTTAAGACAATGTTGTTTTACAGTTAAAAAAAATATGATACTTATTTTCATTTCCTGTAGTATTCTTTAATGATGTGTCTTCGGGCAGAAAATTATGTTTTCTTAGTTGCAAAAAATGTATCAACCAATCAGCAGGCGCTAGGAAACGTCTCTACAGTTCGGGTTGACCAAAACCCTTACTTCCCTTTGAGGTAAGATAAATAAACATTCTAACACAAAATTACCCAAATATCCATTAATTGAAACAGTTTTGAAGAGTGTGGTTATGCATTAAAAAAATAGTGCATTATTATAATAGTTCAATTTTATAAAATACATTCAACTCATCTTATTTTGATTCATTCAACAATAGAAGGTGCATGTGCCCCAAAACTTTCATAAATCATCTGTGTACTAAATATAACTGATCACTCTTGCATACGTAAAAATAAATAATATACCATTTGGACACGTTTATCTTTTGTTATATGTCTGAATTTTTAATATATCATGTGCATATGGAATACTGTTAGGTAATACTGGTGGCGGAATGTATTCCATAAGCTGCGGTTACACTGCGCGCGGAAAATCCCTGCTGGCGCAGATAGCAACTTGCAACTATGTTGGAGTAAATTCAGCGTCTTTGTAACAGTAAACGAACACTACTTATCTGGAATTGAACAATTGATCCCAAGTCTTGTTCCTGCGTCACGTTGTTGCTACGTCGGATATTGTGTAATTAAATTTGATTTGCGCCGCTGCAGTTTACATAACTGCGGTTAAGTGGATTGCGGTTCAGTGGTAGTGGTCGACTCGATAGCTTTACTGTATTTAATTGTCTCTTGGATACCAAGCATTGCTCATCCACCCCCGTGGTTTAGTACAAATTACTATTGATAATCTGCTTTGCTTAGTACCAGATTTTTTAATAATAATCATTTCAAAATTGTATTTGTTTTACATAGACTGCCTCGGTGGCGCAGTTGTAATGTGTACGCATTGCGATTGAGGCTAACGCTGATGTCTCGGGTTCGATCCCTGGGTCGGGTAGTGGTATTGGGTTTTTCTATTACGAAATGCTCAGTATCAGCCCGGAGTCTGGAATTTGTGCCCGGGACGGAGATACGCTCGACGAAATGTACGGGTGTACTTGTTACACCTCTGCCTATGTAATATGTAAGTATTTTTTATAGCGAAGGCCGCGTAATGAGCAAAAGAAGTACACCTGATATAATGAATTTAAATGTAATATCTACCACCCATGAACACACATGATTCTTAAAGAAACATGGATACGTGGCTGATCTTAAAAGGACAGAGAACGATAGGGGCCAGGGAACAGATTTTGGCCTCCGGAAATCTGTCTCATTATGAAAAAGACTTACATTAAATGGTAATTTTTTGAGTCCGCTCACTATTTTCAAGGTACGCAACCGAGAGAAGAGCCCGCGACGCGCAACGGCAGCAGCACGTCTGATTTGTATGCAATTGTATAGCTACGTTTGAGGTATATATTCAAACTAAAACCTTATATCGCCGCTCATGAAACAAGCCTTAAAGGAAGCCACTGGAGCTTTTACTCTCCAAATGTATTATTTATATTAAGCCAGCGGCTACGTGCCGACTTTACGCAGCATAAGTTCAAATTTATAAATTGTGCCACCGTGCCATAAAACCGCCCGATACCAGCGCATTCCACTGAAACATCCTATTCTCGAGGCATTGTTTAAATACTATTTTATTACTATATTTACCGATATCAGAAATTATGTATAAAAGATTTTTTTACTTTTTTAAATATTACAATTTGTACATAATAAAACATTTAGAAATATAAAAAGTATCACCTTCCAATGGCTAGGCCTAGAACCCAAGCCACCGGTGGTTAAGACCTCAGAGTGAGGAACCTCCTCACAACGCGTGCCGTGTCCAATAACACTACTTTCTGAATCTGTGTCTTGACCCAGATCAGGACCCAGGTTTAGAATCAAAATATTATAAAATTATATTTTGATCCTAAACCTTTACACTTTGTTGAATTTACATACCCTTGCGGTCATCGAATTAAGATAACTGGAACGATAACTCTCTTATAAATCTGCCTATACGGTTCCATTTACTTACACTTGCAAAGGTAAAATCACACTTAACGCTCATACACGCAACAAAAATTAATGAACGTTCTAAATCAACTATATTTTTATAAAAGTTAATGTCTACCTAAATATTAAATTTCTAAATCAAGAGACGACGTGCTGCACCGCGCAAAAAAATAGTTGTAGTAAGTGTCAACTAGAGAACATGAATAAATTTTGTTGCGTGTATGAGTGTTACGTGTAATTAATTACCTTTGCAGATGTAAGTAAGTGAAGCCGTTTTTTTGGCAGATTCATATGAGAATTATGAATAATAATAATAATAATAATCGTTCTAGTTATCTTATTTCGATGACCATATGACCAAAATAATATAAAATTGTGTTTCAGTTTTTATCATTTCGCTGCTACAGGTACCCAACCCGGCTTCAAGACACCTTACACGTAACTGGGATTACCAGCAAAAGAAGCTCGGTTAGCTCATCTCTCGGTTCATACTAAATCGCTCCAAGACGTAACAGCGCGCTGCCGTAGTGCAGTTTCTTTTACCCTGTTGTGGCAAATATGAAAATGAATTTAATATTTGTTACATATATTTCACGTATACGGTAAAATGAGTTCTAGACAATTGATAATTTGATTGACAATTGAAATACGAAGAATTGCGTATGAGAGTTATCGTTATTTTAATAACAACCTATAATAAATGGAATATTGATACCGTATGTACCATTTACAATTCACCAAGATTATATTTCACGACACCCACCAATGAGATAGAGTAATCCTATTTGCCGCTGAGTAATATTTAAAATTAATAAACATAATTTTTAATATAACTTTTAATATAATTTAAAATACATTCATTCAAGAGGAAAGAAAGGGCGGGATGAGGCCCGTTCATAAGAGGATATCATGATTCATGGCTTAAAATCTTCGTTAATGATTCAAGATGATTGGTCTGTAGCAGCTTCCAAAATTAAGAACTGTATGATCGACGACCTCAGATAGTAGATGGCACTCAAAGAAGACAGATAATATTATTTTATTACGTAAGATACACAACATACGGCTTAATAAGACACCTCCACTTCGCCCGATTTTGAGTATCCTCCGCAGTAACTTACGTATAACAAAATGAGAATGCACAAGCGATATAATATCTCATCGATGCATCGGGCGCCACCAGTTCTGTTTCGTAACGTCTCCGCCTGTTGGTCGACAATATTGAAAGCCTTTTGTTCCGCACACTTTATTTTTAATAACTTTTATACAGCTCGTTGTGAATCTCATGATAGCTTGTTCGGGTATATTGTTTTCTGAATCATGCACTATTTTATTCAAGTTGTTTGAATAACCGTGTTGTTTAAAGTGGAACTTTCACATTACCCTTTGGCACATTTGTAACCTGCCGAATCTGCCGAACCTGCGTTACTAATTTTGAAATGCTGTATCTGCAATATGAACATAGGAAAGCGACAGTGTTACTGACTACAATTCTAAGCACTATCGAAAACTTGTCGAGGTTTTCGAAACAAATCCATTCTATATTGTTGCAAAAGAGCGATGATAGTCTCTAGAAAAGGAACGCTAGAAGACATCGTGCAATGCAGACGTCTTATTTAGAACAGGAGGAAAAGAAAAAGAATAATGAGCTAAAAAAATGTATGTATTGCCTGAAAAGCGGGAGATCATGACCACATTGACTATGTATGCATTCTCAACTCTTGGTAATACCTAGTTTTTCATTATTTTATATTATTTGCGCCACAAATTTATCAGTATACAAGAAAAATATGTTGGTTTTAATTTTTTTCAAAGCAAAGACATTTTTCTACCGTTGCACCTTACTCAGTAAAAGCCGAAAACTTTATAATTCAGATCGTTTATTTTCGATAGAAAATCCAACAAATATGACAGAAGAATGATAATCTTACTAATTACAAACAGAATCATCAGCATACATTGTTTTTCTGGGATCCATCCGTATTGAAATGTGCATTGCTTGGGAATTGGTATTTTCCCCAACATTCCAGCGACCCATCTCGTACGAGGCCAAAACGTCTATATCGCTTGTTTTCGACATAGAAACCACAAAATAGGCCGACTAAATATAGCTACTACGGAATATATTATTCGCGCTGTATCACCTACTTGTCCACAAAAGGGTAGTCGGAAGTTACGTGCGCGTGCCAAAAATATCCCCTATTGGAATCGCACCACATCCATCCATTTCGACTGCATATTTTATTGTATGCAGTCGTTCAAATCGGTCTCGATCGAATCGGTTGTAGATCTAGGTATTAAACGAGGCTCGCTTATCGAAATAAATGGAAGAAATATTTTTCATTGTATACAGTAGTAATAAACTATCTGTAGTTGGAATTTTACTGAATTTCAGCAAATAATAATATTAGGTATTTCTATTGTAAATACTGTCACAGTGCTGATCAGAGGCCTCCTCTATTGATAGGCCATCCACCTTACATCCACCATGTGCTGGCCTTATACGAGTACTAAATCATCTAACCTTTAAGAATTTCTCGGTGGCGCAGTTGTACTGCGTACACGGTACGACTGCTGTGCTGAGTTCTCGGAGTCGATCCCTGGGGCGTGTAAAGCGATATTATGTTTTTCTATCATGGAATGCTTAGTATCAACCCGGAGTCAGGTATTGTGCCCGGTATGGCCATATCATATCATGGGATGGAAATAAGCTCGGCGAAATGTGGGTTTACTAGATAAACCTCTGCCTACCCCTTTGGGAAGTATAGGCACGAGTGCGTATGTATATACGTAATGTATACGTATGTATATATGTAAGTCATTTTAGTTAGAACTAATTATAATAGTTATTGTAGGTCTCAATTGATTAAATGAAAGAACAGAATTAACTTATTTTCTACGGTTGTTTTGTAATAGCGTGGTAGAGGGTACGTCCCTTGTATGCGAGAGGCCGTCTGGGTTGATACTACCGCTTTGTATATTTCTGCTGCCAAGCAACAGTGTGTAAGCATTGCTGTGTTCCGGTTTTAAGGATATTGAAGCCATTGAAAATACTGGGCATTATGAGACTCATTATATTATATCTCGGTTTGACGAGAGCAGTCCAGTGCTAGGCAGTACTTTGTAATTCAAAGTTCTGTGTGGTGTTGCTTCTGTTTAAAGGCAGTCGTGGATCTTAGTTGATAGTTTCGCCTATCCTGATGGCGAGTGACATGCTCGTCTCTTCAATCAAGCTTATAAAAGGTGTCAGTATAATATGTTTGTTAGAGGCTGTGACTCAGGAATTCATGGATCATGGATGAAATATTTGAATAAATAATTCGATGTAAATATCACAATCATAAATATTTTTTTAATGGCATCATTAATACATAAACGTATTTTCATTAAATGAGTACAGTAAAAGTATTCCCCAAGCAATTACTCTTGACAATGTTCTCGTATTGAGAGCGCTTAAGACAACATTTTCGGCTCACGTCTCCGGACTTGGCAACGACTAGCTACTACTGGATCTAGCTATCTTCTATCGGTATAATAATGTACAGGGAAGTATAAGCAAACATAATTAACGACTCTGTCTTCGGTTAATCTGTGAAATACGGATGTGCATACATGATATGTGGATAGTTAATTAAACACGATGAGAGTGGTAGAGCCACGCTGTAGACAGTTTTTTCTATAGCATACCGCTATCTCACAGAAAACTAACGTAAGTAAAGTAGCGGCATGCTGCGTTTCGTACAGTGTGTGAGATATCCGGACGCCTAGATCCCCTTACCAATCACTTAATTCACTTAAACGCACCCACGATTCTTCTGGTATTGTGGGCGTACATGGGTAGTGTAGATCACTTACCATCAGGTGAACAAACGGCCCTATTGACGGCCTATGCTAAAAAATAAACGTAAAACGAACACAGTGTTCGGCTTTTGATGCTACTATGGAAATAGGAAAATTGCCAAGGCTTCAAGTATCAACTTATTTCCGTTTGACTATAACGTACTGTCTCAGCTACAGCCAAACCTGAGTTCGTAACCTGATAAAGGTAGGTTTGAGATTATTACGTTAAATTTTACTACGGTTTGAACGTCAAAGGCTTTTGTCAACCTATTTGTTATAGTAGTGTAGCATTTTTTGCCTATTTGTCAGGGACAAGACTTTCACAAGCAGGTAGAGTAGGTATTAATAGTAGACATCATGAGGAGTGTTCTGAGGAATAGTTTGCCTTAATATCAGTTGCTGAGGTCCACCATCGCACAATTCGCCACAAGTTGGAACTCCATCCCCACCATCTGGATGGCTAACGTATCTCAATGGTGTGATATACGCGAAGTTATCTTCCCTATAGGTCGTCCTTGTGGAATCAGCTTCACCTGAGCTGCGGTATTTCCAGACCGATATGACTTAGGAACATTCAAGAAGAGCCTATTCTTTCCTCTAAGGCTGGCACCGACGTTTCCTCTGGTATTGATGGTGTCCATCGGTGGAGGTGATCACTTACCATTAAATAACCCATTTGCTCTATCGCCCTTTCTTTCATAAAAAAATGTACTTTTCAAGATGTAATCGTACCGAGACAGTGGGAGAGCATGATAGTTATAATTTAGCAATTTATAATAATAACAAAATAAAATGAAACTTTTTTTGACACTACAACAGACAAAAATACGATTGATTTATTGAGTCCCAATAGATAAAAGTGAAAACGGGAAACGCCTTTTGTGGAAAAGAAAAATACCTGTAGGTAGTGCCATGCATTAAAACTTCAATATAATCGCAACGTCTCTGAAGTATCAGTTCCGTAATGAGGTGCTCTGACATAGATAGAACTAAAGTGAACGTCACAGCTCAACGAATTAGGTAATTGAGGTGGCGCGGGCCGTAGATTGGTCGTATAATTGACAGATTTAACGAGTTATTAAGATGGAGACATACTGATACTAAACATCGTAAGTGACAGCCTCCGTGGCGTCACATTGTGGGCGAGTAGCTGGCTGCAAAGCGCAAGGATTATCGTTCGATATCCGCACCGAAACAAATTTTTGTGTGATCCACGAATATTTATTTCGGGTCTGGATGTTATGGGACCGCAAGTCCCTCATAGTTCCTGATACCCTAGATACAGGTTAACCTAGTGTGGGGACTATGTGTGTGACTGTTGAGTGTATTTATCGCGGTTATTTGGATTTTGATTGAAGAAATAGGCCATACCTAAATTAGGTCAGAATATGGCCGGTCGTAACAACCATAAGCAAAATAAATATAGCTCGAAATAAAATAGGTTAACCATTAGAAAAACATCTTTAACTTTTAATTGGTTGATCGGACTTTCTTAAAACATAGCTACGAATTATCGTTGAAAAAACAACTACCAAATTAAAAAAATCCGCATAATTTGTCCGTTCGGTTAGGCGCTACGATGTCACACACCAACACACAAATGGGTCAAACAACACCCCTCTTTTTGTCGGGGGTTAAAAAACCAAATATTCCATCGGCATGATATAATTAACGACCGACTCAAAATTACCAATACAAATCCGATGAAAACGTAAGAATATAATATAGAACCAAATTAAGTATTTCACGAAACCATTGCGAAAGCTTGAATGTTCGATGCGTCCTTCAAACTGGAGTTACGTAACACAGTCGGATCAAATCCCGTTGGCGCGGGAGACTCGGCGCCAAGCGGTCTGGTCTGTCCCGTATAAAAGCAATACTTGTATTAATAGTTCCGTCCTAGACTAGCCTTCATTAGAGTAGGCAGAGGTGAATCGATTGGAACAATCTTTGTTTCACTTAATGATGATTACTTAGCTTTGGATTACTATGTAATAAACATAATCCCGTCTCACATGTTTCCTACTTTTTATGTAGGTGTATTTCTAAGTGTATTTCAATATACCAAACCATCGCCATCATAATAGTTACTATTGACAAAAGATTCCCATATTTGACCAATACGGATTTTGCTGCATTTCCCCGTTATTCAGGGAAATAAAAAAGTAATATGAAACACACTACATACTGGCAGGTTTTGATTTAACATATTTATGAACGTAACAAAATAAATGTAGCACTACAAAGCAAAAAGATATGAGAAGGATACAATATAAAAAATATGATTTTTTGAAAGAATAAATCTAGGTGTTCTAAAAGTCATTAGTAAATCCGTTTGGTTGAGGCTCGTTCTGTCATTTGTTATGCAGCGAGGAGGAGATTACTTCTCCGGCACCATTCGCCAACTCCGACTTTCCGTTGATATTTCATTTTCAAATTGATTCCACTGGCTTCATTTACTCAGGTCTACCAGTACGATAATAATATGAAAACCAGTTTGTATACACAAGTAATAAAATGGAACATAAAGTTTGTAATTTTCAGGTATAATAAAATGTATACTCGGTACGATTTAAATTATTTTACGCATCGGCAATCTTTGGTTTTTACGCATAAATCCGAAGTAGTGAATGCCCGGCCATCCGGATCCATTAGTCACTCAATAGAAAAATAAATACATATTCTAATGTCTTATTAGGTTTCTATTACATCATAATCATCAAGCGTTCGTTTTTACGACGAAGACGAAGATTGATGAAACGCATAATTTGTGCGAGTGTACACCAAGCGAATAGCCTTGACTATTTGCACCATACAAAAATATACCGGAATGGACGTCACGGTTTTTTATTCAACCACAAGGATTATTTTGGTTAAGAATTCGTTAGTATCGATGTAACGATTCACTAGAAATTTCGCCCCAAAGACTTATAGACTTTGAAAAAAAGGTTTTAATTCTCCTCTTCTTCTTCCACCTGCCCTTATCCCACTTGTAATGGGGTTGGCGTAACATGCTTTTTAAACACATTTTACAGTAAGATTTGGCTTGTAGTTATTACGACCTACCGCCTGCAGGGGGTCAATCGCCTCGAAGGAGCCATTTCGCCAAGCTGGTCTAATTTGGCACCAGGGGACACTCATTAACCCATTCAGAAGAGGAGGGGGACCGGTCGCCTGTCTGACGTCAACCCCTCTGGGGAGTTATTTTTTATTGCAATTGAATTAAATTGCAGTAATATAAACCTTTTTTTCATATCGAGCACAGGAATTCTGCTTCGACAGAAAATTCCATAACGAAATTATACTACACATGTAGTTTATTATTAGTTCAGCAGATTTCTCAGAACTATCTTGTAACTTAACAATTTAGTCTTAAATCATAGTGCTGTGCAAATATTTATTGTTTTATGCAGTTGGTGTATATAGCGTATAATTTGTTAACGGAAATAGTCAAACTGTTCCCGTGAAATTTTAAATTTCTAGGGAGTGTTAGCAAATTAAAATTAAAACCGTTTCAAAATATATTATATATTGTTGTATTTTAAAGGTAAGTTACTATTGTTCTGATTTTAACGCACAATTTATAGTTAATTGTGTAAAAGCACTTTATCATTAATACTCTTCACTGTCTAAGAATGTATTTTTAAAACATCAAAGGGCTCCATCGCGTCCGCAATTTTATTGGACACAGAGCAATTGCCTTGAAATCCTTGGTCACAGATTAATGATTTATGTACTTACCTCGACAACTCTCGTAAAATAAATAATGAAAACCGTAACAAAATCTGGTGCATAGCAAATGAGATTAACTTAAACTGACAGACTGTGAATAAAATCGAGTAGCGATGTGATTTAATGACGTTACCTACTTTCGGCTATATGGTTAAAGAAATAATTCTACATAAAACGTCACAGGAATATTTGGACATAAATTTTCAAATTCTATAACCTGTCTTAAGTCAATAATTCATATAAACTGCACCCAGCAGGCTTAACAGTTACACTAATCTGTCTTTATTAGGTGGTTATTTATCACCACCTATATTAAACTAACATTCTGTTAATTTTTTTATCCACCAAAACTTTATTAAAATTCTATGCAGCACAAAATAAAATACAAAATGCTATTTTCATCTTTTCATTTATTGTGGCTACTTTTGTAAATATTACGGCATAAAATTAACGACGAATGTAGGTAATATTAATACAAATTATTAATGCGCCCATGTAGATATGGAATGAACGGTACACAATGTGAATTGTCGTGTAATTGCTACAATTTTCCATTTGTTTGCTCCTTTCCCACTTCAAGCATATTGGAGTTCGCATGAGCTGTCATCAAGAAAATAGTTATAGTTTTATTTTTCTACACTAGGGGCTTCGCCCCTAGGCTTGCTATGCTCTCTTTTCGTACGGGGCTTTCAACCCCTAATAAGGCTTACTCGTAAAAAGTCTTGATAGAGAATATTTTACTCTTAAAAGACCCCTAATAAGGCTTACTCGCAAAAAAATATTTGTTATTGCAATGTGATATAAACGTGACGTTTTTAACGTAAACAAACGAAATTAAAAAAATTATAATATAGTGAAAAAATGTTTTTCTGTGAAGAAGATTTAATCAATTCAAGATCTCTAATTAAATGTTTCTTACATTAAGGGCGATGAATGAATCAAGTGAATGAATGACTCAATCGTTGTATAAAATCCAAGAGGAGAAAAACCAAGAAAAGACGCGATTCTTCTTTCCGTTTTCTGTTGAAGTATCGTTCCTTAAAATTCAATTAAAAATCGTAATTTTAAGATAGAGACTTGAAAGGAGGTTCATATGAATGAGAAAGCTTTCATCTTCCATTTGATTTAAATAAAATAAATTCCAGTGCATCGATTGGTATCGGTCTCGACCCCATACCCCCGGTTTTGGAGGAGATAGCGTGACAAGCTTTTGGCAGCGGCGACAGCGGCGGCGCCAGTTACTTTTTTTTAGAATAGAGAGATACTATTTGAAGAAGTACTTATATCAGTTTCTGATGTTTATTTGATTATTTATTTTGATCCATTAGTTATCATATCTTGATTTAAAATCTTTAAAAATAAATATTATCAATGCGGTGCATAACTTTTTTGGTAGGTAATCGATTTGGTTCTAATATCTATGTTAACACTAGTAAAGAGTGCTGTTACATTAACCATATCCATTAGTAGTTTAATAATGTATAGAACACGAGTTTTATATATCTTCCATTAGCGGTTATTTTTCTATCATAATGGGCTTTATCAAAAGAGCATATCAGACAGTTATGGGAAACATTTTGCATTTAACTGTTTTAACATACCTTTGCGATTTCGTGAGTATTTACTTAGACGCTGGGTCATGGAGTCTCGACCTACAAAGCACGGCCCTGTTTTGTGACTCAAACTACTCCAATATTCTTGCTATTATTAATTGCTGCACCCGAAACTTGCAGGTAAGCAGTTACGAGTAAGTCTGCGGCATTTTAAAGCGGTAAAGAAAATCTTAATTGTTGAGTGTCAAGCATAGTGGATAATAAATTTAAGAGGTTCATAATTAGGTTTATTAAGTAATTTCTCGGATGACGTATGGCCTATTTTTGGCTTTAAGGAACAATTTTTGGATTACGTATAATAGCAAAATCATCGAAACCAAGGTAATATTTAACCCTGAGTGTGTCCCGATAGGGATTATTGAGTAAAACATTTAAAATTTCGCCTTATTTACTGATTTGGATACGAGTATACTTCTATCTATTTGAAGACGGTAAGCTACAAAACCAACTAAAGAAATAAATAAAACCAACTATTAAATTCCACATTGAAATGTTAGAAGAGTGACCCTTTACAATTTTAAGCTATTGGTGGTCCAACAATTAGTCAAAGCAATTTCCACTCTGATTATGAAGGTACGGAGGAAATTCCGTCGAAGTTTAAGCTTCTTTGGGCAATACGAATATAAATGCAAATTCCTTAAAATATAAATAAATGTCAATAATTAAATTAAGCAGTGGAACATAAAATAGGCCAATGAAAATTAAATACAAAAATAGGATTAACAGTAAAACTTATAGTTAGCTAAAAACTTGACATGAAGTTATGCCACTAATTTTTATAAAGCTGGCAGGGAGGGCACTTTATAGCAGGTTCACACGGTCCGATTTTAGTTGATGAACTGCTTACAGTTGTACGCTGACATGCGAATTGGACAATTTGAACAGATTTTCAATCGAATTGGTCAACAAAAACCCTTACAGCTTTTGTTAATTCCAGGTATCTTATTTAAAATTATTCGTCTGATCTGAACCTGATATTACATTACGCTGATCGTGTGACGTGATTAATTTCGCGCCTCCGACCTCGGAATGTGTGACAGATTATTGTAAAAAAGGTCATTTCTTATTATTTTTTATTGCCTTGATAGGCAGACGAGCCGCTGGCTCGCCTAATGGTAAGCGGTCACCGCTGCTCATGAACATTGGCAACGCCAGGTGTATAGTCAAGCCACTGCCTCCAAATTGCCTGCCATTTGATGTCTAAATTTTCACCTGTAGAGCTAGTGGTAGACTTTTCGATAGCTGATAAATTCGTATACGAGAAATATGTATGAAATTAATACGAATGGTTGGTTGGTTGTATTGGAATCATCTAATACAATCCGCTAGAGGTATACGGATCTGTATACATATTTTATAATACGAATAACATGATCGATAAAACTCGAACTAGACACACGGTGCTGCTTCTCATACAGCATACGCCTCAGAATATGCTTAGCCCTAAACTAGTAGTTTTCTAACAACTTTCAACAGTTCGATTCTATTGTATTTATGTATAATTTATGAGTCATCTTATTTCGATGGTATGAGTATATATTGTATGAATGAATATATCATCCAACTCTACCGTAGTGAATGGCGAGTCTCGCTGATATTTTGTTTTATTTACATATTTATTTTACCGAAAGAAACACAAGTTGCTGGAGTTTTTTATAGACGGAAATCTTTAAAAAACAAGGAAATCTTGCATCCAGTTACATTTTGTTGTGATCGAAACTTCATAATGCTGGAGTCTCATCTTATGCTATAATAACTACAAAAAAAATATTAAATATTAAACCTCTTCAAAAATAAACAATAGAAAGTAAATGTATGACATAAAGGTAACGTACCTTGAGGATTGAATTTTTAAGTTATATGTTTAACTATAACTACTCGTAAAAACTTTACAAGATAATATGTTTGAGGAAGAGTCACCTGTCGATTGTATATTGTAATCTAAGTAGTATTCTACTTCCTACTACTATTTAAATGTGAAAGTTTGGATATTTGGTTGTTTGTTAGTCAATCACGCCTTAACATCTGGACTGCTTTATATGAAATTTGGCACACAGATAGACCACGGCCTGGATTAGGACTAGGCTACTTTTTATCCCGGATATTGCCGTTCAAGCGGGCGGAGCCGCGAGCACAAGCAAGTTTACTATAATGATAGTAGATGGCGGAACCTGTCGTTACATACAATTTATTTTGTCCAAATATAACTCATTTGCTGTCGTAGCCCACACGCGCCCTTGACACCGTACGTTCTGACGTCATTCATAGTAAAACCACCTTCAAAAAGTTTATATTATTAAAGACATTTAAATTTGGACACTGGATTCTTTTTTAATATTTTGAGATGAAAGAATTGTGGAAACTAAATCCATAACAACATAAAATGATGACAATACACGAAATCGCTGTTTTACATGCCTATGTAAAAATCACATAAAGGTAATTTTCATAAAGCCGTTTTTTATAGCATAGGCTGACAAATGAGCTAGTGAATCACCTCATGGTAAGTGATCTCTGATGCTCATGTACGCCCACAATACCAGAACAATCATTGGCGTGTTGCCAGCCTTAAAGGAAAGGGATAATTAAGAGATTCGGAAGGGAAGGGTATTTGGGCCTCTGGATATGTCACTCAACGTACGAAATCAGCAGCAAGCTGCTACTTTACGTCGGTTTTCTGTGAGACAGTGGTATCAACCCGGTTGGGCCAGTCCATGTGTACTCCGCTGTAGATAAAACTGTATACAGCGTGGCTCTACCACTCGCTTTATCTAAGTCGTCGTAATGATAAGGGCTAACATGTTGAATGACTGCCTCGGTGGCGCAGTTGTAATGCGTACGTGTTACGATTGAGGTCAACGCTGAGGTCTCGGGTTCGATCCCCGCGTCGGGTAAAGTGGTATTGGGTTTTTCTATTACGAAATGCTCAGTATCAGCTCGGAGTCTGGAATTTGTGCCCGGTATGACGATAGGCTCGCCCCTATCACATAAGGGAGGGAGATACGCTCGGCGAAATGTGGGTGTACAGGTTACACTTCTGCCTACCCCTTCGGGGATTACAGGCGTGAGTGCGTATATGTTGAATTATTATATATCATGTTTAGTATATTCATTCTATCATATTTCTATTAAAAACGCTGAGAAGCAAAATTATTCACTGGGAAAAGCACTGAAAGCCTTTACACTAAGTACGAATTATTATTTATTTTTAACGCTGTAGTTACTTAAAATACGTGTTTTAAAAAAACATATTAATATAATTTCTGCTAAGAATAAATAGAAATTATTCAGACAAATCTAATGAGGCAAAACTCGATGAGTTTACGAACAACCTTGAGTGGGTTCCATTACCCACCTTCCATGTACATCATCAAATCCTCGTTATCAGATGACAAAGTGACTATACTGGATCTACTGTTAAGTAAAATACAGTCTAAATATAATGACGACCGTCAAGAGCCATTGCGTCCCTCGATAGTCGGCAGAATTATATTATATTATATTATCATTTAGTTATGAAATTGTGTCAGGTCCGGGTGTTGTGGGACATCAAGTCCCTAGTAGTTCCTGATACCCACGATACAGGGGTATATGATGTTTACCTAGTGTGAGGTCTGACTATTGCGTGTATTTATTATTATTATTTATTTATGATATACTTTCACATTACGGTATTGCGGTCTCTAAATAATTTATCGGTCATTGGGGCTATTTCATTGGCCAGTGCCAGTGCAGTATGGATGATAGTGTTGAGTAGGCCATGACTTTAAAATGAGTTTGCAAGAATCGGACGGCTCTTTTTTGTACTGAGCCAGTACAAGATCCAACTCCAAATGAGGCGCGGCGCCTTGAATCTTAGCGGTACATTTGAAGTATGTTGTAATTTCTATTGCCCTATCTTACAAATGTGATTAAAGTAATACATAAACGATACGACGTAAAGGGACATAACATTTGAAGTAGTACATGAAAAAAAATCGAGGCGTTCTTGCTTTATTTCATCATGTACGGGATAAATTTAACCCCTCTAGTATGTCCTACTCCAACACGTTTAATGAGCGTAACCTAGGACTAAAATTGCAATCCACGAGAAAATTTCGTAGTTGGTCATCGTTTATGAACAGCTCTTGCCTACCATCAGGTAGTAAATTTATCGCTCTAGATTTATTAATATAAATTAGAGACTATCAAGCCCAGCAAGACAGTCTTGTTACGTATTCTTATAGATACTACCGTTTTTTTTAAATATATTGATTCACCAACCTATATTAGACCAGCACAGCATGACCCAGATATAAAGAATGAGGGACGGTTGTTCTACACAGTTGGACGTATATAGACCGAATTTAGTATTTGTATGTGAAAATAAAATATATTATCATTTTTGGCAATCCTCCTTGAATAAATTCCGGTATCGGGTTAAAACTTTCCGCTTACTAAGGGTTTTTTTAATATTACCCTGGTAATATTAGAATATCTTACACACAGATTATTAAACAAGGCTTGTTTAAATTATAAGAAGAATAGAAAATTCAAGTATTCAAGTAAATCCTTTAATGGTAAAGGCCTAAAATCATAATATCCTTATACATTATTGACGTACTTACTTTAATTATCTTTCTTTACAGAACCGTTATCAGTACCTTTTTATTTAACGATAATTTTAATGCAATAATATTTACCTACAGGTTTTAATAATGCCTACAAGTCCATCCGATTTTATTTATTACCTATAATCACAATACGTGCCAAAATAGGAAAAAACAGCATAAGGAAAAAAGTAAAATCAATTTCATATTTCTTAGACAATCGGTGAACTCGGTTTTCTCTTCATTTGCAGATATTGCATCAAATAATTGTGTTCAATGTCTAATTGTACATAAAGTTGTATCTGTAACAATATGGTAATTTTTTGAGTTTCATATGGAGATGATACACAATTTACAAGTGGTCAAACCTTGTGCATTAATAGAACAATTATTTCACCTCTTTTTATTTATAATAATATCAAACCGAACTTTCTTTTTTTTTAAACTGTTTTGTTAAATTATTCACTTTATATAAGATATAAATGATTTACGTTTTATGTATTAAATTCAATATCGTGATGAGGTTTACATCATTTTTCAAAGCGAGATAGATTTTGTGTTCTTGCTTATATCATAGACTTTTCACCATATCAATGAGAGGGTCATCAATTAGACTCTTGCGCAAATAAGATTAGTTAGTGTTGTGATAATAAAAACTGCCAATGTCGTAAACCATGTACTATGTGACATATAGGCAGTATGTAACACAGTTGCGCGTCATCGTCGCGTCTGCGCATTTCGTAATCCGTCCCAAGTAGATATAATCGGCCATAACACGTGATTCATTATATTAATATTTATTTTATGAACGTGCGTAGACTCTATCAACTAAAACTGTCGTCTACATTGAATACAGTCTCACTGACTACTATTTAATGAGTCTGCTTTTATTTTTACTTTTGAACAAAAGTTAATTATGATGGTACATTCGGATATTTCTGGTTGTAATTTTATATATTTTTATTGTTTACAATAATCTATTTATATATTATATTTGAAAATATGGTATTTAGATTAATTATTCCAGCATGAGGTGTAATAAAGTCGGTAAAATACGGTCGATGATTCCGTGTATATATATTATCGTACTACTGTTATAAATGTGAGCGTTTAAATGTTTGTAAATTTGAATGTTTGTTACACAATCACGCCTTAATGGCTGAACGGTTTTGAATGAAACTTGTCACACATGTAGACCATGACAGGGATCAGGACATAGGCTACTTTTTATCCCGAAAAATGCCGTTCACATAGGCGAAGCCGCGAGCAAAGGCTAGTGGATAATAAAATATAAGAATCCGAATCTTTTATATCTAACTTGTTTACGGGTAACCTTAATTTTTGAAGGATTAATATACATACTTTAGACATACTGCAATTGAAACCTTAGTCGGGTAGTCGTCTTTTGAAGGTTAATTACATAATATATACTATTTGATATACAACACCTTAAAACCATAACTGGATCGCTGATCTGCAAACGACAATCTGAAGTATTGAATTATTTTCCTACAGAAACATAATATTATGAAATGGATAAAAAAGTTATCAATAAACACTGACGCTCGGTTACATAAGCTAGTAAACCATTTTGACGTTTAATATTCGTCATACGTCGCCAATTACATTGCTGTAAATCTGGAGTGGACTGTAAGATTATTTTTATATTGTCTATGGTTTATTTTCAGTTTCAGTGTCAATAAAATGTACGTGGAAGTGTCTGCTTAGACTGTGTTTACACGCGATTAATATATTTTTTATTATGACCGTCCGAAACTGTCAACTTTGTCTTCGGCGAATTCAAAAATATCTATGTGGGTAACTGGGTAAACAAATTCTTTCAAACGTCTGGAAATGTGTAGTTTGTTTCATTAATTAAATGATTTTATTATTTTTTGTGATAATAAATCAAGATAGAATATAGTAATGTTCCCTTAAATATATGCAATTCTGAATCACTAATATCTGATTATTATTAATTATTTTGGAACCCACAGGGAAAGCGTAAGCGTGGACGACCGAAAAACACCTGGCGGCGTTCAGTTGTATCGGAGGCGCAGGGAATTGGTCTAACCTGGAGTGAAGTGAAGCATGCAGCCAGCGACAGAACGCGATGGAGAACCACTGTGTCTGCCCTCTGCCCCGATCGGGGGACATAGGAATACAATGATGATGATGATGAATATCTGATTGATTATTTTTTTCAAACATAGATCAAGATATCATTTCACAGTATCAAAAAAGTAAAGTTTGGTAAAAGAGATGCAAATCTGAATTAGCGTTATATGATTCATAAAACACGATGTGCTCCGGATTTGAGGTCAATGCTATGTTGGCAGGCTGTTCCTTTATAATCCTGTTGCCCGCGGCTCCGCCCGCGTAAATGCCTATTTCCAGGATTAAAGTAGCCTAGTGGGCGCATCAAGCGAGTCCCGATGAGAAACGCGCTTGACAAAAATACTAATGGCGCTATTAAAAAATTGGGGTTGATCGTAGAGGGTTGAAAATTTTGGGTTGTATGTATTTTTTAATGCTGTATCATAAAAAATAAAAGAAAAAATTTAGTCTAAAAAATAAAAAATAACATTTAGGGGTGGACCGCCCTTAACATTTAGAGAGATGAAAAATAGATGTTGGCCGATTCTCAGACCTACCCGATATGCACACAAAATTTAATACAAATCGGTCCAGCCGTTTCGGAGGAGTGTGGGAACGAACATTGTGACACGAGAATTTTATTTATTAGATGATGGAACGAAAACCCTTCGCCTAAGTAAACAAGTGCCTCTACTATTTAGTGGACACAGAATGTGATGATATGAGCCCCAAAATGGAAGATACTATTTGACACTATCTTTAAAGCTGCTGCATTATTCCATATCACTGCATTTACCTGTTAGTAAAGGTATCTCGTTTCATTATTTTATCATTGGAAAAATTGATTATTGGAATTTGGTCAATCAAAGAAATTACGTATCTATCTATATATAATCTCTATTTATCCCATTATATATAATATTTTTTTACATGATAAAAGATATGTTTCATTTTGGTTCAAAAGCAAATAGCACTGTGTAGAGAGTATATCCTAGGCGTTAAATCCCCCGACGTTTAGAATAACATCTGTAACTATTAAATAGCTGAGCAAATTTTCTTTGATTCTCCAAATTCCAATAATCAAATTTTTCGAATAACAATACACGTTTGCATAGTGATTTCTTATGTTTACGCGAATATTACACACTGTAAATAAAACTAGTTAATACGGATTTTAACGCAGTTATTTTTTATTTTAATCCTGACGTTTCGAAAGCTTTTCAGCCTTCGTGGTCACGGGAGAGATTGAGGTGTAGGTCGTCTCGAAAAGTTATTGTTACATGACTAAAATAAAATTAAACCGCGATAAAATCCGTATAAACTAGTTTTATTTCAAATACATGTTTGGTGTAATTTTTAATATGAAATGTAATTTTTGTATGCCCAAACCATTCCCAACCTCTTAATTTTTCCTTTAAGGTTAGCAACGCGTCAGGTTGGCAATATGTCCATGATTCTTCTGATATTGTGGGCGTTCAGGGGTGGTGGAGATGATTTACCGATCCATGCTGAGAAAAACATGAATTTAACTGCAATGAAGTGCTGGTTCCTTCGTCTAAATCAGCTGAAATGAGAAATCTCATCGATCATGCCGTCATATTTTTATCCAATATAATTTCAGCATTTTATGGTTATGGCGCCTTCGTATATTTGCCACCAGTATTCTGTATATTTGTCGAGTAAACAAGAAAAATAAATCGAAAGATATCGTATAATTGAAAAGACTTGAAGGGATGAAGTTGAAGTTACTGAAATAATTTTACAAAAGAGGAACTTTGCTTTGTGTCTACATTATTTGTAGCATTATCATACCAAATATTAGAATCTTATTTATTTTTCATCTTCGTAAGTTAAAGTTGTTTATTTTTTCATAGGACACAAACAATTGCTCTCTCTATCTATTTACAAATAACGAACATGTGATGGTGATCTAACACAAACGTATTACAATATAATATTGTGTACCAATTTTTCAACTGACCAAAAACCGACAGCTGAGAATTGACTTCAAATTCATACAATTCGTAAAAGACGAAGAACTTAGACAATTTACGTATATTATTACCAATTGTTGAGTGTTATCCATAATGCAGTATCCTCAAGGGTTAAGCTGATATCCAAAAAGCCAAATCCTTTGATGCATTTCACTGATATTGCAACATGTTTTCAAAATAGCGTCTCGCGTTGTCATGTAATAATGAAAGGGATTGCCTTGTTGTGCTATTACAGAAAGGAAGCCGTATTACCTTGCGCTGGATTAGAAGTACAATTGAGGCCCCGATGCCAAGGATGAATATAGTTCATTCCTTTGCCTCGAACAACGACCACGTGTTCTACAAGAAATTGTTTGAAGAAGGTTTAATTCGGTAACGTCAATTTAAAAATGAAAAAATATTTTATCATGGCAAAGTAACGGTTTATATTTTAAACGTTAATTATTAATTGGGTATATAGTTTTAATTCACAAATTTATATCTCGAAAATAAACGGTTTAACGGGTGACGGTAATTAAAAGATCCTACATATTTCTTCTGAGAAGAAACAATTTCATTGACTTAGAGCCTATTTTAAAAAAAATCGAGTAAGATTTAACCGTCAAGTATAAGACAGCCATTTCTAAAGTACCTAGTTACAGACATATATACCTTTGATCTGATATATCTGTGTGACTTTTATATTGAAACGTGGTTTTAATAGTTTTTATTTTATCTAATGTGGGAAAACAGGCGTTTACTAATAACATAATAATACTCTACAAAATATATAAATAGAATTATTACTATTACTTAGATGGCCGATTTTCACTAATATTAAGAATGAAAGTAAAACAATAAAACGACATAAATATTTGATAGTCAAATCGAAACGCTTAGAAAATAGAGGGCACTAATTTATTGCTAAAACTTATTCAGAATATTAAGTTAAAAAAAAATATTTCATAAAACCTATTAAACGTTTTTCGAATATTCAATATAAATTTAATACTATTTGTTTTATAATATAGGCCGGCAAACGAGCAGGCGGGTCACCTGATGGTAAGTGATCTCCATCGCCCATGTACGCCCAATACTAAAATAATCATAGGCGCGTTGCCGACCTTAAAGGAAAGGGATAAGTAAGGGATTGGGAAGGGAAGGGGATTTGGGCCTCCGGATATATAACTCACCGTACGAAACGCAGTAGCAAGCTGCTACTTTCCGCCGGTATTCTGTGAGACAGTGGTAACGATCCGGACGAGCCGGCCCATTCATACTGTAGACAGATATGTATAGTGCGTGGCTCTACCTCTCAATGATGGCGTAGGAATGTTTTATCTTCGGGTTTAATTATATTAAATTGATAAACAGCTAACTAGAAAACACTATTGTCCTCCCTTTTATAAAATAAGGGGAAGTCGATGACTCTGGCTACATTCTAGCATTGGGAAGCTGGTATGTATAGATCGATTCATCGTATGCGTATCATGCTGTGTGTGCTTCCCTCTTACTATTGTCCCTCGTATACGATAGACCGTCTGGGTTGGTGGCGTGAGCACTGTTATGTTCCGGTTTGAAGGAAATTTAAGTTTACAGGAAGGCGCGTCCGTTACCACCAGGCGAGCAACCTGCTCATTCAAGATAGTAAAAAGAACATGGTTTTGATTTGTATGACAGCGAGGATTCACAGTGACAAACTCACAGTGATTGTCTCTATATAAACACATCACGCACACAAAGCAAGGTGTGTGAGGCGAATTGAATAAACCAAGGTGCGAAGCGAAAGGTCGTGAGTTCGATTCCTACACCGAGATAATTTTTTTTTTTTGTGATCCACAAATATCTGTTTCCGGTCTGGATGTTGTGGGACCGCAAGTCCCTCGCAGTTCTCTGATACCCACTATACAGGTTAACCTAGTGAGGGGTGAGGACTATGTGTGTGACTGTTGGTGCGCGCCGCCCGCCCATACACAGAAGCAACACCACACAGAAAGTTGGATTACAAAGTACTGCATGGCATTGGACTACGCTCGTCACCCCGAGACCTAAGATGCTAAGTCTCATAATGACCAGTAATTCACTGGCTTCAATGTTCTTCAAACCGGAACACAATAGTGCTTACACACTGTTGTTTGGCGGCAGAAATAGACAAAGCGGTGGTACCAACCCAGACTGCCTCTCGCATACCAGGGGCCTACCACCTTGTAAGTTACAAATGTTGACTACCCTACAGTATTCATTGTAGAGTAACGAGAGGTCATCCTTCGTTTTTCCAAATAAGCCACGAAATCTCATTTTGTTTGTTTCTTCAACAGTTCATGACACTTTTAGATTGTTTTTGCTTCGTTGATTAATAATATTTTTGCAAACCTCTGTATTTTTAGGTCGCCAATGTCATTTATTTGGGCAAAATTGTTTCCAATTATAATTTATTTTATTTTTTATTTTTACACTTTATATACAATGTATAAAGGCGGACTTAATGCCAAAGGCATTCTCTACCAGTCAACCTTAGGGCGATGCAGAGATGAACAAAGTAGGAGCAAAAAAAAGGAAGATAAAAATTACCTATAAAAATATGACATAATACGTACAATGCCGAATAAAAAAATATAAACATACAAAAATATATAATAAATACAATACAATACATAAATATATACGATAATATGTAGGAGACACTAATGTGATTCTACCAATCCATCCAACAATAGTTGACGAACTCTCAATTTGAAAGCCACTCGTGTGGTGCACGACCTGAAGGCCAATTCTCGTAATTTTTAACGTTCAAAATATCATTCCGATCGAATCTCAGCGTCAAGAAAGTTGCAAATGGCATTCTCTTAAACCAATAATCAACGTCAAATGCACCTAGCATTAGCAGTAGCATTATACCGTTTTGGTTTCAGTCAACTTTTATTCTACATTCAATCTCATTACGATTTATGCTCACATTTGACTTTGATTATTGGTTTAATTGATTTTACTAATTCCATGTATTTTATTTATTTAAATAATTTATCTATTCCATGGCATAACTGAAGGAAAACGGCACAACAGCACCACTGAGGCAGTCCTTTCCGGAAATAACCACAATCGCGATTATTTTATTGAAATTTGAAATTCTACCGAATTACGGTTTTTTTTATTTTGCAACACTGCTGAGGACATATTTATAATAATTATGAATTGTGCGAAGTGAAAGTTTTGGCGGGAATTTTGACAGTGCGATTGATCTCATAATTTAATCTACACTAATATTCTAGAGAGGAAAGATTTTTTTGTATTTTTGTATGTAACAAATAAACTTAAAAACTACTGGGCCGATTTCAAAAATAATTTGGCCGTTAGAAAGCTACATTATCACTGAGTAACATAGGCTGTAAACTCATTTCTAATACTTTACTGAAATAACAAGCACATAAAGTCGAACAATTTTGACTACTTTTAGTTGCTTGCAGTAAAAGAGAATGAAGTTAACTGAATTTATCTGCAGTTAACTCACAGTCACTACACCTCAGTGTTGCCTAGTCAGATTTTTGAAAATACCGTGTTGCCCATATTAAAATACGGTATTTGCGCCAAAAATACAGTGCTTGATGGGAAAAATACAGTGTATTTTACAGTGCAATAAAATGTCGTACAAATGTGTTTAATCAAAGAGTTTTATGTATACTACTAGACAAGCTGCGCGGTACATAGAAATTGTAGTATAATAAATTAATTAAATTGTAGTATAGGAAATAAGTTGTATTACTAAGTTGCAGTCAATTGACCGTAACTCAATATTACCATCTCGCTTACTCTCAACTAGAACCCCTATTGCGCTCCCTGTTTGTGAACTGTCAAACTCCTGCGTTATGTGACGCAGTTTTACTTCTAAATAACCTGTCTAGTAGTATACAATAATAATACGAAATTACTAATTAATTACGATATACGGTATTTATAAAAATACGGTGTCCAGTAGATGGCGTGAAAACACGGCAGATCTGCTGTAATTACAGTGCACTTGGCAACACTGCTTCACCTTCAGTCACATTTCGTTCTCAATTAATATTTTGACGTTTGTCTATGGACGAAATGCATTTTATAGAGATAAGTGTCAAAATTGTTACCAGAATGCCGTTTTGGTTCAGTCAACTTGTATTCTACTTTCGATATCATTGCGATCTAACTTCTTGAATATTGGTTTAGCAGAATACCATTTGCAACTTTCTTGTCGCTGAGATTAGATCAGAATGATATTTTGAACATTTAAAATTACGAGAATTGGCCTTCTGATGACGGGTCGCCTCATATAATACCAAATACCGTCATACTAGTATCAATGGTACGAGAAGATGACCCCTGGAATTAAGCCGGGATAACGCTAGGCAGATAAAAAGAAAGAGCTTAAACCTATTCTTATTTTAGGATTTTGAGTAATACGAGAACGCATAGAGCTTATCCATGATCTGTCCGTTCTTGGCGCTAAATTAATATGGACTAATTACTCTATACAATATATAACAAAACACTGTAAGCGTTTTAACCACGATATCAGAATTTATATTCAAACGTAACGAAATAACTCGCATACGAAAATGGGACTATAAAAATAGTCATATTTAATTTTTAAACTTTAATAATTTTTTCGTTTGTGAACCGTTTTTCGATTGATTACCTCTGCAAGAGCGATGGTTCGGAGCAAGAGCGAGATAGCAAGTTGCGGCGTCTCCGTGCATCAAACGCGCCGCGTGTGCACCCGGTTTCGTCAATACGTAACATCAGCCAGCTGTTCATCAGTTTTCAGATGAAAATAACATTTTTTAAATATGTTTATTTTTCTTACGTACCTGTGTAAGGATAATATCCCGCTTCTGTTTATGATTATTTTTATTTTAACTATTTTATTAAGCTGTATATATGATGATGATGATGATGATGATATATATTTCTATCTTTACGACCTAGAAAGGGCCAACAGGGTTTTTGTTACATACTGTATATAGCAATCCACATTTAATAAAGAACTTACTTAAATGCTGTTCTTCTATAACGGCGTAGATTATTAACTACAGTAATAATTTATCTCTTACAAAAAAGCTATTGATATTACATATTGTGCAAAGAAGCTTTATTTTTTACCTGGCGCTATCACGGCTTAGTGTCAGGGTTGCCTTCCTACCAAAACGTTTCCACTTCGCGCGATGTAAAGCATCCTCCGTAGTGAGACCATTGGCTCCCATGTCTCCCTCTAATACGTCAAGTCAGTTTCTTCAAAACGTCCAATCCACCTTAAGCGACTTTCCTGAAGTCTATCTGCTACTTCGCGGGCACCAATTTTGTAAAATCTATCATAGGACTATATTTAGAAGAAATCATAAACTAAATATTTTTTTACGAATTTTCACGTTTTTTTTAACATAAATGACTGACATTTAAACTATCTACTTTTAATATACTTTAAAAGGCTTCACTAAATACTTTGTCAAACAACGTAAACATGATTCAGTATGATTTAGTTCATATGGTTTCCCTGCGTTTATTTCAAATACCAAATGACTTTTTACAGTTACGAATCCTGCTTATACAAAATTAAATATTTTACGATGATTTGCGGTTAGTGACCAGAGGAGTTAACGTCAGGCAGGCAGCCGGTCGTAAAAACTACAAACCAAATCATTCTATAACATGTGTTAAGTATTTTGCGACGACCCCACTGCGACTGGGATAAGGCAGGTGGAAGAAAGGATTTGTGCTTAGTATGCTATTATTCTTATCTTATCATATAAGGTTTACGTAGTACTTTTCTTTCATTTAACGTATTCTACAATGCCGGATGGATGTTTATTTATTTATTTATTTAAGGTATATCCACAGCACAATGTATACAACACTCATACATTACCACTGCAAAAGCCAAATTCCAATATATGAGTCAATTACGAATAAACACAACATTTCAATTAAACATTGCTAGCAACACATAGCAGCAACATTCAATAACCCTTCCTTGGCAGTCAGGTAAAACATATTTAAAAAAATATATACTTAAACTAAAATAAAATAAAAAGAAGTTATACCTGGTTTAATTAGTAACATTTTTATGTCCAGCGGTAATTTTATGCTTAAATAAGCTACAAGTGACAAACTGCGGTGCTTGTCTGTAATAGTCACTTTAATCATCAATCTAGAACTTGTAACGATAAGCATTTAAAACTCATTAAAAACAGTAGACTTGAATACACCCACAAGAAGTGCTGACTCGAGCCCCGGAGCCATCACCTACAGCTGAACTGTGTCAAGAGCCAACACAAAACATTTTTATACTACTGCCTTTTAAAATACCGTGAACATGCAATTTAAGTGATGTCATTAGTAAACCTCCAAATGATTCAGCATTTCTCTTTGGTGCATTGAAAGAAATTCTCAGATTCAAAGCGGAAATATTTCATGAATCATGAAATTACGGACACAGCATGCACTCGGTGGTACAGTCGTTTATGCACATTCACCAAGCTAGATTCTCACTGAGGAATAACGGCTCGAATAAGCTATCCAGATATAAAGCAGCCATGTAAAAAGAAGCAACGAGGGAGTTTCTTTCTAAGTTTCTTGGAGCTGAGCTATTATTTTGAAGCTGTCAAAAGTTATCTTGTGAAGCGAGTCTTGAATGTACCAGTGAACGGATGGAACGCTGTTTTATGTTATGTTGCCTAATATTATGCCATGACTCGCATGAGGAAGGGAGAACAGGTAAAGTCTGATAGTCTTAGATGAATATTATACATTTAATATTACCACATAAAATTGATTTTATCTGATACAGACTTCATACGGGCTTTTTAGAAGTAAAATTGCGCCACATAGCACGGGAATTTGACAGCTGACAGACAAGGAGCGAGAGTAGAGTTCTAGTTAAGAGTAATCGAGACGCTAATATTGAGTTACGGTCAATTGACCGTAATGTCGCAATTTCTATGCACCGCACAGCCAGTCTAGTAGTATACATTCAAGTTATTGATCTGATAGGTATATTTATAGTACAGCAATTGAGTCCGTGCAATTATGCAAAACTTCGAGAATTGAAAGCTACCTGACTTGTAAATCTCAAAGTTGTGCCATATTTTATTCCCGAACGTGCCGGTAAGTTTGATTATGTTAATGAAGTCTGATAAAAACTAGAGAAAATTAACATAATAGCGACTTTTCCATCGTTTGCAATCGCAATGTCTACGAAAAACTAGATGCATTGTAATTGTAACATACAAAGTATTAACAAATTCAATTTATTATAACAATTCGTCAATTCGACTATATTTTTAGTGTTACGCGATATCTCTGTCATATGTGGATCGATTTCGATTATTCCATTTGCAATCGATAGGGTTTCCCCTGAGAGTGGTTTCATATTTTGATTAACTGATAACGGGGTATGAGAGTAAAATGGAAAACTGTATTATTAGTATTTATTATTAAAATAATTTTGTTTATATCACCACAATTTTGATAGTTACAGATCTCGTACGTCTTTCAATAATGTTGAACAACTTGTTACGTAGTTGTATTGCCAACACACAAAGTGTCTAATTCTGTTACATAATATGCACGTGTTATGTTAAACTTTAATTGAGTTTTGAGTTCGCCGACGTGTTGTTGCATTCATCGCTATGCCATTGTTTTCCAGATCAGAATTTTTTATTCAATTTATTTCCTCTTTATATGGTTTAAACCCTATTTCTATGGAGAGATTTTCTCATACGACACAGGCGGGGATGTCATAGAAAAAGTCATTTACGTCAGCGCGTCATAACATTCTTATTCTCAAATTTCACGATGCGGTTAATAAATGATAGTTTTCTGTTAAATTCTAGCCTCAGTCGTGCGATATACTCTCCCCATCCAAATGAGGCTAAAAATATACAAAGAGAAATAACCCAATTAAAAAATATTGTCTGCTCTGTAGTTGACCTTATAATTGTTGCCTTATTATTTGATCTGATACCCGTCACATATTAATGTGCCAGTTGGATTTTTAACACGTAGAGACACATGGGTAATGAATGAAAGAGCTAAAATAGGGCGCCAAAGCAGAACGTATGCTGATCAAATAAATGATCTCCGAATAGGATGTCACAAGTAAACCGGTAAAGTATATTAGAAGATGAATAAATTTGGAAGAAGGTATGTCAGGATTATAGTTTGCGGCACTTGATAGTCTCTGCTTACCTCCGGATACAGGTGTATGTTTGTAACGAATTGGTGTATTATTCTAGAAGTAAATTGTTACTGAATATTTTTTGCACGTTCCCTGTTATGTTGACGAACTTTTAAGCAAACTCTATTATATTCAACTCTGTTTATTCCCACGGATTACGGCTTCTTTGTGATATGGCCATGACCTGCATAAGATGTCATCCGGGTAATCAACCGACGCGGATGGCTGGACAAACTAAAATCAAGTTCAAACGCGAATTGTTCTAATAATAATGCTCAGCTATGAACAATGCTGGACGAGCATAAACCTCTTGACTATAAACTTCTTGTTTCAAGCTTGTGTGCATATTATTCTCCATAGACTAGTTCTTAAGTGAATTAATTTATGTATATTTGATGAATTAATTTGATGTAATATATGTATTTGTGGTTCTTTTAAGTGACTTGATTGGACACGTTTTAGGAACCTTACTCTCTTCAAAGATAAAGTATAACAATAATTTAATTATAATAATAATTTGACAGCCTCCATGACGCAGTGAGCGAGTAGCCGACTGCGAAGCGAAGAAGAGGTCGTGGTTTCGATTCCTACATCGAGACAAATGTTTGTGTGATCCACAAATATATGTTTCGGATCTGAGTGGGACCGTGAGTCCCTCATGGTTCCTGATACCTACGATACAGGTTAACCTAGTGTGGGATCAGAACGATGTATGTGACTGTTGGGTGTATTTATTTTATTTATGTATTTAAACTTTATATACATAACTTGTATAAAGGCGGACTTAATACCAAAGGCATTCTCTAGCAGTCTGCTTGTGGGTGATGCAGAGACGAGATAATGTAGAGAAGGCGGTCAAGTTTGTTGAGTAGATCTGCATTCAGATCCAAATAACACGTCACCATAGTCGATAATAATAGGAAGGATTAAGGTCTGCACAAGTATTGTCTTGGTTTTACACGGGAGAAAGTTCTTCAAGCGATAGAGAGCGCGACGAGTGTAAGTGACTCTTTGGCAAACAGAAGTAACATGGGCCTGCCAGTTGAAGGTAGAGTCTATGTTCAACCCTAGGTTTTTTACAGTAGGACACAGAGCGATGACTGAACCATCATACAGGAGGAAGAGTTCTTGTCTCCAGTCTGTTAATCATTCGCGAGCTACCTATTACTATCACCTGACTTTTATCCGGGTTCACACCAAAACCGAACCGGTTGGGCTAGTTTTTTATGTGATATAGATCCCTGTTTACTTTGGCGATAGCAATAGTCACGTCATCGACGCTCACCTGAGCATATAGTTGTAGGTCATCGGCGTACAGATGATATGCACACTGAAGGTTTTGGGTTAAGTATACCGCCTTGAGGAACACCACAAACAAAGTTGCGCCAGTTTGACAAAGACTCGCCAAGATGCACTGACTGCTGACGCCCTCGAAGACAAGTTGAGAACCATTCCAGTTCTACGGAAGTGATCATCAAGTTGGAAAGGATAGATAGATGGATATCGTGACTGACAGTATTAAAAGCGTTGGAAAAGTCTACCAGAGTCAATACAGTGACTTTAGTGTCCTGCATACCAACCCTTAATGTGTGGCCAGGCCTGAATCCGGACTGCGATAGACTTAGTAGATTGTTCAAGTGTACGAATTTGGACAGTTGTTTGTATGCACAGGCTTCGAGCACCTTGGATAGGGAAGAGAAAAGGGATATCGGACGAAAGTGGTTGACAAGGGATGGTCTAGAATTTATAGGAAGGAATAAGAAGAGCCTTCCGCCAAGATGTCGGAAAGACACCAGCTAAAGGAATAGTTTATGGTGTGGGAGATTACGGGGAGAATGAGGTCAAGGATAGCAACAATCACACGGCGATTGATGTTGTCGCAGCGTGTCGCGTTGGATTTAATTGATAGGATTGACTTTTTGATGTCCTCCGTTGCAACTGGAGAAAAGTAAAAAAGGTTAATGTTGGGATGAGGAAGACCACCAATGACACTTGGTTTGGTGTTTCAGCGAGTCAGGAGTAGTGAAATAATCATTTATATCATCCAAACCAATTGTCCCCTGAAAGTGTGTTAGTGTTTTTCTCCACCAATACCCATAGTCCCAAGGAACTTCCAGATATTGGCAGGAGAAGAGGAAGTTGCGTTATTGAGAATGTGGCGGCAGTTTGGCATTACGTATCATCTGGTATTTTATTTTATTTTTAACTGTAGAGTTTTTTACAATCTTCAGAATTGGTCGTTACCTTTCTTTTATATGCCATTACGCATTTTTTCCTCAAAGGCATTCTTCTTAGCCGAAAAATCAAGAAATGTTTTTGCAATGAAATATAATTTGGAAGTCTTCGACATCGTTTTATTTGCGAGGTAGGTATGAAGGATGAGGGACAAACAAATACACAATAGGAATAAATGGACGATACGTCGTGAAAGAGCCAGGTTAAGTTACGCAGACCAAAATGATATTATAGAGGATTTATATCTGATGACAATCATACTAATATTATAAATGTGAATGTAAGTTTGTTTGTTACGCTTTCACACGAAAACTACTTAACCGATCATCATGAAACTTTGTACACATATTCTTGGAGGTATAAGAAACAACATAGGATACTTTTTATAAAAAAAAACTATTTGTTTGTTACGCTTTCACGCGTATATCACTGAACCGATTTTGATGAATTTTGATGTAGAGATAGATGGGACCCTGGATACGGTTATAGGCTACGACTTATTTCGGAAAAGTCTATTCACGCGGGTGGAGCCGCGGACAACAGCTAGTATAATATAAATATTTAGAAAGGGAATGTACCTATACGGTACTACCGAACTACCTATACGGTATTTTAAAAACCTTTAACAAATAACTTATACTTTTTCTCTCAACAAAGTGAATCAAAACGCAATTTTACTACTACCAAGTTGAAAATTAATTACGTAACAGCCCCCTTCTCTCACTTTCACGGTTCTTACCTAGTCTTTCTTTATACAACTCAATGACGAGACAAGCAGGTCGCTCGCCTGATGGGAAGCGCAGAATAGAACAGAACTTTTGAAGAACTAAATTCTTTATCAGTTACTTATCAACCCACATCTTCGAAATATCAGCGAAATGGCAGGCCGTGGCCGTAGTTTTACATCATTTTCATACGTATTTTCATCTCCGATCATGGAAGGAAATATTGACACGTATTTCGTTCCTCTGTGTATATGACGGACAGGGTCGTTATAAGTCCCCTGGAGGCCCCTGTGTATTCAGATTAGGCCCCCTTTTAGAAAGTAAAAAATACTTTTCTTTTTAATATTGTCATCACCGAAATTAGTATCTAATAGTGTTAAGCAAATTATTTTTGTGATATAAATTTAAAAAACAGATAGATACTGGGTTGTCGCATTTGGCGAACCCATCAGACCTCGGACCAGTGCCCGGTTGCCTATAGGGTAAAGATGGATCTGACAAGGGCCTAGATAGAGAACAATTGGCTGACACGCATTGAAATCTGAGCACTAGTGTCGGCACCGACACGAATGAATTCATAAAAAAATTACGCATTGACATTTTAACTGACCCGGATATGGCGTGAGTCTTTACAAATATAGTTTCCTATCAACGGAATTTAAAAAGGAGTAGGGTTTTTTTATAGCACAGCCCGGCAAAAAAGCAAGTGGGTCACGTGATGGTAAGTGATCTCCACCGCCCATAATACCAGGAGAATGAAGGGCGCCTTGCCAACCTTAAAAGAAAGGGATAACAAAGGAGTGGGGAGGGGAGGATGATTCAGGCTTCCAGATATCTTTCACCGTACGAAATGCAGCAACTTGCCGCTACTTTACGTCAGTTTTCTGTGAGACAATGGTAACGGCCCCGTCGAGCTGGCCCATGCATGCTGTAGACAAAATTGTCTACAGCGGGGCTCTACAACTTACAATCCGTTTGCATTATATATGTATATTACGCGATATCTTCGCCAAATAAAATGGCGGTAAAGTTTTGACGAAATTTATACAATTTATAATATTTTATGGATCCAATAAAGTTGTGTAGTTTTTTTTCTAATGTGGACTGCTTTTAATATTATGTGTATTTGATGGGGTTTACGCGAATATTTTTTTAGGATCTGACGATGACGTATGAAGACAAAACAGGAAACTCCTAAAGAGAAAACAGTAAGTGCATCGCAATTTAGGTTTTGAAATGGGTTTTTGAAGTATTTAACTTATAGTTATTGTAGTAAATATTTAAAGCTCCACTAAAATCAAAATGGACTGTGTGCTTAAACAGAGGTCTCGGGTTCGATTCCAGCCCCCTGGTGACGCATAACTGACGTTTTGAAGTCAGGTGTGTATTTATTGTTAAATACTGTGAGGAATCCTACATATTTGAGAGATCTCCATAAGAATTTCGAAAGTATGTGAAGTCTACCAACTTGCATTGGCCCAGCGTGGAGGAGAAAAAAGTTATAGCTATCCTCTCATCAGTAATATAGGGTTCAGATTTTTACTAGACTATCGCCAATAATAATATAAATTGATGTAATATGTCGTCTGCAGTTGCCTACACTGCGTCGTTTATTGTATCGGAAAGTGGAAGTTCTAAATTAATAATATTTTTCGTTTTGCCAACTTGCACTTTGCTTTAATCAGATAACTTTTCGCCTGATTGAAAACAGAATTAAATACCTCCGCATCTAGTAAAGATTTTGCGGCCTTCACAACGTCTCTGTGCAACAGCTCGTCGGCGCTAATTAGCGCCGCGATGCCTAAACGCGGTCGGAGATTAATTGCACCGCAGCGCGTTTCAAAATGCTGTGTAGTTATTTTGCTGCTAACAGTAGCACGGTCTGTTGTCTGCTGCAATGCTAACGTTATCTGCAGTGTAACGTTCAGCCGTACAGGACGTCGCCGCTGTGACGTAGGCGCCCGGAGAGCGGTTTAAGCTCTTTGTGCGGGCCGAATTCACGCTCGAGGGCGTCGGGCGGGTTGAAGGCAAGAATGCGGCGTGCGTGCGGGGCGCGGTGCGGGTTGGAGGGAGCCCGCAAGGGGTGCGCGGAGTGGCCGGGGGATGCGTCGTGTAGCGCGGGGCAAGCGCGGGTCGGGCGCGTGCCGCAGTAGCGTGTAAGCGCCGCCGCGGCCGCTCGGCACAGTCGCCACCTCCCGGCGCCCAGCCGCCGCCCGATGCGAGCGCGGAGTGCGGACTCACCGCCGCCGCGCCGTCCGAACCCGTCCGTGTCGTGTCGCCTCACGCCGCGCGCTCCATACGCCAGCCGTGCGACCGATGCTGGTTCCCGCGCTTCATCCATCGGCATGTGCTTAGTGGCACCAGTGTCGCCCCTGTTACCACAAGGAGCACGTTCGAATTTCGGTCAGGTTGAGTGTCAGCGTCAATTTCCTGGAGGGACCGTGTCTGACAAAGCGTGCGACTCGTCATTGATGCGCGTCGCGGTTTCTGCTTGCTGAAACCTCTGACACGTCACACCACTTTCTACTCCTGCTTATATCCAAAGATATCGACTTGCGAACAAATGTCAGCCGACAAACAGCGCTAAAGTTATATAAATGGTAATGATTTTGAAATGACGCGTCCCGACATCGTTCCGTCGACTTTCACGTAGACAAAATGAGAAGCCAGTCGCAGTGAAGTAGTTTTGAAAATATGGGTATGTAACCGGTTGTGGTTTCCGTAGGTGACGAGGAACCGATGATTTTGTTTCACAACGTGCCATTCTGATAGAACGGGACACCTTCGATTTGAGATATATCAGAAACGTAATATTAAATATAGTTTTGCAGTTGTATTTGAAATGCCGCCAAGTTTTTGGTAGACATCACCATCAACAAATATTAATGTCACTAAACGAGCCACTAAAGCGAAGATAGACCCCCACGTCATAATTTAACCTATATTTTAAAATATCCTTTATCATTAAAAATAAACATACACATTGGTTTCCGCTTGCCACTATATTTAATGTTAATAATCGTACTGTGTCACTACTTCTATTTTGGCGTGTGAAATCGTCTTTTTTCCTCAAATTATACTCGAGACTAAAAATTATTGCTTCATAACTAACCTGAGGTGTGGATGGACACACCGGATTAACGTCATTAAATCTTCCTCTCGCACCCTTTCCTGCCAATTGAAACTCGCTCCAATTGCTTCATTATGAAACGAAGATAAATTTTAAACTTGGCCGTCGCATTTGATGGCGATCTACGTAATATGCATATTTCAACTCATTAACACATATATTATAATCATTTTATCTCGACGGTAAATGTTATTTCATATAAACGCAATAGTTTATGGCAACGTAGCCAAATTACATTTCAATGCGAAAATATTTAGTGAATTCAATGCACATTTTCTCTGATATCATCAATACAATGCGTTGTCCTGAATCAAGATTGTTGTATTTTATGATTCTTTTTCTTCGACTTTTATATTATGCAGCTAAAGGTGATTATATAAAAAAAAATAGTATTATAAGACAATCTGATAATTTATCTGATGGTAAGTGGTTACCTTCACCCATAGGCATTAGCTATGCCTCGTTAAATGAAGGGCATGTCATAGCGCTGAGGAAAAACCGGGGGAGAAAGTTGATTCCTGAGTTCACATGTGTGTGAACAAAATTATCCCTGGTAGCGCACTGGAGGCACGTGTTCCAGATTATATGGATGAATTTCCCTTCGGTGACGAGTGATTTAACAAAAAAAAATTACGGCATCATCTCGAAAAAGTCCGCATGGAACAAACGATAGAGCACGCAGATAAATCCGATATCCCTTCGAATGTGCAAGGGCTCCAGACTACTCGTGAGACTAGGAGCTTTCTATTGTCTACCCGACTCTGTAAGAAGTCAAATGGAAGAAGTTGATGCCTAGCATAGAGATATGAACAGGACTCTACGGGCAGCCGGGCTTGCGATTTTAGACCTGTTATGAAATACCCTAGTTTTTGAAGGGCACTTTGGCTTTGGCATTAGGGGTCTTTTTTATATTTAAAATACGTTTCCATTAAAGTTCTAACAACTTATTCGTAACCTATTTCCATTTAATGCCACTCTATATGTCTCCGGTCTAATAAACCCAGACTTTGCTTAGTCATTTGCAATTTTGCCGTATACAGTAAAAGTTGCCACTTTGATATACTCGCTAAACACGCGAAATGAAATTGATTTGTGTATTTTGAATTAAAAACCATATGAATTGTACCAAAATTTATGAATATTTTGTTCATTTGTTTTGCCTAAACTTTTTTGACACTATTACTTTGTTACCTACTTTTTCGTTCTTCTATATTTTATAACAAACTCGGAAAGAATAATGATTTCATGTTCCTTAACGTCATTATCAGCCTACTATAAAAATGATACTTAATTTAAGTTACATCAGATAATGTCACGCATGTTTCCCTAAAGGGACAGCCAGAGGTGCAAGTAGTGCTACACTCACAGTTCGCCGAGCTTATTTCCTTCACATGATGTAATATGGGCGAGTCTATCGCCATATCGGGCACACATTCCCATCCCGAGCAACTCATTTTCGAAACGAAAACTCAAACACAAATTGTAATTGCCCGCCCTGGGACTTGAACTCAGGACCTCACGGCTTCTCAACCCAAGTAGGATGTCATTATACCAATGTGGCAATGGTTTTAGTAAATTATTTCGACATTTTCATGCTTAAATACCATTCTTTTTTTTACACATATACATAACATATAAGGCCTAACGTCAACTCCAGTATCTCATAATATTGTATTCATACGAATTCTCTCTTGTAACGTCTTACAGTTTTAGTCCGTCACTTCGTCCACGTGAAATTATATAACAGAATAAAGGGTATCCTAGGCTAAATTCACGCAACCTTGTGCCTTATCGCTGAGTAAGCGCGCAAGTAACATCTTTTGCTTCATTTCTCAGTTTGTGAAAACCCGTAGTTCTTACCATACTGCGCTAAAACACCGCATTTTCATTTAAACACCATTAATCCCTAACTACGAAACTCGTAGCCGATGCCACGAGCAGGTCACTCATCTGATGGAAAGCGCCGCGCCTGCTCACAAACAGAAGCAACACAATACAGATCTTTGAAATACAAAGCACTGCATGGCATAAGACTGCGATCGTCACCCCGAGACATAAAATGTTAAGTCTCATAATATCCACAAATTTCACTAGCTTCAATTCCCTTTCAGTTTGAAGCGCAACCGTGCTTACACACTGCTGTTTGGCGGCAGAAATAGACAAAGCGGAGGTACGAACACAGGCGGCCTCTCGTATACGAGCGACCTATCATCTAGTGATAGATTGTTCAAAATCCGATTGATATTATTGTAAGGCTACAATTAACGTTGAATTTACGTATGAACATATGTTTAAAACGCATTTGAGTATTCCTAAAGAGTACAGTTTATTGTTTTATTACACTCGGAAAATATTTCTCAATTTCACATGACACGATTTACATAAATTTCGTCATAGCTACCAAATTTAACGTGCCAAATTCGAGAAAAGTGCTAAACTCGATGCACCAGGTGCGCCTCACGCCATGATTAGAGAAGTCCAACCTTTTATTTCCACAATTCTACTTTTACTACCTTTATAAAGCTGTTTACATACCAAAGTTATAATTCTTGCGTACGTAATCTTAACAGAAAAATGTACCATAGGAAAAATATTTCTTTTAAAATCTACAATCTCGACTTAGGGCATTTTTTACCGAAAAACGACGAGGTTCTCAATTTGGCGAGACATTTTAGTTATTTGTGTTGGTGTTTTTAAATATGTACTTCAATTTCTCCACCTAATGTAGAACTTAAAAAAAAACATTCGATAATGTTTAGCTGCTATGTAAATAGTTCCATATAAATTTGGTTAAGATCTGATAACGAAGTACGGAGTAAAAAAAACTCGTCAACGGATTACAGCGTACGCGATCATCGCGATTGTGTAGTTGTATTAGAATTTACATGCTATAGCTGTACCAGTAAAAAGTTAGAAATAAAATAAGATTTAACAAAACTTAAAAGCCCACATAAAAAATAACACTTTAAGTCAAAAATAACAATTTCGGTTTTTCGTATTTTGAAGTCGGTTTTTAATTACAGATTAATTTTATAGTATCGTAATAGTGTCAGCGGATTAGAATAATAACTTACATAACTAACACTAATACTAACATTAACTTACATAAGTAACAAAACACTTTCTATACTCTACATTGCAAAAAGTGTCAAACAAGACAAGTGGAGGTTAATAGGTTAGAAGGTTGACAAGAACCGAAAGAAGAGAAAAATGTCCGATAGGCCTCGATTGAGGCAGTCGTATTAAGTGCAATTCGTAGACAGAGAAAAGTTTAGAATGGATACAGAATCTGATACTTAACTGACCTCATTTCAAACTTTTTTTTATTTTATTTTTTATTAGGTTATGTGACGAAACTGGCGCGTCTCTCGCCTGATAGTCACGCCTGCCCTTAGACTGAATCAACACAACCCAGAATTTTGAATTACAAGAAACTGCATGGCATTGGACTGCGCTCGCCACCCCGAGACATAAGATGTTAAGTCACATAACGCCCATTAATTTCACTGGCTTTAATGTCCTTCAAACCGACACACAACAGTGCTTACACAATGCTGCTTGGCGGTAGAAATAGATAAAGTGGTAGTACCAATCCAGATGGCCTCTCGCATACGAGGGACATCTTGTAAAAAAAATTAAGCGACGAATAATTTCAGCTTTTATATTAGCATTTTATTAGCAAGCAGGTTACTCGCCTGTTGGTAAACGTCCCATAAACAGAAGCAACAACAATCAGAACTTCTAATTATGAAGTACTACATTGCACTGGACTGCGCTCTTAATCCAGAGATGAGATATTATCAATATTCCTAGTAATTTCAGTGGATTTAATGTCGTTTAAACTGAAACGCAACAGTGAAACTACACACTGTTACTTTGTCCTTAAAAAATAGCAGACTATGAGAACTATAATTTTGATAATTAGTTATATATTATTATTATTCTCTATACATTATTTCTCAGACGTGTTTTTTTGTCGGGACGCCATAACTTTCATAATTAATAATTCAAACACAATTTTGAAGCTTATATTTGGTGCTATAGACGAAAATATAGACAAGCGTATTTCTACTTTATTATATTACGTAACTGACAACTATTGGTACGAAGTATTCGCACGGCTCACCTAGTTATTTACTTATTCCGCTATGTATATTTTTGCCACCAAGCAGCAGATTCTAAGCACTGTTCTGTTTCGGTTCGAAGAACATTGAAGCCAGTAGGTATATTGGGTACTATGAGACTTAACAATTTACGTCTCGGGGTGACGAAGTCATCCCACTGCCATACAGTATTTTGTAATTCATATTTCTGTGCTGTATTTCTGTTTATGGGCAGGCGTAGCGCTTAACATCGCGCATCGGGATAGTGACATGGACATTTCGCCATTCAGAATAATAAAAATATATATAAGTACATATCGCAGAAACATTATGTATCACCATGTGTTGTTTTGTTAATGAAAATTTCGAATATTCGTTAAACAAATAGTTTCAAGGTTCAAGTGTAAGCTCCTAGCGCATGCAAACGTCTCTATAGACATAAACATACTTAATCTCGAATTAATTACTCGCTCGTGTTTCCAACTTAGTCGTAACCAGTAAATTAACGGTAGCTTAACTGAAACTTCTGAGCATATAGAGTATATGATAGTGAAAACGGCATTAAAATCCGTTACATAGTTTAGAAGAAATAAGCGGACAAACAGACAGACAGATAGAACGCGGCTAGCGACTTTATCTTATACTATGTCTTGATATAAATGCAAAGTCCTGGCTAACTCACCATTGCCTAGACCAAACCGTTAAAGAAATTAAAAAATTTAGGAGGATGTTGATTTTATATCGGAAGTATTATTTATATTTCTCAAAATGTTACCCTCTAGAGAGGGTTGCAAAGTTTGTGTGGGTTGTAAAAATTTGGTTTACGCGGGCAAAAGATTCGAGCAATTTCTTATAAATGTTGCACAGGGCGAGCTATCGGTTTGTTAAACACGAAAGACACACGTCGACTTTTGTTTCGGCAAGGTTAACTTCACGAGAAATTGTGTGTAAAGTTTCTTATTTATTTAATATTTAGTCTTATTATGGAACTTGTTGTTATAAAAAAAATCTTTTACTGCCATGAAAGCTCTAAATACTTCTTAGCTTTGCTAGGATTTTACTTTATATATTTTATGGGTTCTTTTGAAATAATGTTAAAAGACATCAAAGGTTATATTCCAAAGGGAACATAAGCCGCTTTCGCAATAAGCTTTCATAGTGGAAAAATGTTGCTTAATAATTTGTTTTTAGCAAAAATATCGTTTTTATCTTCATACCGTCTGTATGTTTGGAAAGTCTAAAGAAATAGAAAATATTTTCACATTTTCTTTATAAGCACGATTTTAAGTCTTGAAAATATTTATTACTGTATACTTACTTACCTTCGTGATAGTCGGTTACTTCAATTGAATGAGACAAATAAAACATTAACAGCAGCATTATTTACGCACCAGCATAAACTTGGTTTGACGCTTGATCGTGAAGTAAAACAGACTAAAGTTAATGTTTTTTATTCCTGACTCGGTATATTGACTTCAATTTAACTGTAAGTACAGCGGTATCCAAAAATAGTTCTGACTAACAACAGATGATGTATCTATCGAAGGTTTGCAGAATTATGCTGCTTATACAACTACAATACAACAGGTAGAAGAAAGCTAATTTTTATTTTATAATATTGATATCACAAACTTTGCTTAACAAACTTCTTGAACTACATCTACTTCCAATATATACATATATATATATCGTTTCGTTTCGTTTTTATATATAAACGAATGTACGTTTGTCAGTTTGTTAGTTTTCTAGGCGCTTGCCGTTCATCCAATTGAGTTGGAAATTGTACATTTGTTGTTGGCACTTTTGTTGAGAAAGTTTCAGACAAAAAAATTATTGGGTGTTTGAACATCACGCAAATTTACTGGGATGTCTGAATTACAATATAGAATACTTCCTATTCCGGTAACAGATTCGATTCTATAAATCTGAACGTGCAAGCAGAGCTACGGATTCTTGCACGTTTAAAGGACGGAATTTTTGACTCAGTTTTGCATACGCACTCACCCCTCACTGTAATCCCCGAAGGGGTAGGCAGAGCTGTAACCAGTACACTCACATTTTGCCGAGCATTTATCCATCTAACAATGTAATAGGGGGCGAGCCTATCGCCATACCGGGAACAAATACCATACTCCGGGCTGATACTGAGCATTTTGTAATAGGAAAACCCAATACCACTTTACCCGACTCTGGGATCGAACCCGAGACTTCAGCGTTGGCCTCAATAGCAACGCGCACGCATTACAACTGCGCCACCAACGCAGCCTGATACAGTTTTATTTTATGTTAAAATATTTTATATTCGGCCTATTCAATAACATAATAAGAAATTTAAAATGATGTCTTCTGAAGCATAGTGCCCCTCTTTTATTCGATAAATATCTAAGGGTGATATACAAAAAATCTAAATTCATTTTAAATGAATTAACGATTCCAAGCGAAGAGATAATCCTGATAGATATAACATACATAACCGTAAAGCGATACGGATTTTGTTTTAAGACAAACTTTTAAACGGCCCTACCAAATGACTTAAATTTTTTGTTACATATTATACAAGGCTATGAGCTTGAAGTTCATTTTTGTTATGAGAATATTTGCATATTATTTTTACCTTCCCAAAGGTAAACAAAATTTCTTAAACTATGACATGAAAGTGAAAGTCATCCGAGAGATATTGTTTGAGTTCCGTTTTGACCCTCGTTTCAAATTACTGAAACCTGTAACTTCAGCATAGACTTTATGCAAGAAAGGATATATTTATTTAACAACAAAGAATATGTATGAGGTTGTGATGCACGATGTTAGAAGAGCGGAGAAAGCGATTACATTTTGTCTTGTAATCATCATTCACAAGGGCCGGCGCTCATCGACAGGATGGCCCGTACGAATATTATTTTTATTTTGATATCCTTAGTGCTCGTATTCCTTCTGCTGCGTTGTGAATTCTTCCGCGGTGTGCTAAAATCTCTATTAAGATGGATAGAATTTATCACAAGAAACAGACGAAAGTATAACCGATAACAAAAAAAATATATTTTCGAAGCCGCATCATACAAAAGAATCGTATGACACATCACACAACCCTTTAAATGGAAGTTTTTCAGTCGGTCTAAATAAGACTTAAACCTCCTTATAACATCAATGAAACGTTAGCACTATCATTATGATAATAAAATTAGAAAATGGATCGATATATAAAACCATTTTCTGTGCCGAATTAAGAGTCTGCCGATATAGGGATGCAAAGATTCTAGATTTAAAATAATAAGCATATTTTTACATTTAAAGTTAATTGAAGTTTGATATTTTACACTAATAATAGAATTATGGTTACTCGTAGTTATTCGTATGATAATGATGAGTGATACTAATACGATATGATCGTATATTTTAAGAATTGTATATTAAAACCTTCAGAATACAATTTTCTATATTCCATGTATTCACACTAGTGGCAAAGCGATAAGTAAAGCAAATTCTCCGCAATCCGGAATTTTCCTCAAAAACATTCCCTTTATATGGGGTACCCTGGGATTCGGATAAATATATTTGAAGGACGTTATATCCTTTAACATTTCAACTTAATCGTATTGAGACTGAATTAAATTAAGAAATAATGTTTGAAGGAGATTAAAGTAAGAAAAATATCTAAATTTCATCGACTCAAAATGGTTTATTTTATTTTTAGCTGTTCAGTATTTTTGAAATGGTTTTATTTAAGTAAAAAATTTTTTTTTATAGCAGACTGGAGAAAACTAAATTAACAGCTATTACTAAGCGAAAGACTTTGAAACAAAATATTAATTCTATTACAAAGAAATATATGTAAAATAAATGGTAGTGGCAAAAGGGTCAATATCTGCTTCGGAAGAAGTAGCATTAAACTATCTACAACCTCTAATTAGAAACGTGTTTTGCTTGTATATACATTTAACTGACTGAACAGCAGGAGATAGACGTAGTCATGGTAGTAGTTACTGAGGAGTAACTTCTAGTTATTGCTTTATATTGACTATAAATGCCTTTAGTAAATAGACTTTCACCACCACGTAACTAAAACTGTAATAAACGCTATAAAAACTTGGAGTGTTTATCCATTTTCCATAGAAAAGCATTTTTCTATAATTGATTATATTGAATAGGTGACGATTCATAAAACTTATCTGTTCCACTTGCATTCCCCGAAGCTCATATTGTGTGAGAGATAGCTGTGATTTTATTGGAGCATAAATCGCACGCTTTAGGGAATTTATACCACCTTATTTCTAAAATAGAATAGGATATTGATATATAACCGACTTCTATTAAATAGTTTGTGTGTACTCAATTATTTATAATTTATTTTTAACCTCCGGAAAAAGGGAGGGTGTTATAAGTTTGCCCCTTTTGTCTGTATGTGGGGGTGGATATGTCTGAAGTATCGTAACGCCGTATAGACCGATTTGAATCCAGTTTTATTTGTTCGAAATGTAATTTAACCAAAATGGGTTTTAACTATGTTTGAAGGAATCTGTTCAGCCATTTAAAAGTTACAGGTGTTTTTCTGATTGACGTCGGGGGTTTTAACGGTTGGGTTATTTATTGTAATAGTGTACAGTTCAATTTATCTCTATATTAAGTGAATAGAAAACTTTGGACTCCTTTTTAGGAATATTGCGCACACGGAGGGTTTTTTATAGCATAGACCGGTAAACGCGTAAGAAAAAGAATTATGGGCGCGTTGCCGACCTTAAAGAGCTAATTAAGGGAATAGGAAGGGGAGGGAATTTGGGCCTCCGGATATATCACCCACCGTACGAAACGCAGCAGTAAGCTGCTACTAACGTCGGTTTTCTGTGAGACTGTGGCTCTACCACTGAACAATTATTATTTATTTTTGGCATTGGATTATGAGATTTTACATAGTTAATGTTTATGTGGAGTGCAGATAGTATATATTTATTTACATTACATAATATATATTTATTTATAATATCTGAAATAATTATACATTACCTTAAATAAATTAATTGTTTACTTATATACTGCCAATAGCTGAATATCAACTCACGCAGCTGACTTTATACGAGTAGTATAAATGATTTTAGAGGTCGATTTTCGACCAATAAGGTACCACTAGTCTTTTAATTATATCCCATATAGATATAAAGAGGCGATATTAGAAAAGAAACCCGTAATTTACGAGGTCGCGACTTACGAATCTTTTTAAACTTTATGACGTATGATGCCTCTTAAACAAAGGTGTTGTGTATTATCATTTCTGATGATTTATATATTGTTGTTTCTGATGTGCGAACTCTCTCCATGTTAATGGAGCTTTATACGGAATAGTAAAATAATAGATTTTAGATCAGTTAGAGAGCTCTCATCTTCATCACTTATTCAGCTCCGCTACCAAATGTAGACTTCTCCGAAAGTGCAACTCTGCTATTGATTAAGCTTGATTTTCAACCGACTTTAAAAAGGAGGAGGTTCTCAATGATATGTACTACCTAGTTGTTTTTAATGTCGAATTATGCATTATACAATCGATTCATTGATCTAATGGTAGCTTCATAAGTACAAATAGGAATTATTACCAAAGTATATATCTTATTGATTTATATAAATCCGATACTAGAATCACTGGAAAATTAACATTTGCAAATTTTTCAATTGAGTTTTTTTTATTAGCTTGAATGACGAGACGAGCCGGTCGCTCGCCTGATGGTAAGCGCCACACCTGCTCATAAACAGAAGCAACTCCACACAGAACTTTAAATAACAAAGCACGACACTGGACTGCGTTCGTCACCCCGAGACATAAGGTGTTAAGTCTCATAATGCCCTTTAATTTCACGGGCTTCAATCTCCTTCAAACCGGAACACAACAGTGCTTACACACTATTGCTTGGCGACAGAAATAGACAAAGCGGTGGTACCAATGCAGCCGGCCTCTCGCATACGAGGGACCTTCCACCTTGTTTCGTGGAAATGAAGGAAAAACAGATGTTAATAAAAATAAAATCAATTCAGCTATTTACTACTGAGGTTAGAATAGCCATCAGAGCTAACAGCATAGTACAATTTTATAAAAGTACACAATAACGACAATTCGGTTATAGTTGAAAAATAATATGATGTGACGAGATCAAAATTTAACATTAATTAGTAAAACATTTCATATCGGTGTAGACCTCATTATTTTAGTGGCTTATTGATTCACCACAATTTATTTAACTAACTTCGAAATAAAGTTATTAGTAGCACAAAAAGCTTTGGTAAATTATGCAATAATATTAACGAATTGATTTCTCGTATCCAGAGGATTTGAATTGTGTTAGCCTATTGCGAAGCTGCATTGACCAGTCTCGTGAGAAGTTCATTGTAAGCCTGTATAAAACTTATGATATTCTGCCGATCATTACATAGTGCTTGTTATTTAATACACATTTGAATGAACCATTTACAAATATTTTATTGATAAAGTAAATCATTATTAAGAAATATTGGATGCTTCTAACTAAGCTTATTTTGCTGCTTTCTTTCGGCCTATAGTCAATCCGATGACCTTTTGATGCCCATGTTTATTGGAAATAATCCAAACGAAAAGGAAAAATGTTGTATTCTAGTGCCAATATAATGCGTTAGGCTTTTCCGAACTGCAAGGTTATACAATAAACATATATATTGCCGCCTTAAAAAAGCTATTTTGAGTGGTAGAGCTACACTATAGACCGTTTTATCTAACATACGAATGGGCCAGCTAGACCGGGTCATTACCACTTTCTCGCAGAAAACTGAAATAAATTAGTTGCTTGCTGTTGCATTAAGGTCAATTTAGCAGTACTTCCAGATAGACATAATGTTGAACATAAGCTGTTATACATCATTTAGATTCAGTCAAATGCTAATGCTACCGCCAGTTCGGAAGGCTGTTCCGCGAGAGACGAACGGGCAAGAAACTCTAACGTAGCTCTTTTCAAGACTGATTTACAATATTTGCACTACATTAATACAATTTATTTTGAGATAGAGACGCTCAATTTATGCCAACGAGGAACATTATAATATAAAATAGGTAATACCTAATTATTGTGCATGATCCCCATGATCACAATGAATTAATTAAGATTATGAAGTAAAGGTTATAACATAAAATTACAGTTAATATATAATAATATAAACAGAATAGCATTCTTCTGCGGGGAATAGGTGACTGGGGTATACTCAGACGAGGTTTAGGTACGATTAGCAAAGGTTGCGTCGAATAGGGGGTAGTGACGACTATAATGTCAAACATGTCTTCGCAGTAACAGCTGTACAATATTGGCAAACAATAGTATCTTGTTGTTAATGGAGTGTATGAACATAATGTAAATCACCCTTAATAGTCAGTCGTCATGTGCATTAATTAGTGGCTATAATTGTCCTAATAACCCGAAGTAATAACCCAAGCGTGGGCGAAGACAGGTCGCTTGGCAACACATGACTTTGAACGCTAACTTAGCACTTTAATATAAGTGTACTTACCACCTTCTATGATCGCTATCTAAACGAGTATATATTTATCCTACCAAACTAGTGGTGTTTCGTTTCTACAAAGTGGTAGGTACTTAGTAGGTGAGAGACCATCTGGGTTAGTATCACCACTATTTTCGTCGCCAGTGTGTCAGCACAGTTGTGTACTGGTTTGAAGGACTTTGAAGCCAGTCAATTTACTGGGCATTCTGGGACTGAACAACTTATGACTCGGGGTAACGGACACGATCCAGTGTCATGCATTCTTTGTTATTAAAAGTTTTGTGTTGTGTTGCTCTGATCTAACCGGCTGGCTGCCTGATGTCTTGGGTCAGTCGTCTGGGGAGAAAATACTCGAAACAAACAAATATTTGTGAACCACACAAACATTTTATCTCGCCCACTGCGCCACGGTAGCTGTCTTATGTGGAGGTTGGAGGAGGAACTTAGAAGTAGGTAATGCAATAAAAAGAAAAAATAACTAGTTAACCAACGCCGCGAACTGAAACGTCTTATATATCTCAATTCCATACAGTAAAAAAAACACTTTTTGCTCTCACTATAAACTAGACATTGATTGAAAATCGCCTTAAAGTCGCCTCGCCAAAATAATTTTTAGTTGCCAAGAGAAAACAGACCCTCCATTCACGTCTGAAAGACTATTTTTCATGTGACGATTTGATAAACTAAAAGTAGATATCGGCAAGTTGCTCTGAACTGTGGAAGCGTTGGAAAATGCGGAAACTTTGCTTATAGTTAGGATATGAGTCAAAAACTGGCGATATAATACCGTCTCTTAGGTTTAGACTTAAAGATAAATCAAACTGGATTTCATAGTCTGTTAGGTGGAGTTTAATCCGTATCTAGTATCTTAAGGAAATACACGAATTTAGAGCACTTTACACATTTAAAGAATATTGACATTATTTATATTACCTAAGTATTCATTTTTGATTTCATTTTACTGAAACTTTGCCATTTACTGCTGATTATAGATAGCCTTGGTTTATTAAAAAAATATACAATATTTACCTACAATAAATTGTTCTATGCAGTTTACGTCATGTAAATAAATAAATAAATACACCCAACTGTCACACACATAGTTTTGACCCCACACTAGGTTAACCTGTATCGTGGGAATCACGAACTACGAGGGACTTGCGGTCCTACAACACCCGGCCCGAAACAAATATTTGTGGGTCACACAAACATTTGTCTCGGTGCGGGAATCAAATCCACGGCCTCTCGCTTCGCAGCCGGCCACTCGCCCGCTACGCCACAGAGAATGTATGGTCTCACTACCAGGGATCGGACGAAGTGAAGGCCTCTCATAAGGAAGGTGGTCCACTTAACTAATCCAGGATAACATTAGACAGAAAGAAAAAAATACTTATATCATAGAATCTACAAAAATGTCATCATGCTCAATTTACGTTACGTATTTAATTTATGTTTAAAAATCTAGTAATGTGGTAGAGTTCGTGTAGACGAACAATTACGTTCAATAAAATAGATACACTGAAGCTAAGGAGAATTATAAATATAGAACAGAAATATACCGAGCGTGGCATTAATAATTTACATAGATAGCAGGGGAGTCGATAGTGCATTGGTATTAGCTGACATGACGCGTCCACGTTGGAGGCACACCGGCTGAATTAACGAACCCAACCGCTGCGCTCTTTCAAATTATAAAAAAGTCTAGGAAAAGCAAAAAATGCTGACTTCCTTTTAATTTACAGTAGTTTCGAAAGTGAATGGAGAAAAGTTTTAGAATCATATGGGTGTAAGTTGATTGAAATCATCATTTTAATGATAAATAATTGGTTTAATTGAATTCTAAATATCTGAATTGGTTAAGTTTAACCATTTTCATGATTTACAAAGTACAACATTATGTTCATAGAGACTTAATACCTACTTACAGTTTTTATGAGTTACATACCTCACCTTATTACCTAATAGCTTTTTATTAGCTTCATACGTTTTTTTTACAATAAAATCATTTTTTCTTACACTATTTTTAATTCAAATTTATTAAAATTTATTTTCTATTTTTTATTAGGATTTTCTATAAAAGCATATTTTTATAGTTTTTTAAAACTATTATTTATTTTTTAGCATCGGTACGATACAGAGCGATAGGTAAAAATGAAGCAAATTTACCTTCGTAAAAGAATAATGACGAAATAATTCTTGACAGAATTCTCAAGCGTCTAGGAATTTCATCGTTAAAGATATAAATAATTAAATCTTAAAATGTTTTTTTATGTATTACTAAGGGCCTATCTAAGTCTGAAAGCAAAATATAATTTATTTCAAAAGGCGACTGACGTTGAAGTTTGTATAATGACTCCCTTTTTCGCTGTGGTTCATTGTCTTTTGGCCGTTTAATATTGCGTTATTAAATCTACTCCAAGTTACATAAAAGCTACAGCGCTTTGCCCATATTACATTAGCGTACTAAGAAAATGTATATACGCTTTAGAATAAATATAAAAAATCTAACATAGTAATATTACTTTTAATCGTAAATCGAGTATTACATCTTTTTTTATAGCATAGGCCGGCAAACGAGCAAGTGGGTCACCTGATGATAAGTGATCTCCACCGACCATGTACAATACCAAAAGAATTATGGGCGCGTTGCTGACCTTAAAAGAAAGGGATAATTAAGGAAATGCGAAGGGGAGGGAATTTGGGCCTCCGGATATCTCACTCACCGTACAAAACGCAGCAGCAAGCTGCTACTTTACGTGGGTTTCTGTGATAGAGTGGTAACGACCGGACGAGCCGACCCATTCACGCTGTAGACAAAAGTGTCTACAGCGTGGCTCTACCACTCAAACATCTAATCTGTCGATTATTATCCTTGTTTTTCTGGACTGCTTACGGACTCTAGAGATTTTTGCGTGCTTGCACAAAAGATTCCGATGAGTTGCTATTTACGACGACAGTTTTTATCGAGTATAATACTATTTAGCCATGACTTTTGCACTACGAGTTTGCGTTATACTTCGGATTTTGTTATGTGCGCATCGATTTGTTTACTATGATGAAAAATGGTGTGAATTATGAGGATGGGTCCTCATCATGTGTGTCAACTGAAACGTATATGTAAGTGAAAAGCGCCGATGATAAGAAATAAATAAATAATCATTTTATATCTACATAAATACACATAAATGCTTATGCTTAGTATCAGCCCGGAGTCTGGAATTTGTGCCCGGTATGGCGATAGGCTCGCCCCCTATCACATCGTGGGACAGAGATACGCTCGGCGAAATGTGGGTGTACTGGTTACACCTCTGCCTACCCCTTCGGGGATTACAGGCGTGAGTGCGTATATATAAATACACATAAAATATTTAAAATGGAAGAGAACCCCTGATCACGACCAATTTCATAAGGGCGGTGTTTTTAAAACGAGCGCCTCATAAGAACTAATATAACCTACTATTAACTTCGTCATCATGTCACAAACCAAGCAATAGTCTGCTTCCAATAATTCTGAAGTATTAAATGTATGCATACTGAAATTGAAAGTATGCTGCGAAATGCTTATTTATATTTCAATTTTAGTTCAATAAATAGAGCACTTTTAAGGTTCCTTTAATGTGTGCCCTCGGACAGATAGTTTAGACTTAGAATTGGGTTCCGTGTGCAGCCGTTAGGTACAGAACCCTAACAAACGACGAGATCCGGCAACAAGCACCTGCCTAACAAAAGCTCGACCCAGCCGGAAACCGTCGTTTTAGAACTACCGACACTACCTACCTCATTAAGTCTGAATAATAGTTGGTGTACTTCTTACTGTAATATGGAAATTTAAATTTATGTTACAAACAATATTGAGTTTATATGATTTTTTCGGTACGATGGGTAAAAGTGATAGTGGGTTTTTCTATGATGCCCACACACCCATGTATGTCCCGTGCTGAAAAGAGGGATGTATAATACAGGGCTGGTATTATTATAATAACAGAGAGGGTAAACAAGAAAATGCATCCGCTGAGAAGTGATCACCGACGATGAATATCCCAGGAAAAACATGCGAAACCAATCTTCTAGGGTTGGCAGACCTCTGGTAATCTCACAGTCTTCACGAAGCAATAACAAAGTCGTGAGTTAAAGTAGGTTTCCTGTGAGAAAATGGTACCACCCAGATCAAACCGACCCATTCGTGCTATAAAAATACATCGGTCAACCTTAATTTCAGTTTGAATACGTAAATAATTTCACTGGGATTTAATTTTTGTCTGATATAGTGACAGATTTGACCTGCATCAAATAATAGGTCGGATATACTGTTGGCGAAACGGGAGTAATCTGAATGTACGGCTGTCTATTCCTTAGGGTATACAAACGTGAGGCTATATGTTTATATTGACAGGTACCATTAGTGAAACAGAGACAAATTGCGCATTGCGTTAACTCTACCGTTCTCATTACCCATCGGTAACTTATTCATGCAAATTTTACCCAACGTGGACTTGCGTACATTTAAAAACATAGTTTGATAATACTTACTTGATGACTAATGATTCGGCATGTCGCGGAAACTAACAGGGTAAAGTTTATTTTTATATTGGTATATATTTGAAAGCAATTTTTAAAAAACATTAACACTACCTTTTTAAATTAACCCAATTACTTCATTTTCCGAGTTTATAAGTAGCATAAACACCTCTTCTACCTTTCAGTGAAAATTCAGTTATAATCAGTTCAATCTTTCTAAAAATAAACAGAGGTATAAAATATTAAAAAAATAGAATAAGTCATATTATTATGGTAAAATCACACATGGAACCAGAAACTTAAATTGATAAATTTCCATAAATTCATATTAGGTAATTATGTTGCAGGTAATTTCTAAACATGATTAGGTATAATATCCAAATCGAATACCAATAGAGTCTAATTCGTAAAATATCGTAATTTAATAGATACCCACATCAGTAAATTTCAAAGCTTTTTTAAATGCTAATTTTATCTTAGGCACAAGTTAACATTCTATTTTTGTAATTTTGCTTGTTAATGCTTAGACAAAAGATTTTTAAAGTCATGTGTTTGGTTTAGAATCGTAATGTTTGTGTTGTGTTGTCAATGCCAACGAGCACGTCTAGTAGAAAAAATCATTCGAATACGAGCATGAGTACAAAGCGTTATTGCATGACAAATATTTTTATGTATTATTATTATTTTAGGTGTATTTTAATTATAAATTATGTGCCACGGATTATAAATATAATTATGCGTCCTTAAATTTAATGTTTTAGAATGGAATTAATCACTTAATGAAGTAGTACCACAGTCTTACAGTCAAGTGGATTGTAGTAATAGTCCACTTGAGTGCATTCCATTCGTGCTGTAGACAAAACTGGCTATGACGGTGCCCAAACCAAATCAATATAAATCACATTGCTAAAGAAATTAAAATTTCTTCATGTTTCACAATTATATCTTTGTTTGAAATATTTGAGTATATAAAAAGATAAATTTGAAAACCTAGTACCCCCAGTTCAAATCTCATATACGTTGCCATTTGATCAACCTAACGCGGAAATCATCCACATTGATAAAAAAGAGCCTATTAGTGTGAATACACAAAAAACATGTTTTCGATTACCAGCGGCTCTTAATTTTTTTTTATTTCAGTTTTTTACGTTTGTATAACTCTACATGGTTATCTCAGTTTACTTTTCCCTATCAAATATTAGACAGCTGACGTACAGACTCCAGCAAATAATACTCACTGTAGAATTTAAAAAAATACAGCATATTTACTAACAACCTATACACACACTAAACGGTATGTAGTTTACAATTTTTTCTAAGGTTCTTTCAAATTAGTTTAGATGTGATTCGAGAGCAGTCTAGTGTCCGCTCAGCAGATAGCAAAAGCTGTTAAATTTCTATAACAAAACTATCCGGTGACCCACCGTCAAACAGCCCAGCATAAAACATCTAATTTGATAGAGCCCCTAAACTTTAGAACACTAAGGACATTCCAGCAAGAGTACCGGATCTCATATTAACACAACGACGCCACCGCAAAACTTACTCATGTCGTATGATACCCATTCAAAATGCGAACATCAAACAAAGGTAAAGATGATTCGATCGTTATATATAAACGTTCAGGCCGGCGCTCCCCGCAGGGCAGGCATAGTGACCACAGGCGCTAAACCGCGGCCGACCGCTATGCCGCCCGTATTAAAATATAATTCAACAGCTACCGTTAAAACGCGTGTATTTAATGTACTACCGTACCGATGGCATCGTATATTTCGAAGGCAACTTAAGCAGTGTTGGCGCAACGCCAAAACACCCAGACCTTAGGACAGCTCCGCACAACCTTGGCGTACGGCTTTCATATCGCGCGACATTAAAACGCTTCCGAGGCCGAAAAAAAGTAAAACATTTAAAAATAAATATTATATTTTCTAAATGTTCCTACCACCTGGTGACTTTAATCATTTCCACTTGGTGAGATCGCGTCATAAAATCGTCATATACTGCGATTATCAACGACGCAAGACATTTTTATAGTTTACTGTGAATTTAAAAAGGATAGTTCGTGTTAAATTGATTTAGTACCGTTTGGACGTTATTAACTATAATTTAGTAATTTTAGATATATACTTGAGTCGTAACTCGTAGACTGGTTTCTTAATGAACGAACTGGCACGGCGCGGCGTGGCTACCACTCATCATTGCGTTAATATTTTTATATGCTGATATGAATTAATATCTCAGCAGATTAAAAGAAGGGATAAATTATATTTTTACTGATTTTTTTATAAATTGCCCATTAGTCATTTTTTGTTTTCGCCTTGATGTAAAAAAGATAGATTTTATAATTTGTGTCGTCTGGTGTTATAATACACCTTCTCGTATATATATTTACCTTCTCTTACTTTAGTAAAAACATGAAATAAAATATAATTTTGGACAATTATTTCCTTTAGTCTAGAAACCAGCAGGCTGTGAAACCAGTGGGGTCCTGGGTTGATTCCCAGTTCAGTGAATGAATTTTTTTGTTGAATATTCATAATCGATAAATACACTTACCTGCCAGAAATTTCAATTCCTGCCCAATATAGCGATGTAACTAATTCCGTAATTGTACAACTTCTTAAGGTTCAATCGTTTTATAATATTTACGTGACGTTTTCGTTTAAGGGGAATGAAAGGCGTTTTCGAGTCATCCATCGCTTGCAGATCGATATGTGACCCCAACGTCAAGGATTTCGCTTTCTCAAAAGCGTAATTAATAAAAATGTTATTTATTTGTACGCTTGCTTTCTGAATATGGCAGTTATAAGCTATATTCTGCAAGATATTAACGTTTACACCGCTCTGTGATTCTTAGAAGCGGCTGTGGTTTCCAGAGCTGGTAGAAATATTTAACGAACAGAAGTTCCTATACTTTCAAGGTCACTCGAACTTGAAATCTATAATTACTTGTTTAATAATAGATGCAACTAAATCAGTCACACTTGATCGTCGGCATTATAATTACCCTGCACTGTATTTAAAATAAGGTCCAGTGTAGTTATTTTGCCATGCCAGTATAAAAAAGAGCCCTTGGATTCCGCGGAACCCACTTTAGGAATCGCTGAACTAGTCACGCCTGCTTTTGCCTACAAAGGGTTTTATTTTTATACAACGCGTTACAGAAACGTGTGTTCATATTTTAGGGTCATTACATACACTGTACAATAAGTAAGTACATATGTACCGGATCATTTCAAAAACGATATCCTGAAATTTCACGTTAATTTCAATCACTCGTTTATTAAAATCCATAAGATTGATCTCATCACAATTATTTATTCTGAACGACACTCACTTTTTAATAAATGTGAATAATTAATAATAATACGTATATAATTAATAATACGTAATTCTAAGGAAATATTACGTATGTAACTTCTAATTTAAACACAAAATAACACCTGGAAGGACCTGTGTGCTGAAGACAATATACCATCTTCTAGAAACACTTTAAAGACTTCATTCTCGGGACTTTCTATACACTTGGCTTAAAATAACCGATGAGCCTCTTGTAAATTATTATCAGCTTTTCCAACATAAAACGCCAATTCATAATACTTGCTTTTAGTTAAATGCAATTTTAATTATTACAAAATCGCAATGAAAGGATGTCTGAAGTATCACTGTTTATCATTTAGTGCCTAAATGTAATGTTAAAAGTGTGCTATTGCGATATAATGGTCAATTATGATAGGTAGAAAATACCGACTTAAAATTGATTATTTTTATTTTTCTTAATAAGTTTTTATTATACTATTTTAGTGAAAAAAATATGAAAATCGGTGCATGAATGACGAACTTTCAATCTTCCACGATTTCACCTTGAAATTAAAATGGGAACAACTTTGAGCTACACTTTTCCGAATAAAAAAGCATCATCCATACAACAACGTGGTTATTGATACAAAAATCTCTAATAACTAACATTCTACTTTTTCTTTCGTCAGAATAAAATGGTTTCAGGATAATATTTGGGTATTATTAAGTTCTTTTGTCTCATCGTTTAATTTTGATGGACTCAAATAAGTATTGATTAATGTAGCTATATAGTGCGCAAGTTTCGATTATAATTCATAGTAGGTATAGTCGATTAAATCATGCGGCACACAAAAATCGCTATGTCTCGTATTATTAATCTTAAGAACAAAGCTATGGTTTTGGGGGAGGAGACTTGGGCCCAGTCCGCCCAGTTGACCTAAATGAAGCTGGTATGAAATAAACATTTTTGTCAGTTAAACAAAGCATGCCCTATAAATATTATTATGTCTAACTCAGTTCAAAGGGGGGTGGGCCTTACATGACCTCCGACCACCCTAGCTCCCGTTGATTCAGTGTCTTCTCACAGCTGTTACGTAAGTCGGATTGTATCGATGTCACGGCGCAATGTTGATTGTGATTATGTGACAAACGCAGGTGACATTTCGCGAGTCGGTGATTTACGCTGTTTGTTACTGTGTGATTGATGTATTGTTTCGAACAAATTATTGGGCGTGTTCAGACAAAGTTCTGAGTAATCTAAGTTAGACTCTCAACATACTCGTATCTAACTTAGTTTTCGTACTGGACCCCTTATTTGCTTAATATTATCTATATTCGTAATTATATTCAACCAATAAACAGCAAATGCAACAGTCAAATCGACAACAGTGTACGGGTCGTTTAGACTGAGTGTTAAACTTAGCAACTCAGAACTTTGGTCATCTGAACACGTCCATTATTTGATGATAAAATACTGACCTAGCTTTTTGACTACGTCTGTGGGATGGTTCTATTATTTCATACTGTCGTCTATTGTATATTTCGGCACATTCTGCGGAAAAATTAAAATGTACTTCCAAGTCTCCCCAAATCGACATAGCTCAGTAGCAAAAACAATGTTGGAATTAAAAAAATATTATATAAAAATTTTGATATGTACATTATCTACCATACAATTTTCGGCTTTAATACTCGACTTCACAATCTCCAATTCATATTTTGCACACTGCGAATAGGCTGTTCCAAAACCCAGCTTTGTCAACCAAAGCCCTTTAAACATATATAACTTGCACATTAATTAGTATTGGACAGTTCAAAGAAAAGAAAAACACCTCTGTAAAAAATAAAAGCAATTTCCCTTAAAACTTATTTGACATCTTTGTAACGCCTAACACTTTAAAAAAACAATTTATAAAAGAAGCCAGAAATTATTATCAATTATCACTTCTTTTATCTGAAGAAAGTTATATTAGAACGGGCTTAGATTCGTTTTAACATAACTCTTGCGTTGTAAAAAGTCGAAACATTTCGTGTCGGCGTAATTGAATTATGCTGTAGGTATGAAAACCTTCAAGCCAAAGAAGACCGATGTCTTACCTAGTTTTGTATGCAAACAGCTTACGTGCACATACGTTACTGGTATACAACGAAAGTGGGTATTTCGCGAGATTGCCAGAGACGGCGTGATTTATTAGTATGCGATGTAATCTAACATATACTAGGTTGCATTACAAACAAATTGGTTATAGATTTTATTTAAATTAAGACGGAGATTTTTGAGCGTAATTTAAAAAAAAATTGTAATGAAATGACTAATCTATATATTATTATATATAAGGATATTTAAGCACTTGGGTAGGGGACTCGGCTTTTCAATCTTGTTCCACCTGCCCTTATCCCACTCGCAATGGGGCCGGCGCAACATGCTTTTAACACATGTTACAGGAAGATTTGGCTTGTAGTTTTACGACCAGCCGCCTGCCTGACGTCAACCTCTCTGGGGAGTTCCAGGGAACTCGGCTTTTCAATACTGTTAATAAATATAAAATCAATCCATAAAAAGTAAACTTCTAAAGTGAGCCGTGCTCCAGATAGAGCCTGGACTTGTAACACTATCCATCTCATCTCAGCTCTATCGGACCTCCGCCCTTTGCTCTCGCAACGAAATATATTTATGTAAAGCCCATACTAGTAAACCTAGAAACATGATTGAATAGCCCGAGGCGTTCATTTGAATGTTATAAATACCTACTAGCTTAGAGCACATTGAGGTATGTTACAACACGTGACTACTATAATGGCATGTACAATATTGCAATATTTGATAATTATGTGCTTCGGAAATCATTGGATATTGAAAATACGGGAATGTGATGGTGATATCCTCATACAAACCTGTTACAATATTAGATTATGTATTTATACATATTTCTCTTAACTGACTGATCGGGATCAAATGGCAGGGCATTTATTGCATACTCGTACTAATTCGTAAAAACTACAGGTACGCGAGACTTGATAAAATCGTCAATAGAAGAAAAATACAAATCTTTAGTTTTGTTTATCACTGCATATAGTGCAGGATACTCAAATTATATTGAGACTATAGATACAAAATATTGATTATAATGCACAAAGATTTAAAACAATAACATTCTATATTTTTCCTGGCAACCCTGGCTAGGTGCGAAGGTCATGATAAGCTCGGCATGGTCACCATCGATTTTAGCCACGCCATGTTACGTGACCTGTGCATAATCGAGCGCAGGCCACAGTTATACACCATGCTCACCGAATACAGTATACTGACATCGCATTTGTACATATAAATTTACTCTCTTAGCTGACCGATTCATATTATTACACGGTTATACTCAAAAGCTGAATACATGGTTTTTAATACTCCATCCATAAAAAGTTGGAAAGTATGTATGGGAAATATCATTTCGCTCGTCTTTTCTTGAAACTTGCTATTTTACCTATGTGCGTCCACTCTTCCGTAACATTTCACAGCACCGAGAGTCGTGGTTGTCACACGTAATTGTTACTCTAATGTACTAAATATTACGGGGTCTTAGAGTGGATAGAGCCGTGACATTAGGCCGTTAAATAACATCCGACTGAAAAAACTATTATGCTAAAAATAAAATTTATATTATGAATCGCTACTCATCCTTGACCACTTTGCAAAAGTACCGACCCAGAATTGATTCATTTGATTTTCAGCTCTTTAGTTTTTTACATCACTTTAGCACATTTTGTAATAGTCAAGTTGGCAGCACTGGAGCTATGTTAAACTAGGTGTCATATCCGTTAGCATCTCTATCGTAGTCTGTGGACGTCATATAGTACAACAGACACGCATCAATATTCACATTCGAAGTCAGGAAGCGATCTCACTAGCTACGGAACAGGATGCCCGAGAAATTGGACCTGAGAGATTGTTTAGTGTAATAGCCGCTTACTCGAAAAATAATTATAATGATTTGAAATCCTGACTGACTTATAATCGGTCAGCCCAAAACGTCATGGAAAAAAAATTGAGACGCTGTGATTTTTAACTGACTTAAAAAGGAGGTTCTGTATTCAATACATATAATCACATGTAGTATATGTATGCAAATTTGTTCGCGATTTTCTGATTCTTTCACTAACGCAATTTACATTCTATAAGGAAGTTTAGAGTACATATATAAAACGTTAGGTTATTATTCTTATACATTGAGTTTTATATATGTATAAAGTATAAATGTGGTGTACATTGTACGTCTCATAAACATTTTTTATATTTTATTTTGTATCACTGAGCTTTATTCAGATGGAGATGTTATTTAATTTCCATTTAAGGACTTTTATAAAATATATTCCACAAAAAATGTGGTAAAATGTAATAAATAATATTTTTCATGTTTGGTTCAATCGGTTCTCGGTTACTGGTTGGAGATTTTTTATTAATGAGTTATACTTAGTAATTATTACGTGACCGGCCAGAGATTTAAGGGTGTATGGATACGTTGTAATTATAATGTTAGTTCAAGAATTTATAACCGGATGACTAAAAGCTATCGAATCGAAGACACAACACATGCATGATGATTGCTCTACCTGGGATTTGAACCCAAAACCTTGCGGGTTCTCAACCTAAGTACTCAATGGAATAAGAATGTCTATAGACGCGATATATGTCTATAATCATTTAATTGTGTTATCAATGAACTTTACCTAGTTCAATTTTATAAAGATACTGTGATTTAGAGACACTAGTGTCTCGGGCTTCCCTTCATCCATCGCCTCGCTTCGTTACAAAAACCGTTTTTTCTCTCGCAAAATGATTCTATAGAACGATTATTATATGCTTCAATTAAATGAAATCAACATCACTGAGGCTCGAAATCTGCGCGTAATACTCAGAAAGGCATCCCTCATCAAACAAAAGACTGGAAAATGGCTAAAAAGCCACTTCCTCGTTTCGCAGTTTGTACTAAAATAAAAACACACAGATGGGCTTCGGACGGCGACAGTTTCTAGTTTAGTGCCCGACAGACCGTTGTTTTATAAACTTACAGCGCGTTTTTATTCTGTACAGTTTTAGTTCAATCTGTGTCCGTATAATAGAATCGCAACCGGGCTGTTTCTTACCTTTAATTTAAAATAGCAAAGAGCTTTTCTGAGTTTCTTCGTCTCCGCCTTGAATATTCCTCCAACATTGTGTGGTACAGCCACGCTGTATACAGTTTTGTCAGTTACAGTGGTACAGTTTGAATGGACCGTACGACCGGGTTTTAAGCCCTGTCTTATAAAAAACCAACGTGTAGTATCAACTTGCTGCTAAGTTCTCCGAGATCCAAACCCATTTCTCCTTCCTTCTTCTTCTCTTCCTTAATCGACCATTTCCTTTAAAGTCGGCAACGTCTCCATCATACTTCAGGCTTTATGGATGTTCATGTGCGGTAGAGATTACTACCATCGGGTGACCAACTCGCTCGTTTGCCAGCCTCTGCTATATGCAAAACTTAAACAAAAATAAATTAGTAAAATTCTGGCCGACTATGCTCTAAAAAGCAATATTGTGAAAGCAAGTCATCTTGTCTGCATAACAGTATAACTTAAAAAAAAATATTTAATATATCTAAGGCTTCAAAAAATAATTTAATTAATCTTTAATAATTAATATTATTATTTTATATAGATAAACGGTAACCAGCTACCTGTTATCAACGCTGTGCCAATTTCTAATATCATTCTATCTTTCCGCCTACTGCTGAGTGCAATATTTTTTTTTAACTAAATTTAAAAATGCAGGTATGCGTTAAAATAGAAAAGAAAACAAGGCGAATCGTTTAACAAAACCGAAAGATTTTGACGATCGGTGAACAAGGCGAAGGCGAATGCAATATCGCGTGCTTAAGTCTTCACGCGGGCTGTTCTATAATGATATTTTATTTATGGTTGATACAAATGCGCTTACTCTTTACTAGTGATGCCACTATTTCAAATCACATTTAGCAAGTTGTATCAGGATTTCTAGAAGCACTTATGTACATACAGTGATTGTCGAGTTAAAGACAGTTGGACTTTGGTTGCATATTCGTATTTCTGAATTAAATATGGTCGGTGCGCATAATATGTATGTAAATATTATGTTGTATTTTAATAATTGTTTAATAACGGTGTAACCTTATTGAAGAACTTTAAATTATTTCTTCGTTTCGCATCAGCATTAGGCCTAAAACAAAATAATACCATTATTTCCTTGCTAAAATGTTATATATAAATATATGTATATTTTACACCAAAACAGATTAGAACACATAAAATAAAACAATTAACGAGTACAATTGTGGCATTATTGCTCAGAAGGCCGATTCTCGTAATCTTAAATGTTCAAAATATCATTCCGATCTAGTCTCAGCGTCAAGAAAGTTGCAAATGGCATTCTCTTAAACCAATAATCAACGTCAAATGTGAACATAGATCGTAATGAGATTGAATGTAGAATAAAAGTTGACTGAAGCCAAAACGTTATAACGCTACTGCTAATGCTAGGTGCATTTGACGTTGATTATTGGTTTAATAGAATGCCATTTGCAACTTTCTTGACGCTGAGACTAGATCGGAATGATATTTTGAACATTTAAAATTACGAGAATTGGTCTGCTGATCAACTATTACATGAAGATAAGAATAACCTTATTGAAGAACTTTAAATAATTTCTTCGTTTCGCATCAGCATTAGGCCTAAAACAAAATAATACCATTATTTCCTTGCTAAAATGTTATATATAAATATATGCATATTTTACACCAAACTGATTAGAACACATAAAATAAATAAAATAAAACAATTAACGAATACAATTGTGGTTTTATAGCTCAGATCAACTATTACATGAAGATAAGAGTAAGAAAAAGCAAAGGTAATCATCAGATTGTACATAGTATATGTATGTAACTTTAAATACATACATATACTATGTACTACTATACTGCGTACATACATGAAAATATAATATACTAAGTAAATATACATACTTCGTAATATACACGATGAATAGGTATATCGCTTAAGAAAATTACCAAAATAATAATATATTTAAAAATGTAAAAAAGACCTCTTTGAAATAAAAAGTACTGTACATATATATTTATTATTTATTTATTTAAATCTTTATTGTACACCAGAACATACACAGTATGATAAAAACAAAAAAATATATAGTATATTATAAAGTATATTTACTTGACTAATTTAATTTTCCAAATACTTGAATCGTTACCGATATTAAATTATATCGTGAAAACAGTTAACATCTCTAACTTTAACATAGTGCAAGGTGACTGACTTTAATCGTGTCAGGTTGTAAACGTTGATTTTCTAAACGATTGCGGCGCGGCGTGAATGAGCACTTTCTTCCTTCTTTTTGAATATTTAACACGCTGCAACTTTATTAGGTACTACTTTACGCATAGAACATTGTATTCAATTTGAAAATACAAAATCATACGAACGAGACACGGAGATAGTAATTTACGGAGAGGGTAATGCCAAATTACCCAATTGGTACTTCCTAAATTGGCTATTTAATTCGTCATCTGACAGATAAAATTCCTTCAGACTTTTAAAAAAAAATACCTGAAATATATGTGCAGGCCTAATGATGATGAATGTGTAATCTATAATTTATCTTCTGTCAGAAACTTTCATGCAACTGTCAACATTGCAATCCACTCAGATGAACAAGGCGCGAACACATAGAAGACGAACACACAAACAATATGTTTATACAAGACGATAAGTTAAGAACAAATACAAAAAGTGTTCCATAGAGAACGTTTAAAAAAAAATAGGGAATAAATTGCTACGAAATTTATTGAATGCAATATCGCGTCATCGTATCAAATATTGGTGTGTGAGGTAGAGAAGAAGATCATTAACTTAATGACCATGACAAAAACCGTACGGACCATAGCTCATCTGGGAGTTTTTGTTAAATACCAAAAAAATATGGGTGCCTTGCCGACCCTATGGGAAAGGGATAACTAAGAGATTGGGAAGGGGAGGGGGTTTGGGCCTCCGGATATCTCACTCACCGTACGAAACGCAGCAGCAAGCTGCTACTTTACGCCAGTTATCTGTGAGACAGCGGTAACGACCCGGACGAGCCGGCTCATTCATACTGTAGACAAAAGTACAGTCTACAGCGTGGCTCTACCACTCAATGACTTTTCAACATACATCAACAGAAGCAGATTATTTATTATTAATCACACGATGTTTTACTTTTGAGAGCAAGTATGGTAGGGCCAGTATGGTATCCACAAACCATGATTAAGTTGACGCAGTGGCGGGAGACTGGATGTAGAAATTGCCTTGGACAGCCTTGGCAAGGCACAGATATGCACGGACCCCAGAGGGGTAACTTTCAGTCACGTACTTAGCAAATACTCTCCATCTGTACCTTAGTAATAGAATTCCTCCAGAACGTGCTCTTGTTGCTCAGCAGAATTAGGTACAAATATGCAGCGGTAGTAAGGGATTCATCCTTCGAGCACAATACTACAAAAATAAAGATTCATCTATGATAGCTTAAAAGACCGAGACCATATTATGAGCCTGCCATGCTTTAAGGCAGACGGCAAGATGGCAAAAGAATGACCCTCTAAAATAAAAAAAACCCCACAGCAAAAGAAGTACGGCAAGCCGCAAAATTTTCGCTGATTTAGAGTTTCTCAGACACACAAGTTCAAAATGACAAAGTCAAACGATTTGAGAGTCCATCAAAAAATATCGAGTATGCTGCTAAAGTACATAGATTTATATTACATCAGACGTATTTAGGGATCAAGCAAGTTTTAGCAAAGCGTTGTGTGCGGTTTTGATGAATGTCACTATAATATGAGACCAGATACTTAGCGTATACAATACTGAAGGACCTCTGGACGTTAAGAACATTTAAGGTTCTACCAATAAGTCTGTGCATGTGGTGTAACATTCATATGGGCGGGTATTAGGATCGATGGAAGAACCGAACTGATTTGTATCAGAGGCAATCACAATGCATAGATTTATGCTTAAATAATTGTGACGGATGTTTTCATTCGTTTGCGGATCCAATTGGGTGCTTCAATTCAACTTTTGCATGACAATGCCGATCCACACACTGCCAGAGAGTGTCTAAACCAACCATAAACAATACAATACAATACAATTAAACATATACAGTTTTTTTTTTAGTCTGAATGACGAAACGAGCTGCTTGCTCGCCTGATGATAAACGCCACGCTTGCCCGTATACAGAAGCAACATCACACAGAACATGATACATGCGAAGTTAAGTCTCATAATTCTCAATAATTTCACTGGAATCAATATCCTTTAAACCGAAACACAACGGTGTTATACCAACCCAGCCAGTCTCTTGCATACGTGAGATCTAGCACCTATTATTTTTATTGGCATTTATACTCATTTAGTTTTTAGTTACCAATATTCTAAATAGCTTTATTCCATCGTATGAATTGGTCGGACGTTGAATCTAAACATACATTCTAAGATCATATAAGTATTTTAAAAATTCGAAATTTATACGCATATGGCGTCGCAAGAGCCGGCTAGTGAATACACTTTTCTTTATTAAGATTTGCCTCGGCAAGCACTCGGTAATCTTTTCAACAAACTTCTAAGTAGAAGAACCGAGGATATGACACAACATTTTTCATTACGAAAACACGTACGCTACTACGCTACCGAGAAGTCCGAATAAAGTTGAAAATTGTAAAGTGGTTTCGTTTCTTTATAACTTAATGTAATCAACGATGTGATAAAATGAAACTGGAAACAGTCATTCATGAAGTTAGACGAGTGGCTTCTTTCAGTTTTATTTGTTTAAAAATAGGACCAACAGAATAGAATAAAAAGAATTGTCCTTTACTATAACCGTTACAAACCCTTGACGTCAAATGACTGAACAAAACTTCTTCAAACATAGCTAAGATGATATTGTGGTGTTTTTCTATCATGAAATGCTTAGTATCAACCCGGAGTTTGGACTTGTGCCCGGTATGGCGATAGGCTCGCACCCTATCACGTCCATGGGAAATAAGCTCGGCGAAATAGTAGTAGTAGTCTTAGTTTACTGGTTACACCTCTGCCTAGCTCTTCGAGGAGTACAGGCGGTGAGTGGGTATGTATGTATATCTAAGATCCATCTCGATTAAACCAGATGTCATACAAAAAAAATACATTCAAATCGATCCATTCGCTTTGGCGCTACGATGCCACAGACAGATACACAAACATACAAACAAAGGAGTCAAATGTATTACACCCTTCTTTTTATCAGGGGTTAAAAATACAACCAAAAATTAGATACGTATATTTTTTCAACATAAAAAACTCTATGATGCATGTATGTATTATAATTTTAGGAAAATAAATATATTTCATGGGGGTGTGTTGATTAAAGCGTATCCTTAATCTACAAAGCTAGGATATTAATAGAGAAAATAGGCAACAAACTCATGGAAAGACGTATTAAGCTAACCACTTCGTATCCTGTTCAGTCCAAAATCCACACCAATTAATCACTTCAATCAATCAACCGATGAGTTAAGGCCCATCCCCGACACGTCGAGCAACCACAGCACTATGTTGCTTTAATACCAGCCCCCAGTGTATAATGTGAAGGTTTGGATGTTTGTTAGTTTGTTTTGACAGCTTCCGTGATGCAGCGGGCAAGTGCTTTGAAACGAAAGGTCGTGGGTTCGATTCCCGCACCGAGACAACTATGTGTGATCCACAAATATATTTTACGGATCTGGGTGTAGTAGGATCGCAAATCCCTCATAGATACTGATACCCACGATACAGGTTTACATAATGTGGGGTCTGAACTATGTGTATGACTGTTGGGTATATTTATATATTGTGAACATAGATGTTTATTAATAAATCAAGAATAGATTATAATAAAATTTGGCACATAGGTTGTATATCCATCCATGATCTGGTCTAGGATATAGGATACTTTTTATATGTAGTACGTTACTGTGGGATATAATACAAAATATACATTTTCGCAGGCGGAGCCGCGAGCAAAAGCTGTGTTCAGACATGCTGAGCTATTTTAATTCTTCTATGAAAAGCAGCATTATATTTGTGTATATCAAAGACAACTTGTCTGTGTAATATTGAATATCTTTATGTGTACTTACATACTAGCAACATCTAATAATTATTTAAGATTAATCTTTAAAAAAAATGTTCATAACGTTTTGTACAAAGCATTTCAATTTATTTTCGTATTCCAAATCAATCAAGCGGCGATGACCTAGCGAGAAGTGCTACGGTCTCTCGAAAGGGAAATCCTGAGTGTGAAACCAATTTCAGGCTCGAAATCACCTCTAACGTCTTAATTTTTTTGTGTATATTCATTGTTAATCTATGAAGAAAAATATCGTGAGGGTATCTGCCTACCTAAGAATTCTCAAGAATTTTAAAGTATGTCTATCAATCTACATTAACCCAGCGTGGTGGACTAAGGCCTTATCTATCTCATTAGTAGAGGAGGTCTGTGCCCAGCAGCGGGACATTTTAATACAGGGCACATATTTTTTTTTATTTTAATATAAAATGACTATAAGTGACGCAGTTGTAATGCGTACGCGATACAACTGCTGTACTGAGGTCTCGGGTGCAATCCCCAGGTCGGGTAAAAGTGATCAGGTTTTTCTATTACGAAGTAGAAGCTCATTATCAGACCCGAATCTGGAATTGTGCCCGGCATGGCGATAGGCTCGCCTACTGTCACATTATGGGACCGAAAAAGTTCCGCGAAATTCCATCCTTTTCGGGGATTACAAATGTAAGTGTGTATACGTATGTATGTTTAATCAAAAACATCATCATATTTGTGTTGTGTAAGATTATTGTTAAACATTTGTTTTGTACAATGCGTTTAATGATTTTAATTTGGTATTACAAATCAACATTCTCGTATCAAAATATTCAGATAAAATAAAAGAATACCTTCGATAACATTGAAACGTGTATAATAAAAAGTTGTAATAGTAGACACTACAATACGTGGATCGAGCATTCCAACTGCGCGGTTTTGTAATATTTATTAGTGATTATTTTAACAACGACTGATTATTATTAATAATATTTTTTTTTTAGTTGAATATATAAATCTCGGACGCCTACTGACTCTGGTAATAACACACCATTAATTCCAAATGCCACGTGGTGTTCGGCCATTAATTGAACAGCTGTTGTATTCATATTTCCGTCTGAATTTTTTGGCTTCATGCTTCACACGTCTAAATATAAACGTAATACCTATATTTTTTAAAGCATGCATAGTAAATTTTTTCATGTTTCGTGTTGATAGTTCACAGATATTCTTTATAATCCTTATGTGAAGTATGCAAAATATTTTCGATGTCGTCTATCATTATCCTATATATAAAAATCAATTGCTGTTCGCTAGTCCCGCTAAAACTTAAAAACGGCTTGACTGATTTCGATGAATTGTTTTGTGTGTATTTGAGTGGGTCCCTGGATGGTTTATATTCACAATTGGACCCGGTAGGTGGCGCTGCTGTAGTTGCGGGTGAAACCGCGTAAAATGCAAAAGTCAAACCCATTTGTATGACAATCCGTCTCTAAAGCTTTTTAACCAACCGAAATAGGAAGTTCTCAGTTCCGTGCCTATGCCAGCCTCACCTACACGGGGTCAGTTGCCTCGAGTAAGCCAGTCGATGCCAAGCTGGTCTAAATTGGCAGTCTGGATCCCTATCTAACCAAGTGTATGATATGTACTATATACTGAATTCAACAATAATCTATCCATCTACTTCACCTCACCTACACGTGGTGCACTCTGCTGATTGGCGGACGGGGAAATGGCGAAATTTGGTTCCCGTTGCAGGTTGTGGGTGTCAGACGGCGGGCTGCCTCACATTTTTTTAACCCTTTTATGTAAAAAAGTTTTTATTTATAACTTGTAAGTGTACTTGCATAACGATCCGTAATCTCATATAACCGCTAAATATGTTTAGGAAACATCAATTCATAATAAAACGTATGAGTGTGTTTTAATATATCAAGAATAAACTGTCACGCAGTGTTTGTTATCTGCTTTCTAATAAATATAAAAAGTAACACTTGTTTGTCTTCTCTACGTGTCTATACCATTCATCGATTACGGTGCTTTGGTTGTTGTACGCTCCCCGGAAAGACCTGTGTATTTTTTTAAAATTGTGTTTTCGGTGGCAGAGCCACGCGAGTTTATAAACTCTCTTACTGCCCTCATCGACTCATGATTTTCACCCCTTGCTCTAACACCTGCAAACTGCTTGCCCTGTTTTAAACTTTTGTTGAACTTTGCTATTTGAGATCTACCTGTTTTACAGTTTCGTTTACAATGTACTTTACAATTATATTTTCAATACAAACTATATATTATTAATGCAAATATTTAAAACGATATAATCGCATAAAATCGCCTATATGGATTTTAGAATGTCGGGAACTATATCACGTAATCCTACTACGTAAAGGATGTTTGTGACTTTGGATGCTTGTTAGTCAATCACGCTATAAAGGCTGATCGGTTTTCAATGAAATTTAGCACACAGGTAGACCATGACCGGGATTAGGACATAGGCTACTTTTTATCCTGGAAATGGCCGTAACCGCGGACGGAGCCGCAAGGAAAAGCTAGTATTAAATAATAGTGACTTGATTCTTAGAGCTGAGATTAGCTCGTAAATATCCAGTTACTTTGTTGCATAAAACCGGCATAAAGCCAATTCCTAGACTAAGCTTCCTTTATTCCAAGATACAGACGAAGGCATTTTATTATCGGGGAAATTGAAACTCAGAAGTCTTTCCTGTTTTATACTATAGACATAAATTTTACATCAATATTATTTTTTTAAATACTGTTTACTCTTTATTACTATTACAACGATATCTTGATTAATATCATAATTTCGCGCGATGGTTATGAATAAATTATTAACTTAATCAATTAATCAAATTCATTTTTACTCTGATACGCTGGTCCCCCAAACCCACAATAAAAAGATAAAAAGTAACCCAAATTGTTAGTTATTAAACATAATCCTTCAAATACATACTCTCATCCGTAATACAACCATTCATAAATCATATTAATGGCATTACAATTGCACAATTCATTACAAAACTATAACAAAGCGTTAAATATTAACCGCCGTGTTTCCTGTTACACGCCATTTTTTGTTCGATCGCTTATTTTAAACGGCTAATATTAACTTTTGTTTTACAAAGCACGACTTTAATCTGTTTGGCATAGTGGAGGGTTTTCCATAAATCGTATTGAAACGATTACAGTAGCGTTATAGAGTATTTCTCCTACTTCTATTCGACCTCGCATTTTCGGTTAGCTTGCAGATTCACTCGGTCTCGACTCACGCCTGTAATGCTTACATATTGTGCAATGCGCTAGGCAACATGACATAAGGTCACGCGAGTATCCATGGCAGGGTAAGCAGGCCACTACGAGTCGCCGAGTTTATTTCCGACCCATGACGTGACAGTGCGTTTCGTCGTTAGCTATACATATCATAATTGCAAATGCTTAATGTTTTGGACCGTTACAATAAAATGGTATATTTTTTGTTTTCTCTACATCTTTACCACATTAGCACAATATGATATGTAACAACATAATGCATAAATAGCATTTTATATAAATTGGAAGTTCTATGAAAATTTGTATCTATTCCGGAATGCTCGAAAGTTTCAGGAATCCTCGGCAACGTGATAATTTTATTCCCGGGTCCCAGGAATTCATATATAAGATGGGAAAATAAAAACCCTTGTCAACACCATACTTTTCAGTTTGACAGTTAGTAACATAACATAAGTTTACGCCTTTATCCCCGAAGGCGTAGGCAGAAGTAAAACTAGTGCGTTTTCATCCAACTTATTTCAGTCTCATAATGTGATAGGGGCTAATCACCATACCACGCACAAATTTCAATCCCGGACAACTTGTGCGTGATTTTCGAATCGAAAACCTAAACGCTAATTGTGATTTCTCGCCCTGGGAATTGAACCTAGGCTCTCACGATTCTCAGCCTTAGTACACCTATACCGATCCGTCCGTAATAAAAAAACAGGTAATATATCAGTTAGAACAGATTAAGCCCTCCGCAGTTAGAACAGTAGGCCTAGAACAAGTTTTAATAGTTCTGTAAAACGATGAAAGTTTTCGTTTTCACTCAATACGTCAAATATCAGTAGCCACTAGTAGGAACTATGATGAATTAAAATTAATTATATGGCCCTTTATTACCGTATGAATTACTAGTTTGACACTTCGACGGTAGTAATTTTATACGAATTCGAAAACTATGAACGTATTTGTAGCTCATACTAGGCCTACAGCTTCCGTGACAAAATCGTTCGTGCCGTTATATCAAAATACTTTGCCTACTGTACAATCAACATCGTGTAATGAGTTAAAGTACTGGTATTGACTATATTACCTTCTTTTGTCAATTTCTTTTTACTTTTAGGAATGTAAGTGGACTACTAACATCTTAGGCCCAAAGTGAACCTGGTCTGCACATAGTACACTCTACTAATTAACAGAAGAGGCAATGGCGAAACTTGGTTCCCGTTGCGGGTTGTGGGGGTCAGACGGCGGGTCGACCCACATAATACAAAATCAGCATGGGAAGGCGGACCTTGGCATTAATCCGGGATAACGCCAAGGAAAAAGAAAGTGAGGGCTTTACTTTATTTAATCTTTTTATATCTGCCCTTATCCCACTCGTAGTGGGGTCGGCGCAACACGCTTTGTAACACGTGCTGCAGAAAGATATGGCTTGTAGTTTTTACGACCGGCCGCCTGCCTGACGTCAACTCCCCCTCTTCACTTTATTTAATATCTCAATTAATTTAAACTGGTTTGTTTATTTATTTGAAATAACATAAACAAAAAAAATACTTGTTAAAATAATCTATTATGATTATTATTTGTGGGACCGCAAGTCCCTCGTAGTTCCTGATACCCACGATACAGGTTAACCTAGTGTGGGGTCAGGACTATGTGTGTGACTGTTGTGTGTATTTATTTATTTATTATTTTATAAATTATTAAATTATTTCCTTAATACTGACGGAAACACCTCGCTAACATCGTAGCCACAGAGCAAAGCCAAATTAATTTGAAGGGTACTTCATCGTTTCACACCTCGAGAGCGGTTCGCCCCAAGGTGTAAATCGAGCAAGTGTTCTTTATGAATAGGCTGTTTCGCACCATCGCATCATGAATGAGGTTTCCTGGGGTCCATATCCCCCCTCTATCAATTCTTATTGCTTTCTTTTAAAGTCGACAATGCATTCGTGTTTCTTCTGGTTTTATGAATGTTTATGTGTGGGGAAGTTCACTTATCATCAAATAACCCACTAGCTTGTTGCTGAACTCCGCTTCTTCCATTTGCCCTTAACCCACTCGTAGTGGGGTCGGTGCCTCATGATTTTAACTCATGTTACAGAAAGATTTGGCTTGTAGTTTTTACGACCGGTTGCATGCCTGACGTCAACCCTCCTGGGGGAAAACACCCAGACCCGAAACAAATATTTGTGGATTACACAAACATTTTGTCTCCGTGCGGAAATCCAACCCGAGCCTCGCGATTCGCAGCCGGCCACTCGCCCACTGCGCCACAGAGGCTATCAGCTTGGTGGCCGGACTATGCTATAAACAATAATACCTAGTCGTTTAAACCTGGTTTTTTATCAGTTTTTACAGTCTAGTAGTACTCGTTGCATCTTATAACGGATGCAAAACTTTTTCTACCACGCTACTGCTGTCCGTATCGTATACGTGTGATAAATAATTCGCATTTAAAATATATTTGTCTACCTTAGGTACTTCGCTGTAAACTTATTTATGTTACCTTTACGTAATCCACAGCCACATGGCAACAAACCCTTATAATTACGTCACTCGATTCGTCTGTCCACCGACATTATCTCAAGTTTATATATTTTATCAAATTCTTGCCTCAAGGACACGCAATTGATTAGTATTTATTTAATTGTTATCAATAGGAATAAAATACATCTATAAAATAGGGAATACCTGGCCATCGAAAATAAATAATGTACCTTTTCTACCTGACTACGGGAAAGCGAGATGATTTTGACAGCCTATGTATGTGTGTAAAAATGGATGTTTCACTCTAATGTGGCTGCTAGTCAACTCATTTCGACAAATGAGGTGTCCATCGATACGTCTTTTTAGTGTTAACTAAAAAAGGAGGGAAATTAAACTTATTAAATTGGAAATTTAATGTGCCAAAATAATAATAATAATAATAATAATACACCCAACAGTCACATACATAGTCCTGACCCCACACTAGGTAAACCTGTGTCGTGGGTATCAGGAACTACGAGGGACTTGCGGTCCCACAGCACCCAGACCCAAGACCAATATTTGTGGTTCACACAAACATTTGTCTCGGTGTGGGAATCGAACCCACGGCCTCACGCTTCGCAACCGGCTACTCGCCCGCTGCGCTACGGAGGCTGTCAAAATATATGTACAGTGTACACAAAACAAACACGTGTAACATGCACACGTTATAGCAGATAATATAAAGTAAACATAGGATATAATTTTCCATTCATAACGCTATAACCAATCAAATGAAGCATTTTGATCATGTTAATGGATGTATGAGTGAAGATACCTTTGCCTACTCTGCACAGAAAAATATAAAGTACAAAAATGCTATCAAACAAATACATGTATAGCTTTGTTTTCATTTCTTTCAAATTCTTCTACAGGCAATACTATATTGAATAATGCGTGTTATTCTGCCACTCTTTTTACCGATGCCTGAAAATTATTGAAATTAAATGGAACAAACATTATGTTTCCTACAGCAATATAAGGGACCGTGTCCTAATCCTAATACAGTACATTTTAATACAATAGTATTCACGCAGTGTTGAATACAGGGTCAATTTTAATTAACACATCGGTGAAAAAAATAGGTTACCACATATACCGTCGAACAACTGCAGATACTGCGTTCATTAAAATATTTTTTCCCGGCCCTGACGCAACTGACGGTACATTTATAATAAAAACAAACATTTCTATAGGAGCGAGGAAACAAATAGTTATTCAGCATTTGACACGGTGAGCTAACGAGCTAAGTAAAGCAAAATAACCGCTTGCGTGAAATGCTGAGTTCTGTTTGCTCGTCTAGTGGAAAAACTCATTAAACTATCGCAGCTGCAGCACTGCTGACGGTCTAAGTAATTTACCGAAATATAATTTTCATCCTATTTCCCACTATTATTATAATGTGAAGTTTGGATGTTTTTGAGTTTGTGATTTTATGAATTTGGATGTTTGTTAGTCAATCACGCCTTAACAGCTGAACGGTTTTGGGGAAAAAATATCGTATGATACATTTGACCTGGGTCGATTTCTCAATGATGATTTATCAGATAAAATATAAGAAAGCAAAATACAAAATTATCACACTGTCAATATACACAAAAAAGCGTATGTACCTTCTAAATTCTAAAGTCGGCACCTACACAAATTAACTCTAGAAAATCATTAGGTATTGCAATTATACAAAATTCATATTTCATATATTGGCTACAACACACTATTGATACTGTATCACGACTTTGAGTCGCGTCATCCGAAACATTCATTTCCTTTGACACTACCAAATAAAGTATGTAATTAATTATTTTCCATGCACTAATGTCAGCTTGTTAGTACGTTTGATCAGTTTGATCATTAATTTCTAGGTATATCTTTTATATATTAATACGTGAAGAAAACACTTTGTAGGTACCACTTTTTAAACAATATGCGTGGACGGAGGAGTCTGAGATAGAACAAAATATATTATTATAGAGGTCGAATGTTGACTACTACGAAACCACTAGTTTTAATTATTTTGATAGTTATTTTTTCCTAGAAAACTAAAGAAAAAGGAGCAGTATTTTACTTCATTTTCGTTAAAGCGTATTTGAAATCCGTAACAACAGTTATAGACTTGCTAGACTACTAATTACATGGTGTCAACATATTTGTGTACTACTACGCTAATTTAATATAATATAAGCTGATTATTTATATTATTGAGAGTTTTGTGCCCCATATAGCTCTCATTGTATCACAGGTTACTTAGTTATTACATACGTAAATAGTGTTATCATTGTTGTAAGTACTATTGATTAACAATGATAAAAAAGTAAACAAGAAATCACTACGGTTGTGCCACAAGGAATAGGTGATTCCATATTACACACCAGTGGTGTCAAAGGGAATGAACGGTTCGAAATTATGCGTTTTAGCAATTGATTTGATATTGCTTCGCGGTTTTAGTAACTCGTTATTGTATCGAGCTTCCGAAAAGGGATTATTATTATTGAGAGAGTTTATCTTGTGAATATAATAATAAACTGTTGTTTACGAAGCCGCCACATATAATTTGAATAAATAATGAAATGACACGACCTCGTTGACTATTTTCTGTTAAATTCTCGATGATGTTATAAGAGAAACTCTCTCAGTGCTTTAAAGTTCCATGTCCTGATTTTACTCAGGGGTTAGGACCGATCGCTTGTATAAAATGCGTCATTAGGCACAAAGTAATTTTGGTCGGCGTAGTTAAAACACCTGCATTTGTTTGCAGATTGAACAATTAAAGTAATTGTAAAATGGTTTGTGAAAATCCACAGCTGGTGATACTAATACGCCCTTCGCCCTTCGAAGATAAATAGAGTTTAAGGTCAGAACATACAAAGTAGCGAATAATTGTATGTGCTATTAGAATCACATGATGAATGATTATTTATTCTAATTAAGTATAAATTATTCCTTCTACTTTTAACTAAAGAAGGAGGGATAATTTAGGCGCAATTATTTAAGGTGTATTATTGTCTTTGCCTCGTCACATAATGTCAAATAATGTTATTTCATCTAAAACATCTTCCCAGAGGTGTTGACGTCAGACAGGGGGCCGGTCGTAAAAACTACAAGCCAAATATTTCTGAAATGTGTGTTAAAAAGCATATTGCGCCGACTCCACTGCAAGTGGGATAAGGGCACGAAGAAGGAGGGCTAATGAGAGGTTTAATGTACTGACCCCCCGGTCAGTACATATGTTCAAGTGTCAATAGTTGTTAACTCGTCAGAAACCAGTGTTTAAGAAGTCGCCCGCTTATTGGCACGGGATTGATTTACGCCATTCTTTTTCGCATCAAGAGAAGGATTTCAGCACAGCAGGGGACGTATTGCATAACCTATTCACTGAACTGTTTACGTATTCGATTCCCATCTATTTTCCGTGTGTTTTAGAAGATTGATTTGTTCTGTATAAAATACTGGTATAAATAATATTTGAACCTTCAAAGGTTCTGTCCTCAAGGACAGAATGAGTGAGCTTGATAAAAAACGTAAACATTAGCACCAGACCGTCTTCAAATACAAATCACATAATATCACTAAAATAATAACCTAGCGTGCAATTATTTTAAGCGCACATTCGCAGCCGAAATGGGTCTGGAAGACATCATCAAACAAATTTGACAAAAATTTAGGTGACCAGCTTGTTAATGCTATTTCACATATTATATACTGTTACTAAATTGTTACTCATTTTACTACATTACAAGGTGGGACGAAATATTATGCTTATGTAAAGTGCTGGTGAAAGGGTACTTTATAGGTATTTGTAGCACAATTGTACCGCCATAACTAGTTCTAGGGGACAACTACTTCAGGGTGGCGTAATTCTAGCGAACGTTGAGAGATGCAACGTCATTCCATAATTGTCATTATTTAAATTTTGAATGTACTGTACTTATCGCCAGTTACATGCAGTCACGTTGCCGAGCCACAGTAAAGTCTCAGTGTGTGAATTGCATATTTCTATACTTTCATATGACGCATGTATATATATTATATACTGGCGGAAAGATGTGTATGTGTACTTTCAAAAATATTGTCTTATACGGTAACTGGTGGTTAAATCTTACGTGAATATTTTGAAGCAGACCCTTTAAGTAATTAGTTACCTATATCAGAAATGTGACACATGTGAGTGTGTGGTATATTAAGTTAATAACCTAAGTGGACCTAGATGTTTGAGAAAAACGCCAGCTGGTGTAAATAAAATGTACCTTTGAATGTAAATGTAATATTATGGCGGCCTTCAATTCAAACTGAAACAAATAGCGAGTTCTGGCATCTTAATAATTAATGTCTATGTCTCTGACGTATCTATATGATGATAATGGTTATTATACGCACTCTCACACCTGTTATATTGGGTTCTTCTATCATAAAATTAGTAGTTTAGTAGATATCAATCCGCAGTCTCGCCTATTACATCATGGGAAATAAGCTCGGCGAACGGTGAGTACTAGTTACACCTCTGTCTACCCCTTCAGGGAGTACAGGCGTGAGTGCGACTATATATATTATATGTATTGTACATATTACGGATCATACGAAAGGCCATACCTAGGCCAATATTTACCTACGGATGCACTACAAAAACGTCAGCTTAGGTAGTGAAAATTGGCATGCTTGGTTACCATACAGATTGAAATGAAATGAAATAGTTTTATTCATCATAATAGGCAATTAAAATAGCGCTTATGACAAGTCAGTACAAAATAAAGAAACTTATGTAATTACAGAAATCATATCAGCTAATATATACATAACATACATAGCATCGTCAAAATACACTGGGCAACTATAAAGTTTACAATATTTTTATATTAGTCCAGAATAGGGTAGTTGACTAGATTTTTTTTATTATTTAAATCAATAAGTTATGTTACTCAAAATCTATTGCAGAAAGAATTTTATAAATCGGACCAAAAATAAATAAGATAGCCATTCAAATCCTGTAGAAGGGGTAATTGTCAAATGACAGACGATGCAACCTTTGACGTCACTGTGTAAAATGTTCATTATAGTGCACGCGTGCAAGCGAGATAGTGAGATATCCCTACTACGCACCCACTTTTCCTCATACCAACATTTAAAGTCATAACTGCGGCACATTTCTGAACCAATTTTGATTGTGTTTTAATAAAAGGGTTTCTTTTGCGTATCATTTTCTGTTGCTTATAAAATAATGTATAAAATTCAATATAGGAAACTATCCTATTGTTAAGTATTATTATTATTGTTATTTTTTCTCTGTTTTAAAGGTATGGACCATAGGCATTACCGAAACGGCACGTGGTATAAAACTACCACCGGATCCAAAACGACCCAACCTCAGAAGACCCTGCGAAACAAACTCAGTGGGCTTACTTTACCACTGGATTTTACGCGGCGCGACCCAGTCCTGAGAAAGATCCAGCTAGTCAAACTCAGTGGGCTTGTTTTTGGTCCGGTTTATCATACCAAAATAAATTAGGGAAATAAAAAGTCCTATTTTTATTTTAAGGGATTGATACGGACCATGTGTACCTCTGAATTGTTGTTTTAAAACTGCCACCGGATCCAAACGCGACCCTGTCTGAGAAGACCTGGCGAAACAAACTCAGTGGGCTTGTTTTTGGTCCAATTTCTATAATCTCAACAATAATTACTTGTCAATTTAAAATTGTCAATTTTTATTTTACGTGATCGGTCGTCTTTTTTATTTGGTATTTAAATTTTATTAATACATTTATTTAATATATCGTTTTAGTGTAGGTATTTAATATAATAATATTGTATAATAATATTGCAAGTTCAATTTATTTATATCGTACTTACTTGAACATATTATATATTATTTACATTTATTAAATTAAATTAAATTAAATGATTCCCTACATTGTCTACAAGCTACAGGGCCCCAGGAGGTCACAGTATGTAAGGAGGAACCGAACGCCAAACATGTCTATCCTCTAGATATTGCTTAACATTATAATAGCCCCTAGTCATAAGCACACGTTTAATGTGTGCTTTGAACATTTTTTCGGGCATATCGATCACACTATTTGGGAGCTTGTTATAAAATTTAACGCTGTTACCCATAAATGACTTTTTAGTCTTAACTATTCTAAAAGCGGGTACTACGAGTTTATTTTTGTATCTTGTATTTATATTATGAACGTCACTATTTTTACAAAATTTACAAAGGTTTTTACGAACATACATAATATTTTGATAGATGTATTCAGACGGCACAGTCAGTATATTACTTTCCTTGAATACAGATCGTAAGGAATCGCGGCTACCCAGGTCATAAATAGCACGAACTGCTCTTTTTTGTAGTATAAATATAGTGTCTATATCAGCAGCTGATCCCCACAATAGAATGCCGTAGGACACAATACTGTGAAAGTATGCGAAATATACTAACCTAGCCGTTGAAACATCAGTCAAGCGTCTAATTTTCCGGACAGCAAAAGCTGCAGCACTAAGTTTACCAGATAATCTTTCTATTTGTGGATCCCATTGCAATTTACTGTCTAAAGTGATTCCTAAGAAAACTGATGAGGAGACTAGATCCAATGTTTCTCCGTTTAATTCTATGCGTGAATTTACTTTTGCAACATTTGGTAATGCAAATCGAATACATTTTGTCTTCCCTGCATTTAACAAAAGGTTATTTGCAGAGAACCAATTTAAGATTAAATTAAGAATATTGTTGGGTGTAACCAGATCTTCATCCTTACGGTTTACTTTAAATATTAACGACGTGTCGTCAGCAAACAACACTATGTCTGTCATTTTTTCTACCATGTAAGGGAGATCATTTAAATAAACTAAGAATAAAAAAGGGCCCAGACTGGAACCCTGTGGAACCCCTATTTTGACTGAAGATCCTACTGAAATGACACCGTCAATATATACCCTTTGTTCCCGACCTGATAAGTAGGATATTACAAGATTAAGTGATGTGCCACAAATTCCGTAATATTTGAGTTTAGCAATAAGGGTTTGGTGGTCGACACAGTCAAATGCCTTGGAGAGATCACAGAACACCCCTAGAGCATCCTGCGATCCCTCCCAGGCCTCTAACACAGATGTCATTAAAGCTGATCCAGCATCTTGAGTAGACCGATTTTTTGTAAACCCAAATTGACTCTTATGTAATATCCTATTCCTATCAAAATGCGCCAGCATTTGGTCCAGCATGATTTTTTCAAAAACCTTACTAAGAGCTGGTAATATAGATATAGGTCTATAATTTGAGGCGCTGTTGACACTGCCCTTCTTAAAATTTGGCACAATTTTGCTTATTTTCATTAAATCGGGAAAAATACCGTCACTTACACAAGATTTAAAAATATCTGCCAATATGGGAGCAATATTTACTATAATAGCTTCTATAGCTTTAACAGGTAGCCCCCATAAATCTTCAGTACCTTTTATTTTAAGTTTCTTAAATGCTTTGATTATTTCACTATGAGATACCATGACAAAGTTAAAATTAGGCATATTTCGTTTAACATTTTCAATTAATAATGATTCTGCTAAAGTCGCTGATGACTGCAACCATTTTGTTGTCTCTATAGGTATGTTAGTGAAGAAGTTCTCTAAATAATTGGCAACAGAGAGCTTATCTGAAACTAGTTCGTCATTTACATTTAAAGCTATCGAGTTGTCACATAATCTATTTTTACCAGTTTCAGTATTAATTATTTGCCAGGTAGTTTTTAATTTATTATTTGATTGTCTTAACTTTTCACTAATATGTGCGGCTTTAGCATGCCTACATACATTGTATTAGGTACTCATGTGTTCCTGATATACGCGTGGTTTGTGGGTCAACGTGTTTAATTTCGGCTATAACCACGCTCCATCAATTCTCCTCTCTATAGAGCTGCTACTACCGATCTCCAAAATCATAAAACACACGTTCGATTCCCACACGGAAATAACGTTATCCGGAAATACTTCGTCCCTGGGTGACTACCGATTGCCGTCGGTTTGAGCAGTTTTCGATACTGCTGATTTCTAGATATAAAATCAGAAGTATGCCTATATTTTATTATAGTCATTATAGTTCGATGTAATGTAATTTTATAATCCAAATTACACACAAATACAGACTGTGTGTGTGCGTGTGTGCGTGTCTGTTTAACTTTGCTATATTTATAATGACGCGAATCACACGTCAGAAACGATGATCCGAAATGCCACAAAACTTCTCCTTACAAGTTCGTAACTTTACGCTACGATACCACCGAGAGCTACCTGTGTACCTCTCTGTGTACTCAGTGTGTGTCCCTCTGTCTGTACAGAGGGACACACGGATGGAGAGGCAATCATACAAATAGGTGATGAGAAAAACAAATGGGTCAAATGGGTATAACACTCCGCGTTTTTGGCAGAAATTAAAAGAGCTAAGTTTATTGATAAAACAATTATATGAAAATTTATAACAATAGATAACAAGGCACTAGCGGTCGGTGGCTTTCCTACAACGTTGGCCACTGCTGCGTACTTTATATAATTCCACAAGTTAAGTCGGGGAAATAGCTTATGTATGTGTGGGCACATTGATTAATGCGTGATATGGAATCGACATAACGAAAATGTATATCGACATACGATCTAACTCACGTTGCAAGTTAACTCTTTGATGTTCGAGTAAACTTGTAATGCATCGCAGTACAGCAATGTAGAACACTGGTCGGTATTCTCTCCTAGTTGCATAATGAAAGTGCGCAACTCGTTTTTCTAAATATCGTACTATTAAAATCTTATTTTTTTTTATCATTGGCCGGTATACAAGCAAGTGGGTTACCTGATGGTAAGTGATCTCCACCGCCCAGGTACGCCCATAATACTAAAAGGATCATGGGCGAGTTGCTGACCTTAAAGGTAAGGCATAACTAAGGGCAATCCCTTCGCAAAGATATCGAAGGCTCAAAACCCCCTCCCTTTCCATTGGGAAAGGGAGGGGGTTTTGAGCCTTAGATATCTCACTCACCGTACGAAACGCAGCAGCAAGCTGCTACTTTAGGTCGGTTTTCTGTGATACAGTGGTAACGACCCGGCCCATTCATGCTGTAGACAAAAGTGTCTACAGTATGGCTCTACCACTCAAAAATATTATAGATTCTAGAGGATGTTCATGACTACCTCGGTGCCGCAGTAGTAATTTTTACACTGTACAACCGCTGTACTGATGTCTCGGGTTCGATCCCCGGATAGAGTAAAAGAGATATTGGATTTTTCTATCATGTAATACTTAGTATCAGAGTCTAGAATTATCCGGTATAGCATACACCCCCGCACAAACAAAATAACCAAAAAGAAATAATAATCACCCCTAACAAATAATGGGAGGAAAATAAGCTCGGCGAACTGTGGGTGTACTGGCTACACATCTGCCTACCCGGGGGATTACAGGCGTGACTGCATATGCATGTATGTAGAACTTCCTGAAGTTAGTGATTAGGGTTTGAGTTTGTAAGCATCAGTTTACAATCGATTGACTTCGAGATTATCACCACGGGATTACCACGGAATTGGGCGTCAGAGTGTGAACATCATGGGTAAATTCAATATTTGGTAATGTTTATTCAACTATAAACAGAGGCGCTCATAGCTAGTGGCAGTCACTGATCGATAAACGATTAGCGAGTTAAGCAAACCTTAGTGGTATTTCAACTGAGCGTCTCCGTGCTTCGGAGCAACGTAAAAAGTAAATCCCGTCTGACAACAGTTGTTAAGCTAAGTCGGAGGCCGTCGAGCATACCATACCATACCATACGGGATACCTTGATTTTTTTCAGAATTCTCCATGCTGTAGTTTAAAAGTTGGTGGGAGGCACTTTTTTTACGACTTATCATATTGGATATTTTTTCCATTGCAATGGAAAAAAAACATTCAACCCTCAGTCAGAGAGAAATATGAAGATATATGGAGAGCTACCCCAAAAATATTTTTATACTTAATTTCCCTAGCTTTTTTCATTTCATAGAATACACTTACCATCCAAATTTTATCCATACAGAGATAATTAGTCTTCGTGTAAAATGGCTGTGATATACGAATATTTAGACGGTCAGACGATCAGACGGACATGACGAAATTATTGGTACGTAAGTATGGACGTACGTAAATACGGTTTTTGCCATTTAGCTGCAGAACCATAAAAGTCGGTCCACATTTGGCGTACATATCACGTTGCATACAAAGCTATAATATAATCTAGGATATAATATATGTAACTTTATATATTTTATGCCCTATTCCTACTTTTAATAATACTGAGAAAACCACAAATGACACGACATTAGAGCCAATTGGCCGTTCCCTAAATTATGTCTATTAACAGATTTGCTTACTACCAGTATTTTTTTGACAGATCTTCCATACAAAATGTGTCATAATTTTACAGCCAGTAAGCAAATCTGTCGATAGACAGAATATTGGGAACGATCATAAGTAGATAAGAGTGTATCGCACGATCGACTATCAAGGCATGAATTTAACAGAACAGACACAAGGTCGCGTCATGCAATTTGAAAATAAGAACCTTTTGATACATCCTCACTATTCACAAATGTCAGTTTTCTGTAATCTATGGCGAGATAAAAAGCCCTAGTGCGAGATTTTCGATAGCTGTCTCATCTATCGAAAATAACACACATATTAACTCGTAAAGAGAACGTAGTACTACGACTTTGTCACGGTGAAAGGTCAACAGTCATCTCTTTCCCACTTGCAGTCGCTTTCATTTAAGACCACTTTCACTCTTTTCCGAGTGCATTTCTATTGAATGAAATCTTTGAATGGACCACTATCGCAAATTCAAAGTACTCTTAAAATCACTTTACATTTTAACATGTGAAAAGATGGGGTTAGATATTTTGCGGCGCACCGCTATCCTCACTTTAAAATTTAGTATTGTTGTATTTGGCTCTTATGTACCTATTTATGTATGTAAATCATTTAAATATTTTCGTCAACAGTTTCATCTGCATTAAACGAAATTGATTGTTTAAAAACCAGTGAATGCAAATATCCCACATCCAACAAATAATTTAAATGTGAAAGTTTGGATGTTTAAGATTTTGAGTTTTTTTATTTGGATGTTTGTTATTCAATCACGCCTTAACAGCTGAACGGTTTTGCATGAAAATTGGCACACATGTAGACCAAAATTAGGGCATAGGCTACTTTTTATCCCGGAAAAGGACGTTCACGCGGGCGGAACTGCAGGCAAAAGCTAGTCATCACTAAATACAGATCTACGTAACAGGTACAGCGAGCAGTGAGCACAGAAACCCCATCCAATTAATTGAATCTCTTTAGTGAAGCGAAATAGACTTACGTGCCTCATGCCGCGCTGCAAGCTAGCTGCGACAAATTATTTAACACTGTTGGTATACCTACTCCTTTCGTTAAATATTTTAACGTGCCGGAGTTTGCGACGCCAAATACAGCTTACTGTATTTTATATACTGCTAGTCCTCTAATTCCTGTGAAACGACGCTGAACACTATTTCAAAACTCAGCTAATTGACAATAAAAATTATATATTTATTATGTAGGTCAGGGATCCTGAAACTGTATTAGATGTTATAGTCATCGCAAGATAGACGATAGTGGCCAAGAGCTTAAATCATTTTTTTAAGTATTTTTACTAGTTACTACCGTTTTTCTAATTTTAAAAATTACGCACTTCTCATACAAACTTTCTTCCCGCGTAGGGGATGAGTTTGCATAAATTATTTCTTACTGTTCCCCTACGTTATACAAGGAACTTCACTGAAAAAATCGTCATAGTTCTTGATGCCTACGATACAAGTTTAGTTAGGACTGTTTAGTATAAGATGCCAACTTGACTCGCCACCACAGACGCTGCAACTCAGGTCGAAACGGTGGAAAATAAAGAAATTGATATTTACCTTTTTTCGGCGTGGCGTTATTCCAGCTGGCGTTATTGACTAACAAATGTCCAAATTCACGAACACCCTAACTATTAATAATTATAGTCAAATAACAACATCATATTAGGAGTACAGGTTAGCGTTAGTAAAATCTGAACAATGTAGTAAATCCGTTTTCTTACTCAACTCAGGTTTTTCAGGTAACAACAGGGCTTATGCAAACCAAGTAGCGTGATGTTGGTCTACAGTTTGCGTCCAATAGACTTGTAAACCAACATCTTATCTCACTATATTTACTATGAATATTATATTGTTTCAGTTACTGTAAATGTAGATCCGAATTTGTCTCGATGTTGTTTTTCATCTACTTCTAATATTACATATAACCAAATCTTTAATATGTTATTTTAAAAATATACTCCTACCTTACAAATGAAATTAAAAACAATTAAAAATTTCTGGTTTCATGTGAATGTATGAATAGATAACAACCTGAACCAGTTAAAAATTAAACTCCCGAATTGGTTGATTTAAAAAGCTTAAAATTTCTTAAACAACAAATTGTATTTTAACAATTCTCGGCGTTTTTTGTTTACTTTCAGTGCAAATAAAAGAGTATAATTATATAAGTAAGAATCAATGACAAATTGTGTAGGTAGGTAGGTAGATACTGATTTTACATATTATTTGCATAAATACTCACGTTTGGTTTCTGCATAGGTTTCTACAGTAAGATGTTATATTTTTAAAGTAAAACACATTTTCTCAAGTAAATTAATATGTATATTTTTACGGGTTTATATTATTACGCACATTAATTATTTTTTCTCGCGACATTAATAACATTTGTAAGACTGTTTCTCTGTCAAATAATTATTAATTTCCTTGTATATTACAATTTAATTACAATTCAAACACGTCCATTCTACATAGCTTTGTCTGTTCTTTTTGCCTGGCGGTATACCAGTTTAGTGACAGGTTCCGCCTGTATATGCATAGCTTTGTATGTTAAGTTGAAAATATATATATACATATATATATATATATATATATATATTACACCACCGTGTAAACCGCCCCTAATCGTCCCTAGTCGCTAACGTGGGTTGCCGACTGGCTAGGTTATTATAAGGCTGCGCCAAACAATCCGCCTCAGTTTCCTCCTAGACGCCTAGTCGAGCGGAACTGATCCGTGCGAATATTCTCGTGGAAAATTTACTTGATGATATTAAGTATATTAAATAAAAATATTTTTTCACGATTAAAATAAATTATCGAAAATAATGTGATTCGCATTACATAGTTACAATATTATGTTCAAGAAAATTTCCATTTTATAAAAACTTTTTATTTACTTCTTGACATAAATTAACAGTGCTCTATTGAAAATTCGTAAGTTAATTTGGACGTATATAATTGTTGTTGTAGATTATTATTATATTAAAATCTATTATGAACTTATTTTAACTTAGTTTCCAGCTTTCAACAAATAGATTAAATATAAAAAATAATAAACTACAATCAAACAACTAAACATAAAATTTGAAAACATGTGTCAATAAAAAATAAAATATGTTTCAATAATTAAGACTGAACCTATTTAACGGATTAATTTGTATCAAATACCTATATATTTCTAATCACGCAGTGCAGTTGTGGGTACAATATAATGAACATTCATAAATAATACGATGGCCTAGTACCTAATATGAGCTTTTGTGTAGTTTTGTGAATGAATTAGGTTTTTGTTTATCTAAAATATTATGTATAAATAAAGTTATGTTTTTTACGTTTGAAATATTACGTTTTTATATTATTCTGTCAGCTTTGGCGTGCCCATGTAACATCTTGAGATTTAAGCGTTCATTTTGTTGCTAGTTGATATTAATGAGATTATGTCAAACCCAATTCGTAACAGTAGTTTGCGGCATTTTTTATATGTTTGCTGGATGTTAGTCATTATATAAAAATTATCAACAGCATTTTACAATAATTATCAAAATCTATTTGCAGTTATGCACAAACTTATCGATAATAGTTTAAATAAGATAATTTTTAAATATTGTCCACAAAAACTTCTACGTCATTTAAAAAAAAATAAGATTAATATTGCTACTTATGTGTGAGCATGTCATGATTTGTGGTTCTAAGTATAAGGAATTATTTAATGGGTCAGAAGTTGTGTGAATTAGTAATAAAATACCTTAAATGAGTTTACTCTTCACTATGTACTTGTTTTAACTGCCATTACAATCTAGCATAATAATATAATCCTATTACTAATATAAATGTGAACATTTGGATGTTTGTTATTTTGTGAATCTGGATGTTTGTTAGTCAATCACGCTATAACATGTGATCGGTTTTGGATGAAATTTGGCACACAGGTAGACAGCTGGATTAGGTCATAGGATACTTTTTACCCTAGAAAAGGCAATTCACGCGGGTGGAACCGCGAGCAAAGGCTAGTGTAAAATAGAAATAACATCATCTCATAATTAATCTCTTCCTCATAATTTTTTGTTCCATCAAGTCAAAACGTAATATTTATCACCGATGTTGACAATAATTATTTAGTAAAATTTAAAAGAAATGGGTGTTCTTACGGCGATATTACGGCGTACAGATTGAAATATAATGTAGTCTCATAAAATCTTACCTTATATCTTAAGTCTATTTTAATTTTTCTCGCATAAAATCATTTATAATTCTTCCAACCCATGCACAACACGGGAAAATGTTGTCAAATCGTTTATCGTGCAATAAATAGCCAGTTATTAAAAACGGTCCATAACTGAGACATTTCAGAAAAAAATAAGATTAAAAAGCATATAACAGGCATAATATTAGTTACCAATTATATTTCTTATTGAAATTTATATATATCAATAAAATTGTTCCTCATTTAGAAGCCAATCGTCGTTCGCATGCCATCCCATGAGGCCGGATGGCCAGCTGGCTGTTCCGCTTTCAGCTCTGTCGCTATTTCCGCTATTGGAAAACCACAGTTGCACGAAGGCAAATTGAAAATTGCATTGTTGCAACTCGTTCAAGTCTTATTCGAGAGTTTTAATTAATATTCGCTTTTCACGCGAACGTGCTTTTGACGTTTGGTAAGTGCGAACTAACTAAACTGGACGAATGTTCACACTGCCCTATGTGGAACGTGAATTAAACCAGTTTTCGGGTACATCTCAGCTTCCAAAAGTAACTGAGCAATAATCCAGTTGAGACCAATTTAAAGTTGAACTCACAGTTCGGAGTTAGACATATAGAACAGACTGTTCAGGCAGACAGATACACTAGAATGTTTTGACACAATATATAAATGGCTCCTGTCATGGTGCGGACAACAGCGTGAATTTAGATTGACGTACATACAGACACGCAATACAAGCCTGTGAGGATAATTGGACTAGTGATTGGCTTTAATGAGTTACTTCAGGTTAAGCTAGAGTGGTCTAAAATTGAAAACGAATTAATTTAATTAACGGCTGAACGGCAGACATATTCGACCATACTATTTGAATCACCGCAACAACAGTTTCAGCCCTGCACCGAAATAACTCGGACTGAAATTGACATCGTGGTTGTTTTGAGTGCTTACCTCAATTAATTTATGTTCCTGACTAAATATCGTGCCTTTTCATGTTCGTCAATAAATATTTATGTTTAAAAAATATTAATCATAATAAATAAATAAATACACGCAACAGTCACACACAGTGCTGACCCTATACTAAACGAAATACTTTATAACCCCTAATAACCTATACTAAAACCTGTATCGTAGGTATCAGGAACTACGAGGGACTTGCGGTCCCACAACACCCAGACCAGAGACAAATATTTGTTGATCAGATAAACCATTGTCTAGGTGCGGGAATCTAACCCACGGCCTCACGCTTGGCAACCGGCTACTCGCCCACGGAGGCTGTCAAAAAGCGCAAAACTCAACTATGAAAAGTTTACAAAATTCATTCACATCAAGACACCATACGTTTTTTTCTTTAACCTTAGCTGGACGGAAAGTAATAATTCGAAACCCGATATTGAACGTCATTGATAGCTATCGAATAACTTTAAAATCTTGGACGTTGGTCACGGGTTATTAAAGAACAAAGCACTAATATGGTTTGAATTTGATTTATTAATAAAACGGGCAATCATATTCGAACATTACCTAATTCACTCGAATTTTTGAATAACAAATCCAACGCTCGTAGGTTGAACTTGTTATCAACTCATCCCGATGCAAATCCGATAAATTCTTGTAATAGTTTCGCGTCGAACAAGCTGGCTACTGATTTTGTAATGTTATACATAATAGTTTAAAGCGTAGTTCGTGTCCTTACATGTTGGGCAAACGGGATACTTGATTGGGTTTAAAGTTCTATAGATGTTCTTAAGTTCAAATAAATTGTAAACAAATGGTTTATAGACATCGTAATGGGTTAATTTTGCATTCAGCTTACATTCAGAATGTTGCGGAGAGATATTTTAAAAATACCCATAATGTTTTCTTGATACCCAGTCTTGACAATTCATGATCTATGAGTGCATCCACTGAGATCAACGTCTATAAGCTTATATAACTTATATAACTGTAACCGCTAAATAAAAAAAGATAAAGCACGAAACTAGGCTCACTTTATAAAAGCGAGCGTAACATCAAACTGCATCAGTGAATCAATACTAAACTCTCCTTAAATTTGTCTTTTGTGTTCAAAAAGAAGACAAACTCGGAAAGAGATCAATTACTGCAACGTAGTGGGATATATTCACAAAGTGGACTCTTGTAAAATAAAACATTCCCGGATAGAAATGTGAGAAACAAAGTTCCCGCATACATTTTCTTCGGAAGCGAACTACATGGGAGCTTTAACTCGTCTCCGAGGATATTGTAGACATGTAGCCGCTGTTAATAAATAAATAGAAAAAAACAGTATATTTCAATTAAAAATTGTAAAAAGATAGCTACAACGTAACAATAGGTACATTGAAGTATTTTTTTTTTCATTTCCGTTTAAAATAAAACAGCCAAAAGCATTGTCTTATGTACCACCTACCGTTCTAATATAAAACTGTTTATAAATTAAATCACGGAGGTGCAAAGACTATGTACAAGAACACTAGTCGTTCCCGTGTAATAACATAAATTTCTACGATGTAAGAGACCTATCTCCTATTTTAGTTGAACTTATGAAATAGGCGCTACGTAGTATTCGCAATATCTGGTGTTACAATAGTAAAGTCTCCATTTACCTACCAACATCAAATTTATCTCTTATTAAGTGATTTATACTACCACACTCGCTTTGTATAAGCTATGATCGATATAAAGTGCGATTTTAATATTCAATCGTTCAGTTCTTCCAGCATAGTAAATATTATACTAGTAACTGTGTTCGTTATTATTATAAGCACCCATAATGACAAATGAGTTATGGATGCGGTACCAACCTATTTTACTAGGGGGTAGGTCCTTCGTACGCAAGAGGCCGTCTGGGTTGGTACGTTTAAACCTAATCACACAAGCAAACCTGCTGGCAAAAGCTATGAAACTCTAATGAATTCGTGTTAAAAACAACTGAACACAGTATTTACAAAAGTATTTTTATACGTACTAGACGCTTTTGATGGACATGTTCAATTATTTGCCCCGTTATATTATTTTCCTCGCTTGATAAATGGAATGTTTTAAATGGATGATCAATTAAGCTTTGATTGGTTCTCTATACATACCTTATTCTACCGTCATTTTTGTTTTGTTTTGTTTTTTTGTTTTACCAGCCCTTTATTATATACGTCCCACTGCTGGGCACGGGCCTCCTCTACTGAATGAGAGGGGTTAGGCCTTCAGTCTACCACACTGGCCTAATGTGGGTTGGCAGACTTCACATACCTTCAAAATTCTTATGAAGAACTTCTCAGGTATGCAGGTTTCCTCACGATGTTTGTCCTTCACCGTTAAAGCAAGTGATAATTAACAATTAATATACACATAACTTAGAAAAGTCAGAGGTGTATGCACTTGGGGCTGGTTTCGAACCTGCGACTTTCGTCTCGACAGTCCATACCACTCCCCGCTGAGCTATCACTGCTTCCTACTTCCTATTCTACCGTCATAAAAAATATTATTAATTATGTTATATCGATTGTCGCTCGCTTTGTCAACGTTAAACCGGTCGTTTCGCATCGTTCATATACATTGAATGTGACCATACATATCGCTTTTATGCGATGATCCCGTTGACCCAAAGAAACATAGGTAACGTATGATTCGTGGATAATGCAATTGATAATAACATGAAGCCATACTGATCATCAAATTTCATGTACATACAACTTTATCAATAAATTACCCCGTTTATAATCCATTCAAGGATGGTCACGTTACTCATATATATGTACATCCGCGATACGTGCTCCCTGTGTCATGCACAACCTGTGAGAATCGAAACAACAGGCGTCTACCCGACATGTACTTAATAAATCCCACAGACCCAGCAACAATAAATGAAGAATAAAAACATCGTAACGTAGCTTAAATTATCGCTTCTATCAAACTTATGACAAAATACAATAATTAAATTGTGATTTTAAATAAAAAATAATAAAGAAGTTAAATATTATATGAACTGTACCAAATTATGCGTCCAAATTTTCTTATTAATCGTTAATGTAAAGCGGTTGAGAACTGCGTAGGTTGTGATGGTTAAACAATAAGACATGAGTGTTCAGTGGAGAGACTAAGAGGCCGAGTGAGTATGTGAGTGGCGAGAGCGTTGAGGGCGGCAGCGCGAGATGGCAGCAGTCGCCGGACTGTACGGGCTGGGGGACGAGCAGCGGGCGCGCCATCGCCGGGGCCAAGCCAACGCTGAGCGCTCCGAGTCCAGGGATGATAACACTGAGGCGTGAGTACTACATTTAAATTGATTAATCTGACCCATTGCGGGGTGCTGAATATTGACCTTCCCTCCTACCGGGGAGAAAGGATGATTGCAAGGTGATTTTGCTATGGCCCAATATGTATTGTGCCATGGAGAATATCCGAATATTTATATTATATTAAAAGCGACTGCATCACCGCGTTTATTTATTAAAAGTGTTTACTATGTGATCCAAAAAAGAATAGGAGTTATAGGAGTAACTTTTCTATCTTGTTGTAATTTTTCAAATCAATTAAAACTTAACTAGTTTTTTTTTCTAACAGTAATACTCAGTTGAATATTGCAAAAAATAATCTTTATGTTTATACAGTACTACGATTAAAATTATGCGCTTCGGTAATATTCTTATATTTAGAAAAACAGACGCGACATTATAACGATTTATTACAGACTTGTGAGAACATTAAATTATTGATATACTTATTTTTCTCATGAGTGTCTGATTGGGCTCGAATGGTCGGGCTTTCATTGCATATTCGTACTAATTCGTATAAAACGAATATTACCGAAATTGCCCATTTAAATTGTTGTATTGCATGTCAATTAAATTTCCTTGCTTTTCAAGTGAAAGTTGACATGTCGACTTTCCTATATATTTATCTGCATCGCATAGTAAACGATTACATTGTTTTTCTTATCCAATATCAATGTTAAATATATACTATTATCATATGTGTTAATTTAAATATGACAGCTATTAATAATGAACCAAAATTCTTTATGTAATTTAACCTTAGGGACATGTATGTTAAATACGCCAGGTTTTTATATGAATAAAATAATTTAATTATACCGTTGGTAGTTATAGTAATATTTCTACTTCGGTGCTTGAGTCTGCAAGCCTTCTCCCTGAGGGGGTTGACGTCAGGCAGGCGACCGATCGTAAAATCTACAAATCATTCTATAACATGTGTTAAAAATATTGTTGCGCCGACCCCATTGCTAGTGGGATAAGGGCATATGGACGAGAGGTGCTTGAGCCTGCACTAAAATTTAGTGATATCTAAAGACTCAGTCCCGATTCACACCAATTGGGCCCATAATGGCACAGCTCTAAATGCGAGGCTCCCGTTTACGACTGACTATTTGCATGCATAACACTTGGCTATAGGTGGCGGCGTATTGCGTAACTCCTACGGCTTGGGCACATTTGGACACATGCACTCCCGCTTCACAAGGCCTAGAAAAGGGCATAATAATTATGTCGCAGCCAATAATTATATTTCTCGTATCTTTTCTTATAAGGTTTTTGAAACTTCAAGGTTTTTCTCAATCCTATTGACGCTTAAAATTCTGTTCATTCAGATTGCCATCAAACATAATTTAATATGTATTTCCTTTTGTATAGATTATTATAAAATATATCGCCTTTACATGATTGAAATAAAAACACAATTTTTGAACCGGCATCAATACCAATTAAGACTATTTTCAGAATATTTAAAAGGGTATTTCCATTTATTCTAAAATTATCCTTCTATACAAACTGAACTCAATAGCGCTACCTACTCTATTTTTACAAGCTTGTATATTAAGATTTTAACTTGTTATTCTCTTAAATTTATTCGAAAACAAGTTTATTTAGAGATAATCCATAATCTGATTAGAGCAATTAGATTGATGGCTAACTTTGTTTTTAAGATGGATTGATTCCGAATAACATCTGACGCTTTCGAGCACGTTTGCGGTGATAACGCGCGTTAGAGATCGTACCGTATCCACTTTCACGAACTACACTATTTACAGTCAGAAACATGTAAAATATAGGTACATAATCGAAAACGAAAATATAATCATTTAAACGAGAGGCCGCGGGTCCGATCACTGCACCGAGGCAAATGTTTTATGATCCAAAAATATTTATTGTTTCGGGTCTAAACCCTAGGTCTACCTAGATGAGATTGAAAGATTCCCGTAGTTCCTGATACTCACGATATAAGACTCGTATCTTAGTGTGGGTTTAGAACTATGTGAGTGACTATTGGGTCGCATTTATTTATTTATCTTTATAAGCACTATTCCTATACTGACATTTAAACCACGTCTGACGATTACAACATAGATGACTTACCACAGGAAAATATAATCGATAACACAAATCGATAAATAACCTCACATGTCTTACTAATTAGTAACAAAACAATAATAAAGTTACTAAACAGCAGAAGGCATTTTTAATATTCAATGTCTTTGGTAAGATATAATGTAAGCTACGATGCGATGGGTGTTCTACACATCGCTACATATTTTAGCTATATAATCAAATACAATGTAGACATACTACGGCCTACGGCGTAGATATGCGGAGCTATTAACCTACGTAGCATACAAACATTTTAAATCAGTGTAAATTAAAATGTAACATTATGGGTTAACATTGTCATTTTCTTAATAATGAAACAAATTCGTATAGTACTAATTACTAATAAATAATTTTTAGATAATTCTTAAACTCGCGCCTGTATTCCCGAAGGAGTAGGCCGAGGTAAAATTTGTGCTCCCGAAGTAAGTCGAATTTATTTTCATCCCATGATGTGATATGATACATGTACAGCTAATATATACCTATAATAATAATTGAATAAGCATGCTCTACTCTTTTATATGAAATTAGCGAAATAATAGAAAAAAGATGGAGCCATAATCTAAAAATGGACTAGAAAACCTCTTTTATATCAACTTTTCCTTGTTAGCTTTTTGACAAGGATAAGGATAGGATCCTTTGATAGGATAATACTCTTCATATGGCACATACACCCCCTGCCATTTTGCCCCGTAATTTTCCATTGCTATTTTCTAATGTAGTAACAACAATAGGAATTGATTTTATCTCTGCAAACCGATTATGACACCATTGTGAATGTTCAAAGCGTGTTTCCATTTCTTAAAAAATTATCCATCTATAAAAACTGTGCTCATTAACGCTACCTCCTCTCCTTTTATAAGCTTGTATTATTATGATTTTAAATTGTTATTCTCTGAAATCTGTTTGAAAACAAGGTTATTTCTAGATAATCCGATGAAAACAATTAGATTGGTGGTTATATTGTTTTTATGATCGAAAATTATTTCTTTAATGCTTACAAGTCCTCTTGGCAACAGGAGCAATAGTAATTGATGGCCATAAGTTTTTCTAGTTCATTGGGTATGTTCTGTCACGTTTAACTGAAGGTACGTGTCTGGAGAGTAAAATCGAAAATCCCAAGGTCAGTGCCGCAAGCTGCTGAACAAAGCTATCTCGACTTAAGATTGATTCTGAATAATATTTGACGCTTTCTAGCATATTTGTGGTTATATAACGCGCTCGAGAGAGACCGACAAAGTGAATTTCACACCATCCTGGTCATGGAACGGAGAGTTGGTAGCGTATTGTGTAATTACAATGAATTTTATACATAATACTCGTATACTGAAATAAGAATTAGAATTTGGATTTTTTTGCAATAAATAGGTTGTTTAATTTTAACGATTATTTCAAGCAATAAAAATACTTTTATTTATTTATAAATAAGTGAAATATCACTCACTCGATCACTGACTGATTAATTACGAAATATCTAACACTATTAAACCTAGGATCATGAAATTGGGTCAGATGATAGTTTGCGTAATGTAGGCTAAAAATACTTTCTTGACATTAAAATTTTATGAAAAATGAAAGTATTTCGGTAACAATGTAACACAATAGATAGTATTGTTAATATTTTGTAGTAAATTGTAATGTACACCTAACATTATTAATCTCTTTGGTAGTAAATAATGTAAGCTACGACATGATGCGGAGAACTTTTTGCCACATATATCATAATAAATCAAATACTATGTAGACGTGCTACGACGACCTACGGCGTAGATTTGCGTGGTTATTAACTTTCGTAGCATACAAACTTTTTAAAACAGTATAAGTTGCAATGCAATATTATGGTTTTATAGCGTAATTTTCTTAATAGTGAAACAATTTATTTCGTACAGTACTAATTACTATTACATAATTTTCCGATAACACGTAGTCGCGCCTGTATACCCGAAGGGGTAGGCTGAGATAAAATTAGTACACCCAAAGTTCGCTGAATTTATCTTCGACCCATTATGTGATACAGACATGAATTCTAATCACAGGTAAATCTAGTATGTTTAATTTCAAAGACTAAACACAAATGATTACTCGGAATGAAAGGACCATACTGGTGTCAGAATCAATGTACACTGCCACTAGACCTTACCAAAGGTCATTTTCATTGTTTTTAAATAACGGTAAATTATTATTTAACGTAACCACTTTAATGTATACATGTAGTGAGCTTTTATAATCATTTTATAATATGTATCTTATTTTAAATATTTTAGTATCACCAACTGCCACATTATAGACCGCCTCTAACGTATGGCGAACGGCCCGGCACTCCATTCGTTGTGCCATGGAGCAGGTGGCACGTCCATCCTTAGAGCTCATGCATTCTCCAAACTACATTATGTATATAGTATAGGACATCGGTCACATTATAATAAATCTTGCTACATCTTCAAACTATCTTCGGACCGGAACTGATTATACAAATGAGTAGAACTGATATTTATGCCTATAATCATTGAATAAGAATTAACATGTGTTTTATACGACATTGGCGAAATTCTCGAAAATCGGTGGAGCCATAAACTAAAATTAGAATAAAGAACATCTTTCATATCGATCATCATCTTAATATTTTATTTATAATATCCTGTAAGCTTTTCGTCAAGATGCTGCTTTTGATAGGATAATACTCCTAATAGGAAACACGTGTATATTTATATTACGAATATTTCTCATTTCGACAATATTACGTTTAATACTTTGTAAGAACTAGGTGCTTATTTCCTTTGAAGATTCAATGAGTAATTTGGCGGAAAAGCAGGACTATTTGTATGAGAAAGATGTTTTTGTAAAGTCACATTTTAATGGGAAAATGGGTTGAAATGTCTATGAAACATTTTTATAGAACGGAATACGGCTGTGAAATTGAGGACAAGTATATCTTAATAAATAATATACCTATGAAATTGCCGTACTGTACAAAAAAAGTTAAAGTACTGTTTCACATAAAACTGTAGACAGTTTTGCTCTACTACAGTGTGGCTCTACTACAATAACACAATGTGTGACTCTATATTCCTACAAACCCCGGAGCATATTATACAACTACTTTTGTTGTGAATGCAAAAATTATGTGGAAAATCGTGCTACCTACACTTTATAGAAAAATCTTTTTCATGTAAAAGTAATATCGTTAAACATTGCTTATCTTCATCAACGCTGTTGACGAGGGATTTGTAGGCCGCTGAGTAAAGAGTAATAATTTCAAATAAAATCTGTAAAAGTCAATGGAAAAATCGTCGTCTACTCAAGTAATAAATTAATAAAATGATAACACCCAACGGGCACACACATAGCCCTGACCACGATTATCTTGTGTTGTGGGACTCGTAGGTATCAAGAAATATCAGAGACTTTTGGTCTCACAAATATTTTTGGATCAGACAAATACTTGACTTGGTGCGGAGATCGAACCCGTCGCCTCACGATTCATAGTCAGTTTTTATTACAATAATTTTATATAGTATTTTTGTGTATGTGGATGGCTAATCCATCGATACGGAAATGTTTTAACATTACCCTTATATTATGTCATTAAGTACAACGTGGGCACTTTTAACAACGTGGGCTTTTCGAATAACACTGAGCGAATGTAAATAAAAGTATTAATAAGTAAATAGCGACTCTACGCGCATAGTCGTTATCAAATATGTGTGAACAACGCCACCTAGCGGCGAGTAGTCGAACTATGACAACTTTCAGTAAAATTTTACTTTTATTTTATATATTCACAATAGTTTTTCCTATTTTTTATTGTAAGCAACATTCATAATATATAGATGTTTTATTTAATTTAACGTACATTTACATAAAATTAAAACCATGCACTCCGGTTTCAAACAGAGCAATGAAATAATTCAGCACCTCGCCGCTAGATGTCGGTGTTTAAGTTTTTACAGTGTGTTCCTAGATGGCGCTACTAACATCTAAGCTAGAGAGTTGCAGAGACGTGATTTCCAACTATATTTTATAGCATAGGCCGGCAAACGAGCAAGTGGGTCACCTGATGGTTAGTGATCTCCACCGCCCATGTACGCCCACAATACCAAAAGCATCATGGGTGCTTAACCGACCGTAAAGGAAAAGGATAATTAAGGAACTGGGAAGGGGAGGGGGTTTGAGCCTCCGGATATCTCACTCACCGCACGAAACGCAGCAGCAAGTTGCTACTTTACGCCGGTTTTCTGTGAGACAGTGGTAATGACCCGGACGAGCCGGCCCATACATGCTGTAGACAAAAATGTTTATAGCGTGGCTCTACCATGAATATAAAAAACAAAGTAATATCAAATTAAATTTCTGAATTGTTCAATCGGGATGTGACTTCTTTGAGTTCTAGATTATTTTTATACAGATTTTAATGATAAAGGTAATATGATAAAGGCGAATTTCACTACAGTAAATAAGCCGCTTAAGCTGCTCTGAATTTTTTTCCTGAAAACGAGATAAAAGGATGTTTCTAATAGACATGTTTTTTGGTTCCAAAGGCGGTAAATATGGTAAATTCTTCGTAAAAAATATCTTTGATGTATAGATATGGCTGTACTTTTTAATAATAATGTAGATAGATCAAACGCAATCCTCTCGTTAGTCAATCTTTTCCTGGACGGCACCAGCTTATGAAGATTTGGTATTAATTTGTTTGAAATACGAACACATAAAAGCCGATGGACTTAGCTGCGGTAACCTGTTCTAAGTGGTTGACTGAGCAGAAAATCAGAACTTTGGTCCAGTGGCAGGCTAAGCCCGTGAGGGCCCGGGGTGGAAAATCTATTTGGGCCGCCCTGTGACCTTTATTTGCACATCACCTTAACATTGTATGAGATTTCGAGATTTGGGAGCCCTCTAATACCGGGAGCCCGGGGTCGCCCCATAGATAGATAGATAACACTTTATTGTACACCATAAAAATAGAACATTAACAAGAAATACAATAACTTAATCAATAGCGAAGTACAATGGGCGGTCTTATCGCTGTGAGCGATCTCTTCCAGACAACCTTTGGATGGACAGGATTTTTTGAATGTCAAATGGCGGTGTCTTGAACTACTACACTAATTAGAATTATATCCAAGTATCTACAAATAAATAAATACTAAACATGTAGTAAATGTTACTGTAACTATATATAAACATAAATAAGTAGTAATCACAAAATAAACATAGATAAATAAACTGATCAATAGATAAATCATGACAAACCTTATCCAAGTGAATAGTGGCTATGCAAAAGCTTTTTAAAAATGGGAAGAGATTTGGCTTTTCTGATGTCAATAGGAAGAGAATTCCAAAGGCGGATAGCTTGTACTGTAAAAGAATGCTCATAGAAAGTAGAGGAGTGGACAGGAGTTAAGAGAGCAAAGTACACCCAGAAGGATATCAAAGTCCACGTTGTTAAATATGCGTTACTGAAGTCAAGCAAAGTCAACACAGTTACAAGTCCATTGTCCATACCCAGACGAATATCATCGGTGATCTTGGTTAGAGCCGAGGTAGTACTATGACCACGACGAAACCCGGATTGTAAAGGATTCATGTGGGAATTTGTGCTTAGCAATGTACTTAATTGGTCATGAACTAAACGTTCTAGTACTTTGGATAGGAAAGGAAGGATAGATATGGGGCGATACTCAGAGAAAGTGGAAGGATTAGTTGTTTTAGGTACAGGAATAATCTGTGCATTTTTCCAGACATCAGGGAAGGTACTAGTAGAAATTGAGAAATTAAGGATATGGGATAGGACAGGGATAATTTCATCGAGTATAGGCACTAACATATTGCGACTAATGTTGTCATTACCGACTGCGTTGGATGAAATGGATGTTACACTTCTCTTAACGTCACAAGCCGAAAATTGACTAAAAATTAAAGGTGAGAAATCTGGGGGTGGTATAGCTGAAAGATTTTGAATAGTATTGAGCATAGTAAATTAATTAATACTGGAAGAAGAGGAGAAATGCTTATTTAATAAGTCAAAGTTAAGATCTTTAGGAATGGAGTCTAGTCTAAATTTACCAATCCCCAACGTCTTTAGAAATCTCCAAACATTTGAAGGGTCCTTACCTTCTACAGACTTGTGAATAAAACGGCGTTGTGCATCCCTACACGCCTTGTTGCAGTGATTCCTTCGTTTCAAATATTTAGAAAAGTTTTCATCAGAAGGATTTTTTAAATGCATGACCGCCCTAATTTCCGGTGTTAACCAAGGAGCCGGAAGGTGCTTGATTTTAATCTTTTTATACGGTGCATGCTTGTCGTAAAGCTTACGCTTAAAAGAGCAGCATTAAACAGAGAGAGCTTCTCATCTACTGTGGTGGCTTCAGCAACCTCAGGCCAGTTCAAATTAGCTGCATCATCACGAAGACACTCTAAATTCATCGCGCCAAAGCTACGCTGGACAATTATTTGAGGTTTGGCTTTCGGTGGACGTATTTTGTACGAAAGAAAAAGAAGATAGTGATAGGAAAATGCGTCCGCCGGATATTGGCCATGAAGAGAAACATTGTTAGGTGAGGATACTAGAATAAGCTCTAGGAGAGACGGAGTACAATTGGGAAAATGGTGCGTAGCATTAAGAGGGAGAATATTTAAATTACTCGCATTCACTAGCGTTTCAAATTTATTTGTCCGGTTATCGTGTTTGAGAAGACAGGTGTTAAAATCGCCTAAGATTATAGTATGATTGAATGAGGGTGAAAAATCTATTAGAAGTTGCTCGAAGGATGAAAAGAAATTAATACTAGAGGAAGGGCAGTAGTAGACTCCGAGAAGTACCTTGGAGTGTGAGAGTTCGACTTCAATAAAAAGATGCTCGCCTTCGGTGGACGGTGGTGGTTGGGGAGACATGCTAACAACAGAATATGGAATTTCTGAAGGGAGATAAATAGCAACGCCTCCACCAACTCTTCCGATGCGATCATTTCGGATAAGTACGAATCCCGGCAGCGCGTATTATGTTGAAGGTAAACAAGGTTTTAACCACGTCTCGGAGACGAAAACTGCATGAATATTGTTGATATCAAACGACGCCAGCATGTCAGGAATACTCTGAGCATTAATGTGAACTACGTTAAAATTTTTAGGGACATCAGAAAATTTTGATGCCCGTGACTCGAGCAATGTAGGGATACTACTAAAGCTCTCACCAGAAGACGAACAAGATTCAAAAAGCTCTGCATAACCGTCACTAAGGCTCATAATAAAGAAAAAGTTTTCAAGTTATAATAATAATAAATACTAACAATAATGTTACTTTGTACTTAGGTAGTAATTACGCCAGTTTCCATCTGCCAGCAGTGTTCATGGAACAAAATAGTACGTACATAATGTACTCACATAAAGAAAACAAAAAATAAAAACATTATCAACTAATCTAGTAGGTAGTTACGTATCCTAGAGTATGTGTACGATCTGATGGCGTCGCATCACAAGATGTACCACAGACGCAAGCTAAGCACATTTTGTAAAACAGTAAACAGTTCTTAGAACAAGTACATGTTGTTTTTATGTAATTTGAGACATCACAGGTGTGCTCGAGACGCTACCTCAGCACTTTTATTGTCAACAGGTCGAAGCTTCTAGAATAAGTAAAGCGTATTGTTTACATCGCTCGACCATATAAATAAGGAAATTGTACATGAAAATCAAGTCTAATAAAGATCTTCACTCTGAACAGTCTTTTAAAAAGCTCCTCGAGCCGTCGCCCGATTAGACTGGCGCAGTCGGTAGGATACTCGCGTCGAGAAACCGTGCCCTTGAAGACACAAAAATCGGTCTGTCCGCGGAAATTTTCGGCGAACGTTTTAACGTTGTTACGGGTATCGCGAACCATCAAACAAATAAGTCTACGCAGCGACAAAGCCGAGGACGCAAGACTCAAGCAGCTACATTTGGGAGAATGGCCACGGAGATAATGTGAGTAGACCTTTTCACTTTCCCTCTGTGTCCCGTCTTATCCTAGATTGCTGTATTTAATTTAAGTTTTTTTTTTATGATTTAAATATTGAATTATTTTGATGTAATAATAAATTTTTTTTATTGAAGAATTTTAAATAATATAATAATTAAATAAAAATGGAAAGCCACAAAGTGGATAATGTTATTACGATAATACCAAAGGAAATGGTATCCATTATACCTAAATTTGAAGGTGATGGAAAATTAATTAATTTATTTATTAAGAAATGTGAATATGTTATAAGTCATTATAGAGGATTAAATAATCCAGCACAGGAATTATACGTATTCCATATTATCACAAGTAGACTGGTCGGTCGTGCCGCGAATTTAATAAGTGAGCGTGAAGATATAGAGACATGGACCGCACTTAAGAATTTGCTAACGCAACACTTTGGTGATCCGCGTTCGGAAGAATGCATAGCCATAGAGCTAGAGTCACTAAAGATTAATAACGGTGAATCATTTATTGATTTTTGCAATAGAATACAGTACATGCGTAGTACTCTATTTTCAAAAGTGAACTTGTTAAATGATACTGGTGTTCGTAATGCCAAAATTATTATTTATAATAATATGGCAATGAATGTTTTCTTGTTTAATCTCCCTGAAGATCTGATACGCATCGTACGTCTTAAGGGATGCACCACTCTTGAAATGGCACTTAGTATTGTGACGGAAGAAGTAAACTTCCAGAATCAATACAATTCGAGAAAAACTAAACCCACTCAGCAACCTAAGCCTTTCATTCAGAATAATTATAAACCGATGATGTCAAATAACATGACACCACAACATTTTAAATTTGGTTATCAACCAAATTTTGCCATTAACAGACCACAATTCATACCTAATCAAAAATGTACTCAACCGAATAATAATTTTAAATTCGGTATGCCCATGCAACAACATCCTCCAATAAATAGATTTTCACAGCCGAACAATTATGGAAAATTTAAATTCGGTGTTCCACAACCACAACAAAATTTTAAATTTGGTTACCCAAACCAAGCCTTCAAGCCAAATTTTATGCAACCCCATAAACCTCAATCAGGATTCTATAGGAATCAACCAGGACAATTCCGTTTTGGCATTCCGCCAAACGCTCAATCACATAGACCATCGTACAAATTAGACTCAGATGTTTCTATGCGCACCGCAGTTCCGTTGAAGAATACACAGCCAACTAATCATCTATTTTTTAATGATGAACCAGAATATTATCAGGAAACGTGTGAAAGTTATCCCGAGGAATATAACGAGGATGAAAACTCGTATGTATTCAATAACGAAGAGGAAAATCAAGTAGAACTTGATAAATCAGATAGTCCACAAGATGCTGTAAAACAAAATGAAATTTTTTGTCCAGCAGCCTCCCCCGAGGATCCCAAAAATAGAATACATTTAAATTATGATAAAACTCTAAAATTACCTCATATTATTATTCCGGAAATCAAATCACGATTTATCATAGACACAGGTTCATCAAGGTCCTTTATAAGCCCAGCTAAAGCGTTCGAATATTTTCCCGACTCTATTTACAAGAAACAGTTTGAAGTTATTAGCACTCATGCCCACAGTACGCATAATGAGGTTATTTACATTCCACCATTAAAAATCTTTAAAAGTTCGAAATTTCACAAATTTCATATTTATGAAGTTGATAATCTATATGATGGACTGATAGGTTCCGATTTATTAAAACAAATTGGCGCAAACATAGACATGAATAATCAGTTATTAAGTACATCTATCACACAAATACCTATAATGTATAGTTCACCAGCTGAAATTCAGCTAGATAAAAACGAATTTCTTAGTAAGGTAATCGCTTATAGAGATCATACAATTACTCTTGATAGTTCAGATAGTTTACCAGGTGCAAATGCGGATACCTTATCACAGATTAGATTAAAAGTTGTCGATGCTATAGAAAAAGATAATATTTCTTCAACCATAAATGTTTGTGATAGAGTACAGGACTCTCTTCCAATTAGTACTATGTCAAATTACACAGATTCTGAAAGAATTGAGAATATTACCTCAGCTCAATGTCAATCACCCTTTTCTATACTATCCCCATCTTGTATTATGACAGAAACCGAAGAACGATCAAAGAGCAGTACGGAAAGAGCGTACTCCCCTATTGACATTGATAGTGTCCCATTATTGAATAAACCTATAAATAGACCAGATTCGGATCGGATTTTGAAGTTCTCAAAAGAGTACATTAAGCCCAAATTTAAATATCCCATTTATTATAAAGTAAACGCACATAGGAAACAAAGAGCCAGAGATAAAAAAAAAGATGACAAACAGAGTTTAAATACAGGAAGGCGTATGTTAGTTCTAAGTGGATAGTTATTAAGATATTAGATTTAGAGAAAATTAATTTAGATTTAAATACAAATATTAATAGGTACCAGGAGTTACATACGTTAATACATACAGGTATAAATGAAACATATTTAGAGTCTATCCGCGATTCAGAGAGTCAGGTAGAGCATATTATAAATGTTGTTACAGAGCAATATAGTCAATTAGTTCCAACCCACAGAGTAAAAAGAGGTCTTCTGAATCCTCTGGGTTCATTAGTAAAGTTAATTACCGGAAATCTAGATAACGATGATGCTCTTGAATATAATAAGTTAATAAATGGATTACAATCCCGACAATCCATATTAGATAAGAAAGCAACTCTTATATTTGAAATGGTAGGAGAAATAATTAATATTACTAATAATGTACAGTTGAATCTTGTTCAAATGGATAAATCTATTGCAAATTTAAATAAAAATGTGAATGAATTAAAACTTCAAGAATTATTATACCATGTTATTCATACTTGCAATCTATTCATTCATAATTTTCAATTAATATGTATAAAATTAGATGAGGTTGAATCCGCTATAGCATTCAGTAAAATTGGCGTATTACACCAGTCAATTGTGGATACTAAGGAATTACTTACTATATTAAAAAATATTGAGGAAACTGAAAAACTAATTTATCCATCAAAACCTGAAAATTTAGTGAAAATAGAACAGACGATTAGTATGAAATCATATGTTAGAGATAAGCAGATTAATTTTATTATGGAAATACCTTTGGTATATAAGCAATCTTATTTTTATTATAGAATTGTTCCCTTACCTATTACCGAACCCTTTACCCAGAATACCTTAATTATAATTCCAAAACACCCTTACCTTATAGTGAATGGGTCGAAAACGAAATCTCTATCAAAGCCCTGTAATGTAATCGATGCTGATACTTATTTATGTAATGAAAAGGACGAGTTCCTTGTTGCCGAAGATACTTGTGTTGCAGATTTAATGCGATACTCCACAAACGCCTCTTGCGTTCAAGTTCCCGTCGAAATAGATGACGTCAAATTAGAAGCAATTCAGACTAATCGATGGATACTTTATTCGAAGAAATCCATAAAAATCACAAGATCCTGCAAGGATGAAACATTTCATCATGAAATTAAGGATACTTACGTAATAACCATAGATGATGATTGCGAATTGCAAATCCAGAATTATCACCTCCGCCAACATCAAACGAAATCCGGAGAAATACTCTATAATAAATTACCTATAATCAGCATACCAGAGACTATGTCCATAACAAGGATGCCAGAGTTGAAACCCTTGAATCTGCGAGGAACCGAGCTGTCAAACTTGCAGTTATTAAATTACGCTTTGGAAAATAGTGACAAAAATAGTGAAAATATGGTGAATGTGAAATCAATTAGTGTCGGAACAATAGTTTTATATATTATTGTAATATTAAGTGTAATTTTTATTATTTTGTATAAATTTAAGAAATTAAAAATGATAATCTTTCAAAATCATCTGCCGAAAATAAATACTCCAGATGATTTCGAACTTAAGGAGGGAGGAGTTACGTATCCTAGAGTATGTGTACGATCTGATGGCGTCGCATCACAAGATGTACCACAGACGCAAGCTAAGCACATTTTGTAAAACAGTAAACAGTTCTTAGAACAAGTACATGTTGTTTTTATGTAATTTGAGACATCACAGGTGTGCTCGAGACGCTACCTCAGCACTTTTATTGTCAACAGGTCGAAGCTTCTAGAATAAGTAAAGCGTATTGTTTACATCGCTCGACCATATAAATAAGGAAATTGTACATGAAAATCAAGTCTAATAAAGATCTTCACTCTGAACAGTCTTTTAAAAAGCTCCTCGAGCCGTCGCCCGATTTGACTAGGTAGGTGTTATGTCGACGATTATCGATCTACACGATTTCTATTTTGCAAACATTATTACATATTATACCAAATACCGTCAAATCAACTATGGCTCGTAAAAATAATGATAATGGTTCGGACAGGGCGTCGTCGCATAAGGCGGACCCTGGCACTAGCCGAAATAACGTCAAGTACAAAGTAAAGATACACGGTGCCGTTTTTAGTGTCACAAAATTCTCTAAACTAGACTACAAATCTCTAAAATTCCGTTTTGGTATCTGTCAAACGATATTGCGTACTCCGAAATCGTTTAAAGTGACAGAAATTACATTATTTTAGTTTGACATGATTAAAATTGTTTATTTTTAGTTAGTTTAGTTTAAGTTCAAGTTATTTAAATTGGTCCACATTTACCATATATTGTATATATACATTTATACTTATACGGAGAGGAAGTCTAAGAATTTTAAAAACAAAATTACAATTATCGCTTAAGGTAACCTTACAGACAACCATTACTTATTATTAGCATTTGCTCAGGGCTCTGCCCGCGTGAATTACGTTTTCCGGGATAAAAAGTAGCCTAAATCTTAATCCAGGTAATGGTGTACCTATGTGCTTAATTTCATGCAAAATCGTTCAGATATATTCTTACTTACAAGATGGTAGGTCCCTCGTTTGCGAGAGACCTGCTGGGTTGGTACCACCGCTTTGTCTATTTCTGCCGCCAAGCAACAGTGTGTAAGCACTGTTGTGTTCCGGTGTGAAGGACATTGAAGCCAGTGTAATTACTGGGCATTATGAGACTTAACACCTTATGTCTCGGGGTGACGAGCGCAGTCCAGTGTCATACAGTGCTTTATTTAAAGTTCTGTGTGGCGTTGCTTCTGTTTATGAGCAGGCGTGGCGCTTACCATCAGGCGAGCGACCTGCTCGTCTCGTCATTCAATCTAATAAAAAAAAAACTTGTGAATATTTGTATATAGCATAGGATAATCATCAGTATTACTTATTGTTACTATTAGTCTATAAATCTTCCTAAAATAAAATAAATATGAATAAATATATAAATAAATATGCGTGATGGACTAACAAAAATATTATAAATTCACAAACTCACAAACTTTTTCATTTATAATAGTAAGAGGGTTAAGATTGAATTCACATATTGATTATAACTGATAATAATAATACTATCCCCATTATTGAAATTTAAGTAAAATATAACCCTTATATAATGCAGTGATAGGTCAGCGGGGAGTAGTACGATCTGTTGAAACTAAAGTCGCTGGTTCGAAACCATCCTCAAGATCATACGCCTCTGAATTTTCTAAGTTATGTGTGTATTTATTGTTCATTATCGCTTGCTTTAACGGTGAAGATAACATCTTGAGGAAACCTGCATACCTAAGAAGTTCATCAATCAACCCGCAATAGGCCAACGTGGTGGACTAAGGCCTAACCATTTTCATTTAGAGGCCCGTGCCAAGTAGTGGGGCGTGTATAATACAGGGCAAGTAAAAAAATCCCCTTAGATAGTGTACAGGGTGAGTAAAGCTACGGATCTATCTACGAGTACCACCGGCTCAATAATCGAGATGCTCATGCATAATATATATACATACATACGCGCTCACGTCTGTAATCCCCGAAGGGGTAAGCAGAAGTGTAACCAGTACCCATATTTCGCCGAGCGTATCTCCGTCCCATGATGTGATAGAGTCAGAACCTATCGCCATACCATGCATAATTCCAGACTGATAATCAGGATTTCATAATAGAAAAATCCAATATCACTTTCACCCAACCCGGGGATCGAACCCGAGATCTCAGCGTCAGCCTCAGTCGTAACGCGTACGCATTACAACTGCGCCACAGAGGCAGTCTCATGTATAATATATTTATGTTTATCCCAACAGATGGGGTTCGCAGCATTGCGGCTGTACTGGGTCAATATTCTAAAACTGTAATTATTATAAATAACCAACCACCGCAGCCTCCGTGGCGCAGTGGGCGAGTAGTCGGCTGTGAAGCGAGAGGTCGCGGGTTGGATTCCCGCACCGAGACAAAAGTATTTGTGTGGTCCACATTAATATCTGTTTCGGGTCTGGGTGTCTCCGTGCGGGATTCGAACGCCAACTACTGCGGCACGCCGACATAATAACTAAAACTAAAAATATCTATTACTTTAACTACAATGTTGCCAGTATAACAATGCTCACCAACGTTAATGGAAAACACTTCGTACGTTTAATACAAGCTATAAAACGCTATGATACTGCAAACTCTGACAGTGTTCCACATTGCGTGTATCCGTCAATAAAGATGTAACAGTGGCCGATATAAAGCAGTGGAGAATTGGCGCAAATTTGGGCGGCGGCGGACGTCGCGACGCGGTACTTCGGCGCAGGACGCCCGGGAACGCTGCGGCAGTGCGGTATTGGCCCGGGGCCCGGATGGGAGTAAACTACGTGCCGCCTCAATTTCAACTCCTATTGACTAATTGTATTTTGTATTTCGGCCAGCCTAGGCTCGACAATGACCCGAAATAGGCCATATTTATGAGCTGACGTGTATGACGTGCTATATTTACTAGCCATTTGAAAAATGATTAATTGCTGCGCTCAGAGACTTAATTTTTATAGTAGAGTAGTTTTATAGTAGCCAAACGAGCATATGGGTCACCTGATGGTTATATCCACAATCCATGAACATCTACAATACAGAATCACGAACGCGATGCCGATTTTAAAAGAAAGAAATGTTTAAGGGATAGATAGGGGGAGAATTAGACCTCCGGATATCTCTTACCGTACGAAACGCAACAGTAAGCTGCCTTCACGTCGGTTTTCCGTGAGACAGTGGTAACCCGGTCCAGCCGGCCCATTCATGCTGTAGACAAAACTGTTTACAGCGTGGCTCTACCAAATTATACCATAATCGAGCATATAGCATTTTCTATACTCGATAACGAACCGTAAAGTACCTATTAACTGAATTTTAGTGTGGAAGCAATCAAATTCTAAGAAATTACTCTTTGACGTTTAAATTTATTTGATATCTACTTCGATCATAAATACTCTAGATCTAAAATCTCATACAAACTTAACGCACGAAAATGTCTTGAGTTTCATTTATCTGGTCTGCGTCGGGCTTCTAGTAAAATTGAACTTTATATGCATAGCGCTAACGCTTCAAATTAAATTAGTCACGTGGTTGTCATGACGATATTAACCACTTATCTGTAAAAACAGTGACAGAAAATGGAATCCCATGGAGTTGATTAAATTTTTTTCAAGTAGTTAAGTTTTGTTCTCTTAAATATTACTTTTTTTTATATTGAAATAAATATAGTTTTAAAATAAAGAGCCGCCAAGAGCCACCTTTTACACTTCATGTTTAAAATTTACTGGTGCTTCAGAAATGCTAACTTATCTGAGATGAAGCAATAAGAAACTTAGCCGTATGTTTTTTACCCCCGACAAAAAGAGGGGTGTTCTTAACTAGGTGAAACTGAGCTGATGCTGCAACAAGCCCTCAGCAGCTTCCAACTCTTCGGTAATTAATAGCAAATATATTGTGTTTGAGCTCATTGAATAGGTTTTGAAGAGTAATTAACTTCTTGATGGTATCCAGGGCCTGATGATAGAGTAGGAAGGTGTCCACGGGGACGCAGTTTCGTGTTTGGGCTCACTTAATAGGTTTCGATGAGTAATTGGGTTTCCAGATGGTGATCAGGGTTTGATGATGCGAAACGAACTGACAAAAACGTAGCTAAGCGATAACTTTTTTTATAGCATAGGCCTATATAGGCAAACGAGCAAGTGGGTTACTTGATTGTAAGTGACTTCCACCACCCATGTACGCCCACAATGCCAAAAGAATCATGGGTGAATAGTCGACCTTAAAGAACGCCTTCCTTAAAATATAGACATATGCTGTCGCGGACTTTTTTTTAGAACTTTTAAAGGGGAACAATTCTGTCATACATTATTTTAGCGAAACTTTAACCATTTCCGCAGCGCACAGAGCAGAAGCTCTCAAAAGGAAAAGACCCTGATTTTGAAACATTCTTCATTAGTGCTCCGCTCGTATTGGTCTTAGCGTGATGTTATATAGCCTTCCTCAATAAATGGGCTATCTAACACTGAGAGAATTTTTCAAAACGGACCAGTAGTTCCTGAGATTAGCGCGTTCAACCAAACAAACAAACAAACTCTTCAGCTTTATAATATTAGTATAGATTATATATATTATAGTATAGATTGCGAACCAGACGAGATTGTTGAAACGGCCGCAACTGCTATTTAATTAAGTTTGTAGTTATTTTTAAATTTCAAACTCTCTATTACTTGAAGATGTTATGTAAAAGTAGTAAATTTGTAAAGTCACTTAAAAATTTCACTATCTGTATAAAACTTATTTATTTTAAAAAGAAACTGCTTAACAATAAAAACGAATACGTTATGTTGGTTACACTATTTCAGAGTTAGGTCAATTATGATTTCAATATTTTTTTTAGTATTTGACAAAGGCGAGTATCAAAGTGACACCAAGTAAAGGCGCATGTTGTGAATGAAACCTTTAACCTTTTAAACACAAGCGATATTATAATTAATAAGTAATAATGTAGGCTCTATAGACAAATGAATTGTACAATTTTACATAAATGAAATATAACAAAAAAAGAATTATTTTGATTTAGGTAAGAGTAGTAATTTAGGAGTAAGCTCAATTTGAAAAGGATTTGATTGGGAACAAGACACAATTTCTGTCATTAAAAATTATGAGGATTTGGGATTTATTGAAATTTGGACTTGATAAACCGGACGTAATAAATTAATGTGCATCACAATGACGAGTTGTATAATGGGAAACCTTTTGATTTCGGTTTGCGCTCCAGGGGACGCTTGTCACTTAAGTATAATAAAGATTAAAAAACAAACCTATTTTTATTTAACTATTAAAAAACACAAGCTTAAAATAGAACATTAACATAAAAGATACAAATATATTACAACACTTGATGTCGTCGTTTCTGCTAATACCGGTGGTTACACTTTTTTTGTTGGACGTGAATCTGCAATTTAAATAATTACAATATACAATAATATTATAATACTCCCTGTTTAAAGCTTCACATTTATTTCATCTCTCATGACTGTTAATTTATTAATACATATTATATATACCTGCAGTTTGGGAATCGCCGTTTTTAGTAATCGGTTAAGAATGTTTTATGTGTACGGAAATCGTGATTTTATTTTGTTTTATAGTTGTTTGTACTATGGGTCCTTTTGCCTGAAATAAAGACATTTTTTTTTTATGCCTTTGGGAATTTCCAATTATATTGCTGTTGTTAAAATTCATCGAACAAATATTAGAATTTTTACAAGATATATACCGTTCTTCTCCTCTTTCTTTTGCGACAACAGATATCCATTCTGCACAGCGAAATGGATTACTAGGAAATCTATAAATAATAATTAAAAAAATATTTTTAAATTATAAACTACTCAATGTATTTCTTGTTCCATAACAATCAATGTTTGCGGAAATAGTTGGTGTATATTAGATGATATTGGCCAAACAATAAGATATTTGTTAAATAATGTTTAAATTTTGTTTTTAAGTACTCTAATACAGAAACTAACTTAAACTTACCGAAAGAAAAATACTCCATCCGAAAACTTGCTATTACGATGATTATTTTTGGTTGGATGATTAATTTGTATACGCGCACCGCGGCATTATGACACGTCCTCACGTTGTCTATGTTTGGAGCATACTAATCTGAAATAAGATCACAAAAATATTTGTGCTCTTATTTCTCCGGCCGTTTTTTAAGCTGTCATGTTCAATCTGGTAGAATACTATATCGATGGATATCTATGAGTACGTAAATTCTTTTTTCATTATTTTATTTAGAAAATATAAACAAACGATATCGTCAAAGGTGTCAGATGCACGTACCTAAATGTTAATGCAAAGGGATCGTTATTTTTGTTTCAGGAAAAATTACATTCATTCGCAAAATCTACTTTCATTTCATAAAGTTTTCTCATTTCTTTATGAGATTGATCTAATATTTTTTTATCATTATGCGTATTATGGTATGAAGTGATCTCAATTATAAATACTGATATTTCGTTGGTGGTAGAGCCGCGCTGTAGCCAGTTTTGTCTACAGCATGATGATCTAGTCCGACCGCCGAAACACTGTCACACAGAAAGTAAACCGGAATGTAGGTACTTGAAGTCATGCACTATGCACACAGTAATTGTACATACATATGCACTCACGCTTATAATCCCCGCAGGGGTAGGCAGAGGTGTAACCAGTGCACCCACATTTTACCGAGCGTATCTCCGTTTCATGATGTGATAGGGGGACGAGCCTATCGCTATACCGGGCACAATGCGAGACTCGGGCTAATACTGAGCATTTCGTAATAGAAAGCGGCGGTATCAACCAATCAAGTCCAAACTGCTCACGTACCTCAAAATAAACCTTTCATAGTATTAATGTGCAACATCTGGCAGCATCATTATCATCAGGATATTGTGCTGTATGCAAAACTACTAAACATGTTCAGCATTACATCACGCAGTAAATGTCGTCTTGTGAATACAAGCCTTTAATTATACATTATACTAACGACCGACGCTGCACCGCAGTATGTTCATGCCCTTAATTAAGCAGATACGGCTTACACGATAGAACATAATATCATTGCACCTCCATAACTGCGTGTATCTAATTTAATCCAGTAATTGTATCCTATCCTGCTATCTCCGTTACTAACCAGTTCATAACAGGTGCCGCAGTCGCTTCCGACATGGACGACATATTGACCCATTTAGCTTAAGTTCATACGTAAGCTCATGCCTGTACCCACAAGGGGGTAAGCAGAGGTGCAACTGCAAAACTTATTACTATCCCATAACAGGATAGGTGGCGAGCGTATCGCCATTTTGGGCATACTTTTTAGGGTTGAAAACTGGAAACACAAATATTGACTGCCTGATCTGGGAAGTGCTCTTACGGATTTGCGTCTACTAGGCGGTCTGGACTCCACCGCGTAAGTTTTCGGGCTCCTAACAAATTATTAAGTTAGACCCCATATAATTGCAGCATTGGTTGAGCCAAAGAATGGTGGTGGGATTGCCTGATCTGGGATTAAGCCTAGTACTTCACGGTTTCAAAGCCTAAGTAGACTGATGAGGCAATTTAGCTCAAGTAACAACACTTCTGTAACTTTTACTGCTTTTTATAGTAAAGGCTAGTAAACTAGCTAGTGGTTCACCTAATGGTAACCGTGCTCGACCGCCCATAAACGCCCACAATACCAGAAGAATCTTCGACCTTAAAGGAAATACCCATAAACCGATCTTAAAGAAGAAAAAAGAAAGCATTTATTGGCAGGTGGTACGAGTACATGTACAATTGATGCAGAAAAAATATTTTTATAAGTAGTAGGTGGGGGGTACCTAGATACCCACCCACTGTGGACGGTGTATGTTCCACCACGACCGCGCCAAAAGGATCCAATTCAGCATATGCCAAACATTAAGTGCTTGGCGCTGGTTTTCATTTGGACCCTAGATGTTGTTCTTAAAGAAAAAGGATAATTAAATTGGGAAGGGGAGGGAGATTTGGGTTTCCGGATATCTCACTGACCGTACGAAACACAGCATCAACTACTTTATGTCAGTTTTAGTTTCAAGCCGTTTTTAAGTTTTAGCGAGACTACCGAACAGCAATTGATTTTTATAATATAGAAGATAGATAAAAAAGTGAGTTTGATAATATCTGCCTACGGATAATCTGAAATCCTTATTTTAATATTCGGCGGGCCGATAACTTCAAACCCAGTAACATCCATCTATGAAAAAATGCATAATAAACCAAGAATAACCTATAAACTTGGTGGGTTCGTGGGCAAATGCTAATAGTATGTAAAAGTCACGTTACCTAATGTGTTTACGTCATCAATTCCCATCAACGCGGCCCTGCGCTGAATAAAACCACTGACATTTTATCAAGTCATCTATCTATAAGTAGGTGTCGACCTATATATAGGTCATTCGAGAAGATTTCAGTCCCATCGGGAATATATAATATTTTTTTATTACCGCTGCAGTCTCTGTTTTATTTGTAACATTATTAACATTTACATGTAGGTAGAATTGACACTCAACCTATGCTTATGTTAGTGTGTAAAGATACGCACGGGTGAATTTTAAAAGTGCGTCCACACAAACATTGTCGCAGTCAGCCAGGCAGTATTAGTCATAGTCATGCCTCTCGGTGCGGCGAAGTGTCATAGAAGTATGGACCCACCTTTAAATTACTTGCCACGGCGAAATGTTACGAGGTCCCAGAGCTGATTTGAGCTTCTTGACATTAGATCGTAACATTCGACAACTGTCCACAAATGCGAGTTTGCCACGTTTATCAGTGTTTGTCACAATCACACCTCTTGGTGTTGCGACATGTCATAAGTGGAGACGCACTTTAAGCTATATTTATTAATGCATAAATAATATTTCATATATAGTCTCACTATTCCTGGGGCTTAGTGTTTTGCAGATCTTACCATTGGTTTTTTTTTGATCCTATACTTGTACCTAACCTTGGAAATTGCAAAACATACAATGCTACAAACTTCATTGTGGTATAGAATATTTATACTACATAAATAAGTATATTATGTTAATTTTGTCATAGGCCCGTAGTGTATAGTAGAACGTCCCTGTGATATATGTTCAGCCCGTTCAGCTTGGCATGCCATACCGTTTCTCCTTTGGCACGGTTCCGCGAAGCGATCTCGATGCCTTGGACGCATTGCAGCGGAATTCTGCTTGCGTTGTGAATAAACCAATTTTGTCTAAAACGTAAAACTACCATATTAGTCTTACATTATGGAAGTTTGTTTCTTACAGTTCTGTAACCAAAGTACATTTTGCATCACTTTAATTGCCTCATTGTTTTACAAATTAACCGAAGAATTGTCCTAACTGTATACTTACTTACTTTAATTACCTACTTATATTGTGTACTGCATTATGTTTGTTGCATGTCTTATGATGACAATAACCTTTCTTTCTTTCTTTCTTTCTTATACCACCATCTTGCATCCAACATAGAACGCGCGCGGGTTTCAATAAATTGCGTCTACATTTGTAACATTTAGATACACTAATACACTGTAATCATGTTAAATACGCGTAACAAAGACACAACGAAGAAAGAGGAGTCTATTTATGAACGAAAGATGTATAATTATACTAGTTCTAATATACATTTTAATATTATGATAACTGTATTGTATATTATTGTCCATTATTAAATATGTATAATAGCAACGGACCGGTTGAGTTGGCCCATTCGTGCTGTAGACAAAATTATTTAGAACGTGGCTCTACCATTCAAAACTTGTATGAATAAACTTTAAAATTCCGACAATTAATCCATTCAGTTCCAACGCGACCACGAAATCCTCTCACCGCAAGACCTTCCCACTATAAATATGTAAGCATTCCTATTTTATTTAATACACAATATAATCACACAGAAAAGATCATCCGGATAAAGGTCGGGTTAACCGGGACACGTTCCCGGCCGGGCCAGATAACATCACACGTCGCAGTCTCACTGCACTTGCGTCATACCGCCGCGCCGGCCTCTGCTGTACGAAATTTTGGCTTCATTACTATCTCATGTAAGAAATATATTTTTTGATGCAGAACATCTAAAACACATTTAAACAACCCAAAATATTCTCCCTATATCTTGAAGATGTTTGAACATAGTAGTTCTCGAGCAGTATTGCTCATTCGGAGGTAGAATCTAGGAGGTACTGTGGTCACAAATGACAGTGAAATACATCTTAAGTCACCATAGGATAATGGACTTTCGAATTGTTAAAGAATTTTGAGAACCGATTCAGTAATTCCAGAGATTAAGCCTTAATACAAATCGGCCACAAATCGCAATGAAATATAGCCTATATTACTCAGGGATAGTGCAGCTTCCTATTAATGAAAGAATTGAAATTGAATTAGGCTATGCCATATGGTTGTGTAGTTCCTAAAATTACCCCCTATATACAAACAAACAAATATTTCCTCTTTATATAATAAGGTACATATGGACTGAAAAATCATACAATGAAAGAGTGTCAAACTCTTTAAATAGACACCTACCGGTACCTACCACTTAAAAAATCATAGGTGGAATTATAGAACGAAAGTATCTCTTTTGGTTTAACCTACGTAAGCCATGTACCTAAATTGCTTTTTCGGCGACTTGGCCACAAAATATTGTTTTTTCTACTTAGATAAAAACTTAATTGGATTTCTTCAGTGAATAATTATCTAGCTGGTAAAATCCGTTGCGTGGTTTAGGAGGAGTTAGGGAACATACAGACATACAGACAGACAGACGCGGAAAGTGACTTTGTTGTATGTAATGAAGTAACATTTACTCAGAGGTGGTGAAAGAGACGCTAAGTGTTTTAAATATAACTTATTGATATGAATTTCATGAGTGGTAGAGCCACGCTGTAGACACTTTGGTCTACAGCATGAATGGGCCGGCTCGTCCGGGTCGTTACCACTATCTCACAGAAAACCGGCGTAAAGTAGCAGCTTGCTGATGCGTTTCGTACGGTAAGTGAGATATCTAGAGGCCCAAATCCCCCTCCCCTTCCCAATCCTTTAATTATCCCTTTCCTCTAAGGTCGGCAACGCGCCCATAATTCTTTTGGTATTGTGAGCGTACATGGGCGGTGGTGATCACTTACTATCAGGGGACCCACTTGCTCATTTGTTGGCCTAAGCAATAAAAAAAAATATTAACTTAGCGTCTCTTTAAAGTTTGAAGAGACATTTTTCCGACTCACCGCCGCGCCGTCTATTACTTTGTACTCGTTTCAGTGTACCCTGAGAGAACAAGTCAGGTCATATAGATTATTCCAACTGACTTCGCGTCTACGATCATATTTTAATTATATGAGTTGTAAGTTTTCAAGTTTAGTTTACTTACTAGTAGTATAGTTAATAAATCCACAGACTGTGAAACTATTGGGCATTATGAGACTTAACATCTTATGTAACGAGCGCAGTCCAGTGCCATGGAGTGCTTTGCAATTCAAGGTTCAGTGTTATGTCTATTTATGGGCAGGCGTGGCGATTACCATCAGACGAGCGACCTGCTCATTTCACTAATAAAAACAGATAACCGGCTGATTAAAAAAAAACACAGTATATGTATGATATTGGACGTCCTAACAAATATTAAAAATAATAAAAAGCAAAACTTGTAGATGTGTGCGTACGGAAGCCTCGGTGTGCGAGTCCGACTCAAATTTAATCGATTATTCTATTTCTAAATCAATGACCATCTATACAAAATCCCACCCGCAGAAGGTAACAAAAATAAGACAACCAAAACCACCTTGCTGGCTATTCTTATGCATCGTAATGGCGCACCTTTGATCTGCGGGCCGTTCCAAGCGTGATAACCTAGTTCTTGTGAGGCGAGGGTGGCTCCGGGCGAAGTTGCCAGTTTAATGCAAGTTCTACATTCTATTTTCTAATTTTTTCTTGTATGTATATCAACTGTAAAGGTCTGCTAAAAACGACTTACACTGACACTTTATTATACATGTTTAACGCCGGTATTTTTTATTTTTATTTATTGTATGCGGTAAATATCTTTTATTATTTTTTGTGTCAACTATAATTTAAAGACGATGGGCTTTAAACAAACTCTTATTTCTCTGTCAACGTGATTTATAAAGTGGCTAGAAACCGTTCTAGAAACCGTCTAGAAACAGATGAGAACAGCTTTTTAACTAATCAGTGCTTAAAAAGTTTATAAGTAAGATCTATTATATTCAGTAAAAAATCAAATCTATAAAAACATCGAAATAATCTTATTTCGATGTTTTTGTAGTCATCTGACTATAAAAAGCATAATCAAAATATATGTATATATGTGTAAAGTTTAAGTAAAAAATTTACAATACAATTAAAAATCCATTAATCGAAACAAAACAGTCCGAGCGACACCATCCCGTATCTCTACTATTAGTACAACAAACATTCCCGGGATCGATCGGCAAGATGTGTATTGCAGATGTAGCCAAAACCCTGACCTAGTTTGCTCCAAACCACCCATAAAAATCCCTACGCTCCTTGGAGCTGCGGCTCGACGTTACGCCCAGGCAACAATTAACATTTTTAATAAAAGAAATAAACATTTCGTTTTATTTCTGTAATTATAAAATGCATTTAAAGAAAAAGTATTGCGATTTTTTTATTGTGCGGTAATTTATTATTATTTATTAATTATTACAGCAATGGAGTAGATAAATATAAAGATCAAAATAAAATAAATTATAACTATTGATTATGACTATGATGATATAGGTGATGCAGTTCTAATGCGAATGCAGGTCGCGGGTTCGATTCTCGGATCGGGTAAAGTGCTATTGGGTTTTTCTATCATGAAATGCTTGGCATCAGCCCGGAGTCTGAAATTGTTCCCGGTATGGCGATAGAATCGCCCCCCTATAACACCATTGGACAGATATAAGCTCGGCGAAATGTGGGTGTACTATTTCCTACCCTTTCGGGGAGAACAGACGTGAGTGTTATAGATAAATAAATAAGATTATTATATGGATGTATGTTAAGTAATAGGTTATATATAATTCATTAAGAAATTATTGTTTTATACCTAAATAGAACTATTATTGCACATATCCATAAATAAACAATAGAAAAAGTCATATCTAAAAATGTCACACGAAATGTTTGCAATTACGCTGATTTACTAACAAGGACGATCTAACATTGTAATTTCAGTCAGGAATTAACGATAGAAGGTAGTATCGAAATGTTAAAAAGTTTTAATTCAAGAAATAGTACCAAGAGCAAAAGGATACATAAATCCAAAAGTTAAATCCTTAAAAATATAGACTGAGTATTCCATAGACATTACAGTCTATAACGTGAAATAACAAAGGCATACAAAACGTGTTCCATAGATATAGTTTCAATGTGTACAGCGATTTCTTTATTGGCTAAATGACGAGACGAGCAGGTCGCATGCCTGATGGTAAACGCTACGCCTGCCCATAAACAGAAGCAACACCACACAGAACTTTGAGGTGACATACCACGCCATGCCATGCAGTGTTTTGTAAGCGCTGGACTGCGCTCGTCACCCCGAGGGCCGAGACATAAGATGCCAAGTCTCATAATATCTCGTAATTTCACTGGTTTTAATAAACTTCAAACCAAAACACAACAATACTTACACACTGCCGATTGGCAGCAGAAATAGTCAATGCCGACCACCTCTGGATTGGTTGGTACCAACCTAGACGGCTTCTCGTATAGGAGAGACCTACTCGTATCACCTAGTAAAACCTTAGCAGATCAAACAACAATATTATGGCGTGATCTCGTCGTCCGAGTATGACAATGCTGTGATCGATTATTATTATCCGCTCATGCTAGCGATCACTTGTGTTTTAGTTTAAAATGCCATTTGCAACTTTCTTGCCGCTGAGATTAGATCGGAATGATATTTTGAACGTTTAAAATTACGAGAATTGGCCTTCCAGATTACCACGCATTGTATGCATACGCTACGCTTTCTCGTAGCAACGGAAGCCAAGCGCTCTCAAACAATAATTTGACAGCGTAGTTGCTTGTGCAGTATGCAGGGATACGACATCAACGCTACGAAACCGTAGAATCACGTAGCGTCGTAGCCTTACTTTGGTAAGGCAGCAATTTATGTGACGTCATATAATCAGTAAAAATAATATTGCCAAGACGGTAGACCTTGATACGGTTATGAATATAACTCACATTGTTGTAATCTTAAGGAAATTTCGTTATTCATATTGTAAATCACTAAATGCATATAGATAAGCGTACAAGTTCACAATTGCAAGTTGGCAGGCATTTAAATAGCACGTCGGTTTTAGGACAAGTTGCATTTCCGCAAACTTGTTCAGTGAGTTTGTCGGCACCGGCAGTGCTTCCCGGTGCACTCGTACCGCTAGCCAGCCGCAGCCCGCCAACGCGCCAATCTGCGTCCCGGACCGCACCCGCGCGATTTTACATCCATGTAAATCAACCATTATGTAACTCTTTTTTGTAACTTTATTCTGCTGCAAAACGATTTTAAACTTTTACTATCGTACCCAGCACCTGACTTTCCGATCTTCATCCCCATTCCTCAGCAAAATCCACGTGCGCGGTCCTGTATGAACGCCTGAAAGTGAACAACGTTCCGGGAAACTGTAATAAGGGCAAGGAAAGCGAATGTTTTGTTAGGAAGTAGAAGGTTCATGGGTTGCGTGCCACCGTGAGCGACGCGGCGCGGCGTGCTGAGCGCGTGGCAGGCGCGCCCCGCGCCGGCCGCGATGCAGTGGTTGGCGCTTGGTGTCGATACGCGTTTGGCGCGCGGGACGGGGCATCTGGGACGGGGACGGAGAAGGGGACGGGGGCAGGTCCGTACAGTAGCGGCCGCGGGAAGGCGGGCGGAGAGGACGCGCGGGCAGCGGGCGCGGGGCAGGAGGAGGGCGGAGAGCACCCGGCGCGGGAGGACGCACGCGCGCCCGCATCAGTACGCTACTGCCGCGCTACGGCGATACACTCGTCCGCCCACGCCTCGCGATCGCCACGCGGCAATCCGTCGAGGCCATGACTCGTCGTGCTCGATGAGGCGCCGCCGCACGCGCCCCGCACAAGCATTACGTAAGGAGCCGTCATCGCGGACGACGCTCACACGACGCCATCGCGTCATCATACATATCTGAAAACATATCGAACTCACCTACATAATCAAAACTGAAAGTATCCCGAGCTGAAAAGAGCGCGCGAGACCTAAAGTAACGTTGCGCGCGACGGTGATCCCGCGCTAGAGCGTATCGGGACGGGCGTTTGGTTCCCACGATTTTCGGCCAGATTGCGCATCCTCAGCGAGTGCGCGTTGCGCGAGGTGGCCGATCGCGACGCCGTACGGGCGTGCCGCAGTGTCCGCGAGCGGCGGGCGCCATGCGAGTGAGCACAGTATGAACAGCGCCGCCGACACCGGAACGCGCGCGGGCTCGCCGCCGGCCCGCGAGTAAGGTGGCGGGCGAGGCGCGCGCCGTCAGCCGGCCGGGGGACGCCGCGGACCAGCCGGCCACGCCGTCGCGTCCCCACCGGGCGCGCGCTCCGACCCGATGACACATTGAACTTGAGCAGCCACCATTGCTCGCATAGAGTTGGTCGAGAAATGGGGGCTGACGCCTGTCCTCAGGCCGAGGCAGGAATGCCCCCGGGCCCAGGAGCAAGGCGGAGACCAGAGGTATGTATGTATGGGCGGTAGCATCGATCGGAACGGGGCGGCGACGTGGTGCGGCGCTCGTAAACCGGCCTGCGGTCAGCATGGGTTCCGCTTGCGTCATTAAAAAACGCGCGCGCCGCGGCGCACGCGGCGGGCACACGCTGCACGCGCCCGCACTACGCCGCACCACATCGCGCGCCCTAAGCCATGGACTACTTCGATATGTGTTGGTGAGTGGTGAATGCGCCGCCGAAACTGCCGCGTCCGTCGCACCCGACACAGCCACCGCACCACTAACCCCGCCACCCCACCGTGTACTTACAATTGCCAATCGGCATTGACACGTCGGCACACTCGCGGCGCATGCTCTCGCGGTTAACTTTGATACAACGAAGCTGCAGTGTACTGCCGATGAAGCTGCTGAATTAGACTACCATGTCAACCGGGTACTGTCATCTTCCTATCAATTCTTCGGATTATTATGCAGGAACACAGTATGTGCGGCCCTATCCCTGGGGTGGTCGGCTGTCAGCGGTGACTCGCCGGCACCGCTACTCTTTTCGGTCGACGGCTGTCCAAACGTCCTGCGGGTGATGTAAAAATATCGATGTTACATCGTAACAGCATCGCAAACATAATATGTCGAATACACTCCGCAGTCCGCAAGGCACTTTCGATCCGGATCAATACAGATATAATAAGTATAAATGGCGTGAGTCAGTACTTATGTTTCGTGTTATGATAAACAATCGGTTGGAAGCCGGTGGGTGGCGCGCGGCTCATCAATCATAAGATTGTCTTCACGTCCGAAATGCAGCTCGCACTCCACACTCCGCAATCGGTACTCTACACCCATCCAATTGAATTATAAAACGCGGCACAAAGACGTTATAATGTAAAATATACCATAAAATAGGTTTATTGTATCGTAAATTTTCAATTAAACTGATATATGAAGCTGTTCGTAATGTGTTTTGGTTTATACCAAAATAATGCGAGAACATCGATGCAAATGGAACTAAGATAATTGCTATTCCAAGATAAACACAGAATTCCAGACTGCGTTATACTCAAAAGACTCGTAACAAAACCGCAATTCAAGCATCTGCTAACATTAATTAACTTTATCATTTTCAAAACCTGTGGAATTTATTTGTCATTATCAATCATCAACACATTTATCAAATTACCGAATTTGATGAATCTATCTGAAGGCGTAACGAGCTTGATTTGCATAATTACGCTTCAATGAAATGCGAGCTATTTAAAACGCAATATTTACTGTTGTAGTCTGCTGTGGTGATGTACGCATAAACATAGCGCCGCCGTATGTACACTAAAACAGACAACTTCACGACGTAACTTTTAAAACAAAATTATTAAAAAGATTATGCGCACGAAATATATCGCTGTCCCTCAACAATTCCCGCCTTTTCTTCTTATTGCAACTGCATAGAATAGTAAGCGGTCAAAGTGTGTCATCGTCTAAGTTGCAACGACTATCTCTTGACTCTTAATGCTTACCTACTTCGATCAATCATATTTCTGATTTTGTAATCCGTAAAGACACTCTGTATACCTACTTAATTATCTCAAACAATTCAAGTAAACAAATATATTTTAAACAGCTGCATACATTTTGTCGCCTCATTTATCTAGTAGCAGCTTACTGCGGCTGACATTTATGATTTCCTGGATTCAGTGGCCAGGTCCGCTAATTACACATGGATTTCTCAGGATTGAAATTTGTACCCGGTATAGCGATAGACTGGCCCCCATCATATCATGGGACAGTAATAAGCTCGGCGTAACATGGGTGCAGTACCTCTGGCTACCTTCCGTCCCATGATGTCATAATAGAAAATCCTAATATAACCTTTACTCCACCCGGGGATCGAACCTGAGATCCTAGCACAGCACGCCGTACCGCGTACGCATTACACTGCACCACCGAGGCAAAACAAAGCACATCGAGATAAAACATCAGCTTATTAACTAATTATACCTAGTCACTTCGAATACATAAAAACCTAACATCGCTAGTTAAAGCATTTGTTATGCAAAAAAAACACAGGATGTAAATGACATAAAAATCCCATTAAAGGCACAAGCACACTATTACTAAAAATATCCGGTAACTGTTATTGATATCGATAATAAAATTAAACTGAGGCAATAACTTTTTACAAAAGAGATTATATGATACTAGCTTTTACTCACGGCTCCGCTAGCTTATAACTGTCTCCAGGGTCATTAAAAGAACGTTTGTGGAATATTTATATTGTTTCTCCATAAAACATTTGAACTCCCGATTCCCTATTGAGTTTTAACTTTCGAAACCCTTATTCACTCTTATAGAGCTGTAAATTAATGTCATGTGGCCTTAGATTTAAAAATGGATATCATTCGTGATCAACTCCCAAATACCTCAGTATCAACGCCATATTGATTTTTAGGTTGATTTAAACCCATATAGGGTTGATTCTCAAAAAGTAGTGCAATACGTATTCGCTTATTTATTTTTAAGAGTACTCCTACGAAGTTTCGAGTCGTAATGTCGTATTTAATATTATTTCTCCATTACAATCCAATTATATATATATATATATATATATATATATATATATATAATAATGAATATAAAAATCCCCTATTTTACGCCTTTAGGGGATTCAATGTTCAAATATCCCTTCTTAGTACTCACTTACGTTATCAACGGAACCTTTGTGCAAAACTTAATGCTTCTAGACTGTATGATTTCGACTGTACGCTGATCAGTGAGTTTCTTTTATAGAAAATGTCAGAAATCAAAAATCAGGCCGTGTCTGTGAGACTGCTTTCATATTCCCACTGACCATCAGGTATAGTCAGGATGTATATCAGTGTATGAGATATAATACAGAATTAGCACTTTGTCATTTATTTTCCTCTTTTATCTACTACTCGTTCGGAATGCAGTATTTCTGTAGAGAAGAACAAGCAAAACACTCTACGGTTGATTTTTTGATACAACTCACACAACAATGACAACAATAATCAGAGCACAATTTACACTTTTCGCTATGAACCGCGCATATAACGGTAACTCGTTACTCTAATTTTACTTTACAAGGTTGCTATTTAGAAAATATTGACTAGCCAACCTTCGTCAACAATGATTTCACCATTACGACCACTAATTAAATAAACTATTATATTAATAAACCATGAGAGTATTCCCGACTGTTTCTACTCGTGGACAGAGCTAAACTGCCGTTCAAATGGCAAGACGCTCAAGAGAGCGTCTTGTTAAAAAAAATGTAGCGAGATTTTCATTGTGCTCCACTACGAGAGTAAAATTACTTGATAAACAATACAAACCATCCTTAAGTTACCATAATGAGTGACGCGGAGAATACTGATATTTGAATAAGGATAGCGCTATTTAAAAAGTTCAATTCAGTGTTCATGACTTGCCGACATATACAATTTATTACAGAAAGCTGTGGTCATACTTAAAGGTCAGCACATACACCTGACAGTAAATGCTCTGTCTGAATCTTATCTAAAATCAGACATCCTAAAATTTCTCGGTAGATTTAATCACTCGTTTAGTAAGGTCGATAAACTTGGCGAACAGTCGATGCACTTATTGCACCTCTGCCTACTTTTTCGCATATACAGAGTGAGCTTGTGTTTTGTATATTGCAGAAAGTATTGAGCTTAGCTTTTATACAAGATATTCTGACGTCAATCCCGGAGATTTCTTACTAAAATATAAATAAATTAAAATAAATGCTAGGTTCGGTTTACTGGTGTAGAAAACGAACCCAGGCCATTCTGCTTCACAACACATAAATGCAGTAGCTAAATTAAGATTCGATTCTGATACCAAAATAAGACCTAAAGTTATAAGTAAAAGTCCTGCAAACAATCCCACAATAAAAAATTATGCTTGATGCAACAATGTATCTATGATTTCTGAGACAGATATATACAATATGTAACAAAAACCTTGTTGGGCGTTTTATCCGCGATATCAGAATCGATATTCAAAGGTATTGAAATAACTCGCATACGAAAATAAGACTATAAAATTAATAATATTTATTTTTTATTATCAAATTATTTTATTGTTTGTGAACCGTATTTCGATGGATGACTATCTTCATGACCTAGAAAGGGCCAATAGGGTTTTTATTACATACTGTATATACATGTATAATTTATTATTTAACTATCTCAGACATCAGAGATACATTGTTGCCACAAGCATAATTTTCACGTCCTCGATTACCATATAGAGTAATTCCCACAGTAGATGCAGTTGGTACGGAACTACTTAATGTTACAATGTTAGGGTTGCTTACTAGATCATAAAGTCGTCGAGAGCCGTGGCGGTATGACGTCACTCGCGGAGATCGGTCTTAGTGTTTAAAAGCTGCCGGTTCCGACTTCACTTCGCTTGTGCAACGCTGCAAGGATTCCGAAATGCTATCCAGGTTTTTATTAACTTTGCTGCCTTTTTTTAATAACCATGTAACTTGCGTCTCGATAAATTTCCAAATTACAAAATCAATCCTTATTTAAAAATATAGCGTTTAACTATAATACAATACGTGTAAATAAATAACTTCCTTTTTATACTTGTCTGTATGGACGAAACGAGCAGGTAGCTCGTCTGATGGTAAGCGCCGCGTTTGCCCATACACAAGCAACACCAATCTGAACTTTGAATTACAAAGCACTGCACGGCACTGGACTGCGTTCGTCACCCTGAGACATACGTTATTATATCTCACAATGCCCAGTAATTCCACTTCAATGTCGTTCCCAAATAGCAAAACTGGTGATACCAACTCAGACGACCTCTCGAATACGGGGACCACCTTGTGAAACCATCACCTTTTATTCGAACTGGTGAAATAGATCTTTTCGCAAGCGTTGAAGAAATTCGTTTTTATGGGGTATTTTCCAAGTGGAACATATGGCGCGATCCAACTCTAAGAAGATCCAGCTAGTCAAACTTAGTAGGCTTGTTTTTGGTCCGGTTTTTCAATAATTAATGTTTTTTAGAAATACTAAGTCCTATTGTTAACTTTAAGGGAGACCAATAATACGGACCATATGTTTCTACGAATTGTTGTTTTACAAGTGACTAAGATATACAGCAAACGAGCAAATAACAATCAGTATAAGTTTTAAAAGCAGCAATAGCTCAGCGGAGAGGGGTACGGACTGCCAAGACGTAAGCCACAGATTCGAAACCAACCTCAAGAGCATGCAGCTCTGACTTTTCTAAGTTACATATGTATTCATTATTATATATCACTACACTATAACTACAACAACAAAAAATACAGCCCAGAATTATGGTACTTATATGGATGTTTAATCTATTTTCACTTCCACAGTAACAGTTTACATAAAACTAAGTATAGTTTGGTTGCTTCTAATGCCAAGTGGCACCATAATGTGACAATTCCTAATCGGATCATACGGCTACAGTCGTGATTTCGTGACATATTAGCATGTCTTAACAATAGGCAGAAAAAAACAAATTCTAACATGATAATGCTTTCATGATTGCCTCGGTGCTGTTTTTATCTTGAGTGACGAAACGAGCAGGTCGCTCGCCTGATGGTATACGCAACGCCTGCCCATAAACAGAAGCAAGTGTTAATAAGTACCTATGTACGCGGATACCATTGTAAGTGCGATAAGGGCAGGTAGTAGAGAGTAAATATTTTAAATAATAAACAAATAATTTAACCGGTAATAAAAACACTGACATCAAATAGAAAATTACGACATTTCTTTACCTTATGTTATATAGGTACGTTGAAATTTTGATTGATTATGGCACTTAACATGACAAAGTATTTCAAAGCAGAATTTACAACGACATGTTAATTATAATGAAATGAAATGAAATGAAATGAAATGAAATGAAATGAAATGAAATGAAATGAAATGAAATGAAATGAAATGAAATGAAATGAAATGAAATGAAATGAAATGAAATGAAATGAAATGAAATGAAATGAAATGAAATGAAATGAAATGAAATGAAATGAAATGAAATGAAATGAAATGAAATGAAATGAAATGAAATGAAATGAAATGAAATGAAATGAAATGAAATGAAATGAAATGAAATGAAATGAAATGAAATGAAATGAAATGAAATGAAATGAAATGAAATGAAATGAAATGAAATGAAATGAAATGAAATGAAATGAAATGAAATGAAATGAAATTAGTGGCAAGATAATAATATTACAATTTAATCATTCTCGTATTTAAAACGCGGTTTAATCAAAAATGAATACACACGCCACCAGATAACAATAAACAGCAATAACAAAAAACATAGTTCATGTTAATATGCCGTACTTTCTAAGTTAATAACTGTCTCCTGTGGATGAGTAAGCTTTTTTGTTATGCAATCGTTGTTTATTATCGCGCGCCATCTGATTGATGGCGGCGCGGCGCGGCGTTAAGTCTGACAGTTGTTAGAGGCTTGGTATCAAATGAGAGCCTCGCCTCTTACTAACAAGATTACTACTTAGTTTTCAAACCCCTTAAAAAAGGATGTGTGTTATAAAGACCCTCTGTGTGTGTTCGTATGTGTATGTGTGTGTTACACTATACCGTTTAAATGAATGGACACAGGCGTGTGCGTACTATGTGTGGTTCTAAAACAGAAAATCACTCATATATAATGTCATAATGCGGACTAAAGTAGAATTAAATAATCGATTAAAATAGCAACTATTTGAGTATGTCTACTGACTTTAATAAGTCGTATATTTTTATCAGGTATAGTCCAATATGAAAGTCATTCCAGTTCATCCAGTTGTCACACCAAAGATAAATGTAGGCAAATGAAAATTAATAACTCGGCTATATAGCTGGCTGGCTGTATCAAACGAATGAATTTCCGATACAATGATGGATTGCACCAGCCGTCATCGCGGTTACGATTAACGTTTCAAATTAGGTCATTTCTATCAATGCCTGTCTAGCTCGTTCTGTTGTAGAATTACACTAAAAATAGGAAATTAATATATGCGATATCTGTGTGACTAAAAGCACTTACCTATAATAAAATATTTTATGGAAATTAGTTTCACTTGCTTTCTTTGACGCCTCTTTACCTTGATTTGAATAACTTAGTTTTGCTCGTAGTTTACGATTTGTCTTGCTAATTTCTAGTTCGATATTAAACCTGGCCCATAATCCTGCAAATGTAAAAATAGGAATATTAAACTTTTATTAACACAAGCGTTTCGAATAATTGCTATATTCGCTATTTCAAGGTATTAGTTGCGGCGCGTCATCCTTCATCCATTCCCAAGAGCGAGCAATTAATGGAGTAACTAACGCTAAATAACAATGTCTGTACTGCACAAGTCCGGTAACATCGACCTCAACGTAAAGGCCTGTATTGGACGAAGTGGCAGAAGGTTAAAGCAGTTACTTGCGACCGAAAGATGCCAATGAGACTTAAAAGCTTTAGAGGTCTAAGTCTGACCCTAGGTACTTAAACTTGTCCCTTTTTCATTCCCTATCCAGGTCTATACTCCAGCAGGCCATTTACCCGATCTTCACTACATTCAGTTTTAGACCGCCGCTTTCAAGAGTCCACTTCCACAGGTTCACCCTTTTCTCTAGATGCTGTTTGTCCTCATCAACCAGTGCTATGTCATCGGCATATATAAGCACCCATGGTGGCATCATAACATCAAGCAGAATACTGAATAGTAGAGGACTCAGCGCCGAACTTTGGTGAACACTAACGGTTATCGGAAATGGGTTGGTATCGCCAAAAGCAGTCTGAACCAAAGACTCAGATTGAAGGTACATGTCCGAATGAGGTCAAAATAAGCTTCTGGCATATCCTTAGTCCTTACCGCCTACCTTAATCAGATTGACTGCAGGAGCACACAGTCGAAGTCACACTCCACTCTGACCGAATTGCTGTACAAAAAATACATGACTTATTTCTTATTACGGAAGTTTTTGTCGAAATAGAATTTGTATCAGAGCTGCACAATTTATGTAAGAAAACTTTTATTTACTCCTATTTTTTATGTTACAGTTAAATATTCTAATGACCTGACTTATTGATTATAACCAAAAGAAACCTTATATTATGATTTATTAAAAAAGTAATTCATTACTTTTACAATATTCTTAACAAACTCTTAAAATAGCAAATAGAGACCATTAAGGCCTCTACCGCCACGCCCCGCATCTTGAGACTTTTGTATGAATAGACTCAGTACACACCGTTAACCTATGTAATTCCCTTGATTGAATTGTTTTAAGTCATAGTTCCCATCACAAAGCAGAGATATACCTATTATCCAAAAGTCACCACGTCATTGGAATATTATTAATTCATTGGTTAATTTGGGTCAAGATTCGTCAATGTAATCGGTATCGCCTTTAAAAATTTGATGATACCAATCAAAGTTGATTCATGTTCTTAAAGAAATCTTTTGAAATATCTTGTGCTTAACAACATAATAATACCAACATATAGAAAACTAATATCTCAAAATTCTAGAAAAATTAACGGTCTATAGAAAACGGTATCATACTGGAATTCTTTATGAGAAATATATACAATAGCTAAATTAATACGTATAACTTCTTAGAGATGGCGCTACAATAGACGTACACGTGCACTTTCATCTACCCTCTTTTTGTGAAACACAATACATCCAGATTCAATAGCACAAGAAACGTGAGTGCTATATCGACTCAAAGAACCCGAACAACAATAAAATGAACGCCTTTATCCCGCTGACGACGACTCAATAGTTTCGCCTGACATTACTAATTCAACTACATATATAAATACTTGTATGACTTCTTGCATTGTGATATGTAAATATGGAAATTATTTCTTATCTACAGTTGTGTTTTGGACTTATCATTTGTGCAATTTACTCACATCTGAAGATAAGAAATAATAAGAAATAATAGAAATATAAGAAATAAGCTTTAAGCATAGTAATTTCATTTCATACTTTAATTCGAAGTGGAATCAAACTACTGGGTTCAAACGCTAATCACCCACACCTATGTGCCTAGAGAAGCACCAATTGGCAGGTTGACTGATGTTGAATTAAAATCATTTAATAATCTTCTTGAAATACAAGAAGATTATGATTATTATTTTAAGTGGTAGAGCCACGCTGTAGACACTTTTGTCTACAGTATGAATGAGCCCGCTCGTCCGGGTCGTTACCACTGTCTCACGGAAAACCGACGTAAAGTAGCAGCTTGCTGCTGCGTTTCGCACGGTGAGTGAGATATCCGGAGGCCAAAAAGGCCCTCCCCTTCCCATTTCCTTAATTATCTCATTAAGGTCGGCAACGCGTCCATAAATCTTATAGTATTGGGCGTACATGGGCGGTGAAGATCACTTACCATTAGGTGACCCACTTGCTTGTTTGCCGGCTTATGCTATAAAACTAGCTAGAAACCTCTTCGTCGCAGGGGGGTTGACGTTTGACAGACGGCCGGTCGTAAAAACTGCAAATCTTTTTGGAACTTGAGTTAATAGCGCTACTACTGTGAATGTAATAAAGGCAGGTGGAAGAAGATAGCTAAAAACCATCTTGATTAAACCAGCTTTTAAATAAAAATCCGCATTTAAATCCGTCCATTACTTTAGATGCTACGATGCCACAGACAGATAAAAGAGTCAAACATTTACACCCCTCTTGTTTGATATTGGAAGGACTGTGGGGGTACACAGCGCGCACCGCACATACAATGTTAACCGATCCTGAATCGCGCTAGCAAAGTTTGCGTGACGGTTAGTATATATACAAGTTCCGAACATCATTGCCCATGTTTTTCCACAAAACATAAAATAAAAAAAAACTTAAAGTCCGAAGAATATGAGACATATCTTACTTTCTTCCCCACATTATTCTGCATCGATTGGTATCAGTCTCGACCCCATACCCCCAGCGGTTTCGGAGGAGATATCGTGACAAGCTTTCGGCAGCGGCGGCGGCGCCAGTTACTTTTTTTTAGAATAGAGAGAATATTTAAAACTATTCATCTTCATAATTTTATTGAGTCCCATACGCTTGTATGCTTGAGCATCATGTGCGCTGCATAAGAAAATTTTAAAATTGTCTTGTTCCATTTTCGAATTTATTTTTTCAATCCACTCTAGGTGAAAAATAAGTACGACATTACGTCAAAATAGGTGCATTGTGATTTTTTATTAAATTTCATCAAATAAGTTTATTTATTAATATAGTTAGATTAAGTTACGAAGAGAGAAGCTTTCCAATTGCATTTGAAGTTCAATAAAAGAATCACAACGATTCCGAGAATTCTTGGTTTATTATCCACATCAATACCACACTCTCTACTATGGTGATGATTGCTACGATGATAGGATTTGAGTTCCAATTAATATTAAACTCACTGTTTAAAACCTCATTAACGCCCGAATACTGGAACGCTACTCAACTGTCTGATAGCTAACGGCTACTTATTTTCATACAATTTTGACAGCCAAGAGAACCTCAACAAGTTTACAACGATCTTAAATGTTTGAATAGCGTTTCAGTATTCGGGCGTTAGATAGAGACAGTGTATCGTATGTACATATAAAAATATAACAGAAAACCCTTGTTTATGATGCCACGAGAAACTATACCTAATGAGGCTTTATTCTTAAATAGTGTCAACAGTAAATCTAAATGATTAGGAAAACTTATTGATGTCGAAGGTATTGTGTGGTGTGTGTGAACTATTAGTATATGTTTTGTTACTGCATCTGTATGATTTACATATTTATTGCTGATATAATTTTTTGTTAGGATTAACTAGCTATTGCTCGCAACATCGCCCGCGTGAACTACCTTTTTCGGGATAAAAAGTAGCTTAAGTCCAAATCCAGGTCATGGTCTACCTCTGTGTCAAATTTCATCCAAAACCGTTCAGCCGATTAGACGTGATTGACATTTAAATTCACAAAGTCACAAACATCCAAACTTCCACATTTATAATAGTAGTACGATGAGCTATGTGAATGGTAATTGGCAATGATAAATTGGTAACAGGTAACTGTGATATAATGTCATCATAAATGTGTGTGATCATAAAGGAACCTGACGGTAAATATCCTTTGCAATATATTATAATAACCTGTTATGTGCACAATGTTAATTTCCGAGAGCTTAATGATAGACAGTCGATTTAAAACTTATTACTGGTTGCTTATAACAGCTGAGTGATTCCATAACTCAATAGGAAATTTTATATTAACAAGATCGCAACGGAGCAAATATAACTTATTTCAAGAAAAAGCGAAGCGATTGCTTTATAGAGACCACTGGAGCGAGAACTACAATCGAACAAACTTCAAGGAAGAGATTGAAAACGGCATAGTTATTACATTCCGCCGTCGCATCGGGGCACGTTTATTATTAACTGCTGAGATTTTTCTTTCCACTTCTGCGCAATTTAATTTTATCATTCAACCGTAATGAGAATGTTTCGCGCAATTAAGGATCCGACTCGACATAACGCTTGAAGTTGTCTTGTTAGTATAATATTTACATTATAAACTCAATGCATTATATAACATAAAGTCCTTATTTGAGTAATAAGTTTATTTTAGTACCGGTGCAGTGCCGTTGAACAATGACCATTACCTAATATGTGCTTAATGCATACAAAAAGTACGTCAAACACCAGCCACCGATCCATTATATAATTTTCGTTTATCCCAAAAAATTGAAAGTAATAATTAAATCTTTTTAAAACAAGTGAAATTAAAATATTAGTGCTCTTAATAAAATTAATTTCTAATTACTGTTGGAGCTGGCGTCACACTCGGCTCGGAGCTGGAACTCACGGTAGTTCGCACTTCTCACCCCTTTTAATTGAGAATTTCAACTCAACGTTACTTTTCAAAGTAAATTAGTTCATGAAAACGAGTGCACTTAAGTAACACGTCCCGTGAATATAATATTTTCTTAGACGGTTGGGGAATTATAGACATTTTAAAATAATTTGAATCTGGAATAAGTGACAGATCCCTAATACTGGAGTAGTAACATTTTAAAATTGATAGTGTGCTAGTAATAGAGCCCTACTATATTTAGATAGTATCGTTCCAATACAAACATTCCCAATGTTTAAAAACTTTAAAAGCGAAGCGTAAACAATACGTTGCATTTATATTGATTGACTTTCGCAATCTAATATCTACGTTAATTAATTAACTCACTTACTATCTGAAAATACTGCGGTTTCATCCTATATATAAAAAATTTAACTCCTTGACTACGTAATGTTGTTATGATTGTTCTATCATAGGCCTGTTCCATAATGTATCATTAGAATCACTAGATAACGTTTAGTCAGCCAATTGGGGTAGTAGCAATTTAGTATACGTTAGCCCCTATATATTGGCAGCGTGATAATTTTGGTGTTACAATTTATTTGATAAGTAACGTTTTTGATTGTATATTAAGGAACAAAGGGTTAATAATTAAGCGAAAATAATTAAATTGATCAATTCTACTAATAATACAAGATACTCAAGTAAAACAACAAATCAGACTAGCCCTCGGGGCTTGGGATGAAGCTTGGTGTAGTATTTCTCTAAACATATTTCAATTAGTTAATTAATTAATTTGTAATCAAAGGTTGCTGGGTTAAATAATTCCACGGTTTAATATTAAGATTACTATTAATATTTCTTATAATTCTAATTTTCTAATATCTCAGAGACAAGGTTGCCAGCCAGCTTGTGTAGTTGGATTCTGTGTAATTGAGTTATCAATCGCATTCGCTTTGAATCGTTTAATGTTGTATATAATTGGATACGTTAGAAATACTTACAAAATTTAAGTCTGTATATATATATATATATTTGATGTATATTCACGCATAACTCCGCCAATTGCGGACTGATTTTGATGTTTTTTTTTGTATTCGATAGGGTTTATAAGTATGAGGGATAATGGGAAACTCCGCAATAGATAACAGCTAATGCACCTCGATTTAGGTTTAGGTTTCGGAATTTGAATTTCTTTAACTTAGATCTTTGTCATGGTATGGTCGCCTTCTTTTTGTCCCTTCTTGGACATGGGTGCAAACCGGTCTTTAAGTTTGTTGTTTCATAGTGTATTGAACGGCGATTCGCGAACATTAAAAATACATAATGGTCTTTAAACCTATAAAAATACATAAAGTCCTAACTTAACCATTCTTTATATGAGTAGCTGACAAGTTAATTATTTATAAGATAATTATATTATATTTCGTTGGGTGCCTAATACTTTTGTGCAAGGCTGCATAAAAAGCTGGAAGGTAAAATAAAAGTAAAATCAAAGCCATGTTTACGGACGCGAGCTACAGTCGGTTGGTAAAACAATTAGATTTACTAGTTAGAGTGAAAAGCGCAGCGCACTCAGAACAGTCGACGGTAGAGATCTCTCTCTGCCGGATTTGGTAGCTACCACGGTCGGTAGACGGAAATCGTGAATTGCAGTAAGTTTGTATGTACTTATTTTTCTTTTCAGTGACTAATCTAAACCAGATGGCCGGGCATTCATTAAATATTCGTACTTATTCATAAAAACCGAACATTGTGCATAATTTATGACGTCATACTGTTAGTACCTAGAATGGGTAAAAGGTTACGTGCCTCATTTTGATTAAATACAATTACATTGAACTTTACCTTTTGAGAAACGGTTACACAACATTTACTATTCCTTTTTGACATTGCATGCAAGCTTTAATTTTTAATGAGATGAATAATAAACTATTATCCAAATGCAAACTGACTTTCTGTTTACTTTAATATTTACTCTAGATACAAGGCCTAACATTTAATGAATGGTTTACGCGGTAATTTTGCACATTTCACGACACCATGGAATTCCCAGTTGTAGGTAGGTAGATGGGGGTAAAGTAATCGCCTTAACTGAGGTATCGTAAAAACTAAGATATATCCTAGATTTATTTTTAAAGAAGAGGAAAGTTGAGAGTTGCAGCAATTTTCTACGAATCACCGCACGATACAATTTTAAATCGGTCACAATCCACAACTCGGTGCACACGACAAAGTGTCGCCCGTTCTGAATTGGTTACTTTGTATTAGATTATCAGGTGACAGTGGACATCTTTTTTATAAGAAAGATCTTTTCTGAATAGATCTTTCACTAAATATCTATATTGTTTCACTAATTGCATGGTGTCAGTTCCTTTAATAACCTCAATATCTATATCAATATGAAAACTGTCTACAGCGTGACTCTACCTCTTCTAAACATGAATTTTATACATAGCAAGATATTATTTGGGGTTAATCTTATTTTTCTAATGCTTATAATTCATAAATTGTTGTTCATTGCGATGTATTTCTGAATAAACCTTGTAGAAACGTGTTATTCTATAAACAGTTATAATTTGTCCCCATTTACACCACTAAGGGATAAAAAGCAACACGGCTCAATCTGGGTCAGCCATTTTTAGTCTAGTTTAATCTTATACGTTATATACCGTCTAAAAAACTAGCTCTTTTATACGTGCCTCACTTCACTGAGCGGGAGTAGTAGGAATATTAAATGCAAATATGAAACAAATTTGATAAATGTCACTAAAATTATCGTGATTTGTATCCTTATTTGCCATTATTGGTATGATATACAATTTGGTCATTTTATAACAATATTTTTGGGTCTGGATTTATACCTAGATATAGGTTTCTAATAACAACTTACTGCAACCAAACTTTAGCCTAAAACCCCATTTAGATAAAGAGAGTTTCTCGTTCAATGGCCGCGTTATACCATTCTTTTTACAAACTGTATTTTGTGATTATTTTTACAAAGCGATAATCTGTATCCGTGTAAATGAGACTTTATCATGTACTTAATAAATAAATTATCAATTGTTTCAAGGTTGTGTGTTTTCAATTTAATTCTGCTATTCATCCGATTCCTACAATATCCAGCACACTAAACCAATACTTATGCAAAGACAACTCTGCCTTCATGTATCAAATATTTCGTTCTGTATCTAGACAAATTCCCCAGATCATTCGGACCGGATATACCTGAATATTGTGAGGTCAACATACGCATACACTAATCAACACCCCAGACTCACACGCCCAAAAATAATTGAACACTAATATTGAGTGAGAGATCAACGCAGTGTCGTGGTAGTGTTGTGTCGGCGGGTGTCGGCTGCTATCGGCGAGTGTCGCAGCATGTCGTGACGGCGCCCACGCATCGTCGCCTCTATTTATTGTATTACAGCGCGTGTTAAACGCACGCGCCTAAATATAAAACGTACTTATTTTAGTGAGCCGTGCGTCCTCTCTATGGAGAGTTACCGGTCAGCTGTTCATGTTATTGCGGCTTTGGATATATCGAGATTTGACTCATTTTCTTTTGAACTTCACTTGAATTTGAGGTGTATAATGAGTCAATTATAATAAAATAATAATAATATACGGCTCATGACATCGATGCGTCTTGTTATTAATATAGATAAACCACATTCATGCAGTTGGAACTATATTCTTGGGTCGTAACTTAAGTGAATTGTACTAGGTTGATATTTAAATCAACCTAGTGTCGCAAATTGAATATTTTATTTTAACTTATATTTTATGTAATATCTCTAACGGAATAATAAACAAGTTGAACGTATTGATACATAGGAAAATATCTCATTGTAAATGTATGATCATTTTATTACCACAGCGCAGTTTATCGGCTCACGAATGACTTCGCACCAAAGACGTCAGTTCGGATATAATGGCTCCGTTTAATGGGCGATTATTTGTTAGCGCATTTTGAGACGGTCAGCGCATATACTTTACAGTTATTATAATAACGCGCCGAATTAAAAGCTTCCTCTTCTTTAGAAGTGAGTTAATAAAAAAAAATACAATTTGTTTTTTTAAGTTATAAATATCTAAGAAAACTACTTACGTACACGTAAAAAAAGTGTCGTAATGTTTATACATTGAGACACTTGTATATTGGCTTATGCCAATATAACTTATACTCCATCACATGATATCAGAGACTTTCAGTACGCTGCAGCTGTAGTGGGACATACACAGGCTGTTTTATAATATTATATATGATACAACTTTCATACTACACGAAATGAAATTTCCAATGCGATATTTCCTTTAATAGGGTAGTTTCCTATATTGAATTTTATACATTATTTTATAAGCAACAGAAAATTATACGCAAAAGAAACCCTTTTATTAAAACACAATCAAAATTGGTTCAGAAATGTGCCCGCAGTTATGACTTTAAATATTGGTATGAGGAAAAGTGGGTGCGTAGTAGGGATTATCTATATATCACTATCTCGCTTGCACGCGTGCACCATAATGAACATTTTACACAGTGATGTCAAAGGTTGCGTCGTCTGTCATTTTACAATCACCCCCTTCTACAGGATTTGAATGGCTAATATCTTATATATTTTTGGTCCGATTTATAAAATTATTTCTGCAAAAGTTTTTGAGTAATGTAACTTATTGATTTAAATAATAAAATAATCTAGTCAACTACCCTATTACATAACCCAGCATCCAAGTATAAATATATGATAAACTTAGCTCGGTAAGTTTGTTTAGGCTTCAATATAGCTTTTGTATATTATTATCTCGAGATAAAAGAGTCAATAATAAAAAAGACTCCAAAATCAATGAATTGGACTTTTCAAGGCGTCTGTATGATTAGAAATAGTAGGTATATTGCCGACTTTAGAATACATTTTCAAACAGTGTAAACCTAAAGTATATTCCTCTGATGAACGTACCCATGATGGGATAAGATGGGGCCCGTGCTCCATCGTGAATATCGTTCTGAGTAAGTGAATATTACTATTCTTAAAAAATTATATAAAAATATATAAAATATATATATAAAAAATAATAATCTAAGAGTCTAGGTACGGAACCCTTGGTGCGCGAGTCCGACTCGCACTAGACTAATTTTTTTGGCCTACCTAATTGTTTGTTAGGTTGCATTAATTATACTAAAATTTAAGAACTGTAGCACGTTTTATCTCAATGCCACTTCAAGAAGTTATTAATGTGTCACTTGCGCTGCGTGCCTAGCAGGAGTAAACACCAGGGATGTGTGGCGCGGATGCACTGAACAACGTGTCCTTTTATTATGATTCTTCTGACCTGTATCCAATTTATTTGGAATGGGCACGCTGCATCTTTGGCTGACTTTACTTATACTACAAAAGGTTTTTTCCCCTTAATCTCTTCATTCGACTGTTTAAACAAGCATGTAGAAAGAAATGTCATTGTCAGTTGTTTGCGGTTTCAGGCAGCTGAGTCTCAAAGGTCTACTAACAGCTTTGTTCATTACCATGGTACTTATCATACTATATTAATTAACTGTTTCATCACTAACCTTTCAACGTCAAAGAGTGTCTTTGCGCTACAAATTAATTTGTAATCTCTCTGGTATCTATAGAAAACGTAATTTCCTTTTAAAGCAGTTAACTATTCACTTTCTTCTTTAACATTTAAATTACTTTTCTTCGCGCACTACTTTGCCATTGGACAAGACAACGCTTTGAGCTTTTAATCTTTCGTATACTCTCTCAGGAATTTAAGTTTGTGATTAAATTCTACTATTCGTTTGTAAAGATTGAATACTCTCGTTAGAATCTTTTAATTTATAATGCAGAAAGCTTTTGATCATATTTCGAAGTGTCAATATAAAGTATTTTGTTTAATTATAATTTCACTGACTGACTGGACTGCCTCGGTGGCGCAGTTGTAATGCGTACGCGTTACGATTGAGGATAACGCTGAGGTCTCAAGTTCGATCTCCGGGTCGGGTAAAGTGGTATTGGGTTTTTCTATTACGAAATGCTCAGTATCAGCCCGGAGTCTGGAATGTGTGTCCGGTAGAGCGATAGGCTCGCCCCCTATCACATCGTGGGACGGAGATACGCTCGGCGAAATGTGGATGTACTGGTTACACCTCTGCCTACCCCTTCGGGGATTACAGGCGTGAGTGCATATGTACCTATGTATGTATAATTTCACTTATTTTCAAAATGATTGCAATCATGAATATAAGTGGTCCCTGAGCTATATTTTTATTTGGCATTTAAGATCGGCGGTGACACCAGTCTATCTCATCCTAACTTTCATCGTACCCTTCACATAATATCCGGCACACTAAGTCCCGGCCCGCACTTAATGATCTCAAGCGCCGTAGAGCCTCGTTTGAACAAAAGATGAACCATTACTGCCATCGAGATATTGTGTAAAGTGTTCTCGGAGATCGGTGATAAGGTATTGTTTTGTGGAAAACAGCATTTATCGGAGCCTCTCAAGGTGAGTGCTGGCGCAGCGGGCCGCAGCGGGCCGCAGCTTGCTCATCGGCATGTACTTGGCCTGCCAGTTTGTAGACGTGCCAATATGAATATTAAATCCGCGCATACGGATATACACTAGATATAGTATACTAGCGAAAATAACCTCAGGACGTCCAACTTCTATTTTTTGGGGATCAAAGGTGTAATGGTTCCACAAAAGTGAGCTGATCACCCGTCTGTGCAACTCCCAGACGTCCCCATCATAAATACATACAAATACGTACTAGGTATTTCTAAGCGTTTCTATTGGAAAGAGGCTGGAAAACAAGTGGGTCAGCTGATAGTAAGTAATCTCCACTACCCATGAATATCCATAATACTCGAAGAATCATGGATACGTTGCCGAACTTAAAGGAAAGGGATAATTATGGCATTGGTAAAGGGAGGATTTGGGCCTCCAGATATCTACTTCTAGTAAGTTTTTTGTGAAAATAGTAACAACCCGGTCGAGGCGGACCATTTATACTGTAGACAATTGTGTCTAAAATGTGGCAGTACCACTTTTAAAAGTGGTTTTAACTTCAGTTACTCATAATTCATGTTCGGTTCATGTTTGGTTCTTTCTAGTTATAGTCTAAAATAGTTAATGGACCAGGACGTGGAGTCGGCCTACGGCGCAGCTATAGCATTTTTACCCATAATCTCCATAAACCCAATGTTAATTAAACCAAATAAACCGTTAATGGATACCGATTTAATTTAAGCTCCTTTGCAGAATGTGATTTTTAATGACGATCGATGCATCACGGCGGCGATCGGCGATTTAGTTGCTTTTCGGAAGCTCAATTCCGCGTGTAACGCTCCAACCTCCACAAATACAAACGCCAATCGCGGCTATCAAGGCACTTTTAGAAAAGTATCGCGTGTGTTATTACTACCCTAATTTATTACTATAATAGATATATTTGACTTGTAACTATAAAACAGCAAGTAGGTGAAAACACGTAGAAATTTCCTTTTTTTAAGTGTGCAAACAAAACCAAATAACCCTTCTACATTTTCCCGTTTTGGCCAAATGTAGTGAATACAAAAATACACTACGCGAAGTGAAGTACATACCACAGTTAGAACAACAATGCAAATAACGTTGAACTTAACCCTCAACATATATGAGTGTTACTTTTGGATCGCGAAAACATAAACTAGTCCACAATCTGATCGTATAAAGTGAATAGCTATAAGCCATTTTAAATAGCTTAAAATGGTTGTAGCGGAATAGAGTGGTTGCAAGTGATGCTGCTGGTTAGATGCTGCGCGTGATCGAGTGCTCGCCGCCGCAGCCGCCGCGTTCCGACGCGCGACGCAACGCGCCTCCGCAAATATGCTGGAAGGGCACTTCTATATTTAGCATTCACTTTACACACAATGTTTGTATATATTTGTTACTTCATAAATTATTTGCTTTGCTGCAATTACCTACCATTCTTTTTACATAATAATTACAATCCCGAAAATCATACGACTACAGGAAGACTTCGACCTAGGGATTGCCATCTCGCAATTCTGCGTTATTCACAAGCCAGAGGGATTCCGCATCAGCAGGCGGATCCGCAAGTCGTTAACTCGTCGACGAATCGAACAAAATTCAATCAATTCTGCCACCATTTGCAACGCAATTGATGTTATTTGATTTTTTAAATCGTCTTTCAAGAGAAGTAGATAGTTATATTATGTATTTTCAAATCAAAGTTTCAATTATTTGATGTTTATGTGTTTGGTCGACTGGTCCATCACTATGTACAATCTGTCGATTTTTTTTTTTAGGAAAAATACAATCGCGTTTATTTAGTAATTAATTAAAATGCGCATTCACTAAAGTTTTTAGTTAATTTATTTTATCTTTCATCGATCGGGTATTTTAACTTTCATCGAAATTCTTATGGAGAGCTTCTCAGGTATGCAAGCTTTCTCCACGATGATTCCTTTACCGTTAAAATAAGCGATAATTAGCAATTAATGTGGGCCATCAACATCTTAGGCCCAATGTCAACCTCACCTACACGTGGTCCACTCTGCTAATTAACGGACGAAGGCAGTCCGTTGCACTCCCTGCTTAGCCATCGAGTAACGAAAAATGAACGAATTATGAGCTCCTCTTAATTACTCGTTTTATGTATTAACAAAAAATAAAACATTTCTGGATGTTCCTTCCCCATCATTTTGTTTGGTTATGTTGCAATTAAGCAATATGTTAGAAACTAAGTAATAAAACAAGGTACTACAGATTATAGTTAGGTTTACTTAACTTCATAAAATGTAAACTACCTAGATTGGCACAATTCCCGCAACAATCCCGCGAGATTTAAAACACTGCGGAATTGCAATCCGTACTCATATCGTCTCAATAGCTTTTCTTATCATAGGTATGATTAGTTCGTAGTAAATTGTATAAGTCAGCTACGTTATATAATCCTAAAGGCGACGTTCTATTGAATTTTAAGTACAGGATTCTCCAGCTATGTGCTTACATAAAAATAATTGGCATTAGACGAGCGGCAGGTGGCGGGACCAACGATACCAAGTTTTATTGCAATATTATATATTGTGCTTATTTTCTTTTCTATCTGCCCGGCGTTAGCCCGGTTTAATGCAGGGTCCACCTTCTCGTATAATAGATTTGACGGTATTATATAGGGCGATCCGCCGTCTGAATCCCATAACTCGCAACGGGAACCAAGTTTCGCCATTAATCAACAACGTGTACCACGTACAGGTGAGGTGGCTTTGGGTCTAAGGCACTAGTAGCCCATTTACACTCCATATACATATTGTACTTGTGTTAATGAGTAAATATTGGACTTTTATATACAACTGTAACTTTTTTAGAGTGGTAGAGCCACGCTGTAGACACTTTTGTCTACAGAATGAATGAGCCGGCTGGTCCGGGTCGTTACCACTGTCTCACAGAAAACCGGCGTAAAGAAGCACCTCGCTGCTGCATTTCGTACGGTAAGTGAGATATCCGGAGGCCCAAATCCCCCTCCCCTTCCCAAGCCCTTAATTATCCCTTTCCTTTAAGGTCGGCAACGTGCCCATAATTATTTTGGTACTGTGAACGTACATGGGCGGTGGTGATCACTTACCATCAGGTGACCCACCTGCTCGTTAGTCGGCCTATTTTTGTTGTTCATACCAAAACACAACAATGCTCTCACACCATTGCTTGGCTGCTACAATAGACAAAGCTGTGTTACCTACTCAGACAGCCTCTCGCATAAGAGAGACCTGTCACCTAGTAAAATAATAAGCTCTAAATAAGTAATAAGTTAAAACACACATAGTCAGATCTCTTGTGGAATTAGGAACTACGAGAGACTTTCGATCTCACAACACCCAGACCCGAAACAAATATTTACGGATCACACAATAATTTGTCCCGATCCGGGGATCGAACTCGCGGCCCCTCGTGTCACAAACCCTTACTCACCCGCTGCGCCTCAGTGGCTGTCAAATGTAAATGCACCAATCTTTACTCCACGTTACTTATTCACTATGTACAAGCCTCACTTTGCTAATCCCTGAGTGAATACATGCAATGAGTCCACCCTTAACGATAATTGACCCACTTACTGGTCACAACATTTGTAATACAGATTTGAACGTATTTCGGTCACGAGGATCAACATCCTTGTCTTGTATTTGTTTTACATTATATTCAAAAAGTGTATTTAAATATCGCAACGCAACAATTTTAACAAATTTAGACAAATAAATCACGGATAATTGCAATGATAGTGGTTAAAATCTCATATGTCAACGACGCATACGTGTAACGATTCGTTTCGGTTCTAGCCACGGTTCTAGCATATTTATTCATTTTATTAAAAGATTATAAATACTTAAAAAAAGTAAAAAAAGGTATCTAATAATATGTAAATAGATATTATTAAGAAATATGCTAGAACCGAAACGAATACATACGAAAGATATAAAAATGTCTATATTTTTGGTTTGTGGTCGATATATAAATGACAGCCCACCATTGTCTTATTTGCCTCTATTTTTAATAAAACGCCATGTCACGTACTGTAACCGCCAATACTCGCACACGGGTCTTTTCCCACAGACTGAAAATGTCAACAGAATCGCTTTAAAATAACCAAAATAACTGTAAATATGACCAAATATTACACCACGATCCGATATTGGAGATATTGGAGAATCAAGATCTGATATTGGAGTAGAAATAGAATATCAGATTGATCTATTTAAAATTCCAACTAAAAGGTGTTAAATACAGTTCAGGGAGGGACTGTTTATTCCAAGTAACTCGGATGTTGCGGGTCTGTGTTATTTATTTACGAGGCTCCGGGTAGAACGCTTCGAGCACCCGACCAGATAGGTTGTAGGTGCAATTTATCCTCTCCTAGTGCTACGCTCATATCAAAATGGGGTGTTTAATTTCATTTGTATTGGCTTTGATTAAAATAAAAAGACGTTCGAATGAGTTAGTATTCACTTTAAGGCAAAAATATGTGTCAGTGACATTGCGTTTTTTTTTGCTTACTTATGTGACCCAATTTTTTTTGTGCGAGTTGTGTGATTACTATAAAATCTTTTAGCTTTTTATTTGTATATTTAAATGATATCTAGAGCTTTACATATAGACTTTACGACGGAATTTAATATAATGCCATAACTGTGTTAGGTTTATTGATTTTATCGCTTAAGTGAAACTTGTTACGGCACGGCGCGGCGCAGAGGAGCAATTTATTCATAAATATATTGTATAACAAAATAAGGAAGTGATTAATATTTTAGATTCAAACAAGTGATTTAGTGATGAGTGTATTTAATATATTAACGTTTGTCCACAGGTCACTGCCAAAGCTCTGCTCCCAGGAAGAGGAAACTGCCCGTCCACCCCAGGGTGGGGTGGTCACCTTCGAGCCTATTCAACACGACCATGACTTTTGCGAAAGAGTAGTTATAAATGTAAGTACATTTATATTATATTTAATTATAGATTACGCACTCTGACGTGTTGTCCAGTTCAGATTGCGATGTTTTGTTAATTGGTTTGTTCCAGCGAAAACAGGCCATCAGTCTGTTTCGTCAAGGGGTTTAAAATGAATGGGTTCAAATAGAATAGTACACTGCGGGCCACAGTCCCTCGACATAGAGATGCCTTTTATTTTACGATACCTAATTTTCAATGTACTTACATTTTATTTCGATGTGCGGATATGCATAAAACTTATGTGTTGTGGTTATGATCCATTAATTGTGTGATTGCGTTGTGTGTTATCTTTTAATTCCAATTTGTTGAGGTCGATATTTCAAAATGTGTGTTTTTAGTTAGCAGTTTGTAATAAACGGAATCCTGTTTGGGAACTTATAAAATTAGTTATCAGGGTAAAACAAAATTCCTTACTTGCTGAGTAAAAAAAAAAAAAAACTTGAGAGGTGTCAAGGGACACCCGGATGGAACGAAGTTCCTTTCGATTAATTAGTGAAGGAATTGTAATAAAATTTTTGTCTATATTCTCTACATCTTTGCGCATTTGTCTTTTTCCTTTTCCTTGATGTTATAGTTTGTACCTCAGTAGTCGATGCTTTAGTTGATTCGCTATTAAAATAAAAAAGCAAAAAAATTGTACATATACATACACACACTGAAACATTTATGTATATATACATATATATATGTACTCTGTCTGTCTATTCTTTCATACACGTCATAGATGCGCGGGACTTTGTAAACACAACAGAGTGTATATATATATATATACTCTCTCGACTTCGTAAACACAACAGCGTATAGGTTAGAACACGCACGGCTTGCTAAATACATACGTTCTGATATTGTAATATTAAAATATGATTTGTTTTTGAATTTATTAAAATTATGACGCGTACACTTGCTAAACACACAAAATGTGGAGATTATAATGCGTATGACTTGGTTAGCACAATAATAAAGAGAGGTTATAGTGCGTACTTGCTAAAAATACAAAAGCATTTATTATTATCTGCATATAATCTCTACTTACCTAACTCCATCAGCAATATCCGGAACTTGTGCAGAAACACTGTCAGGATTCATTATTATTATTATTTTTTATTATTTATTATTTACAAAAAACCTGTATACACTCAACAAAAATAATCGTCGTGACACCACACTGTTCAATGCGAAATAGAAATGAAAATATTCATTTTGCTATTTTATACATTATTCTAATTCTTGACCAGTTGTTTGTGATCTCTATTATTCTCTATTCTCAACCAAATTCTCAACCAGTACTAGGCATGGCGATCTTAAATCGATTAATCGAAGAATTAATTCATCAGATCAAATAAATTGATTTTTAAAATCGATATGTCGTACTGAATTGATTCAGTGAATCGATATTTCACCCTTGATAATCAATATTCGATTTTTCCTGTTTTGGTAAAAATCATAAAATTATTTACAATTAGCTGAATGTACTCATAATATTACGGTGTTGCCGGTTAAAGGGTTAATTACTCAAAAACTCGCGAGATGGCTGTGTTCTTAGTTTCCGTCGCCTTATTAATCAACAAAGTCAAAGAGTACAACCGTAATCTATAATCATGATTAAAGAATAGGCTGGATGGTGCTACACCAAGGCCGTAATCTTCGTTCCAATATCTGGCTTGCTTTCTATAAGAGAGAGAGAGACAGACAGAGAAACATGCGACGCCGCACAGCTTACAATAGCTTACTATAGCAAAAAGTGTCGTGACAACTTTTCGTAAGAATTTTTTCCGTCTAGTCCCCTTTCACAACGCGCGATAAGGAACTTCGTTCCAATTAGATATTATTTAATATCTTTCCAAACTGAATCCAAGATGTATCGATTAACAACCTCATCCAACTAGTTTTCACTTGATTCACAAATTGATAACACTGGCCACTTAAACACAAAAAAGTTTTGAAAATCGAACACTATTATGTCCAACTTTAGTCGTTAAAACTGTCTACATAATTTCAAAAATGGAAAAAAGTGTCGTGACAATTTTTTTCGTAAGAATTTTTTCCGTCTAGCCCCCTTTCACAACGCGCGATAAGGAACTTCGTTCCAAAAAGAAACATAAATAGCATTAAGTCCTATTATTCCAGTAAAATGTATGTATGTTTTTAAAATATAGAATCTTTTTGAGGCTATCGGCCGAGCGCGGAATGAAACCACCAATTATTGATCAACATCCCGCTCTCGGGGATTTTCGATTTCTGTGTCCTACTAATTTCACTTCAACTGGTCGTGTCATCATTGTATCTTTGCATCTAGATATTTACACCTTCGTTTGCATATAAAGTTTTAATTTGTTTCGTTCAATTTAGTATTATTATATAAAATACCTGACGTTTTTCTTAGTGATCCATTTTGAAAGACCTCCTGAATTAGTAATTATGGAATAACATGATAAATCATAAGAGTTCATATAAATCCTCCATGAATTTACACCAGTTGTGTCAAAGCATATATACTGAAACGTTAACCTAATTTAACCAACATGATTAATATTTGACTTTGACTTTGACGGTCGTCGACGGAATCCGTGCTGCACGAAATTCGCGTGACGTAAACAGCGCCCTTAAATTTTACAGTTAATCGAAGTTAAGTGCATGACGTCAAAGAGTCCGTCGTAGCAACTTCACCTATTCCGAGTGTTTAATAAAACATACACTACGATTCCTAGTGAAGGTTGAATGAAATAATTCAATGAGTTAAATACAGCAATGAAAATTTAAGAAAGGGGAAGTCAAATCGGACGTACAAGATGGAACTCGCGGTTTCAATTCCACCTGCAGGTACGGCTCACCCGTCATGACTTTTTGAAGTTACATGGGCTGTCATTGTTAATAATTAAAACAAACAAAGAAAGAAACAGTTTAATTCGTAGAATTAAAATAAAGGAATTAATTTTTCATAGTACGTAAGCACCCTTGACAATTTTAGTATCGTTTGGAGGCCTCATTACGTAACGCATAACATATGGACAGAAAGGATACACAAGCGATTTCTGTGGTATCTAGCACGGCGAACAGCACGAGGATAGAGTTCAGTGTCATAACGACAAACATCAAAATTGTATAATTGTCATATTCGCCTGTAATCCCCGAAGGGGTAGTCAGAGGTGTAATCAATACACCCACATTTCGCCGAGCGTATCTCCGTCCCATAATGTGGTAGGGGGCGAGCCTATTGCCATACATATGAAGGATAAAACCGTGAGGAAACTTGCATAACATCCAAATTGGTACCCAGCTCGCACAGTCCAGCGTGGTTGAATAATCCCCTCATTAGTGGAGCTGAGCGCCGAGCTCAACAGTTGTGCAGTATAATAAATACAGGGCCGATATCATTATTATTACGTAATAAGGAGCACGTGTACGGCCACGGGACTCTATTACGCACGTTTTGAGGTACGCGACCAAGGCAAGAGACCGCGACGTGCGACGGAGTGACATATCCTCTTTGCATGCCATTATATAGATATGTTTTTATGTACGCGACCAAGACAAGTGACTCTGACGCGCGACAACAGTGACACGTCCGCTTTGCATGCGATTGTATACATACGTTTTTTAGGAATGCGACTGAGCCAGGATGATGCGACGCGCGATTGTTTCCATACAAAGCAGACACATCGTTATCGTCGCGGTCTCCTTGTCTCGATTGCATACTTCAACATAGGTTAGGTCGGTATATAACATATATCACACATATGTTATCCCCAATAACAGCGTAACATTGTAAACAAAATAAAAGGCTCAATTTTGTTTTTCAATTTGCTAACAAATTGCATTTCTTTCAAACGGGCTGAAAGCTTTCTGTAGTCGTATGTCACAGGCCAGCTGACAAAACACGACCCGATAAAATAATAAAAATAAATTACACCTTTCAACGTTGCGTTGTGAGCGCATATCTGCTCACCTTTGACCTTTCACCGCAGAATATTTTGGAAAACAATAACTTGAACTGAATTAATATTATCCTACTACAATATTATTAAACAATATGAAAGTTATTGTATGTTTGTGAGTTTGTCAACTCGATGTTTATTATCACGCCATAAAAGGCTCAATGGATTTAAAATTCATATATACCTTAATTTTACCTACTCTTTAAAAACAAAACACCTAAAAGTAAAAAATAAAATTAATATATTTTTTTGAAGTTGCTGCTGTGTAACTGAAATTACACTGACTCTAAAAAGACCACTTATTGTATATTTTTTACTTTTGAGTCTCATAATAACTAATTATTTTATTTCAGCCAGACATATTTTGAGTTTTGTTCAAACTTATTTCATTTTTCAATTGTTAGTGGTAAGTGTTAGGCCGTGGTTAATAAATAGACTTTATTCATTTATATAATAACAAGTTATAATATTAAATGAACATGATTACGATCGACGACATCTTACACAGAAGTCTTTTTACATATAAAGAGATAACTAGGCACATTGACAATAAACATATCTTATTCTAAAAACTATACATATTATTACCTTATGAGTTCGTTTAAACAACAGTAAACACTGCTATGGCATATAAATTACAATACAAAGACAATCGCGCCGAGTGACCTGTTAATCTTGAGAAGTTCCATTATTTACGCCGTACTTACTCACGTCTTAATTAAATTTAAATGACACCTCATCGCAGCTGAAACCTAACAAATTATTTTCAACAAAATCGATTCACAGTATGTGGATATATAACATAATGAAAGCAAAAAATCAATCGCACCAAATTGAGAATTTCTTGCTTTTCTGAAGTCGGCTATAACTTGCAACGAAGGCTAAATATATGAAGGCCTTATATATTTGGCTTTATTTCTCTGACGCCTTATCATACCATACTAAGATTTTCTCTGTCGTCATTATTTTTCGTTCCTGTCAAGCATATTTATGACAATGTCTGCTCTTCAGGATACGTCCGTGGACGTGTACGTCCGTCAACTTTTAATATACTTATGAAGTTATTGAGTTACGTGCTGTCCTTTGTGACAGCTTTTCTGTTTATTGTCGCTATATGAGAATCTTACTACTGCAATAAAGTATTGTGCCAGCTACTTAGTTATATATTCACACCAATTTCCTCATGCGAGTATAAATATTTGAACATTTTTGATTCCATTCCTAAAACTATCGTCGAAGATGCAAAAGGTGATTAGGTAGTTAAATGAAAATAATATATTCATTTTACATTTCTCTACCTCCATTCTCAAGGGCTTTCCGACCTGTCCTTGATTTAAATAAAACATCAAAGAGTGTTCCTCAGTAATATCTGAAATGTGCCTAGACCAATGCGCTGGAGATCGTTTTATTTAACATAGTATTTCACAAAACCCCTTTGCTGCGTTAGATCAGAGTGATCTGAGATGCCCTTGGGATCGAGTGCATATAGTTTCAAGTGCTTGAAACGTGACCGCGAATTAATTTGTAGTTTCACTATGTAAGATCGATTTAACGATTGAACTTTGCAAATTGGTATACTTCAAGGTTAACACTAAAGTTGAAATTTAATTATAAATGAAAATGGGCATGGTTTATAATAGAAAATGTGCCATTGACTCTACTTTTATTTTGTATGAAGTACCGAAGCCTAAATAGTCTATTTGGTATACACTGTGTAAAATAATACGACTTATTCATTGAATAGCTAGAAAAGGTGATAATTTAATACTGAAAGTGTCAATATAGATGTCGTGGCAAGATCGTAGAATTGATCATTTCCTGATATGGGTGCATTTCATGAAGTAGTCAAATATTACTGGCCATGTCATTATGACGTTTAATGATTTGTACATCGACGTCTGATCATATCATATTATACATAATAATATGATATGTGATCTGTGATTATCTTTCATTATCTGTGCTTTTATTCTGTATTTTTATTTATATTCAAGCTTTTAAATAAATTAACTTTATGATTTGCATAATAGGTATATTATATTGCCTAATTAATCGCTGCCTTCAGCCCTGTTTAATCTACATGTTATTAAACAAACTAAATAAACTTTGGGAATACGCTGATAAATCAGCTGCATCGTGCGCACTATTATAGAATTTATCGTGAGTAACATGTTTGATCGAGTAGGTGTGCGTGAAGAGCTGTCCATTAATACTGGTAAATATAAATAAATAATTAAACGGGATTGTACTGAAGCCAGAGTGAGAACGTGAATAACGCGCGGCGCGGCGCGTGGCGCTCCTCGTCCATTCGAGAAGTGTTTACGACGCGACGTAAGCGCACGGCGCCCATGGCGCGGCGCGGGGTACGATTGCACCTACCATAACTGAATGTGCACAATTGAGAAGCTTAATGAGAAATATAACAGCGCGGCGTTAAAAATATTGAATCAGGGCAAATATTATATCGAGTCATAAAAAATTTAATAAATCCTTTTTTTGTTTCAAGAAAATCCTTCAGAAAATCAGCACCGAAAAGAAAACAACATTTACTACCTACTTTCTTTTCTACCACTAGGGGCTTTGCCCATGTTTTTTTTGCCCAAGTTTAACGAATATGAGACATAAGTATCTTACTTTCTTCTCGACATTATTCTGCATCGATTGGTATCAGTCAGACCCCATACCCCCAGCGGTTTCGGAGGAGATAGCGTGACAAGCTTTTGGCAGCGGCGGCGGCGGCGGCGCCAGTTACTTTTTTTTAGAATAGAGAGATAATTTACATACTAAATAATAGGTAGTGTTTTATATAAGTGAGCAGGAAACGCAGCTCATGATTTTTATCTCTGATGAACTCTATATTTCTACAAGTATGTAGGTAACATACTTCTATAAATCCTAAAAAGTTTCTTCAAAGAATCAACATACAAAGAAAACTAAAAACAAGGCTACAGTAATTAATAATAATAAATAATGATAGTACAATATACTTATTTAAACGTAATTTTTACAGAATGTGTCCACTTAATATTGAAGGACAAAATAAACATGTCGAATTGAGAACGTTCTTTTATTAATTTGTCGGTTGAAAAGAGAGAATTGATGTGAAAATATGAAAGAGTTGGAATCTTTAATGTAAACTAAACATGGAGATTTATAGGAACGCCAATTAATTGTATTGTACTATAATCTAAGTTTTTGTACATATAGAAAAGAGACTAAGCACCTGTTTCACTACATATGGATGTCTGGATAAATGCTACTTACCAAATAAATTATGAGTCGTGTAAATACAGAAGTCACACTCTGACATATACAACGATTTGCAGAAAAGTGTGGTCAATTTTAAGCAACGTTTAATAGTGTACGATATAATAAGTACTTAACTTCCCGCAGTACTAAATCCGATGGCATTGCTAAGATATAAATAAAGCGTTTTCTTTTTCATTGAACGAGTAATATGTCGATATTCGACTTGCAACTTTAATTAAAATTATACACTTGAAAAATCATTAAAATCGGTCCACATTTGTATTATAATATTTGCGTCGAATTGAAAGCCTCTGTTATTTTCGTCGATTAATAAACACTTCGTATGTAGTTAATTTTAAAACAGTTATTCGTGAAACACTTCTATTTGCGGGTTTAATGGCTCCATTATAAAGCATTATGGACGTAATTAAACCTTAATGACTCGGAATTGGGCGTCGAGCATTCAAAGAGAAGACTTAGGTTAGGACTTGCAGGTAATCAGGTATTGTACAATTTAAAATATATAATCAAACTTTGTGCTTCATAATAAACACTATATTAGTTAGTATTTATTCATTCATTCAGTCTTCATGACGCAGTAGGCGAGTAGCCGGCTGTGAAACGAGAACCCGCGGTTAACAGCTTCGATCCCCGCACCGAGACTAATGTTCGTACTATACGCACTCACGCCTGTAATCCCCGAAGGGGTAGGCAGAGGTGTAACTAGTACACCCACATTTCGCCGAGCGTATTTCCGTCTCTTATGTAATAGGGGGCGAGCCTATCGCCATACCGGGTACAAATTCCAGACTCCGGGCTGATACTGAGCATATCGTCATAGAAAAACCCAATACCACTTTACCCGACCCGGGGATCGAACCCGAGACCTCAGCGTTGACCTCAATCGTAACGCGTACGCATTACAACTTCGCCACCGAGGCAGTCACTAATGTTCGTTTCATCCGCAAATATTTATCTAGTGTCTAGGTGTTCTGGGACTACAAATCCGTCGAAGTTTTTGATACCCACGGTACAGGTTAAATCAGGACTATGTGTGTGACTCACGCCTGTATCCTCATGCGGGTAGATAAATATCCAACTAGTACACGTAAAGTTCGCCCAGCTTAATATCCGTGCCATGCCCACTATCACTATAGGAGCGATCCTATCACTCAGTGTAAGTTCCTATGTTGATTTTTATATATTATTTTCTATGCAAACAAAATGTAACCCTTTCATGAAACACAATCAAAATTGGTTAAAAATTAACCGAAATTAATTATGAATCTAAACTGGGATATCTCACTATCTCACTCGCACGCTTTCACCGTAATGGTCATTTTACACGTGACGTCAAGGTTTGCGTCTTCTGTCAATTGAAAAGAACCCCTTCCATCAGAGTTAAATAGCTTTTAACTTAAATTTCGTACGAGTACTTAGTTTCTTTAAGTAGTTATTCTAGGGCAATTAGTATTTATTAACCTAGAAACCTATGTTCTTACCATAATAAAACTATTTAGAATCGTCGATTGCTAACGTGACGATAGGTCACGGCCCCCTTGACCCCCACAAAGACCACCACGCAGCTCCGCCCAATGGCATATGTTAGTAATGACGGCACTTACCTGTTGATTTAGCACGTTCAAATTTTGTAAACGAGTAGTGACTTGTTGGTAAATATGGTGTGACCCTTTTAGACGGCCATGTGTGAATACAAACTTGTAATTAGTAGGTACCTGTATAATGAACTAGCGTTTAATTAATTCACATTTTTCATACATGTGCTTGAAGCTGATATGTGTAACTCGCTCGCTATAAAACTTTTAACAATAATTTCATTCTTAGCATATTGTATTGTAGCCTTGTATTATACATGTCCCACTGCTGGACACGGGCCTCCTCTGCTGAATGAGAGGGGTTAAGCCTTAATCCAAAACGCTGGTATAATGCGGTTGGCAAACTTCACATACCTTCGAATTTCTTATGAAGAACTTCTCAGGTATCCTCACGATGTTTCCTTCAGGGTTAAAGTAAGCGATAATTAACAATTAATGTACACATAACATAAAAAATCAAAGGTGGTTAGGACTGGTTTCGAACCTGCGACTTTCGTCTCGTCAGTCCGTACCACTCCCCACTGAGCTATCGCTGTGCTATCATTCTCGGTACGAGAATGTAAGTAGGTGCAGTAATGCACATGTACCTATTGAACTAAGCAAATAGCTTGTAAAATTTTGTCTGAGTGAGTGCGAAATCCCATGGGTAGAAGAGTCGTCGGCCGTCGGTCTCCGCAAGGCGTCTGCCAGTAACTATATAAAATGAATCGGAGATGGGCATCGTTTCGCCTCATGGGACATGTATCCGATAGTAGCATAATATACCGAAAAGATGAATTATAAAGCTTTTAGCAGTTGTTGCACAATGTCCGAGTAAACTTTACTTTTCTTTCTGCCTAGCATTATTTGGTAGGTTTGAATGTGTTGAATATTATATGGGGGCGTCTCGCTGTCTGACTAACAACTCGCAACGAGAACTAAGTTTCGCTATTTCTTCGTCACTTAATCAGCAGAGTGTACCACATCAGATGAGGTTGACTTTAGCCCTAAGATGTTGGTGGCCCATTATACTCCCAAATAAACTTCATTAGTGAAATAAAATGTGAGACAGCAAAATACAAAATCATTACCTGTTTAAAGGTATTGGACAAGTAGACAGGTATAATGCATGGCCACTTCATTATATGTATTCTCAACAGTATGTGTTGGATCAAAATGTGATGTCAGATACTTTAGAGTAATTTCAGCCGTATTTAGAACTAGTGCCACCATAAACTCGGAACTTGCAATGATGAGGCATGTTAAGATTTAAGGCCGACTTGTACGACGATACTAAATAAACATTTGCCACTAATCTTATTTACTTATGTTAAATTTTCACAGGATCGACGTTCCTTAAACTGGTTTAGTGGATTAAACTCGATTTAGGATAGTCGTGCAAGTGGACCTAAGCCCTTGCTTTCGTTATCTATAGGTGACGTGTTTTTGACTGCAAATATATCATAACTCAAATATATCTAAACTATATCATAACTCGACTGGACTTGGTAATGTGTTTCTAATAATGCTGTTAAGTAAAATATAACACTATCTATTAAAAGAGAGGCATATGCCCAGCAGTGGCATGAGAAAGGCAGTGAATGATGTTGATGATGATGATCCATTTAATATGAGACATGCCTTCAAAGCAAACCATATAGAAGTTATAAATATTCTTTATAATACTAACTTATCATCTCATTATCATTAATCATCTCCTGCAGTTGCAGATGCTTTAACTGGCCTTTAAGTTTTTTGTAACATTTACTGTAGTAGTAGGTAATATTTACTGGTCTATAAAATACAAATGATTATATTTATAAATTGACTCTAAACATTAAACTTTTGAGTACCTAAGTACTTATTATATGCGTATGTTTTACGGACACCCAAACGATGTCAAGTTTAATTAATTAGTGCAACATATCGACCATGTTAATATATGTATTATATGAAGTATTTGATAGGCTCGCCCCCTATCACATCATGGGACGGAAATAAGATCGGCGAAATGTGAGTGTACTAGTTACACCCCTGCCTTGCTCTTTGGGGAGTACATGCGTGAGTGCGTATGAAGTATTTGACCACTGTGCTTACCATTTTATAATAATAATAATAATAATAAGCCCGCAGGGCAGCTTGTGGCGAGCTGTTGGGGAGTAGCGACCCTACGTACCCGAGTGCTCCCGGGGGAGGCTTCTGTTCTTCATCTCTGGCTCGCCTTCACTGGCCGGCTGGAGTGAACAATGATGAGGAACAGCTGCCCCACCTATGCCTTGCCTTCACCGGCCGGTCAGAGTGGGAGTCGCGAGAGCTTCATGCTCGAAGGGTGGATGTGAAACGTAAGTGGTGAGTGGGCAACGTGATGGGACCCTAAGGGAGCAAATGATCGTTGTTTAAAGCCCAGTGACACCTTTCCACCCTTTAGCCACTCATCTGGGTGTTGCTCCCTTGTCGCTTTTTCTAGTGACTATTTTGGGGAGCCCATCTACCTGATTTGGCAAGTCACCACCTGCCTATTTTATCCAAGTTTTCAACATAGGTCAGGCAGGTGCCATAGTCCTTCCCATAGACCCGGTTATCCGATCCATCAACACCTCACCTCAATAAAATAGTATATATAAACTTTTGCCCATCCCTACAATAGTCCTACACCGACCGGGGGCTGTCCTTGGATACACTTCTATAGTGTATACAAGGATAGCCGCCGGGCGGTGTCCCATCACCATATAAAATTAAAATTGTCAAACGGGCCTCTACGTGTTGGCTTCGGCCCCACGCACGCCTTCCAAAGGTCCGGGACACTGTAGTCCCGAGATTATGGCAAGACAAACATAATAATAATAATAATTGGTCGTTGGGTCAAGAGCCAGATTCAGAAAGCAGTGTTATTGGACACGGCACGCATTGTGAGGAGGTTCCTCACTCTGGGGTCCTAACCACCGATGGCTTGGGTCCTAGGCCTCGGCATTGGAGGGTGATACTTTTTATATTTTTAAATGTTTTTAAGTAATTTGATATTAAAAAATATAAAAAAAAACTTTTAAAATAAAGAGTACTGTACATAATAACAATAATAATTTTTATTTTCCATACCATATTTCTCTTAGGAGTAGACGTAAAGTATTACTTAACAAAATACTGTTGAAACTTATTCAATATGACGGTGGCCCTTGCACTAAGCTTGTATTCAGTTAAAGTTCCAAATCAAAGTTTCTAGTAAATATTTAAAAACCAATGTAGTATCAACATGCTAATGGTCGATAAGTAGCATTACCGGGTGTACGGTTAGGTAACCATCGAGAAATGATGTGGCTTCATGCGACGAAGAATGCTCTAAGCTGTCGTGCATATGTTTACGTTGTCGCCATGCATGGTAATTATAATGCCGTGTAAGAATCCTTACAAGTTCTAGCGCTCGTTACATTATCCGAGTCAATACTCGGATGGGAACCAATGCTCTCCGCAGACAGCAATAGATTGCTACAAGAACTGATTGTTTTACGAGTATGCAGCTACATTTTTATTACTTCTGAGATGTTGGCTACTACACCTTTTAGCTATGGCATTTCAACCTAAGCGTATATAGCGTTCCTCACATTCCATATCAGAAGTAGGTATTTACTATCCGCAATCCATAGTCTGGTCTGGTGTTTGAATTTAGCATACAAGGATTTCGTTTTTTTTATTAGTTTGAATGGCGAGACAAGAAGGTCGCACGCCTGATGGTAAGCGCCACGCCTGCCTATAATAAGAAGCAATACTAAACCGAACTTTGGATTACAAACCACTGCATGGCACTGGACTGCGCTCGTCACCCTGAGACATAAACTATTAGGTCTTATAATGCCTGGAACACAATAGTGCTTTCACACTGTTGTTGGGCGGCAGATATAGACAAAGCGGTGGTACCAACCCAGAATCAATTATCGGCTTTGACGATTTAAAGGAAATTATCAAATTTTAGCTCGTGTAAGAATTCGTACCCCATACGGATCATTAAATGCAATGGTCGCGAGTGGCTGCAATATCTAAGCCATACCGTAGACGACCATAGTATATTATACATTGAACAATGGAAATGAAATTTTGAAAAATAATTAAAAATGATATTCTAATACTATTTATGCGTTCATTTCGTGCCGTAAAACAAAAAGAGAATGAAAAAGTTAAATAAAAAATATGTGTGGTGAAAGATTTATACACTTTTATTAAAATGTTGATCAGCTTCTTAGGCAATAACAAAAATATTCTTACAATATATTTACGTCTGTCATAATTTATTGTATTACTTATGGAAGCATACCATATGTTGGCGACGTTTGTATTAAGAGGTTGAAATAAATATTTAAAATTAAACGCGTCCTCGGTAATTAGTTCAACGTTCAATAAAGAAGCTAATTTCTCTAGCCGGCAAATAACAAAAACATCGTAACACACTCGTAAAGGCCGAAATTTTATTAAATTTCAAACGTTCAGCGCTCGTTACAATTTAACGCCTTCCGCTCCTCCACAGGCGATACCACATCAACATTATAACAGCTCTATGTAGAGCTATAATCGTAAATGCAAAACATTTCATGCTTATGACAAATTGCTGGAACTCCTCTACTTCAAACAGCGTAGATGATGTGGAAAATACGTTGCTTATTTCTTACAGTAGGTGACGCTGGCAAAGAACTCAAGTTTGATAACGCGCTGCGTCTGTCAACAAGTTTCTTTTGTTAGAGTTATCTAACCAAATTATAAAAATTATTGCGTGAAATGCGACCAAAGGTCTCAGGGTCTCTTTCACAATGTCCGTTTAAATTTTATCCGCTAACTTTGCCATACGCTTTCATAATATGGTATTTTGGTGCTTTTATTTTATTTATTATGTAACGTTTACTTGGACATTGTCAGGCAAGCCTATAATCACTTTTATTTGTAGAGCAAAGTTGAATATTTAAAGCCATTGCAACAAAAAAAACAATGAGTCTTAATCTGATATATTATTGATGAATACGTTGGATAATATTACTATTGAAACAAATCATATCCTCGCACTTGCATCCAAAAAATCATCAGTCAATCAATATTTTTCAATTTATTTAATTAGTTACGTGTAGATTTAATATTGGTTTATCTCAAACCTAATCGTACTTAAACATACTTTTATTTTGAGTGATTACTATAATATAATAAATCGAAAGTCGATGCTTTCTAAATCATTAAAAGCACTTATATTTTTATTACTTGTTTTGTTTGTAGCGGCCAGCAGCAATCAAAATATTTTCAAACAAACATGACACTGAAGACAAATATTATTTTATATTTCGTAAACAAAAAACCATATAAGGTTTTAAGGTCGATATAAAAATGTACGTGCATTTCTTGTGTGTTAATTTTGTGTTATAGTGACACAAAAGTAAGACAAATGAAAATTTAGGGCAAAACCACACCGAAGTATTTCAAACCCCTATTTGGAGTAGTAAATCAGTATAAGAACACTTATACGTTTACACATCACTTACACATATACGTTTTATCAAAAATAATATAAACTTTTTTTTATTAATTACACTACTTAAATATATACGAGTATATGGTCTGTTTTTAAGAATAATTAAAGAGTATTTTAAAGAAAATTATTTTCTATTAACCTTATAATATGTTCCATTCTCAATATTTTATTAAATATTTATCAATTAACAACTTCAATACGTTATTATTAATAACAAAGATAAACATTATGTATAAAAATAAATTGTTGTTTGATATGAGCCCTAATAGCAGTCTTGATGTTTCTCAATAATCACAATTATTACTTACCTGAAAAAATTAACAATATTATTTATGCACTTTCAACACAATAATGAAATAACTCTCTAACCTATTCGAAAATAGAAATATAATTTCAAAAACTAACTGAACTACGAGGTGGTAGGTCTCTAAACTACTTAAAACAGTAATTTCTTACTGTTTTTTTCCACGCAACAACAACAATAACAAGACATAAGACGGTAGTTGGAAAGTCAATACCCTGTCAATGTCAATACAATTTTGACGTATACTCTCGTTTATACTCTATATGTATATCATGCCAAATTGATATTTGATTTTAAATAACAACATGACAGAGTTGGACCACACAAATATATGAAACTTGAGACACTTGTTCATTGAGAAAAACTACACAATCAATTATAGTTAAGTACAAGTATTTTATTATAAATACATTTTAACAGACCTAAAATATTAAAATGTAATTAAGCCAGATCACATAATTACATAATAAAATATAAATTTCGGTGACATTTTAAAATTAATGTGGACAGTTCACTTTTGTATAGGCAAAATTAATAACCCTATTATATTTAGTTTTATTTAAAACAATACAACGAAGTGTAATGCGAAGTATTCGCTCTTTTAATATCAAAGAAACCAGTTATGCGTTTTATTTGTCTTTGTTTATAATTATTGACACAATACGAAACAAAATGTATATACATTTTGAAGTCAACCCTTCGACCTTTATGAATGTAAGTCAGTCGTTGTAATAAAACTATTATGTCCATCACACATAGTAAAATAAATTTTATATCGATTTTGAAGTAAACAAGGTGCTGGCAATAGATGGAGGCGGGAAAAAGGAGGAGTCAATGACCAATACTTTACAAACACGCACCTATCATCTCTTAGAAGGAAAAGTACTTAAAATCAATTCTCTTGCGAGAGTCGCAATTGCCATCGAAGTGGAAAATGCTGTAGAAGCGTGTTATTGTTTGTGTGCACAGTGCGCGCTTCGCAGTAACAATCGGCGTTGCACTCCAAAGCGTCGCAGAGCTTGCAAGCGCTGCCACGTGCTGGCAACACCTGACACAATTGCGCGATGCACTAGACTTTTAAAACTAAGAAATTGTGTTAACCTTTTAAAGAAATATCTTGAACATAACATTACTGTTACGCCTGTATCTAAGGGAAAGCAACGCAATTAATGTGCAACGTTATGAGACATGTAACCAAAAAAATATATATCTATATAACCATTCAAATACATATTCTAGAAAACAAACTGAATTCGTAAGACCTCTAGGTACAAACCGTCCACCACAGCATATCACGTCACAAAGCTCATAAAAATTGAGACGACCTTAAAACTGCTACCATTCGCGGTTTGCGTTTACAACGGGAAAAATTAATTAAAATTTCTTCATAAAGCCGTGAAGGCATTTGCCGCAGTCACAGTCAGGGAGCTCGCCACAATAACACTTACGTAATGAAATTAATTTTACGAAATTAAAAAAAAATAAACATTGAATTGATTTTACCAAATCCATAGTTTCTAATTATACAAAAGATAAATTATATAACTATTTAATATATATGGATAATTATATATTAAATAGATATGAACATTACCAATACTTTATGATCAAATGACGTTTCAGCTTTTTGGAATTCTACTAATGGAACTGCCAAATACGATCTCAACATTGTGTACTTGGTATGCTTATGAGTGGTTACTTCCCTAACAAATCCAAGACATGCGGAATCCAAACCGTGCCAATTACATTTTAAATTCTGCATGCGACTTCTAAAATTGATGCAACCTTCAACAATCATACGAGTGCGAAAAAAATTGATTTAGAGAAGCTAACTTACATTTGTCATATTTATCGATAGGTAATAATATAATTACTGTCATGTACGACTGCTGTAACAAATATTGTGTGTATTTATATATTTGTTGATATCACGTAATTTCAACCACTTTCGGCTGTTGGACAATCACAGCGTGATCCGCCCTTGGGGAACACACTGTAAAATTTATTTTGGGACTCGTCCATTGCCAGCCGGCGAGTAACATCCACACGCCCGACGAAAGAAATATCGCGCAAAACTCCGGCTCCCGGAGCGCTACCAATCGTGCGTTAATTTATGTGCTTAACGATTATTGGGAAACGTTTTATGACAGCTCGTATTTGTCGCTCAACTGTGTTATGTGATGTTATCGACCGGTACGAGAAGAGTTAAGGTATATTTTGTGGTGTGCGACCGAGAAAACAAACCACGATGCGGAACGACAGCGACGCGTCCTCTTTGTATGAAATTGTATAACTAAATTTTTAGGTATGCGACCGAGAGAGAAGAGTGCGACGCACGATTAACTCCATGCAATTTCATACAAAGTGTATGTAGACTTTAAGACGCTTCTTTACGGACTTTTTGTAGAGTGATTGGAAATTTATCGTCGATATGACCTATGAGTAAATGATTGGGTACAATAATACTAATTAAATTATGCGTTTCCGGCTGCGGTGCGTAATCTATGCATTAGGTTATCATCACGCGTTCGTATTTCCCAAATAGGTATACAAGAATTGCCACAGCACATAATTCGTAGTATTATAATTGTGACTTGTATACTGGCAAGCGATTATCGGAACATAAACACGAGTTGATTTGTTCATTTACCCATATTCGATCTCGATATGATAGATTAGTTGATGTTATTTATATTTGCATTCGCTGTTGCCAATACTCGCACATGACCGCAATTACGCATTAGTTTCCGCATGTACGAAATACAACAAAACTTGTTTAATAGGAAATATTACGGGTATATTATTTTTTATAAAATCTAATAAAGAGCTTTATTAGTGTTTCCCATGCAAATATATTGTACCAATATTCCCACTGTGTATTTTTATTTTTTTAAATTATCGGTTATGCTTTTGGTATATGCAGAATTACTTCCTCATTCCATAAGTATTTGAGCACCAATATCGACCAAATTTTCCACTTCTCTTGGCAAGTTATTAAACTCATCAATCAATAACATATTATAGTCATGTTTCCTTTATACCGAGAATTCTTTTAACTAAACAATTCAAAATTGAATGTTATTGTTCTAAAAGTGATAAATAAATGCAAATTTAATAAACGAAGCTCGTCGAGTCGAAAGTATAATGAGCGTGGGCGCGAGGAAAACAAATAAATTGTATAGATTTCGTTATAATAAATCAATATAAAAACGTCAATACCGTGGAGCGTTACCGGCCGAATATAAACGTAACTGCGTACTCACTCGCCGATACTCTTATTCACTTTTAACCTTTTAACTCTCACGCAATGTGCCACGCGATGATATATTATAATACGACCACTTATATGACAGCCACGTCAATTTTTATAACTACGCAATAATAATAGTCACGGAGTTTGGAATTGTGGCCGATATAAATGTATATGACGATAGGTTCGCCCCCTATCACATCATGGGACGGAGATAAGCTCGGCGTAATGTGGATGTGTGTGTGGCCTTCAGGAAGTACAGGCGTGAGTGCTTATCTAATAATATTTTATATATTTTTTTATAGCGCTATAGTCGCTAAATTTCTGAATGTTGCGCCTGCGCAGAATAATATTATCCAACCGTAGTTGCATATAGCATATCTTATTGGTTGATACGTTGTTTGGTGAATACGTGATAACGTAGTTCACGTTTTGAGTATGACGTACTAATAAGAGATTGCCTAGGTTATTGTGAAGTAGTAGCGAAACGTTGGTCACCATTTCCCACACCGCTAAACTTCCACCAGTCTCTCCGGCGCCCTTATAAAAGAAGCGTGCAATATAGCTCGATCTCTCTGTTTGGCGTCATCTTCGACAGTGGCACTTATACTAACGTGTTGCCACACTCCGTTCATCCCGCTGGGGAACAACACCAGGGCTGAGAACCTACCACGTGTCGAACACCTACCACGTGCCGTACAACACCTACCACGTGCCGTACAACACCTACCACGTGCCGTACAACACCTACCACATGCCGTACAACACCTACCACGTGCCGTACAACACTACACTGTGAGTCGTACGCCACGACATATCACGTGCCGTACAGACCGTACGGGAAGTGCTGACTTTCTGTCCACGTGGCGAGCCCTAACTCCGTACCGGCGTGTCTGGCGAGCTGTCGCTGAACTCTCGCCCAGCACGATCTACCCGTGCTGCCCTGCGTCGTGTCAGTGTCGTCGTGTCCGACACAACACCGCCTCGTCCGTGCCACGTGGTCCACCTGGACTCGGAGTCCAAGATGGTCCAGGGACTCTGTTTGCGTACCATCTGCAAACGAGTACCGAGTGTAACGCGGTGATGTGACATATAGCTCGTATCCACGTATAAAACCCTGAGATATAATTGTCTCACACAACTATACCTAACTTCTGCGGTGCTACTACAACTACTTCTTACCAAATAAAGTCTTAACGCCGCAATAGGTCGGCAAACAAGCAAGTGGGTCACCTGATAGTAAGTGATCTCCACCGCCCATATACGCCCACTATACCAGAATAATCATGGGCGTGTTGCCGAATTTAAAGGAAAGGGATAATTAAGGTATTGGGAAGGGGAAGGGGATTTGGTACTCCGGATATCCCACTCACCATACGAAACGCAGCAGTAAGCCGCTACTTTACGTCGGTTTCCTGTGAGACAGTGACAAGGGCCCGGTCCAGCCGGCCCAGACAAAACTGTCTAGAGCGTGGCTCTACCACTCATGTCAAATAGTTTTCATTATGGCATTAAGGAATAATCACTGTATCTCTTAGATTATATATCTACTGATCTAGTGTTCTTAACGTTTATGGATAACGTTTATGACACGTGTACTATGAAGTCTACATTGGCCCTTCAATCCCAAATATTGAACAGTACGGATATACATTGAACTTTTTTTGCTTGAATGACGAGACGAGCAGGTGAGCATCACGCCTGCCCATAAACAGAAGCATCACAATACATAACTGAATGATTAAACATTGCAGTGCACTTCACTGCGCTCGTCAACCCGAGACATGTCAAATCTCATAATGCCGAGTAATGTTTTAACGTCCTGGCTTTAATGTTCTTCAGACCGAAACACAACAGTGCTTACATGATGTGGCTTGGCGACATAAATAGACAAACCGGTGGTACCAACCCAGACGGTTTTTCGCATACAAGGAACTTACCACCTAGAACTGCCTAATTATGAAAAAAGAAAGAAATAAAATTTATTATTGGAGCAATATGACAATGTTACATAAAAACATAAAAAACTTTTTTTATGTTTTTTTGTAACATTATGACAAACTCTTACAGACACGACTAAAAATAGTCATCTTGTAGTACCTATTTTTATTAATAAACATTACGCACACACATTCCTCCCCATTATTTAGCCTATTGCTACATAAACATAAATAAACACGATATCATAAAAAAAATATTTAACCATCTAATGTCTATGTTTAAAACTAAAGTACCTCAGGTTACGTTAAGTCAAACACACAGACAGACGCTTCCATCTGCGCTATGTGGAGATACGATACAAATCTATTAGATAAACGATCGAATGTTCTACATTTATATTTCTGTCTATTTGGATTTATCGATGTCGATAAATATCGTCGCGTCCTTTTTTATAACGTTCATGCGAATATACCTACTCAAAATCAAAGTGTTATTTCAAGTTCATATTATATCAAAGAGTTAAGATGGTATGTGGCTAGTATTGTTGGATGGTATTTTGGTACATTCTGTCTGCTATATTATGTTCAACACCAACGAACAATCAATAACATAATAATATACTTAACCGTATATGGACAGTATTCTAGGGGCTACGAATATATGTACATATGTCATTGTTATACGCATGCCTATGGCCCCATTACTCAAGTAGTTCGATAATGTCATGCCGCGACGAGCCCAATGTAGCTTGAAGAGATTTCAGTTTTATTTACTAGTGATAACAAACAGCATACATATTATGCACTCACGCCTGTAATCCCCGAAGTGGTAGACCGAGGTGTAACTACTCGTAATACACCCACATTTCGCGAAGCTTATTTCCATCCGATGACGTGATAGTGGGCGAGCCTATCACCATACCGGGCACAGTTCCCGACTCCGGGCTGATACTGAAGATTTCGAAATAGTAAAACCCAATATCGCTTTTACCCGACCTGGGGATCCAACCCGAAACCACAGCACAGCAGTCGTAACGCGTACGCATTTAGTCAGATGATGTATGATGATGCTTGTGTAATGAAGGCGTCCGCTATAAAGGATTTCTGGAAACTTACACTCTAAGGGGGAAAAACGGGTAGAACTATGTATGACGCTATTGTATTATGGAGCGGAATACAGCTAGGAAATTAACTACAAATATTGCATAATAAAAATAATAAGACACGTGTTTAAGAATTATTCCGGAAAAAACATTCACGCAGTTGGTGCCGCGAGCAAAATTTAATATCGGCTATTAATAATATTAAATTATAATCTTTAAATATGTAGTTAGATTCACTAGATACCAGAAATGAGGACTTCAGGCCACGTAAACAGGACTGCTACGATTTAATTTGTTCCGTAACGTCTGGATGATCGGTCGCGTGCTCAACGATCACACACACGCCGCAAATTATAATACTTCATCAAGTATCATTAGGCTGCGACACGCAGCGTTCAGGAATATTATTACGGTGGCGTAAATACGTTCCTTGCAGCGTTATCAGTGGCCGCAGTCGCCAGAATCCGCAGAATAAATAAAGGTCAAGGCGATACGTCTATTTCGGAAGGCGGCCGCGCGACCACCGAGCCACTGCTCACAACACCGCCGCGCTGTACCACGCCGCCGCGCCGCACCGCGCCGTCCGCCCGCACGCGCTGCAACCACAGGAGACAACTTTTTATATACCTACTTTACTGAGTTTTCGCTCGTGTTTCTATCTATATTTACTGTATGTTCTACGGTAGTATGTAAACTGTTATCGATTGATGATATAAACTACTACTACTACTAATCTGAACTACGCATTGATATATATACTGAAACATAGCTCAATGATTCGGTATACGACCACGAAATCATTGACCAGCGCTAAAATATATTCAGTCGTGATAGATCTTCTACTTCATCAAAGAAAAAAGAAGGTGGAGGTGTACGCTAGCCGTTTAAAAAAAAATTGTTAGGAAGTCATCATGGGAGGAGTACCAAAAGAGTTCATGAAGGAACGTACACAATAGGGAATACACAATTAAAAGAAGTATCTGTTGTCCGGGATGTAGGTGTAATAATTGATAGCACACTAAGTTTCAGGCAGCACTACGATCATGTTTTTAAAAAAGTACTCAATTGACGGGGCTTATAACCCGTCAAATGAAAATATTCCAACAACCGAAATTAATTTACACTGAACTTAAAGATAATTTTTAAATGCAATCTTTGAATTTCAGTATACTGAATGATTGTTTTAAGGTTTTTTTATTATTTTATTGTATTGTAACTGTAATAGTTTTTTTTTTTATATTACATTAATAAATAATTTCAATTCACACTAAATAATATATTGTTTTACCTTACCTAATAATAGTACCTTGTTATTAAGTATTTTGTGCCTAATTGTAAAAGGTTATAGACATGGCACTTTCTTATTATTTAGCTTTGTAATTGAATATTGTTGTCTGTATCCAGTTTAGTAGACCAAATAAAAAAAAACATTTATCAAAAAAAAATGTATGTACTGATAGATTTTACACAACTCACATTTTGACTTCGTATTTTTTGCCGCTATTCTTATCACAAAATATCTTTTCTATTAGTTTTTTTTTTTTATGTTTCATTAGTGTTTTTAACAATATATATTTTCGTCTTTCTCAGGTAAGCGGCCTCAAGTTTGAGACTCAACTACGTACACTGAACCAATTTCCTGAAACACTGCTTGGCGATCCGTCAAGACGGATCCGCTACTTCGATCCTTTAAGGTAAGTGTAATAACTAATATCTCATCAAAAATGTATGTGTAAAACAGTTTAACATGTTCGTGGGGAAAAAATATGCAGAGCTTGCGGAATTCTGCTCTGAGTTGTAGTATCTTGTACGAAGCAAAGTTATGGATGAGCCCTTTCCCAGATAAATTGGAAAGACACTGTTGTATGTGTCATCACCCAGTAAATTAGAGCTGAAATGATCTTCACATTTTCTCTTCACAGACTTCCATATCTTTTTTTATTAGGTTTACCAACTATTGTTTATGTATATATAAACGTTATAAACACAACACGAACACATAGGTACAAACATTTAGAAATCGTCGCTTAGCTAACAATACCGTGCCAGTTAAATTGGCTTAGTTTTCAGGAGAGACATAAAGCTGAATATTTTTATGAACAGGTGTGATGTACCTAACCAATGAGATGCTCGGTGACAGAACTATTTGAATAATGTACTTTGTATGGTTAATTATTTTTTTTGTTTAATATCACTAGATACGCGCCAAAAACAATTTATCCAATGACAATATCACATGGCAATTTTCTAGTTACGCGGTATTGTTAGCTAAGCGATGAAATGTAACAATTATTAAAGAGTAAACACTATTAACTTACAAAAATCATACGTTAGTAAAAAAATATAAACAATAACTGAGATAAATGTAGTGGAGGATAATTAATTATTATTTGTGAAACTGCCTTCTTATTAACATGAAATAGCAGTATTAACAGACTGTTGGTGTAATGCAAATGGTGATACAAAATGGATAAACAGTTACAAATAGATTTGTTTTGTTTTATGAGGCCTTCAAAGTCACGTTTATAAAGATAGATCATATTGAAAAACTCTAATCGTTTCTTTATTATATGAGCGTATCTCTCCCATTTTACCCAGAGGGAAAACTAGGTTTGGCACGTAGTTAGAAAACGTTTTTGAATGCGCTCATGACGCAGGTAGTGTGTGGAAAATATGAACGCCATACAACATTGCGATATTGTAATATACCTACTTCGTACCAGGCTTTTGCTATAAAATGTTTGTTTTACACCAAAACCCACAGGTTTTGGATGTTCTTTTTATAATGTTATCAAATTGAAGTGTGAAGGTTTTCCTCATATAGCACTCCGAGGCCTCTTATAGTTCTCTTCTTTGATTTTGTCTCCGCTAATGGAAAATCATATAGAATCATCTAAATCGTATGGCATTACTTTTTTGAGAAAATGTTACAATATAACTTTTTTTATTTAGGTTCATCAAGTTGTTATTACACCAGTTATCAAGTAAATTCAAATCGCTCAGTAGTTTCAACGCATCTTCATCAGTCGTTGTCACTTGCATACACTTTAGCTCGGCCTCTTTTAATAATAAGAACATGTACCTATGTCATTACTTGACTAAATTATATTTTATCTTAAAATATATCTATGACTGAAAACAAATCTACTTCCACCCTACCTTTATCCCACTCGCAGTGGGGTCGGCGCAATATACTTTTCAACACTACTAACTGCTACAGACAGATTTGGCTTATAATTTTGACAACCGGCCGCCTGCCTGACGTCAACTCCTCTGAGGAGACCGGAAAACAAATAAATAAACTAAATTAAAATAGTGATTCCTTTGTTACTTTGTCTTACATAATACATTTCAGTTGTTAATATTATAATAAAACTAACACGCTTTTTTTCTTACAGGAACGAATATTTTTTCGACCGGAACCGCCCATCTTTTGACGCCATCCTGTATTACTACCAGAGCGGGGGGCGCCTCAGGCGCCCCGTCAACGTACCCCTCGATGTCTTTTCCGAGGAAATCAAATTCTATGAACTCGGCGAGCAGGCCACCAACAAATTCCGGTGAGATATTAGGGACCATTGCGTTACAAACTAGTATATTGTCACAAACGCTTTAACTAAATGAGTATAGTCATTCTATGATCATATTTAATAATGATTTTTTGGTTACAGTGAAGATGAGGGCTTCATAAAGGAGGAAGAAAAACCTCTGCCCTCCAACGAGCGCCAACGCAAAATCTGGCTGCTCTTCGAATACCCGGAGAGCTCCCAGGCCGCGCGCGTGGTTGCCATCATCTCAGTGTTCGTTATTCTCCTGTCCATCGTCATCTTCTGCTTGGAGACCCTGCCTGAGTTCAAGCACTACAAAGTGTTTAACACCACCACCAACGGCACCAAGATCGAGGAGGACGAAGTACCCGACATCACTGACCCATTCTTCCTCATCGAGACCCTCTGCATCATCTGGTTTACATTCGAGTTAATAGTGCGGTTTTTGGCCTGTCCGAACAAGTTTAATTTCTTTAGGGACGTGATGAACATTATAGACATAATAGCCATTATACCGTACTTCATCACGCTCGCAACTGTCGTTGCCGAAGAAGAAGACACGCTAAATCTACCTCGCGCTCCGGTTTCGCCTCAAGACAAGTCCACCAATCAGGCAATGAGTCTCGCCATTCTACGGGTGATCCGGCTCGTTCGGGTCTTCCGAATCTTCAAGCTGTCGCGTCACTCCAAGGGCCTACAGATCCTGGGACGCACACTGAAAGCGTCCATGCGCGAGCTCGGGCTGTTGATATTTTTCCTGTTCATCGGTAAGTCTCACGTAGTATTTTGCCATGCAATCCACATATTATTATGCTGATTAAACAATATATGTACTATATTTTTTTAATCACATTCATAATATAAACCCTCCCATTTAATAAAATGAATTATAAATCATTTGATTAAAGTAAAGACTTTCATAGAGTAAACGAAATATACCAGAGGGGTGCCCATAGACCGTTGCCATAACGAGTGAGGTGGTGCGAGCGGCAGCAGCGGCTCGTCGCTCCGCGGGCCGCTCGCAAATCGTGTATTGTGTTCGCAGGGGTGGTAGTGTTCTCCAGCGCCGTATTCTTTGCGGATAAAGATTGCCTCGATACAAATTTTTCCTCAATACCCGACGCCTTTTGGTGGGCGGTCATAACGATGACTACCGTCGGCTATGGAGACATGAGGTAACCCCGTCGAGCTCGACGCCCCGCCCGCTCGCAATGCTCCCCGCCACTGTATGTCGCACTGTATTCTCCGTTGGTGTGTGCTTGTTCTTAAAGGTGTGGTGCTGTTTTCGTCCGCGGTGTACTTCGCTGAGGCCGGAAGCGAGAACAGCTTCTTCAAATCCATACCTGATGCGTTTTGGTGGGCGGTCGTGACAATGACGACCGTAGGATACGGAGACATGACGTATGATACAGCGACATCACCCTAAGTTTCATATTTTGCCTTCTCGTCATTTCATTTTATCCCTCTATCTTACATTGGCATTTTAACACTACAGTGATTTTCTTTGGCATCATGTAACTAAATAAAAGCTTCAGTTTGATTTTTACCGTCGGTTCGCTTGGAACTAAACCTATCACATACACGTTTACTTATTCACTTTTTTTTAAAGGTTTACTATTGCACGTTCAAAAAAGTTCCTTATTGTCTTTTTTATTATTTTACTTTAATTCTCTTTCTATCATACCCTGGACCTCCACAATTTTACATGGAAGCGTGTTGTAAAATGAGCCACCGGGAGCGCGCGGCGCGCGACCGCGGCAGCGCGTCACGGCGTCGGTGTGACAATCGCCCGTCCCAAAGCGTATTGTTATTGAGACTGCTTCCGCTCCTTCCGCGCGATCGAGAACCGCAGCCCCTGCGTTGTGACGTTCGGACGCTTAAGCCTACCACTCGATGTGCCCCTGTCACCGTGTGTCAATGTTGTTGTTCTACGTTACTTTAACTCATCGAAAATGGTGAACGTCATCTCCACAAACGCACTCAAATGTCGTGTACACGCCGTGTAGAGGGCCTGTTCTATCGCTTTAACACCCTATTTCCCCACCAGTATCCACTCTCATTAGTGTTTCTATCTGTTTGTATATCTCTCCGTCTGGAATGGCCAAGGCTCGTATGTTCTCAAGTAGTACGATGATGTTATGGTCTTTTACACGTGTATGCTACTATGTAAAATTGTTGTTCAGACGCTTGTTTGTTGTTTGCACTACCATCATTATTTCACACCATTTTCGATAGAGAACTATAGTTACATGCTAGAATTCAATGTGGATCTGCATGACTGCAACTCTGTTCATCTTGTTGTAAGCAGGAAGCCTTATGTAGATGTCAATGTTTTAGTTTTTTTTTTTTAGATATTGATGTTCTTACTTTATGTGTTAGTTGTTATTATTCAGTTATGGATATACTTAAACGTTGCTGAGCCTAGTGCTAGAGCGGGGCCGCGCGTTGGACAGAATGTATCGCGCTGTGTGAAGTTGCTCCCTCGACGAGAGCTGGTTCGTCGAGCGCAAGTCGCGTAGTCCGATACTTGTGCTTGTCCCGTGCTCCGACTCTTGCACTCGGTGCGGTGCTTGCGTTAAATACTATAATGCATTGCGATAACGCCGTTACAGAACATCTGTAACCAGCTGGCGAGTGTGAGAGGTGACGAATGAAATTGTAATGCTCGCGATTCTGACACAGCATTGCGAATGTTACACACTTAATACATAGCTTCGACATATTTTTGCCGAACCGAGTTTCCAGGTACTAGTTTATTCTATTATTTTTTACTTTAGTAATAAGAGGCGTTGTCGTGTAGAGCGCCGGTACGTACATTTGACGCATGTACATCGTCATTGCGGTCATTTATAATTTAACCATTTATTTATTATTACCGGAGTATGTATTTATTTATTTATAACCCACGTTCGGTTTTATAACGTAGGCTCAGTATCGATAAGTGTGTGCGAATGTTTGATCGTGTGATTTGCGGCGCAGGCCGGTCGGCGTGTGGGGAAAGATCGTGGGCTCGCTGTGCGCCATCGCCGGTGTGCTCACCATCGCGCTGCCGGTGCCCGTCATCGTGTCAAACTTCAACTACTTCTATCATCGTGAGACTGATCAAGAGGAAATGCAGTCGCAGAACTTCAACCATGTCACCAGCTGCCCTTACCTACCTGGGACTATGGGCGAGCCGTATTTAAGTAAGTAGCCAGGTTCCATACAACCTAATGTCACCTCAACTACTGTCTCCACGAGCCAATATGAGCGAATGTCGACATAATATCCAATACTCGTATTATACTGTCATAATATGATATAGTTCAACGTTGTGTCCCTTTCGTAATGGCATGATCGAAGCTTAATTTTTTTATTTCACCGCATGTTTTTTCCTTTGTTTCTTTTTGTTTTCTTTTTATTTGTTTCCTTTACGTTGGTTTTCGGTAATTTCAGGTGGGAGAGACGATGAGAAGGAAGAGGTCTGCAGTGACCACTGACTGTCTGACAGTTGTGTTCGTTTTATTTTAATATGGACAAACATAATTTAAATCGAGAGAGACGATCATTGTGATATTAACGTGTAAGAGACGAAAGAGTGCCTTGTGTTAATTTTTCTCTCATTTGTGTAAATATTTTAGTTAGTAAGAGATGTAAAAAATAAGATAATAAAAAAATGTTATTTATTTTCTTTCTCGTTATGTTTGGGTTGAAACATAATTCTTGAAAATATTTATTTTATCTTTATTGTAGATTATTAGACAGTTTTACCGATATAGCAGTTTCACGCACGTTCTTTTTCCACCGCGCCGTTAATATTGCGCAATTTGTTTCAAATTATTGATACAAAAGTGACAGATTTAAGAGTCATTGAAATTCTGATCAATTATATTATTTGTATAGATCACCCTCGGATCAGTGCGCAGCAGCATAATAATAACATAATAACACAAATAGTGTATAAAACTTATGTTTTTACTACATTACACACATTACATACATTGTTTACGTTACACAACAAATTATAATGTGCGATTACGCGCCAGTAGTTGGCAGTAAGCTTTGTTTGGTGAGATGCCATTCGGGCACGGCGCGGCTCCGATTCGGGCCCCGCTCCTAGTCTAGGATCCCACTATGTGATTTCTACGTCCATCTGTTTTAATTGAAATTGATTTTATATAGATAACTAGCTGTCCCGCGCGGTCTCACCCGCAAATACAGCAGCGCCACCTACCGGGTCCAATTGTGAATCTAAACCATCCAGGGACCTACTCAAACACCCACAAAAAGTTTCATCAAAATCGGTCCAACTGTTTTTAAGTTTTAGCGAGACTAACGAACAGCAATTGATTTTTATATATAAGATGAATAATAGAGGTATACGGTTCTGTCTAGCTACCGTCAAAATTTAGGCACATGTAATTTTACTTAAAATTACTACCACTTGTCCGCTTTTAGGTAGACAAGTTCATTACATCGAGTAGAGAAAAAACTACCTTTAACTTGTATTAAAGATTATGAACATATAAATTCATAAATATGTTTTTGCAAAAATATTATCTTATGGTACGTTATTAATATTTTTGAATAAATTTTTGTACTGTTGGATAGCTTATGGAATAAGATATTTTTTGAAGTTGATTTGAAAAAGTAATGTGTTTTTTTATCGTGATCCCAAGTCTCAATCGCATTGTCTTTTCATATTTTAATGAATACGATCATCCAACTATATTTGAAAAAAAAACAGACAATTATTTCAATTATTACATTCAATATGACTAAAAATGTCTCTGCTATAGCCCATAACTCTTAAACTAATTTAATAACGGCCATATTTTGATAGGCAACCTGATAGAACTGTTTTCCTTTATTAATAATAATTATATATATGTATATGTAGTATGTACATGTAGAAATCTTATAGTGGCATCTTAATACTATCCGCTCGTCCGCCGCCACATCCGTCCGCGTCCGTTTGGCATGTTGTAAAACTGTCAATCAAGCGCTGCCTTGCCGACACACGAATATTCAAAAGTTTAGTCACATGCTTCTATTATTCGCCCACACTATTACATGTTGATGTCAGTCCGTACGCGCCGCACCGCACCGACGCATCGTCGATGTCGGCGCATGAATGCGCCGCTTTAACTGTTTTCACCCGTTCCATTATATAGAGTACGTTTCCCCGTTAATTCGACGTGGAAACTCAACGTGAACTCTATGTGTATTGGATTAAAAGTAAGTTTTATTTTAGTTTCTGTTTATGTTTTATTTTGTTACGCTTAGTGCCTTCATAATCAATAGACGCTTTAAATCATTCTACCACCCCGCATTAGGCCAGCGTGGTGGTCTAAAGCTTAACTCTGTCATTAGTGAAATAGGTCCGTTCCCAGAAGTGAGACAGTGTATAATATAGGGCTGACAATATTTAGATAACAGCGAGTCAGGCATAGATTTTGTCTGTAATCTATGTAAATATGAACTGAAACTATAAAAGATAATAGAGTAGGTATTTTTGTACCAATTGGACTAATACATTAATTATACGAGTCAAAACAAGACAAACAGTGTTTACTTATAACAAGTATAAGTAAAACACTCTTGGAAAGTACAACATTGTTAAATTTGAAGTGGTTCACTCGACAAACGTTATTTTAAGAATGAATTCAGATGACAGCCCGCTTATTTTTTTATAGACGAACGAAAAACGTGCAACGTGCATCCTACCCGCACGCATTAAAACAATTAGTTTATTTTCTGATTGTTCCGTCCACTATTTAAAATTAATAATTACCAAGTAAAAAATTGCAATCAAATTATTTTCTAAGTACCTAAATTTTTTTAAAGCACTATATCATTATATATTATTCACCTAAGTGTAATTCTTACTATACTCTACATACTAAATACGAGTACATTACAATCGTAAGAGTTGGTTTAAGTAACTTATTATTTTAGCATTTTTTTTGTTGAAACTTCCTTTTATGCTTTTATTTAGTATGCCAGTAATTCCGAAAGCAGTATTATAAAAGTGTGATTATTAGGTATAAGTAATATTAGCTAAATTAATAGAATTAGATATACCTAATACTAGAGCAAAAAGTTTATTAACTTAGATAAATCGACCGCTAATGTTTAAGTCTAGCTATGGTTGCGCGTTGTGGTGTTGGCGAATTGACCACGTTCTAAAGCTATGTCCGCACCTTACCACATTTATAACGTGCAAGGATTAGCACGTGGATTTATTATCTCTTGTTTTCATTGAATGTGCAAAAAAATTAACCCAAAAGTGTTAACTGAATGCTAATTTGTTTTGTTAACCTACGAATTCGTAGTAGGCACATTGACCGGGTTCAATGTCATCCAGTCACCACACGTTGTAACCGCAGTTTAGGATGCAAGGCAACACTGCTGGCGACAGTTTCAGGGCCCATCCAGAAGAAATCTTCGATGAGCGACGACTCGTCCTCGGAGATGATGGAGCTAGACGAGACCGCCCTGCTTGCGGACCCCAATCTGGAGCAGAATCTACGGCGGCTGCGCGAAGAGGAGCGGCTGCTTCTTGAGCAGCAGGCGGCTATGGAGGCCGGAACCTTCGACGACATCGCTGCACTCGAGCATCAGGACGCATTGCGTCTCAACCATGTGAGTGTGCATAAACAGGTAAATTCGGATGTGTCTGAAAAGTCTATTAGTGTAAAAAGGACCGAACCGGAGGGTGAGTGATCACTGAGATCTTACGTTACTGCCGCCCCTCGCAGCTGCAGCAAGCTGAGTTGCAGAAGCAGCAAGCAGCGCAAGCTGCCAGGCTGGCGCTGCGGCACGAGGGCGCCGGACCTCGCCGCGAGCGACGCCGCGCTACCTGCACCGTCCGTGTCAATAACCTTCACGCCGCAGACGCCATCGAGACTGACGTCTGACTATTAGGTAACTTCGCATTCTGTTCAAGCACGGATCCAGGGCGAGCAATAGACGCAAAGAAATGTTCCCGCATCCATTCCTCTGGCCAAGTAAAACCGTACTACTTTATTTTTAAATATAATTTTTACATCCCAAAACAACTAACTCCAAGAAGATTGATCTATAGCCCTATCCCCTACCTTCCTTCTTGAAATCCTTGATCGGTACCTTAATCGCTCATATTCTACTGGGATTATAAAGATGAAGTTATACTAATTAATATGTGCTATCTAATATTTTCTTCAGTGGTCATATTACCCATACTGTAATATCATTAGAGGTTTTTAAATATTGTAAATATTGTAAACCACCATTTAGATGGAGAGAGTGTATAACATGACACTGGCGAGAAAATAACCGAAAACTTGTTTTAAGACGTTATACAGATTAAACAAAGAATCGTATGACGCAGCCTTGTAAATGATATTCTTATATTCTCGTCTATGTCGCACGAGAAACATTTTCTGTCTAAATAGAGCTTTAAATTGTAATTTATTTTATATTCAAAATCAAACCGGAGTTCTTCTTAGACGCAGATGTGTATTTGTATTGTTTACATTATTAAATGGTATAACTTCAACTGCCATCATTTAAGTCAAGTTTCCGATACATGGACATCACGCCGTGCTACAGACGGATAGAAAGAGAGCAATGAGCACTCATTGTCTCTTTCATATCGCTTCCAATTCGTGCACTATCATCAAATTGCATTCACGCCAGTTCCGTACAATACACACGATGATGAATTATAAATAACTTTTATTCAAGTTTTCGGCTTATATTATGCTCAAGCACTTCAACATCAGATCTATAAGTATGTTTATCTAATGGTGGATCCAAATAATATTGTTAGTTGCAAAATACATATTATTAATATACAATTATATTCACATATATAATTGGTGAGGCGAATAACTATGACAATTATAGGCTAACAAATAAAATATTACTACGCTACATGCGTTGACAACGTCACAGGAAAGACCTGGATCCACCTCACATTTAATAACCTCCGATAAAAAAATATCTTATGCACTTTTTACTGCGTTTTGTTAACCGCCATCCAATAACTTGGCTTCAAATCGTCAAATTTCATCGCAGTAAGTAGCGTAGGTTCGACCCATTTAGGGATACGGGCTTTCTGCCGACATTGCACTTCATTAGTATTTTTATATTTCTTTACTATTTCATTATTCACTTTGCGATATAATCACCCATGCCATGCGTTCAACCTATTCGCGAATACTTTTAAATTTTATATATATTTTCAAAATTATTCTTTATATCAAATTAGAACGTAGTTGTTTTTTAAATTCACATTTTTTTCTATATTGATAATATCGTTAATAATTCTAGAAATCCAATTGGCACTAAAGTTTAAAATTGAACATTTTTTTCAAATTTTTTACTGGATATTATTTATGAAACATGGACAATAGTATACGTAACGCGCTAATGGACTTACATTTGGCAAGATACTCGAAAACATATTTTGTAATAATCAATTTATGATATTAAAAATAATCAGAATACCAAACATAACTTGTTTGATTTTTCAAAAGGGTTATTTTAGTTTCCAAATAGTTTTAGACTTTAATCACAAAATGTACAGTAGGAAGAAAACCTATTTTGTTCTAGCAAAAAAACATAGGTAAAGAAGGTAGATCGTACCTACTCCTGTTAGAGACAGGATCTCAAATACTTATGAGTCTTTGTTCTGAATTCGGAAGTTATTCAGAATGGCAATATTCTATATTTTATATTATCAGCCATCTTTAATAGACAACCAGTTTATCGAGTTTGGTAAAAATCACAAGCTTTTGCCTATATACCATGAAAATGTTATCCACAACAATTTCTTATGCAATCGTGTCACGGTCGCCGGCATGTGGGACAGCGCCATATCGGAGGGGCTTCACCGATTATCACTTCAAACAAACAATATAATTTTCCACTTCGATGGCAATTAACTGTAACTTTTACATGGCAATATAAAATTTATTCTAAAAGTTTATTTCTTATTTGTGAATAATTACTTGTTAAGTTTAAAGTTGTATTTATTTTCAATGTACAATATAATACGACGCGTAATATTGATTTTTGATTCACAAATCAATATTACGTTTTGTATTACATTAATTATGAATATTGAAAAATAAGCGGAAATGCTTTCCTGAATCCGAAGAACATATCAATATAAAAAGCGTGTTACGTTTGTACATGCAAATACTTGATAAAACAGGAGTAAACGATAATAACAATAAAACATCTGAATTCTATCATCAACTTAACATGGTAGATATTCAAAAGATAAGGTAACAGAAACAAAAATAAAGGGTAAAATTTTCGGAACTGGCAAGAATGTTGAAAGAAATATATTCCAGGAAACTAAAACGTCAACATAATATTAAATTTCTCACGAACAGCTTTTCGGTTGGACGGCGTGGTGTTTGTATTTAAAAAATAAGAATCAATACAATGTGAACTGTTTTAAAATTATTTAAATAATGTCTGATGAATCTATGATAGGCCGAGAAACGGAAAGCGGTCTGCGGAGGCAGCCGTAAACATCTGGTAAGTCATAACCTCCTGGACGAGCCGTACGCATCCTTTGTAGTAATAAACGTGAATGTTCAATTTTATAACTTGACGCCACCTATGTTTTAGTTTGTTTACATATTGTTATGTTTTCGTATTTATGTGGGTGCTATTCTCAAAATAAGAGAGCTCAAAAAGTCGACATCTAAAGACAAAATTGTATAGGATATATAAAACTCAAAAATATTTATATAAACACTAGCTTTTTCTCGCGGCTTCGCCCGCGTAGAAGTGTTGGTTAGACTTAACTTAAAGTCTTTAAAAGACAATACGCTAGCCTTCGTAATGTACAGATTGAAATAAACGAATAGTTAGTTAGCCGTGCATAACTATAATATTGCAGGACCAAGATTTCCTTACACTCTCTGCACTCGTCCTCGTCGTTCCACTATGACGGGGATCTGTTTATATGGAAGTAAAGTTTGTGTCGTTATCGCCTCCTGAATCATCCAAGTCATTGTGTGCGCTGTAGAACCCACTGTGTGTTAATATTCGTTCACCAGTAGTAATGCATTTGGCAGACGTGTCCGGCTCCGTTCCATTTTAAGGTGCTGAACTTATGACCAACACCTACTACTTTCTTGTTTTAGTGAGTAGTAAAATATTACATATTATAAAGATTTTCCCATTTCAATTTTAAATATTGGTCCGAAGTTATATTTCAATAATAGCTGTGCTGTTCTAATTTACGTAATAATCTGTTGCAATAATTGGATGTAGGTGGGCTCTATATTTTTGTTTCGAATAGTTTTAAAGAACAGCATTGGCATTATTGCGCATTTTTTATGATAATTTTAAAATTAGATAGTAAAAGTGATAATATTTAAATGTTGATGATTCTTCCAGTACAAGTTGTAAAATAAGTGGTAGAATCACGCAACACGCAACGCACAGTTTTGTTTACAGCCTGAAAGAGCTGGCTCAACCGGGTTGTTACCACTGTCTTACAGAAAATGGGCGGTGAAGACAAATTACCATCAGGTGACCAACTTGGCCGTTTGCCGGCCTAAACGATAAAAACGGCTCAAAAAATGTTATACATACCTAATATAACCAATTTTCCGTAGGTTTTAGTAGAAATATTTAAAAAATATCTTCAGTGAATATTTTGATGACGATTCACTAACGAGCTAAAAACACAGATGAATGAGAGGAGTTAACCGTCATACAATACAACCAGTTATTCGCAAAACATTAACCAATAGGTAAATATAAAAATCCACAACCCCAAACTACTGCCATAATCGCGTAATTGTATCATTCATCTCAATTTTAAAGAAAGATGGTTAATTACTCTATTAAAATTCCAAGCACAATCGACAGTTTTCAATACAGTAAATAGCATACAAGAGTACATTATGAACATACATAGACTCACGCCTGTACTCCCATCGTAGTAAGCAGAGATAACGGAATAATATGAGAACGTGTTATTTATTTTTAACTGTCGATTGAAGGTACATAATACATTGCAACCGCTCAAAACACAATAAAAATTAAAATAAGCGAGCAAAAACGGCAAAACCAGTAGTAATACACACATACACATACGCACTCACGCCTATAATCTCCGAAGGAGTAGGCAGAGGTTCAACCATTACACCCACATTTCACCGAGCTTCGACTCATCACCATATAGGGCACCATTTCAGACTCTGGGCTGATATTCTGGCTGCTTTTCGTAATAGACCAGTATCAGTTTTACCCAACCCAGGGATCGAACCCAAGACCTTAGCAAAAGGAGTCGTACCGCGTACGCATTACAACTGCGCCATCGATGCCATTGGATTCACCGATAGCAATAATGCCTAGATAAGTTTCTACAGTCTCAACAAGATGTAGCTTATTCAAATCATTGAATAAGAAATAATTTGACAATATAATCAATTAAACACTTTCATGATACGGTCAAACTTTGTGATGGTAGGCAGAGACCTGGCTGTGCCCCGGCATTGCTAAGGTCCATGGGCGGCGGTAACCACTTACCATCAGGAGGCCAATTCTCGTAATTTTCAAGAAAGTTGCAAATGGCATTCTCTTAAACCAACGTCAAATGTGAACATAGATCGTAATGAGATTGAATGTAGAATAAAATTTGACTGAAGCCAAAACGGTATAATGCCACTACTAATACTAGGTGCATTTGACGTTGATTATTGGTTTAAAATAATGCCATTTGCAACTTTCTTGACGCTGAGACTAGATCGGAATGATATTTTGAACATTTAAAATTACGAGAATTGGCCTCCAGGCGGGCTACCCGCTCGTCTGTCAAACTAGAGCAATAAAAAAAACTTGATATAATCATATCGTAAAATAGTTACACTATCCACCACTAGAGGCGCTGATATTTATGTGAAGTGTTTGTGTGATGAGGAAAGTAGCGCACTAAATTCAAAGAACTATTACTGAACTTTCAAATAAAGCATAATAGAAACTGCGGATAAGGAGTTCATAATATTTAAAAATAAATTCATGCACGGTGTTTACGACATAATAACACGAAATTGTTGTAAAAAACTTAGAATAAATAAAAGTTTACCTTTGGCTCTCGCCGGCCGCTGCCGCGGCACTTATGTATTTCCGGTAAACGTTAATGTAGATGGAGTTGTGGCTCAATATTATTCAAAAACAATCTTATAAAACTGACTTCAAAACTACTAAGTATTCTACTCATCTTTATGAATCTAAAAAACATCAGAAACAATCGCAAACAAAAATTTAATGTTAATTTCCCAAAGCATGACCGGTTTTAATGTATGAGTAGGTACGCAGCATATACCTAGAGTACCTATAGAATGTAGACAAAAGGTGCGCGGCATAATAGAGCCGACCTTGAAGCGGTCTATTGAACTGCACCCCAAGTTTGTTGTGAGACATTATTACGTCACACTGCATCGAAACTTGACCGCGGATATCAAGTTAATGTGAATTATAGGCATGCAACTTGCAAGTCGTTTAGCGCGAGCCCGCGTGCCGCGGCGCGCTGCTGGTAGGTGGAGGCCGGGGCGACGAGGGGGGCTATTTTAAATTAATTAAAAGTCGCATATGGACTATGGGCATGTTTGGTACATGAATGGAGAGTAAACCCGATGAGGAACGCTGTGACAGCACTTAGATGTACTACATTGAATAGATGTTTCCCGAGGATCGATATGGTTGCAGCACCGCTACCCTCGTACGTCACACGGACGCCCCGCGCGCCGCACAAGTTCCCGACTACCGGGTGCACGGGGTCGTACGGAATCGATCCCGGGTACACCCTCGGACTCCCGCCCCGCCGCGCCGTTTCGACCGCACATCACTAATTGATATGCCGCCTGACGGCCTTGGAACGGTTCCTTGCGATGTTTGTAGTGACATACATAAAGAGAAATCCTGCCCTATATTGTTATTTGCGCACTGCATATCCCATATCCCGTGAAATGTCTAACATTTGTTTTAGTATATAGGTACATAAGGCTACGTGTCTATTGATAAATAAATGTACTTTCAAGAACAATTTCAAGAATGAGTTTTTATCTCTGGAATGGTGTATTAAACTTATGCTCGTACGTGCTATTGTTTCGGTACATGGTAGATAACATCAGATTTTATATAAATACGTTAAAGACAAAATTCATTGAATATAATATTATCAAGAATATATTTTGTAGGTTCATAAATCATATAAGTAATTTAAATTATCAACAATTTACTAATATGGGTACCTACTAGAATCAAACAACTAAGTATATTAATTAATTTTGTCAGTCCCCGATCTTGCAAAATATTAATCGCAAAGATAAATGTTGTCATAACCTGGGACGGCTTATCTATATTTAGTTTTTTATTAGAAGTCTTAAGTACTCGTAGTAGACAAATATGGCGGTAAGTAAATCGATGACAACTGATAGGGTTGGGAAACGCTTGAACAAACTACTGAACTAATAAAACCTGAATGGAAAGTGAATGATTTTACTGATTGTGTAAATCACCAAAAGTAGCTAGATTTATTGCAAACAACGCTAAGGTGGCAATACTAAGCTAGGCCGGCTCTAAACTATCATTTGTCAAATCTGTAAAATATTTTTTTTGTAGCAATATTCTAACGACTTCAGAAATAATAATATAATGATTTGTGTAGTTATTTAACGTATTTATTATTACAATTTATTAGATATAAAAAAAGTAAACCTTGTTTATCCTATGTTAAAATAATTAATTCATTAACTTCTTTCCATAACTACGAATTAGCAATACGAAATGTAAAATTTACAGTTCCCCTATATACCTGGTTCTGTGCAAATGCCTTGTGGGAATATTCAGTTTTTGAGAAAGTGTCGTAATTTATTGGTTAATAGAGCAATTCAAAGTTTAATTCATATTGTATATGTTTCATGCAAAGATCAACACGTTTACGTATAACATATGATGTGTGATTGATTCGAAAATTGAAATTTTAGTGCGAAGTTTTTTTTTTTTTTATAGTATAGGCCGGCAAGTAGAGTTTGTTTACTACATAAGACATTTATAAATATATAAAGTTTACATAAAGTAAACATTCATACAAAACAATAAATGAGGAAATAGATATTAATATGAATTGCATCTGCCCGTGCCTCATTCTAGAGTAGAGTCGTTTGTTCAAAATCTAAACTTCTCAGTAGTTGGGCACACCAAAGATCTATATTTTTCTCCCTAAACTTTATGAGTCAGTTATTTTAATTTTAACATAAAATATTGGCTACGAGTATGCCTAATCAACACTAAAACTATCATGAAAATAACTGGCCATGTGCGATTAGGACTCGCGCCCTGAGGGTTCCGTGGCTACTGCCTATATGTTTAAAATAATATGTTTCGACAAGTCACGTGTCGCGTCGCGTCGCCGCGCCGCGTCGCTTTGTGTTATACTTATTCTTATTTACACGCACATGCACTCACGCATGTAATCCTCAAAGGGTTAGGGAGAGGTGTAAACAGTACACCGACATTTCGCCGAGATTATCTCCGTCCTATTATGTGATAGTGAGCGAGCCGAAAGCCATACTGGGCACAATTCCAGACGCCGCGCCGGGCCGATACTGAGTATTTTGTAATAGAAAAACCCAATATCACTTTTACTCCACCCGGGGATGAACCCGGAACCCCACTTGCGTGTTTGCCGGCTATGCTATAAAAAAAGATAAACTAATATATCATTCCATACGTTATTTGAAATTAATGGTTCTAGGATTTTTTCCTTCACTTAAGCCACCAAACCTCTCTCATTACCAAATTTCAAGATTGGTAAGTCAACAAGAAAAACCTTATTGTTGATGAGAGACTTTGTGAGTATCAAAATATGTGACATAAATGGCCGAATCTTCATTATGTTGGCTTAGAAACTTGTTTTTTTAGTTAATTTCAACATAATATACATGCCTAAAAGACCAAATTCATTAATATAACGCTCTACTGTACCTACAGTTGTTACAATTACGACTTTGTTCTATGATAGTTTTGTTTTATTATGTGGTTTTTAAAAGATACTATAGATATGTTTAATGTGTGCAAAACGCAAATTACATTGATAAGACAAAACAAATATAGTGTGCACGTAGCCAAGTAGTTAATGTATATTATTATGTATTAAATCACACAGGTGTCAAAAGTTCCGACAGTTTGACTGTACCGAAAGTTGGTTTGTCGCAGTTTTTACAGTACCTACTAGTGGCAACTAATAACTACGTACTTAGTACTTACCTACTTGACATGAGAACCTATTAGGTATAGTATTCAGGAGACGTGCACTAAATCTTTTTTTCTTTAAGTGTCTAAATTATTAAAAAACAATATCTTAGGAAGTATTGGGAATTCAAATCGATGTAATTATTTTATTACTTACTTTACAATGCTCCTAAGCGTTTATCTCTTGGGACTCGTCGTATAAATCTAGATATTAAGGCATCTTAAGTGTGCATGTTTTATTGTTTTTTTCTGTTATTCGCTTAAACGTTGTGATTTAAGCCGCATGCACTTAATTATTATTGGAGTGAACAGTAATAATAGGTAATGTGTATGTGTATGTTTTCAGAAACGGCGAGCCGGCACGACTGCACGCACGCAGTGTGGCGTGGCCGGCTGCCGACCCGCTCCCCCCCACCCTGTCACGTGTGACGTGCACTCTACAACCCCGCCGAGAACTCACCTACTCGACCACTACCACTATTAACGACCGAACAGGCCCCGACCGCCCCACCAAAAAACAGATTTGTGAATATTGAAACCACTAGATGCTTAAATTACAAGATTCCAAGCGACCCGTTACTTAGAATAATATGGTAAATTAGCAAACAAGTGTTTTCGAATACTATATAAAATGAAAAAAATAAAAAAAAACTTTTTGAATATGTGCTTGAACTGCGAGCGCGACCCGCCGCGGCCCTGGCCCCTTTTGTAAATATTGATTATCGAAACAGCTTGACTACTGCTTCAGACACTTTCTACATTTTCGACACACGTGTAATAATATTTAGAATTGGTTCTTCGAGACAAATAATAATCGAAAATAGGCCTATAGAAGATATCGTTGCGTTCGCGGGGGATGTCGCTTGAACGCTTGACAATAGATTGTAAATAATAGTTAGTGCGCCGAAGGCGCGTGGGCCGCACGCACCCAAACCGACCGCCGGTTCTCGACCCTAGCTCCTAGCCACTGCCCAGACATGACTCACACAAAGCCTTGGGCCCCTGAGGATTGACAGTCGACAGCGCTCCGATCCCGAGCTGCCCCGACCGGTGCGGACTGCGGTCGGCCAGCCTGCACGCGCGGGCACAACGCGCACGCCGCACCGCACGGCGTGTCCGCATCACCGCAGTAGACTTCGCGCGTAACATAAAATAGCTCAGATTAGTTTTTGAATGTGACGCGTTAACTGGTTTACATCATCTGATGTGCAGTCTCGGTGAAGATTTGGCAATTAAAACTTCATAGTGAAATAAAGTGAAATCAACCTCGTGCAATAGTTTATAAGTTATTTACTTTATATGATGTCGTGCGTGGGAGTTGGAACATTATCAATATGGTGTAATGGTTCTATATCCAGTACGTCCAATGCCCCCCGACCTTGTTGTCTTCATGGAACCACGCAACAGTCTCGGCGACACAATATTTTATTTACTTATTGGTAGTTGTTTAGACGAAACTGTAACGGATTTAGTATGCACCCAAGAGGGCTTTTCCAGAATCATAGTATTTAATGTTATTTTAAATTGGTAATTTATTGATGTTCATTGATCGTAACGTTAAAAATCAAAGAATGTTTGTGACTACACACGGTGACTTGAATGATGGAGAGTAGGCAGGTACCTATTAAATGATTTAACTGCAGGGAGTAGCTATGAAGCTACTCATAATGTTAAATACTACCACCTCATAGACAGTAAAACGAATCTAATCGTTTTACTTGGTAGCAATTTTAATAAATTAGCAGTACCTCGATGGATCGAGTAATTATTGTACATCATATCAATTGTTGACAATAATATATACAAAATATGATGGATAAAAGTGTTTCCGTGTGTACGTAAATATAATTACGCGCATGTTTGAAAGGAAAGTTACTTATAATATGTTCAAGATATTGTGAATTAATTAGCTTGTAATATTATCATTTAAACATATCTAGTATGAATTACATATAACTGTTTGTGTATGACGCCGGTGACAAGCATACTTTTTGTACTTTTTGAACACACGTTGCACATATACTTTGTGTTTTAATTTATATCCTTGTGAAATATTACCTAGTTCTACGACACTGAATGATATAAACGTTAATAATTAAATTAATTATTATAGGAAGTACAGTTTTACCGTCAAATCTGCAGGCTAATCATGAGTTTGTCTCGGTAAAATCGCTAGCGACGACGCAAGATATTTATATGAAAAACTCAGTAGCGCCTCTAGCGGATACGTGAGAAACTAAATGTGGTTATACAAGTATTTTACGTAGTCGCTAGCGATTTTACTAAGACACTCATGGTTGAGGCACAGAATCCGAAAAGGTTAGTAAAAAATTAATAGAATTGGCAAGGAAAATAAGGCATTTAGCCCGTCACCGGCGCCCCTTATTCGTAACTTTGTTTGTAAACTTGAGTTATAAACGTAAACGTTAGGTGTAGATACTACATCCGATACCTAATATCTTCATATCATTACAAAACATGTCATAGCGTTTAATACATCTAGGTGAAAAGACATTAATTATATTTATGCCCTACGTAATTAATGTAGTGTAGTTTGTAATTATACTATTTGTAGCGTTTAAGTCTAGCCCTTTTACTGGGCATTTTCCTTTCTAGCTAATTTGACACCTTCATTTTGCTGAAAAATAAAAAGGCATGGTATTCTTCTTTTAAGTTTAACTCTGATCCTTTTAATATCATCCATTCTAAATATTAAAAACATTATTGTTTTGCCTCTTTACAACATTACTGGGTTGGGTTTAGGTACATTAAATTCTTAAATATTTTTGACACATACTCTACATTAAGAATTACAATTTCCATTCCGAGCATTCCTTCATAATCTAAACAATCAGTCAGTGTGTAGGTATAAATTATATGATTATGTACATATTATCAGGATATTATTGTGTTTAAATGTCCGTCAGTGTTAATGTGAATAGTTTACGATAGACTTTTTTATATAAATCCAAAAAAAGTATCTTGTTACGGTGACTATTTCGATAAGAAACAAGTCGTTATAGCAAATTATCTTCAGCAAACCGAAACACTGGCCCATATTCCCAATATTAACATTTTCTAATCCGCCAATATCTCTCAGGTAAATTAAAAGACAATTGATGATCCACTTCGACTTGTAACCACGAAACAGTCACTGTAAAAAAAAAACGCACTCTTGAGTAGCTATCTAGCAAACGTCCAGTCCTTAGTTTGTTACAGTGATACTGTCTATAATATGAGTGATTGCGTTAGAAGGGGTATCTATAATAATACACGACCACAAATATGTAGATGTATACTACTGACTATTGACCATTTGTAACTATCGGTGATCCCCTTTACGCCGCTCCTAATATATTCTTTAATTCTGATGCTTTTTATTTACAAACTATGTAGGTACTTATTTAACTAAATGTCTGATGAATATATCAATGGAATCGGTCAATTAATTTAGACTTATCACTTAGTTTAGTAACAATTATTTGTCACGTTGTTTTAAAGCTTAATTGTTGTTTCTTCTATTTGTCGCTTAACTGCGTTAAGGAGCAAAATTATATCTGAATGGACACTTAAAGTAAAACATAGCTGTGAAATAATCTGATAGAACGTAATCAGTGCTCAATATGTAAAAAATACTACTTATCACATACGTAGTTATCTCATTTGTCAATATAAAATGGTAATATAATTCATTGGTGTTATGTTAATTGTACAGCATCTAGTAGATCGTGTGTCGTTACATTTTATGTGTACATCGTGACTCGCGACGCTGTGGCCGAGACTGTTGCTAGAATATATTATGTGTCAATGTTATTATTATATAAAAGCAAGTAGAGGAAGTGTTAATTTAATGATACGATTAAGCACGCGGGTCCTGTTGGTTTTATGGTATGACTACATTTCGATAGTGCAGTGCAGAACATCATCATGACAAAATGGAGTTACGTCAATTTAGTGAAACTTTTGAACATTCCTTGACAGTTTACTGAGACAGTTGAGATGTAGATGGGACAGTGCCAGGACATGAGTAACCGAAGAAATCCAAACGTAGGGCATATACTACGCCAAGACTATCTTATTACTCCAGTAGTCACTTTGTAAGTTGTATGTATTGTACTATCGGAAAATCCAATGCATTTGTAGGGTATTTGACGAAGACGTTGGCATTTCATGTAATATATTATGTCTATCGCTGTAAACAAAACAGAAAAAAGCAAAAAAATGTATTTTAGTTATATTTTTTACACGACGTATGTTTTTTTACCTCAATATTTTTTTTTACAATAGTTTTTTATCTATAATATATTTTTGTTATAATTGTAAATTATTATTAATTGATATTCAATTGTTTTTTGGCCCGTTATTATTATACGGTATTAGTAAAGCAGATGGTAGTGCAATATAGGACGCTGGACACATCATAAAAAGTATAGCGTGGCTTCTGGACTCATCGTAATTTATGTGTAAACTACGGAGAAAACGCCATGAGAAACAGCTCAATTATTGAATACCTAATTATGAGCAAACATTATAAATGTTTGTTGGTGATGGCCCGTTGCCCCTATTCTATTGTTTCCAGTATTCATGCCATTATATCTGTTATACTAATTGATTATGATAAAAGGAAAAACTGAATAGGGTATTTAAGGATGTCGACATATTTAACAAGTTATATTTTACAAAAAGACGTTTTAATTCAATTAAATTTAGTAGTTTTTTGTGTCGTCATAATGCTTAATTATTATTATGTAGATGAAAGAAAGTCTGTGTACAATGTTGGCCCTATATTCATTTAGTGTGGCTTCTGGTCTCATCTACCATCGATTATGATCATATATGATGTGATCTAATCGGATTGGAAATGAGCGATTGTTAGGGCCGTTCTGATTGTTCTTCACTAGATGAAGAATCGACATAGGCCAAAATGACCCGCTGCCCCTAAGCGAGTGTGGTTCCAAAAACATGTTACATAGCACCTACTTGTACATAGATTTATCTGAGCTGTACCAACTCTAATACTTTTATTTGCATTTAGATGACAAGAGGAGATATAATCAAAATATTTATTTAGTACCTACCTACCTACGTAGCTTTCGTTTAGTTTGTATTTTTATTATTATAATGGTGAAATATAATACGTATTTAGATATTTATCCACAAAGCAACTTTGTCACAAAACCACTGTAGTGCGGCTTCAGAACACACCATCTAATATCACTGAATGATGTGATCAGATAAAAGGCATTTAATATATTATTATGCTCTCAACTTACTGATGCCACAATAAGATATTAATACTAATATTTTTTTAGTTATTTTTTCTTTGTTCAAATAGTATTTAGTAACGTAATTTATAAGAAATATATATTTTTTGTTACTTTAAGTTTATAATTAATTCATCGTGGAAATTCCTTTTTATTGTGTAATTAAATATAAATTGATGTCATTGTAGCTATTTTTAAGAAAGTGGTTACTTTTAATTTGCCCCTAATATGCCGTAATGACGCTACCTTACCAGATTCAGTGAAATACCCTATTGTGTCCGCAAGGTGTATACAGTAAGTAAGCTTGGTATTAGTTCACTGTTGGTGTTATATGTTAGTTTATAATATAAATAAATCCGGCAATTCGTAACCGGTGTGTACTCTCGATATTAGTCTGTGTATATCTGTATGTCGCGATGTATCTGAAGGTTACGAACTATGACAGTGCACCATCATTCAAACAATTCAACCGACCATGCCCTCAATTACACCAGTTAACTGCAAGAGTTCAAAAGTCCATAAATATCTACAGATATCGTACGTAGCAGACACGTACCAGCACAGATCTAAAAATATTATTTCATACATTATCTATGAACATATTCACATGTAGTGCATAGACACGGACCGGCGCTGAATGGCAATTCTCGACGAGAATATTCCGTCTGTGACGGTGCGTGTCTGCACGTGTATCTAGATATGAAATAAATAAATTAATGGTACTAATGTGTACGACGCGTTGCGCCGCGCGGTGTGTCCGTGCGCTGTCATACGTTCACATCCTTACACCTGTGTATCAAGATTCTACATTAAGATTTCTAAATTTGTGTAACTGGTTCCCGTCGTAAATACTGCCTGTAATGTAATCGCCAATGTGGTCGTATGTATCGGTGTATAATGTGACTAATACGCTCTGGGTCATGTTAAGGTGTAAGAATTATTTCAACGCCATGAAAATAGTATCGATCTCTACTAAGTAGCTGCCAATGAGATGATTATATAATATGTAAACAACGAAATGGATTGCAGCACATGTAGTGCAAAGATGTGCAAATACAAAATAATAGATTTGCAGCTAATTGGAACGCGTTGCGTACCACGTCACCGGGGGTTACTTTAAGACTGCCGTGTAATTGAGACATCTTCTTCTTGTTAAATACTTACTCTGAATTAATTCAAAATTTATTATTTTGAACGTGATCTACCACTCTATAAAAACCTAAAAAACTTTTTTCATATACATATACATGCATGTGTTGGCCATGGATATTTTTAGCCGGTTGTTGGTTCCAATGTAACCCCCACTTATGGTACTTAAAGAAGTATGCAATCCGCCCATTGCATGGGCGGCCCATGACGGCGTTGACTGTTGCGTGTGCAACGTGCTTTGAGTTTTTAATATGCTCAGCGCGCGCGATGCATACTGCATAGGTACTCGTAGACCCCGCCATGCGCCACCTCGACCCACTCGTAGTCACGTCGGTACGTACGGATAATAGTAGTCTATACCCCGTCAACTGTCAATTTTCGCAGACACGATGCATATTAGAAGTATTTGTGAATTACTCATGTTGGCCAAAATTGTAGTTACGCCGTCTACACGGGCGTATTATGATTTTCGCTCAGTATTATTAGTTTTTATCGTACGTAGTGTAATGTACCCAATAGAGGCGATGACACGGGCCCGGTGCATTCACCAAAGTATTTAGTTTAATACCACTCCGTACATCAATATTTTAATTTTATCTATATCCTAACGATTGGAAATTATCTTAGATAGAGGAGCCCACATTGATTTCGCTGAGGAATCACATTTTTCTATTTACTTGTGTAATATCAGTCTCGTAGTTAGGATGGAGTTGGATTTTTTTTAAATTTAATTAAGAAGTCTGAGTAAGTCCGTTACGACTGTATTTAATATGGTCCGTAGGACGCAAAGGTTATGGATAATTTTATCTGTAAAATTCGATTTGTTTTAAGATTTATAGTTAGGTGATATCTGCAAAACTTAGCGGTGTGTGGTACAAGCGGTCCGTTTGTGTGGAACTTTACGTTTACATGTTGCTTATTAGTATCGACTGAGGCGCTAATGCGCTGTGACCCTACGTTTGCATGAACTCCGAAACCTAAGATGGGACCTTTACTTTAGTATTGCAGGAAATATATTGATACGTTTTAAGTTATCAACGACTTCTTTACACATAATATTGTGCTTTATACTCCGACCCGCTTGTAATACAGCTTGATGCATGTAGGTACGATATCGAACTACTTAGGAATGTGAAATAAAATTTAATGACCACCACAAACTCAGGTACTTTTAAAAAATTAAATCATTGATATCCCGATAATATCCTCACTTGAATCGACGCGTCAGTTATTAAGAGTCTGCTTGACCTAGGTATGTATATCCGTTTTCACAGCGTTCTCATGTTTAGCAACTTTTTGACTCTTGTATGGCTATATTACTAACATACCCCAAAACTAAGTAAACTTCGAATACATATTCCGAATATTTGTTTCAAACCCGCTGGCTAACTAGGCGCGTCACAAGTCGACTATTTACATTATATTACCTATTATTACGGCCTTCTTTCTCTCAGTTACCCTGCCATTTTTGAACATATAATACATTTTTGTCTCTAATTATTATAAACATAACTGATACTACACAATTGTGACGTAATTACGTTTAAATATAGTCAGTCACCCCTAGTAAAAATAATATTATGTATATTATTATTACATTATCTACTGTTAATGACGGCCCGGGAGTAACTTTAGAATAGAGCGAGATGAAAATATAATTTAATAAACAGACTTATGCAGGCGCCTCGACGGGCCCGGGGTCGTCCATGTATACCCTGGTCTGACATACGGCGCCCGCGCCTGTAGCGACCACATCGCCATACGGCATGGCCGGCTCTGTCGATTCCCTTATACAACTTGGCTCTACCTTATTTTCTAAATTTACAAATTTATTACCATAGGCAATAAAAATTAAATTTCATTTTACATTCCTTAACTAGGCGGATAGTTAAATTATTGTTATGTACACAATTTAGAACTTGTTACGTCACATTTTTATTAGTTTTATTGTTTACAAAGGGTATGACGAGGCTAATGCTAATTATTTACTAGTAGGTATAATTTCTCGTATCACTTGCCCCCTTTCCGTCCAGGTCAAAGCGTGTTCATAATATATACATAATATGTATATTGAATATAAATTCACAATTCAATTATAATTTTAAACTGGAACTGATATGATTTTCGGTAATTACAATATTATATTTATTATTGTAATTTATTTTCAATGTTTTTAATAATACACAAATTGTTGAGATCTTTTTTGAGGTGTCCTTAGAATGTTCAGCTATTCTGCTTGAAAGCATTACATTTTTATTTGGTAAATTGATCACAAAACACATATATACACTTGTATTACGCTAGCTACGAGCTTATATATATATAATTTTATAATTATATAACAATACATCATATATACTATATTATTATGTGTGTATTGTATTCGATCATGTAATGTAAGTTATACAAGGAGCAAGTCTTTACAAACTTATAATACGTTATCCTCTATCAATATCTAAAATTAAGATTTATTAAGATTAAGGGCTTTTCGACTAGTATACTAACGGAAAAAAATATGAGATCTTATGAAATAATCAGAATTTTTCGCGATAATTTAAATATATTATTATCCATCCAGTATTATTAGATGAATAGGTTGTAATGGTTCGAAAATTGCCGTTTTTAGCTCCTTTACCGTAATAATAAGGTAACGATTAATAATAGGCCAACAATATAATTTTTAAAGAATTATATTTCTGCTTGTTTTCGATTCCAATTATCGCTATTCATCCCGGTCCCATCGCTCGTGTCGGTGCTTGTAAACTCACATTTTAATACAATTTTATTAATTGCAATCTATCTCGATTAATCTATATATTCGAACATCTTATGAGAAATGCTCATTATGAGAATAAACAAAAATATACCTACTACTGGGTGTTACAGAAAGGTAGTATCGATAATAAATCCACGTACAGGGAGAACGACTTAAATTATAATGGTAACGTCAAACAACTGAAATTGAACATAAATTTTTAATCAATATTTTAGTGTTGGGATGTGCGTCCTATAAAACATCTAATAAAGTTAATACTCAAGTGGGCATGTATTAATCAAACGATTGTCTCGATATATTTTATAGCAGAGACCGACTAGCGAGCAAGTGGATTACCTGATGGTAAGTGATCTCCACCGCCCATGAACATCCATAATACCTGAGGAAACATGAATGCTTTGCCGACCTTAAAGGAATGGGATTGTGAAGGGGAGGGAGATTTGGGCCTCCGGCTATCTCACTTACCGTACGAAACATAACAGTAAGCTATTACTTCACGTCGGTTTTCTGAGACAGTGGTAACAACACCGCTGCGCCGGCCAATTAATGCTGTGGAAAAACCTGTTAATTGTGGCTCTACCACTTAATAACATAAACATTTTAAATTTGAATTATTCAGAAACTGTGACATATAACTGGTTTGAATTTACGGGTAAGTTACTAATTACTCACTCTGTGCAGTTTTTATTGATATCACCTTTTTGCAAAACTCTATATTGTTGTCGCTGGTACACAACATCACATTATTAAAACAAAACGGCCAGTCCTAAATATATTAGAATATTATACATCATTTCCATCAGCCTAGAAACCTCTTTGTGTGTTAAATCTTAACTTATATAATGTAACATTTACTGAACAGTAGGTACCTATACTACAGGGCATAAATGTCTACACGAGTTGGTTTCGGATTTCATCGAACTAAAGGTCCTGTACAACGACAGCGTATGCACGTTAGTTCGTCTATGTAATACATATATATAATCCACAATATTCCTCTTAATGCCGAATTGAATAGTTTTCACAACGCTATTGTTTAGTTGATCAATGTAAAGTACGAGCGAGTTGTGACTTCAGGTTTGTAAATCCAAATGTTATCCATCGTTGATTACATAAAAAAATTCAAATGCTCATAACATATATGATTTATTAGAACAAACTAAAAACAAGGTACGAAATTAAAAGTATCTCACCTCTTCGATGAGACCTAAAGTTAGGAAATGGGGAAACTGAAAATTCTTAATTGGCCCGGCCCTTAAACGATCAATTGAAATTGTCAAAGTGTTAAGTTAATGATGATTTTATTGAAGTGCGGTTGATTTAACTTAAATAGACATTCAACACTCTGATTAATTTAACCTCAGCTATTGTTTTGGCCGTATTGTGTTATGTATCATGATATCAAATACAGTTACCTATACAAATATATTTTTATCCTTGCATGAAAAGTGACTACATTGGACCTGATGTTAAGTACAGTGCAGTCCAAGTATAATGTCGACCGTCAAGAGACATTGCTTCCCTCGACGGTGGACAGGATTATGCCGGCCTAAAGTTACTAGATATATCTACACTAGCTGACTCCGGAACGAGTCACTTTCGTGGGTCGAGTCGGTTTTTCTCCATATGTACGGTGGTAGGTACTCGCTTTTCAGGCGGGTACTAAAATTATCAGGTACCTTTCCATCAGAAAAGTTGCAGTTAGATATAGATTTCTTAACATAACATCGTTTGTCGAATTTGCACTGTAACTCTGAGTTCGAGAGATTCAGAGTTGAATATTAATAATGGACTATTTGCACTAGAATGCGCCAATTAAACATACCTACTTGTTTCTGTGCGGAACACACATACCAACTTTTGTGAATTGTAGATATACAGAGACGACCAATGGGCTATACGAGCATCAATCACGTAACGATTGAAAATTACAATTGATCGTCTCCGGGTCACTATAGTCGGAGCTAATTTTTACATACCAAACTATATGTTCCTACCTGTACCTAAGCTGATTAAAGAGGAAGTGGAATTTAATTTGAATAAATCAGTCACTATAACTTTCATATGATTATTATGTAATATTTAATAACAATAATTAACATCGATTATTATAGGTATCTCAACAATTTAAAGATGCACAAGACCTATTATATTAAAATTACAAATCTCTAACCACTTGTTACCACTAGTCTACTTATATTCGGCTAAACATTCCTTGACAAACTGATTAATCACATAGATACCTACTTACCAACATGGGTAAAGAAGGCCAAGAGATTGATAACAAACCATCGTCACGACTACGCTCGTTTGTACGCACCAACGTAACTGTTAGCACTGTTAGAAATAGCCTGTACCTACCTATATTAATTTGCTCACTTAATGGAAATGGCCATTATTTTACCAAACGGTGGCTGGCAACTCGGCTGGCACGGAAATGTCAGTGCGACATGATCATATTAAATCGCGCTTTTGGAGTGCTATTATGTCTCTGTAGAGGCGAGTTTTTGGATATAAAAATATTGTCTGATAACATATGTGGTTGATCTGTTCGGATATTGCTCATTACACGGCAGAATTGCTCGGTCAACTTAATTAGTTTCAAGAACTCCGAAAGGAATTATAAAGACTGTAGGTACTGGTATGACATTATTGTGGCTAATGAGTAGGCACGTATTTACTTATTGTCAAGAATACAACGTAATTAAAGTTTCGAACATATGGAATTATCATACCTGTTTGTTTTGATAGTTCAATGGTAAAAACACTACCTATGGGATATAGAATGATTAAACATTAAAATTGATAATTAATTACCTACCATCAGTCTTTAGATCAGTATTGGTTCCTTCGCGTTAAGCTAAGCCGTGTAACTGGAAATCCGAGCACTTCTTCCGGTATTGCTTGTAAAAAAAATCGAATAATTCCAAAATGTATCTGGAGCTTTATCCAAATTTTGTACTTGAGTTGTAACAGTGCTTGCCGTGCTGTAATGAAGGATTTCCTTTTAAATAAGTTGTGGATCAAAAAAAACTACATGAATTGTAATAAATATTAAAATAAAGTCAACATTGATGTTTTATTTCATGAACAAATGTAGATCTAAAACGCATCACCGACGGTGAAGTTACTATACATTGCATATACTACTATACTAATACTACACACGACGATTTTAATGTATATTTGATCTAGAGTAGGCACCTATCCTAAGTTATTGAACTGAATTATAAGGTACCCAGCGATATTAGAATGGGAAGGTACCTATATCCTAAATGCTGTATTTACCTATATCTAAATTTAATATATACTTATTATAACATTTTCCCTATTCGCATGAACAAAAACATGTGTATGTTTAGGATAGTTTTATTCATATCGTCATAAATTAAAATAATTAATGTTTCTTATGACTATCTAAAATACCTACACTTGTGACTTCTTCGTTATTAGTTCTCTATAAAGAATGAATTTACAGCGGTCGTATCTCTTGTTTATGTAAAGTTCTGCCCAAGTTCTCCGATATTTGAAAATCGACATCAAAATTAAATGATGAAGAAAGACAATTATCACTCACAGTCACCCTGTATAGGATACGTAGAGTTCGAATAAAAAATCGACGGTACCTAGCCTAGCCTTTGAGGACCTGTTTTATAATTTATGTTCTCAAAGTCGTGTATGATATATTGGTAGTCTAATATTTCATCTTATGACATGGTAAAAATATTCCCGTATTCAGAATCCAGCATTGTGGTGGTTTTTTTTTTTATATATATTAGGATAGGTGTCCACTCGACATGACATTAAGATAAATGGTTTTAATTATAATGGCGCAAAGCTATACACTATGGCCCTCGTAGTTGCCATATTTTTCCAACATAGGATTTTACTATGCAATTGTGGGACATAATAACTACCATTATGGTGACGAAACATCCACTTGCTTCTAACGTCACCATTGTTGTAAGAAAGAAATTAAAATAAATTTCACTATAGAGGTGGTGACGTCAGGCAGGCGGCTGGTTGTAATAACTAAAAGCCAAATCTCTCTGTAACATGTGTTAAAAAACCATGTTGCGCCGACCCCACTACGAGTGGGATAAGGGCAGGAGGAAGAAGAAGTACTATACCTAATGCTATAAAGCGCAAATACTAATTGAAAATATAAGTACAGAAAACTCTGTCAGAATTGAAAATCGACCGTAAATCAAATAATCGAGCTTTGACAGCGTCACTTATCTCGTCAACTTCCTTTAATCTCACACCAGCCATCCTATAAAGTATAACACAATCTAGGTCTATGTCGCAACTACACACAATCAAGTAAAATAATAGATTTTTGGATATAATAGGAATATTTAAAACAACACAATTTAAAAATAATAATAATATTTATTGTAATATTCGTAAAACATCTGCATAAACATATCTATCTACACGTCAATAATTAATACAAATAATAAAAGCAACTCGTCGCAAACCATCCGGGTCATGTACATACCTATGAAATTAATTTTACATCTGCACCGCCATTGTATCAAATAAATCAGCGTCATAAGTAAAAATCTCTAAAACATGTAGGCAGGAATAACTATTTCAAAACAAAAACAATGTTGATATATAGTTATTATTATATTTTGCAAAAAAAGCGTGCACTTGTGATTCGGAATTACACTCCGTTTGCATGTTGCACCTATTTAACTGCTACATGCACTACAATACAACATAGTAGTAGAAATGTTAAATACCTAAGTATACCAATCGGATGAAGAACCCTCTATGACGAAAAATATGCTATTAAAATCACATTAGTTACAGTTCCGTCTTTATTCCGGCCTTAAATACCCACTAATCATATGTTTTATTTATTTATAAATAACAAAAACAAATCTATTTGACATTAGATATCAGCAGCTAAAAGGGCATCAAACTGTGTGTCCAGAGACCCCCGTATGGCTTAAGACGGCACCACCTGCAAGAGCCTTTGCAGACCACGTTTTTTTTATGCGCTGACGACGCGCGTTTTTGATTACCGCTCCCTCTGCGCGTTATCAACACGTTTTAGCAGATTTTACACGTTAAGTAGTGACGTTTCGAGCGACGTCATCGTAATACTGTGATTCCAAATGGCGGCGGCTTTCTGCGCGATTCACAACGCGAACGCGCGATTCACAACGCGAACGCGCGTTTGTAGCGATACAAACGCAAGGATGGTGTGCAAAGGTAACAACGTGACTTCAGTGTTGCGTTTGCTGAACGTCCTACTTGCGTTCGACGCGCGTCGTAAGCGCATTAAAAAACCTAGTGTGCAAAGGGCAAAGGGCAAAGGCCCTAAGCTTTACGGCTCAGAGTGCACGCATCTTCATGAAATGGATAAACTGTACCCCGTCTTTATTCCATTGTCAAAGGGACGCTTATTGCGGTTAGAGAATATTGCCCGCTAAATTTATTTTGTAAGAAGTTTATAACTTAGTGGGTAATCAGTTGCACACTCAATAAAAAAATATTACATGGACGTGCGGTTTGCGGACCCGACGGCTATGATCATTCACGTAATGAATCACTATGCGTATACATGACACCTATGTGTATACATATTTACAATTACATTTGTAATAACGGTAAATAGACCCTACGTTTGTTCAACTGTGTTCGTTCTAAAACACAACATGCACAAACTCGAAGCATATGTAGTACAGTTAAATAAAATAACATTTCATAAATCTTAATGGACCGTAACCATACTACAAAAAATAAGACATCCGGAACGAGTAGGCGCAAACGAAAACTTTGTGAAAAGTTTGGCTTTGGCCGCTCCTCGTCCCCCACCAACCATAAACATTTTCTTTGAATATAATGTATTATCTATTGTCTTTCACCAAAAATTGACAAGAAATTTATAAAGAACGCGTGGATGAGTGACATAAATAGAATATTCGATGAACAATCTTGATATTCTGATCACATTATTGATAAAAAATATATTTGCAAACAAATAAAACAGTAGAGATTGCTAAAATGTATTAAAAGTTTATTTGTAAAAAAAACTACGATTAAAGTTCTACGCTCAGTAATGTTCGTCTATTTGCAATATACGAACAGGTGATGATGAAAGAAAAGATCAATAAACATTTTATTTGCACAATACACAACGCGCAAATACCACAGATAAACATACAATTTACAATTGTTTTAAATAATAACTACTATGTCAGTATTTGCGCGTCGCAGCTGTCATGTTACAAGAAGGTGCCCACTCAGCAAAGTGCTTTGCACTTACATAGTAAATGCCACAACACAATGGTAGTTTTCAGTGGTCACGAAAACCAGCGATCATACACATACCTTTTATAGAATGACTGACCCAAGCTTGATTAACCGGGCATTGATTAATAGCATATTCGGACTAATTCTTAAAAAAGCAAATATTGCCGCAACGCATAACTTTAACCGCAGTCCTGAACATGTCCTCTGAACGTACAAACAGAGCCACCGCCACGCGCGCCATAATAAATGTAAAAATGAAATAAAAGTTATATAACTAAACTCACATGTTAAAAGTTTAAAATGTTTTGATACAGAAAAGGTTATTTCTAAAAAAATATTTTTAAATTTATATCCATGACATCGTCAAATATAATAAAATTTTCATTATAAATATTAAATAAAATTCATATTTCCATTAATCTTTACTAGCTTGTTACTTTTAAATACACATCACATACAATAAAATAAGTACATATATTATGTTATTTAGCTACTACGCACTAAAAGAGGCTCAATAAAGTTTCTATACATGGTAGAATTGCAGTTTAGCCAGTAAAATATGAATGGACACAACTACCGTGACCCAAATATCCGTTACATAACGGTGACATGTGAAACAATATTCTTTATCTTCATACTCGATAAACAAACCTATCAATGAGGCTATATGAAGAAAGTTAATCGGACTTAATTTCTTTTGTCTAACAAACAGTTGCAGGATCGTGAAGGTAATTTTATAAACGTTAGTCACACGTTGGGCGCCTATTTACCGGACTAACCGGCTCTATATTATTATATTCGCATGTTATTCGAACAACTCTTGACTAAAATTTCTAACATGATCTTGGCTGAGGCGACTTTTGCCCAAGAGGATGACTTATTGCATTAAAATAGCGGTCAATCACAAAATATTTAAAAACAATGTTCTCTACATAATGATAAATATAAAAACATTCACTGTTCGCAGATTAGTTAAAACAACTTTTACCAATTGTAAGATATTTAAATCTCTGCCCATATTATATTAAATCGTCATCAAAAAATAAAAAAGCTTTGGCTCTTGAAATAAGGTTCTTTGAGCACGAACAAAAGCAATTACCTTCAATAGATACCGTGGATTCATTACAATACGAGTTTGCTAAAATCATGAGTAAGCACGCTTACGATTGCGAAGACTTATAAACATATGTGACAGGTACTGATACTTACAATTAGACGTGTGTGGAATGACCGCAGTATCTATTGGCGGTTATCTATGAATATCTCGATCTTTCCATGACAGAACAATAGCGCGTTCGGTTTATACGTTCAATATATATTGTAAGGTGTGATTGGTTGGTTATAAGACAGAGTTGCAAGGCATAAGTTCGAAGAGCGCTGCGAGGGCGAGATGATCCGAGCCGTACACGTTGTTGGGAAGACTTCCGAGCACTTCGCATTCCTTCTCTGTCGGCAAGCGGAGCCGCTCCACTAGCCGCAGGGCACTGCAGCAACTAAACAACAGCATCGCGCATCAACGCTTTACACAACAACACGCGTTCTATCTAAGTACATAAAATGATAGTCACAAGCGTTACAACCCATAATACCACTGAAGGAAATACGTAAGTTTAAAAGATATTATTTATGTTTTCACTATTGACATTATTGACACTATTAGTTCTGACACCCCGTTCTCATCATATCTCTTTATAATTTGCAATTTTATGTCGAGGTATTTAAAGCGTTAATGTAAGTGAAAAAGCCACGGTGGAGACCATTTTGTCTACAGAATTAATAAGGCGGCTCGACCGGGTTGTTACCAATGTCTCACAAAAAAGCCGACGAAAAGTAGCAGCTTACTATTACGTTTCGTACAGTGATCGAGATATCTGAAGCCCTTAAAATAAATCCCCTTCCCCTTCTCAACCCTTTATTCATCTCTTTCCTTTAAGGTCCACAACGCGTCAGATTCTTCAGGTATTGTGGATATTCATGGACGGTGGAGATCACTTACCACCAGGTGACCCACTTGCTCTTTTGCCCTTTTGCTTCTTTAGCGAAAAGCTCATTATCACTTATTTACAAACAATTATTTACATTTAAAGACTGCGTACAAAGCATAAAGATGAATAGTATAACTAATAATAAATTAGACTAGTATTAAATTAATTAAATTATTAAACTAATATTAATTAAGACAGCCTCCGTGGCGCAGCGGGCGATTAGCCGGTTGCGAAGCGTGAAGCCGTGGGTTCGATTCCCGCACCTTGACAAATGTTTGTCTGATCCACAAATATTTGTCTCGGGTCTGGGTGTTGTGGGACCGCAAGTCCCTCGTAGTTCTTGATACCCACGATACAGGTTTAACCTAGTGTGGGGTCAGGACTATGTGTGTGACTGTTGGGTGTATTTAATAATGATCGCGCAACTTACCTAAAATAAATATAATCGACAGTTAGCCAGTAATCCTGGAAGGTGGAAGCTTCTTGTTGTCCGTCGCTCTTACATTTGTCATAAGCGGAGACGAACTTCAACGAGTGTCCTATGACGCCACTGTTGAACATACCACTAAACTCTGAACATGACTCGTCCGTACGGTCGAAATCTGGCTCCAGTGACGTTGGGGTATACTCTGAGTTGAATATCTGAATATGAAATAATGAAGACTGTTATTATTTGTTTATATTCATACATTTCTTCATACAGTCTTTAAATTAGCAATATTGTTATTATAGATAATTCAACTCATTCTTGCGCGTCTTGCAATGTATATGTGATGTGTTTCTTACTGAGTTATATAGAGATTATATGACTCTGTATGCCTGTCATTATTGACTTATGGACAATTTCAATTAACGATATCAGTTTAATTATCCGAATAGATACCGAAAATCAACCAATCAAACTAAGTAATTTGTACGCGTGACCTTCAAACTGTATTCTGATTGGCTCATTTGTGCGATCTATCCGATGAATCAAACTAGGACAGTTTATTAAAAATGGCCGTTAAATATATAGAGCCGCTGTCATTTCTCTGTCACACAATTTAAACCGACGGTAGGACGACATAAATTATGCGCTTCGGCAATGTTCGGTTTTTACCAATATATACCCGGTTATCCTCTGTCTGACATTCAAGAGTTAAATAAGTTAATAATTTATTGTTCTAAAAGGTTTGTATTAGATCATCATAATCACAAGTCCGTACTTTCTAAATATCCGAAGATAGCTGAAGCGCAAGAGTAAAATCATATATACTGTACGTATTATGATGCACAACACTGGAATGAAATATCCAAGAAACTTCTCTCAGTCAGTCAGCTAAACGATTTACTGTCTCCCAGTTACTACACTACTAATCTATTTCCAAAATTTTAAGTGGGTATTTAAGAAAATTCTATGATACAAAAATATAGTCCGCACACAACCGCTAGTCATCTCAATTCACTAGGGTAGCAATTGGGTGTGTCGGATAGTACGCTTCCCACCTTAGAATGCTGCTGGACCACACCAGAATTCCACTAATCACCACCCTGATATTTTGGTCGACCTTTATTAGCAGTAATATATAATGTGGTCCATCCAAGAAACATCTCATTCCTATGCACCTCATACGCTATTTCAACAACAGGGAGCGAGGTAAACGGTGCAATAATGGAGTACTTCTCTGACCCAACTCCCATAAACTGCACGAGATGTACAACAGTTGTGCGCGATCTATGTTACGATCCTAAGGACTGATCAACCCCACACAAATCAGATAACGCACAGTACTACGATTAAAGTTAAGCAATTGCGGATTAGTACTAATATGCAATCAATGCCCGGCCATCCGATCTGGCTAGTCACTCCAGGGAAAAATATATTATACATATTCTAATGTTGTGACTAGTCATCATCACGCGTTTGTATGTCCAGTGTAGACGAAGATTGCCGCGCATAACTTTTATCATAGTACTGTACAATATTTGTAAAACAACTTGGCCGGCCTAAAGCTAATCGCGGCTATTGTTTGAAGATATAATAAAGGCTGACTAGAGAGCGGGTAAAGTGACTAACTTCAGCTCGGTCAAGTTATTTTGCGCGTACATTGTGTTCGTTTGAAATTACCTGTACATCTCCAAACTCAGTCGCTTCCCCTTTTTGCCTGTTCAAGTACACGGATAAGTGCTGACAGTTGTCAGTGACGCCTATCATCTTCCAATCTGACACCTCCCGGAGAGGATTTATTCGACTGCAATGGCGATATTTCTGTTAGTATTTGACGATTTATGTGTGGTAGAGCCCATGATGAAGACACCTTTGTCCACAGCATGAATGGGCCGGCTCGTCCGAGTCGTTACCACTGGCTCACAGAAAACCGACGTAAAGTAGCAGCTTGCTGCTGCGTTTCGTAAGGTGAGTGAGATATCCGGAGGCCCAAACCCAATCCCCTTTCCAATCCCTTAATTATACCTTTCCTTTAAAGTCGGCAACGCACCCATGATTCTTTTGGTAATGAGGGCGTACATAGGCGGTGGAGATCACTTACCATCAGTTTGCTCGTTTGCCAGCCTATACCATAAAAAACACTATAAACACATCGCAAAAATCTTTTTCAATGAACGGAATCGAGATCACCGATATTATCTTATGAAACCAAGCCTGCCAAATGTTTACTACATAAGCTGACGTTGTAATTGCAATGCGCCTTTATAGTTTTTCTACTGCCCTTTGAATGTTAAGCTTACACGCGGCACGCCAAAAGAGTACATATACAAAGTCTATATTATACTCGAATCCAATCCAGGCTGAACGAAGAGTACTGTCTCCGAAAGTCAATATGGTTTCACATCCGAAAGTAGCACCATGGACTCGGTGATCGCGATCAGATCGCTGGTCGAGGCATACAGAACGAAGAAGAAACATATTGCCTTTTAAGATTTACATTAGGCCTTCGACTGTGTGCCCTGGCAGACGATCTGATGGGCGCTAAGGGTCTAAAGACTGTCAGAAACTTATGTTAATATCCGATCCGAGTCTCTGTTCCGGACTGTTGTTGGCCCGATTACTGTCGGTTTCCTATTTATTGTTGTGCTTTATGTTACCACGGCGGATATACAGAAGCAGCCACCATGGGTGCTCATGTATTTCGTTGACCTAACACAAGTAGACGAGGATAAACAGGGCCTAGAGAAAATGGTGAAGACCGAGTACATGGCCTGCTAGAGTACAGACCCAGATAAGGAATGAATTGGCCGTAAAAACGGACAATTTAAATACATAAGGTCCGTATTCCACGAGTCTGGTAACGTCTACCTTGACGTCAGGGCCCGTATTGGCTTTAATGCGTAAACCACAGCGTTTAGTGACGCAACGCATCGTTAGGGGTTATCGCATGATCTCCCACGAGGCGGCCTGTGTGTTAGCCGGTAAGTACTCTACCCTGGGACTTGAACGCCAATTTCCTCTCGTGGGCTTTCTTTCCAGCGAGAGAGGTTCCGTCGCGAGTTGAGACTGTTCTGGCGGAATCGGGAACGACGGGAACGTGCTCGCCGCCAAACGAGAAGGAAGCGCCGGGTTGACGACTGACCGCCGCCACCAGCCTTGTGGATTGTTGGTTTTTGTAGAATTCGTCCAGGGTATTCCCGTGCCTGTCGTAAGAGGCGACTAACTGGAGCCGTAGGGGTCATGGCTGCGCAGCCTTCTTACTTTGTACTTGATGTAAATTCTACGATGCGACAGTCAGTACGAAATATCGTGCTGCATATAATATCAAAAGGTGCCCTTATTGTAAGGGGCACCTAAGTCCCCTAGGAGATGAGTCATTAAGCAGCAGAACGCAGGGGCTATTCCGACAGCAACCCAGAGCTTACTCAGGATACCTTGGAACTGTGTCACGAACGCTGAAGAAAGGCACCGCGGGGGTTTTTGTTAGTTTAGCAGAATGGGGATTTTTGGTTAAGGACCCGAGCCAGCGATCGTTCAAACATCTGGGTTGGAAGGCTGATGAGTCCGGCATAGCCATCCTCCCTTCCCCCGGGGCGCGGAAGGTGTCCGTAATCGATTTTCACCGCCGGAAAAGAGGGATCGTATTGCCGCCGCGCCGCTTGGGTGAGGAGTTACAGGAGATACTTTTAACCGAAAGATGTTGACGAGACTTAACGCTCGTACGGAGGATGCTCAAGAACGTTGAGGTGAAGGCATCTTAGTAGGAAGACAGACTCTGAGACCAAGTCGGAATAACACCATCCCGAAACTAAAGATACAAAGACTAAATATTATTCGTGGTCCGTGCACACACATAGGTTCTATGCTGACCGATTTATATATAAACCGTAACATCCCAACACACGATAAAAGGGTGCAACGTCAGCCTATATTTAGATTGCGTTGTCGCAAGCTTTATCATCAATTTCAATAAACGATGTTGGTTTGAGTTTCCGGACTCAACATAAGATTAATCTTGATATCAATTCCAAAATGAGCCTATAAGAATACAATTTGAGGGCCACGCGTACAAATTATCCAGTTTGATTCGCTCATGGTCGTGATCAAGAACGAGATTGGGAATAAGATCATTTATAGATTGTCTCGATGACGCAGTTGTAACGCGTACGCGTTATATATAATAATATATTATGTCATCATATACATTTTAATCAAGTGACAAATGTATAGGATAACGCACTCATAGTCATTGTCTCGATACAAACAAAATTATAAAATCTTACCCAACATGTCCCTGCTCTAATAATTGTATCACAGCGCTGTCTGGCGTCGAATTGAAATCACCAGTCAGGATCGTAGGAAAGTGGCCCGATCTGGAAAATATTTACAAATTGTATATTCTTAACTCGTGACGCGATAACCTCACCGTCAAAACACCCATAATAAATTAGAAAAATATCTTCTAAAGGCTGTTAAAAAACAATTCTAACTTAATTTATGAACCATCGCGATTAAACCACCTTTCAAATATAAAAACCGCATTGAACTCGGTCTATTCATTTAGACGCTTAAATGCCACGTTGGGTTCAAATTACTATCTATACCTATGAATATAAAATACTGACAGAAAATATATGCAAATACTTTTAAGATAATATTGAAAGTTTTATACATACGCACTCACGCCTATAATCTCCGATGGGGTAGGCAGAGGTGTAACCAGTACACACACATTTCGACGAGCATATTTCCGTACCATGATGTGATAGGGGGTGAGTCTATCGCCAAACCGGGCACAATTCCAGACTCCGGGCTAATACTGAGCATTTCGTAATAGAAAAACCCAATATCACTTTATCCGACCCGGGGATCGAACCCGATTACCGCGTACGCATTACAACTGCGCCACCGAGGTAGTCAAGAAATGATCATGCCGCATCATGTAGGCATTCTATCTACATAAACGTGACTACAAATGTGTACTTGATTATCAGCTCCGCGGGCCTAATACCACGAGTATTAGAATTTCAAGTGCATAATATGCGCAAAATACCTTGGCCGGCCCGAAGTTTGTCACTTCACCTTGCCTCTACGCTGCCCACCACTCTTTATTCTCTCAACACAATAGCCACGACGCCGCTCGTGACTAACTTCAGACCGGCAAAGTCAAACTAACAACAAATAAATTCACGCGTAAATTTGTTTTAAAAAACTATAAATCAGAATCATGTCCTAGAATTAAAACACGCATAATGTTACTACAAAATAAAGAATAGTATAAAATACAGATAATTAAACTCATTATTGCGCAACTTGCGATGTGTGCGTGACGTGTTTTATAAATAAATAAATAAATAAATACACCCAACAGTCACACACATAGTTCTGACCCCACACTAGGTAAACCTGTATCGTGGGTATCAGGAACTACGAGGGACTTGCGGTCCCACAACACCCAGACCCGAGACCAATATTTGTGGTTCACACAAACATTTGTCTCAGTGTGGGAATCGAACCCACGGCCTCTCGCTTCGCAGCCGGCTACTCGCCCGCTGCGCCACGGAGGCTGGCTGTCTTTATAGAGACAATGACTGTGTGTATTTTCACACAAAACTACATATTTAACAAGCTCACGCACATATAGCAAGACGTGCACATATAAGCCAATGTATAAATAAAGTCGTTTCATATAGCAAAACACTGAAATGAAATGTTAGTAATGAAACTCACTGCAACGCTACTCACTCCTTGCCATTATTGTAGTATGAGAATCTGTCTATCTCGGCGAGAAACAGTTGTAATTGTGCCAGCCTAACGTCGGACCGATTCGGATTGTACAGCAAATGCGTCGTGGCTACTACTACCGGACTAGTAGGCAGAGAGTGGTGTATCAGTTTCACCATCATACCGATGTTGTCACGATTCAGGATCGGTAGACGTGGCTGGTAGAATTCCACCTGAAAAGGTACCTAACTTGGAGATTTGCAAGTTGCTTATTGTTAAGTTAGTACGTAGTTACTAACTACCCTCCATAGATGGCACTGATCATGATGATCGCAGTAACATCTATCAAAGTGGACACGTTGGGAAAGTCGCTTAGTGTTTCATGCGCGCTTATTTTATGGTAAACATTAACCTAACCTTCTTCTAAGAATGACAGGCAAAGAGAGAGAGAGAGAGTAGATTCTTGAGTAGACAAAAGAGATTATACATCTTCATCACCATCAAAAAAATAGACATATTGTCAACTAGAGATCATGAATCATTTTTTATGAATTGATGAATGCACAGACTTTTATAGCCCTGCCCCCTTGCACAGAGTTTTGGTGGGGTAATTTTTTTTGCTTCAGTTACGTTTCTTGTCATCTTATTTCGATGGTATTCTCAATAAATCGCTTAGTTAATCAAACTCTTTATAGGGAATACATATTCTAATTATATTAAGTTACATTACCCACCTCCACACGCAATAGCCGTATTGTACCTATTGTTACAATAAATATCTACTTACATAAAAATAAAATATTATTATTCATGTACACAACCATGTATGTATGTACAAACATGTAGGTATACAAAACATTCGCTTTGCAAAAATACAGAATTCAAATATATCCATTGTTAATTAATACATTTATCTAAAATTAGTACTCGTAATATCTGATCGACAAGCTGTAACGTACTTTGATAACATGTATTGATAACTTTTGTTCGCAATAGCACGACTGAGTCAACAATCGCAGGCCAAGGCTGTGCCGCAATACCGATTGTAATTTATACAATGGGGAAATACAAAAGTACCAGGAAAAGATATTTCAGTGATAAAATACGCTGTATTTATACACTACTTATGTATAGTACCTATGTACCATCAGAAATATAGGTAGCTGGTGTTATTTATAGCAGAGGCCGGCTAACATGCTAATGGGTGAGTCAGCTGATGGTAAATGATAATACCTAGAATCATGGATGCGTTGCCGGCCTTTTAGAAAAGGCATGGAGATTAGGAAGGGGAGGAAGGATTTGTGCCAAGGGAAATCTCACTAATAGTTGACTTGATTTTTTGAATTATTTTTATCAATAAGTTACGTCACCATTGGGGTCGACGTCAGACAGGCGGCCCTAGGGAACTACCCTATTGTACAAAACACAACTGCAAACTGTCACTCCACGCCAATTTGGTGTTTCTACTTACGCTGACATGATCTTGCATGAAGAACATAGACTGTTTGAAATATATAGCGCACCCATCTTGTCGCTCGCCTGTCTTTCTTTTGTATACGCCAAAATATCCGATCTCTTCAAATTTGTGATAGAAACTATTCAAATGTGACGCCTGGACTTCTTGGAGGCACAATATCTGGAATGTTTTATCAACTTCAGCTAAAATCAATACACATGTAGTCTAATCGCCTTATCTATTCCAGAATTGAAAACAAATAACTATCCACTTTGAAATAATTCCTTTGTAATGTCAATTACACCAAATTATATAATTCCACTACTATTTTAAATGTGAAAGTTTGGATGTTTGTGAATTTGGGCGTATGTTAGTCAATCACGTCTTAATGGCTGAACGGTATTGAATGAAATTTGGTACACAGGTAGACCATAACTAGAATTAAGATACAGGCAACTTTTATCCCGAAAGAGTCCGACCACGCGAACAAAGATTATAAATAAAAAGGGGATGTAATATGGCGATTAGACTTTACATTTTAATGCTATTGAGACTAAACTTTACAGCCTTAAGACTAATTTTAATACTGGGTTTAAACAATCTAGCTACTATGGGCTATCACAGTTACTAGTTATTAAAAACAGACACTGAGTGACGAGATGAGAAGGTCGCTCACCTGATAATAAACACCACGACTGTTCATAAAAAATAGCAACACTATTCAGAACTTTGAATTACAAAGTACTGCATGGCATTGCACAACAATATCCTTTAAACCGGGACATAACAATGTTTACACTGCTGCTTGGTGGGAGCAATAGACAATGCAATGGTGCCTAACTAGACGGACTCTTGCATGCAACAGATCTAACACCCAGTAAATACCCTTCAAGTAGGTCGATACGTAAGTTAATGAAATGTGAAAGGCGGTTAGTGTACTGGAATCTTATTTTAAATAAACTTTTATAGTTTATAATTTATTTTCATGATTAGGGCCTATAATCTAAGCGTACATTTAATAAAATAGCTTAGTTCGTCAATTATTTTGTTCGCTCATCATGTATAAACTGGCCATCATATGTCGATGCAGGTTTTACATTATTTTACGCTAAAAAAGCTACCTTTTATACCAGAAAAAATCAATTTCACGGGGGCGGAATCACGATCAAAATCCAATATTTAATTGTAGAACATATTCCAAATAATGGAACAATAATATATAAAAACTAAAATGCGTTTAGCAACCAGTCAGCGAACCGAAGACGTGGACAAGTTAACCGAAACAAGTATATGGTACTCTTCACCTTCGCTTTTATTAGACTGCTGAGTAGATTCATGCGACTCCATACATTACAAACTAAAAGCGCCTCGCCATGCCTTTGGTTCGCTGTCTGACTAACTCTTTAACGTGTATTAATTACATCGGGAGCGAGTTGCGTGATCTCGTCGAAGATCCGCGAGGATCTGATTTTCCACTTGAGGTTCCGCGGCGCGCACTCCGTGTACAGCTCGCTGTGTTGCTCCAACAGACTTTGCGCCAGCACGTTGTAAGACACCACTTTGAACTTCAACGATGGACCTGGAATGGAAGTATCACCCGTTTTCTTCAAATACTATGCATTTCATGGACGGACGCTGGAATCGCCTCGAGCATAATAGGTGTTTGGTAATTTAATAGTTCCTCGAGACATGCTTAAATGCGACAAACTGACTATCAAATGAAAATTATTACAAACTATACAGTACTATTGTTATAGTTATGCGCATCTGAAATTGTGCAATAAATTATTGTCTAATCAATCATTTTTATAATAATATATTTTTATCTTAATGTCAAAAAAATAAAAATAAAAATTGGGGTGGACCACCCTTAACATTTAGGGGGATGAAAAATAGATAGTAGCCGATTCACAGACCTACTGAATATGCATATAAAATTTCATAAAAATCGGTCGAGCCGTTTCGGAGGAGTATGGGAACGAACATTGTGACACGAGAATTTTATATATTAGAAGATTTAGATGATACTTTTACAAAAAAATCGTTTAAGAACTGTATAGTAATCACCAAAGAGATGTCATACAAATATAGAGATTTCATAGAACATTTTACAACTTAAGAAGCCACGACATATTCACAATACCTACTTAATAGCTTTTTAGTTGTTATATACTTGTTATTCCCTACATTGACTCAACGACAATAATAATAGAAGTAATAAATACCATTAGTTGAGTTAGGGCTTCTCGCTACTTTCTCCCAGACCCTGAAGTCCGGGGGCACTACCCGCGCCTCCCTGGGCGAATCACTAGGATGCCGGCGCCACTGCTCGGCGGGATGGTCGTCAGAACTGACAAACAAAACATAGTATAAATAGATGGGTTCATATTTGCACGTCTTGCTTAGTGCGCGTGAACTTGTAATAAATACACCCAACAGTCACACACATAATCCTGACCGCACACTAGGATAAACCTATATAGTATCAGGAACTACGAGGAACTTAAGGTTCCAACAACACTCAGACCGGAAACAAATATTTGTGGAACACACATTGCGAGAATCAAACGCGTGGCCTCTCGTTTCACAGCCGCCTACTCGCAGTTGGCCACGGAGGCTGACAAATTTGTAAAAACGAGGGTTATGCCAAAAGAAACAGGCGTGTGTCTATGTATGTATGTTTTATGAATTGGTGTTTTGTGTCGGTGCAGCTGACAATAGCTTATAAGAGGCTCGTCGGCTGTAGTAAAATTCATAGAAGGAAGACACGATAATGAAGTTTTTGAAGTGCTTATAAAAGATGGTATATCGTCTTCAGCAAACACGCTCTTTCAGGTGTATATTTGTATAAGTTACAAGTTACTTACATATTTATGTCCATAGAATTACGTACACCTTGAAAAATTTAATAAAAATTTTGTGTATATCAAGATAATTAATAGTGATGGGATTTATAATTTATTTATTTATAAACTGTTTATTTTACATCTTAAAAAAAGAAAATTAAAAACAACAGAACCTTAAATATTATAGCGAAGTATAAATGGCGGTCTTATGGCTAACTGCGATTTCTTCCAGACAACCTTATCTTAATAAACGAGTGATTAAAGTTAACGTGAAATTTTAAGATGTCTCGGTTTTGAAAAGAACATGTACATAAGTATTGACTAGGTGTATGTAATGACCCCAAAATATGACCTCAACTTTCTGTAACACATTATACTCAATGTGAAATTATCAATTATTGTTGTTACGAGTTTACAGTTGCCTCCAAATTGATGATCCAATGTTCATTCAACTTCAGCAATAAATATAATAATAAATATTTAGTAATAAAAGTAAATAATGATATTAATAAATACACACATTTGAAATTTTCCTCCATAACTAGCATGGTTGTTTGTAGGTTGTGGTAACTCGCTCATTTGGACGTCTTTAGTACAATCATTTGAGCTCAGTGATGGTATTTTTATCCTCAACCGCTTCTTCTGCCTTATCACTTGGCTGGTGTGTAACAAACTTAACTTGGATGGCCACTCTATACCGCATGTCTTTTTCCTGGCCAAATGTGTAAATTTTCTTACTTGTACCTTGTCCGTTGCTACCCTCAAATATCTGTAAAAGCTTTTTGTCAGTTTCAGCATATCTTTCCTGTTAAGTTAGTGTGTACATTATTAAGCATTTAAAAACATTTTATATATTTTGTTTTGTAAATAAATTATTATGTTACGAATATTTAGATATTTGTGGTGATGGCATGGAATTTGCTCTGGAATCAGTTTGCTCTGAAACAAATGAAATGCCATATTAAAAATCTTTATATATAATTGTTGGTGTATCTGTGTGTTACCATGTAACTTGAACAACTTGACCAATTGAAGTTATATTAATTTTATTGATACAATGGTTTATAGCTAGATAACTTAACGCGGCGACCCTCTGTTTTGGAGTAGTAACATGCACGCGGGTGAAGCGGCGAGAGATAGGTAGTATTATGTACAATTTGTTATCAATATTACAAAAAAATATTTCTGTACTAGGCAACTTAATTGCTATCAGGTTTAATTTTTACACCTATTTAATCTGCATTGCACTTGTATTATAATTTTTATATGGTATATAAAATACATCAAAACATGTATTAAAAGGAACAAAAATTTACATATATATCCTGCATATTCTCATTTAACTATTAATTACTGTACATTAGCAGATAATATTGACTAAAAGCTAATTTCATAAGCATTATTTATCAAAATAATTAATAGTACATCATAATATATACATATATAGGCAAAAGTGATGCATTCAAATAATTTAAAATGTTTTAGTTTTACATCAAGCATAATAATGTAGTTATGTATTTATAATGTACAAAATAACATTCAAATAAGATTATAGCAAATCAAGTGTACAGAAATGTACACTTAGCAAAGGGTTCACTTGAGTATTATTCTATAATACAGACCTAAAAGTCTGTTTTATTATATCCATCTGACAGTAGTAAGTATATTTTGGTAAAGTATTGTTTGTGACAACAGAATAGCCACAAATCCCAGTGTGTACCACATGCAGTGTGCCTGTCCCTATGTGAATTATACAGTGAGACAACTATAAGTTGGTAAGATGAGTGGTGCTGTCATTTAATGCTCACTGGTAGATTTCCAATTTGACAGATTATTCTACATATTTTCAATTGGTCCCAACATTTGCCACAACTAACCTAAAATTGTTGCACAGTAAATAATTAATTATAATTATAAGTAAGTAATTATAATGTACAGTACTCTTTATTTTAAAAGTTTTTTTTTTACATTTTTAATTATAATTTTACAGTACTCTTTAGCAGAGTGCTGAGAGGATTCAGGGCCAAGCAAAACCATAGGGGACTCAGACTATCACCCTGGAATATACCATGCTCAATCCTTATCGGCTCATCACAATCAGAGAGACTTGTACCACCTGGATACCTAAGGACAGTGGTCCACTGCCCCATACATGCCCCAAGAAGGGCGCATAAATTTGCATCTATCTTATACAAATCCAGCACCCTCATGAGCCAAGTATGGGGCACCGAATCATAGGCCTATTTATAATCGATCCAGGCAGCCGATAAATTCCTACGATTATGACGAGCTTGCTGATTAATAGTCATGTCGATGAGAAGGAGTTCCTTCGTACCACGAGATCCAAGTTTGCAACCGGTTTGACCGGGGAATAGGATATTGTTACTAATTATATGGTTTGTAATTTTGTTTCTTAAAATTGAGGTCAAAAGTTTGTAAACTGTAGGTAGGCATGTGATAGGTCTATAATTTTTTGGGTCCGTGGTACTACCAGATTTATAGAGGAGGTGTGTAACACCCGTTGTCATAAATGTAAAATAATAATTATTATTAATTATCACATAATAATTATTATTAATTATCACATTATAATTATTATTAATTATCACATTATAATTATTATTAATTATCACATTATAATTATTATTAATTATCACATTATAATTATTATTAATTATCTAAATTGCCAGCACTACTTATATGATTGTCCACAGTAGTATAATATCTTATTTATTTATTTATTTTGGATCGCCAATGGGTGTACATATAAAACTTATAATGTAACAAACAAATATAACATACTACCCAGTTACAGGCAAACACAACTAACACAAGTAATGCACCGGATATTTATTAATAAACTAAAATAATAAAATATAATTAAAACACAACTTAATTATTTATAAGAAATTACAAATTAATAAACATTGAATGGTAAATATTGTGTATCCAACATAGTGACTTAACTCAGTCTGGATTCCCAATAATTGGTAATTTTCTTCTTAAAACACAGTAAATTATCACAGAATATATCTATGTTTAAAGATCTGGCCATATCGTTGTAAAGTCTGGTCATTCTAATCAATGGTGAGTTTAGACCCAGGTTAGTTCTGTGGCTGTGTACATTAGACAGTTTGTAGACATGTGAGTGTGGCAATCTACTCGGGGCAGATATATTGATTTGTGCTAAAAGTTCTGGACAGTCGATTCTTTTGTTGAATAGCT